>CM068373.1:203071963-204271963 GCA_034769895.1 Magicicada septendecula | reverse complement strand
ATCAGCTTGGCCCGTTGAGTCGCTGTGGCTCAGTGCACTGACCAACCACAAACTGATCAAAATATTTTGTAACATTACAAAAAGTATACACACATCCGATTGTATTAAGTTATAGCTTTGTTAACAGTGAAGTCGGCTTTTCAGGGAAGGAGTTGAAACAGTTTGCTTTTCGTATAAAAAGGAGTGCAAGGTATTGGAAGGTATTATGGTCAAAGAAAGAATGCGGTCTACAAGGACAAAAAAAAAGAGATGTCCATTCCGTTAATAAAATTAAGGAAGAATCATATAAATTGGAAACGGATGTAAAAAGAGTAATGGAAAGCATTTGGGATTAAAATAATCATGTACAGAATGAATGTATTTTGTATACCATTCCAGTAGTTAGACTATATTGCATTGACAAGAAATCTAGTCATCACAAAGAGGTGAAAAAGAACCGAAACAGCCATTGTGCCTAACATGTGTTCACGCGTGTAAATATTTGTCAAAAGCAAGTGTTCCTGAATGGAACCACTTGGTGCAGCTAGACACGCCCGCTTTTCAGCTGGTTCCCGTGGTATTGAACTAAAAACAGTCTAACAGGTAGACAAAGGCCGACCATCTGAAAACAACGGGAAACATGATTATACAAAACTATATATGCATGCCGTCATATCGTTATTACTGGTATTGTTGATTTTATTGTTGTTTTTGTTTTTGTAGGTCTGTCACAATAATATTGATATACAATCATGAAGTGCGGATTGAAATTCGCTTATCAATTTCTTGCTTTACGTTAACCAAGAAAATTGTATTCTTAGGATATAAATCTGTTTTCTAACGTGACTTTTGTAATCATGAATTATTTCTACAAATACCTGTCAATAAAAATGAATCGTTCATAGTTCCATTTGTTTAAACAAAACCCAACATTATTAAAAATCGGTATGGAGACCCATACATGACTTCCATGTTCTAAGATTTATATTTAAAATTATTTTCGAAATGAAAGATTTCCATAGAAACTACTTCTTCCTACTTCTTTCTTCAGCCTTAACCACAGTACTGTGGTCATATATACCACCTCACGCTAGCGCACACGATTTTCACTGATGCTGGCAGTCGATGGCACTGCAGAAACGTCTGGTTTTGCAGAAAACATTGGACCATGGCCAAACAGCCTGGAAAGGAATTTTAACAACAAACTACTTATTAGTTGCCGATAACGTAGTACACATATAAAAAATTATCCCTTCCCCCTGCAACTATCATTTTCATTTATAAAAAATCCTCCCCTTTCAACTACCCTTTTTATTTATAGATATTTCATTTACCTTTCTACAGTGGATTATTATGACCTTCTTTTCAGGATACTTTATTTATCAAAATTAAGTATTTTACTCTTGTTAAAACATAAAATGTTGCCGTTAAACTACCCCTTCCCCTTAACCAATCTTCACCAGAATCAATAGGCCTTGAGTCCTCTACAACTCATGCACATATGCAAAAAATTATTTGATTCTGTTTGAATTTACGGCAGTTATCGTTCGTCATAGAAAAAATTACTCTTATTAAAACATAAAATATTGCAGGTAAACTACCCCTTTCCCTTAACCAATCTTCACCAAAATCAATAGGCCTTGAGTCCTCTACAATTCAGGCACATATGCAAAACATTATTTAATTCAGTTTGAATTTGCAACAGTTATTATTTACCTTAGAAAAAATTCTGCACACAGACACAAGATAGACAGACAGACACATAGACACACAGACACACATAACACATACACAGACACTTTTCGGAAACTGACTTTTCTTCATGTTTTGATGGTAGTACAATCGGAATCAGCCCTTATCTCAAACACGATTTTTTCGCCATCACCATACTTCCATTTTATTATGGAACATGGAAGTAAAAATTATCAGGCCCTGTTTCTTCCGGTCACGCATATAAAAACTTTGAAGTAATCATCAAGTGTTGAACCATTGTCGGCTTGTTGCTTTGTTTCCTTTATCTAATATCATTTCATGAATGACCCATGCGTCTTATTCCCAAAAGTAACGGTACTCTCATTTCCTTCATACACGGTATTCGTCCTTCATAATTTTTCTATTTCTTTGTGTAGTCTTTTCCAATTGTTTGCTAATACTTTTGGTTGCTAAAAAGTTTTTGGTACATTTTGAATACGTAGTTAATTTATATTCTGAAAAACACAAGTTCCTAAGAGAATTTGCTTAATATTATGCTTCTTTATATCTAAAATCTTCCTTTAGAATAATAGACCATTGAATAAAGGCAGATTTTGTGAAAATCTGGACAAAAATCCTCCAGACACGAAATTTAGTAGAAAGTTAGGTTTTGGGGTCACTTCAATGGGAGAAAAAAAATCGGACACTCCAGCTCACCGCTGGGCCCCCCTGGGGGGGGGGGTTAAAAGGTGGGGCAAAACGGTTTGTTGTAAATATCTCAAAAACTAAGCAAGATATCAAAAAAAGGTAAATACAAAAGTTGTAGCTGACCAAATGTACCATCAAAATGGTCCTTGGTAATTGTTTCGTCAGACGCACTGGGACAGAGATATGAGCGCTCAAAGTTGAGCCCTTTTTTTGAAATTTTTCGTATAAGGCATTTTTAAGAAAAAAAAATGTATATACATGTATATACACACACATATATGTGCAAATATGTGTAGAAATATTTTCATGCATATATATTATACTTGTCTAAATCCAAAAATGCACATATATACACATGGATTAGTCAGTATATGCATGTAACGCTTACGTTCAAAAATGCACGTTTTTGTAGTTGTAGTGTGTGTGTGTATATATGTGCATAAATATATACATGCAAAAATTTACATCCAAATACTTGTTATTACATGTACAAACACTTACATACCCATATTTAGCGCTTTTTACTATACAAAAATCGGCCTAAACTAAAAAAAATGCAAGTTTTTTTTTTCGTAAAAATGCCTTATATGAAAAATTGCAAAAAAAGGTCTCAAATTTGAGCGCTCATATCTCTGTCCCAGTGCGTCTGACGAAAAAATTGCTAAGGACTATTTTGATGGGAAATTTGGTCAGCTACAACTTTTGTATTTAACTTTTTTTGATATCTTGCTTAGTTTTTGAGATATTTACAACAAACCGTTTTGCCCCACCTTTTAACCCCCCCCCCAGGGGGGCCCAGCGGTGAGTTGGAGTGTCCGATTTTTTTCCCCCATTGAAGTGACCCCAAAACCTAACTTTCTACCAAATTTCGTATCTGGAGGATTTTTGTCCAGTAAAAATCTTTATTCAATGATCTATAAGTTATTCTTAAATTTCCTCTTCCTTCAAATGTAATATTTTAGTTTAAAATAATTAATCATATATAGGTTATGTAGCTATACATTTTATAATTAGAGGTATATTGTTTTTTGACCATATTAATTAATTATAAAACTTGTATTATAACTTATTTAATATAAGTTCTACCTTCAAGGTTCTATCCTTAATAAAAAGTGTTTTTGCAACATTTTGAAATTTATTTATGTCACACTAATATCTATATAAAATATAGGTATAATTTAATTCTGTAGAATCTATTGTTTTATTTTATGAGTATACAATAATAAAATGTGGGAGCATGAGTATGAGATGAATAAATCTAAAAAAACTGCGGTTTTTATTAAAGACCTGACTTTGAAATACCAAACAAATATTATATAATTATATATAACATTCATATTCTTGTAATATTTTTATATTTTATTAATAACAATAAAACTTTTTGTACAAGAATACATTTTTTATTATTTGTTTTAATATAAAACTGTTTCAATAGTATTTAACTATCATCATCAGATATACAAATTAATAATAATAATAATGATTTGTATATTATTGTTATAACACACACACACACACACACACACACACACACACACACACACACACACACACACACACACACACACACACACACACACACACACTATTATAATTATTATACAAAAATTAAAAAATAAAATAAATTAATTTGTATATGTGATAATGAAAGTTAAATACTAAGTTTTATTGTTATTAATAAAAACATGATGATATATAAATATAATAATTAATTTAAAATGTCATTAATTATTTTTGTTTATTTCTGCTGATGACAGTTAAAAATCATTTATATATTAATAATTATGTAAATAATAGTCTATAAATATATTAATATATGTACATACATATAATTATAATTTAACAAGAATAAACAGAATTTAAATAATAATTTAAAAGTAATTTTTTAATACTTACTGAGGTTATCATTTTCAGATCGACATCAAAGAACCCGTAAGCGGAGAATTGTATTTTCCTTGAAATCATTTGTTTAGCGGATATCTGTAACTTGGATTTAAAACAACACAAAGCATCAGATTAGTCTAATGATTATTATTTCTGTAAACAAGTTTCCTATTAGTAACAAGGACTTTATAAAAATGTTTAATAAACATTTTAAAAATAACTCTTACCTAGAGAATAGCCACAACACCTGATCCTAAACGTGAAATAATAAATTAAATGACATAGTAACTATTTAAAAGAATAGTGATAGAAAGAACTGTTGCTCAGGTAACAGAAGAATTATTGTCATCAACCCTCCCCCCAGAGCTATTAAGAACTTCATGGAAATTCCATAAGAACTTAATGTAGGCCTATTTCTAAGGCAGTTGCATGTGTTAAAATAAGGCTTATAAATAACTGTAGAAATAAATGGAATTACAATTTTGTAAAGTAATAAAATAGTTTTTTTTTTTTAAATAATGACGACTCAACATATGGTAAAGAACGTACATATTTCCAAGGTACTTCATTTCGGTTTGCTGAAAAACTTTGAGAAACAAAGCGTTTATAAAATGTATTTATAAAAGTATATGGGGAAAATCTTGAATTTCTGATTTATTCTGAGAAAAATTGGCAGCCCAACTTTCAAGCAAATCTCATCGTCTCCAAGAGCAGCTTCTAGTTACGTTATTGGTTGATGATGATGGTGCTGATGATGATGATGATTTGAATAATAATAATAATAATAATAATAATAATAAAATCTCTTACCACTTAGATTGCTCGTATTCAGACCACCTAGCGATGAATAACTATGTATAAATATTGCAACAATACATATACTTGCATGTCTACCCAGAGCAGTATTTTGTAAATAATTAGTGTAAGAGAGTAGGATAAATAGTTTTAAACATTTTGTGCATGAAAGTACATGTGTGTACATGCGAGAACCTGTCTAAAGTGTACACCTGCCTGACAGTGTAAGTCATTGTATGTGTGTCTGTGTGTGTGAATCACCATGAACCTGCATTTTACTAAGATGTCTTTATGCACATATGAATTGCTGGTTTTTATTATTAAATCAGGTATTGACATGTTTAAAATAAATAAATAATTAAATAAATATGTTTTTTATCTGGTACAAAAGACATATCACAATTCTAAAAACACCATTAAAATAAGGACATTTAAACACGTATGGTGATGCTAGATTATTGCAGAAAAGTGCAATAAAAAGAAGTCATAGAAATTAAAGTTAATTACTACCACTATTAGCTAGTAATTAACGTGTGTGTTACATGTAAATGACGAGTGAAAAATTATGAAGACAATGCAACTACTCGCCTAAAGATTAAGTTTGTTGTTATTGTGAAAACAGACTAAATAATGATCAGTTAAAAAGGGACGCTATACATGAATTAACAAAAGTGAACAATATCTGACATGTCAGAATTTCTGTCTACTATAAATTCTTCCGGCAATTTTGGACGTGAATCAGACTCAAGGAATCTTCACCCCAGGACACTATGTCCGTTTGCTAATCGACTTGAACTCATTGTCATCATCGCCATCATCTGCAATACACCACGATTGATGGATGAGCACAGGACCACCATAAACAACTGGCTATAGAATACCGAGAAAGCACCAGCATCATCATCATCGTCATTGTCATATTCAGGAGACACACACACGCGCGCGCCCGCGCGTGTGCACGTGCGTTCACACGCAACGGTGACTTCTACAATACACAGGTGATAAATGAACAATTATATTTTCGTGTTAAACAAAGAACTCATAAAGAACAGAATATGTAATTATAAAGACTTATATAGAAATAGTGTAAATAGGCTATTCAAAGTAAAAGACGTAAATGTAAGTTGGTGTTAAAAACAACGATTTAATTCTGTTAATTTAAAAATTGGGTGTATCATTATAAATCATAATTATTCTTAAAGTAAATATATTATTTTTATTAAAATATTAATACCAAAGCTTCAATTTTTATTTCATAAAGTTAATATTATTTTTATAAATGATTTGCTATGATTTCAAATTTTAATAATGTTTCAAGGTCAGACACCAAAGCAATATAAAAGAATTTTATAATTTGTTCATCATATATGTTTAGATATTTAAGACTGTGTGTTATTAATGTGTGCTGAATAGTAAAGATATGTTATTTTTTCAGGGTGTAACTTTATACCAGAGAACATTTTGAATTTTCTAGTTTCAAATTTTAATAATCAATTAATTTTATTTGCAATATTTAATAAACCGTTGATTGATTCTTTTACTGTGTTTTAATTAATTATTTCATGTCATCAACGTCTCACTCCTCTTTTTAAGAATACTATTGTACAACCACATATACTTAACGGAATGAACACACAAAAATCCTACGACCTAGTTGCGTTGGGTACATGGACAGAAGTGTATTCATTTTATAATACTTGCAACATTGCAGTATACACTTACATATTATGTGGGAACCACAAATAGATCTGCGTGTTCTTTAAAATACGAACTTGGGTACACAATGCATATTATAAATTCGCGAGGACTTATCATAACTCAGCGTTCAACAGTTAACACCGAATTGGTACAAATTTTATTTAATACAGTTTATAGTCTATGTAGCAAAACTGTATCATCATTTCTACCTTGGTATACTGTCAACAAACTGAAATTCAGTCCTAATGTTTGAAAGTATGAAGATGAAATCTGCAAAATACGTAGCCTACAGGGCACACATGTAGCGTAACATCCATTTGTGCGACAAATAAGATCTCTCTATAGCTTAAGGAGTAGTCATAATTTGTGTTCCTTATGTCTAACATGTCATACTCTTAATTATTAAAACAAAAACTCCAACTGCGGAAAAAGCCCAATATTGCTTTAAATATTAGATTCTCAATCAATTTAATATGTATAGTTCCTTGTCTGCTTTATTAAAATTAATCAAACGCAAGCGAATATATGGATGTTTAAACATATTTTCATTAAAATGCATTACGGTTGTACCATTGTGGTAAAAGTCATCCACAAATGGTGGGTGTATTTTTTTATATTATTTTAGATATCATTTGATGGGTACTATAGTCTGTGGTCTTGCGTCTGCAATTTTGTTATGTTAAAAACTTTATATATACAGTAATAATCTGTAAATGAAAACAAGCTGGACATTTGTTTCATTAAAACTAATTGAGTGGTTCTTAAGGGTACAGGATTTAAAACAAACATCCCAGATCAGAAACCATAGTCTACTCTTCTTGCTTGCTTACAATCGAATAAAAACAAATTAGTCATCATCATTATCATCATTTTCGCTACATAGTTCAGATATTCACTTGTTCCATGTTCAAGTATTTAGCCATCTTTTCTTTGGTACTTCTAATCGTCCAGTCGATTTAGTTGAAGACGGAGCTTTGAAATATCTGTGGTACAGATGAAACGGGTGTGTCGTTCAGCTGTGTCCAAAGACCTCATTGCGCATGCGTAGATGTGACGCTTTGTTTTCAGACCAATTATTTTGTGTTCAGAACAGCGACATGGATGGTATATCACATGGTTGGTCATGTCACACTCCACTTCCTGCATTGGCTTCCCTACCACCACTACGGTCCGCGCGAACCATTTGATGTTTAACTATTTTATCTGTACAGGAGTCAGCCTTGTATATAATATCACATAACATGCTGGGTCTGTCATCTTTTGCCACAGTGACAAAACCGATTTCTTTTTCAAGTTTTCTTCCTAGGCAGACTGCTTTCACTCCAACTGTAGAGATCTATCTCCTCTTACTGTGATTCTAGACTACTGGGTTTATAAAATCTTATCTGTTCATTCCACCGTTGATCTTTGACTATTGCCTAGGTAGGAGCCCTTGCAGAGTGGTATAATTCTGTTTGTTAACAAAATATGTTATCCATTCTCGCCTTCGTTCACATCTACTGTGTGGAGAACCCCCAAGCTTGGGACTGGTAAAGTTGCCTTACAAAATTAGATGATCAGCCGAAACTAGTGTTTGGTAGCAGTTCTGATTTAAGAATGTAATATATCTATAGTGGGACTGAGGGCAACAGTGTGTTTGAAGTACTGCAAGTGGGATGAAAACCAGTGGCGACTGATGACTTACGAATACTGTGTACTACAAAATTGCAATAGATCTTAGTACACTAACCTACCCCCTTCCGTCCACCAGTATAGTGGGAACTTTATTAAATCAATAACATTTAGTTTTAGTATTATTATCATCGAAGAATTCATATAAATCAAAATGGTTCTTGATGCACATAAAATATTGTCCACAGAATTCGTTGTGTTTTGCTAAAATTAATATTTTAAGAAGTCGATAAACAAAGTTAGAGGGTTAGTAGACCAATGATATGGAGGCTAGATACCGGGTTGTACTTCCCGGCACACCCTAAAAACAAGGTGTGTCTGTCAGCCTCAGGTCAACTCATCCTGTGGAAATGAGTACCCGGGATTAACACCCTGCGGTTGAAGTGTAATGGGCGGTGATGGCCACACTACCTTTCTTGTCAGCCGAACAGCTCGTATTAATCAGCCTACCCTGCCTAACTCCTACTGGTTAAATGATAAAACAATGAGCCGCTAGTATTATTACATAATAAACATTATTTACTCAAACATAAAAATTCAAAAAAAAAATGAAAGGGAATTCAGGTTTATATGAGCAATGTGGGGAATATGAGCAGAGTTAATACTTAAAACCATATTTGTCAAAGAGGCTAAGTTATTTACCCCGTAGTTTTGTGTTGGCCACGCTATTTGGATTGTAACTGGCAGTGCTGAAAGTGGCGCCACGCTAGATCTCACCTCTGCTTAGTCAAACTTATTTTAAGCTAAGTGGTCATTTAAACTCATTATAAATCTATCTCCATAGTTACGTAAGCGTCAAAATAATTAAGATTTAATCACCAATATATTAGTGCTCTACAAAGTAATCAATATTTTTCCGTAAGTACTATTTAAAAGAAAGTGGCCGACATATGTTTCTCCGAGAGCAATGCAGATTACATGCTTATGTTTAAGTTTCATTATGGCTCTAAACTTAGGGGAATGTGAGCATATTTACTTATGGAATATGGCCGATGAGCGGGATAATTTCCAAAACTGTGTAAAAAGTGTCTGTACAAGGCATTCGTGTAATTTCTCCACTACGAATAGTTAAGTAAGCAACAAGTGCACAGGGAAGATTGCAAGGAACTTCTAAGGAACTCACGTCAGCTGATTCTAGTAAAGAACTTAAAATAAAAAGACAAAAAGAAGGAGGAATATTATTAAATACTTCCATCAACAGACTTGTATCTTTCCAGAAAATAATTAAAGAGGATAAGGATGCCACATGCCTTGTTTGCAATAGTCAGTATTCAATGAAGATAACAGTAGGGAAAGTGGGTACAGTGTGCAGAGTAAAAACATTGGTTCAACGAGCTGTGAGTTGATTATGTTTGTGGTGGTTCAGTATGTGTTTACTGTGCATAGTTTTACATTCATCATCAATTAAAATTACAAAAATAGATTATACTTGAGATTTATTGTAATACAATTATTAACTGATTTTTACTTTTGAACTTTTCAAATTAATTCTAATTTTTTAAAGATTGTTTTAGCACTGTACGAAATCTTGTACACCTTTTTGTGCTACACACGTTTTTGCTTTATGCTTAATTTTTAAATACAATAATGTTTCTTTACATGTTTTTGGTAATTATTAGAGTATTTTCAACAAAAATCATGAGTTTTTTAAACAAATTTTTGTGTTTTATTAATTTATTTTGAGTTGCTCATATTTCCAACATACAGACGGAATATGAGCAGATATTGTCAAACTTTTTTGTCAAACTTTATTGTCTAATTTTTTTTCATATTTGTTATTGAAACTTAAAACAATTTTATACATTGATAAATAACATATCATCAGACAAATCCATAATATTACTTTCAAAAATTTGTGATTAAATAAATTTTTAATTAGCTTCAGAGACTAACTTGCTCATATTCCACCGAATTCCCTTAATATAAATTGTATTTGTAAACAAAAACAACTGTACTAGCCATCCATTTATAGCCATGGGTTAAAACCGTATAAGCTACAGCCGAAACAGTAGAATTTTCTGTGTGGCTTAATATGCATTCCTTTTCAATGCTCGTTTAATAATTCCACAAACCTGAAACTTTCTTCCGATGCGCTCGTCAGATTCATATGTAACGTCTCATCCCAGGTAGTGAAAATGAGACAACGATGGAAGTGAAACGAACAGTTATCCATCCTCTTATAAAACTGAAAAATACGAAACGTGCATTCTCTTGTTCACTCTTCTAAAGGAAGAATGATGTTCTTTCTCCAAAAGTGGAGACAGCGTATAAAACATAACGAACGTTTTTCTAGTCGTGAACACGTTCGGCGGTGGCGACGACGACGATCATGATTAGTGATAATACTGTACAACTCGGCACTCGGTAAGTACATACCTCGCAGATTACGTCGTCCGTTCTCTCCTCGTCCAACAAATCACACACCAGAAGCGCTGTCCTCTTTGACTGTAACATAACAAATGTGTAACTCGTATTAACATATACCAGTTTAAATTGTACTAGATCTCACTGTAGTTACGTAGAGTTCACCTGAATTACGTATTCTTACCTCAGTCTGTATCTTGTAAAACACATCGGCCACAAGGAAAATAAGCAGGAAATCGTAGACGACGTAAACGACGAACATAGACTTGAAGAAAGTGCTCATTAACCCCGGTTCGAATATACATATAAACATTTTCATGGCAATAAGAGCATGTGAAATCACGCCAATCAGAATCTGGAGGGAGCAGGGCCGTAACTATCACCGGGGCAGCCAGGGCAGTGCCCCGGGGCCCCTGAGCATAGGGGGCCCCCGAACGAGGAGGGATTTTTTATACTTAACCAGACTAAAAAATTTTGAATCAAACTCATTTTGTTTCAATCATTCAAAACAAATTGACTTAAAATTTATCAAAGTCTTAAAATAATAACAAATTAAACTTATTTATAATGTATAACAGCATTGCCTATTTTGTCTATAATAGCCTACTCTCGCTGTCTTTCTTAGCTATTTCAAGAGTCGAAGAGTCACTGACAACGAAAGGACCGAGAGTGGTAGATTGTGTGTGGCGCGGCAGGTGGAGGGAGTAGTACGCATCACCGTGTTCACAACAGGGCATCAGTTTGTTTTTGTTTGCTACCCCGCAACGTGTTACCGGTTAGCTTTTCTATTACCAGTTTGACTGACAGTGTCAGTTTTGAAATACAAACAAAGTGCGTTTTGTTGTTTGAATAAATATGAAACGGACATACCTCAGTGGTGCCCAAAAAAGGCAAGAAAAGAAGAAAAAATCGGCAGAGGCAGCTAAAAGCTCAGGGAGTTTATCTTTTTGGCTTTCCAGCTCTGGGTCCACGAGGAGCGATGACGAGAGAGGTAAAAATTGAAACATATTTTGTCGTAAGTCAGAAAGTGCTCATCCTCTTTCTTTTAGAATAAAGTTCCGTCTAGTTAAAACTAAACAATGAGTGGGCCACGGGCTGGCGGGCAAACAAATTTAGAGGTTAGGCCTATGGCCTATGGCTTTTCTTTTTTTGTCTGGCAGAGTGGCAGAGACGTATATATAACTTATACTTCACCGTTGACCAGGTAGTTGAAAGAATACTGAATGTAACCCTAACCCTTGCAACATGCAATCTCGCTTTTCGCGGAACCAGTGAGAGGCTAGAACATAGCAATAAGGGAAATTTCCTATCAATCATTGAACTGCTATCAAAGTATGACCCTGTGCTGCAAGAATTGCTAAAGCGTCCACATGGTGCGGTAAAATATCTAAGTCCGCAAATTCAAAATGAGCTGATCGGCTTATTATCATCACAAGTTAAAGACGAAATCACTTGTGAGCTACAAAATGCTTTGTTTTTTTCAGTCATTTTGGACACAACCTAAGATATATCTAAGGCTGACCAGTTAAGTGAAGTTTATAGATACGTGAAAATAGAGAACGACGAAACAGAAAAACCTGTTGCTGTTGAGTTGAAAATTTGTGAAGTTTTGTTCTCCTTCAGAGAGGTTAAAGATCAGTCAGCACAAGGGCTTGCTAAAGAAATAATTAATTCGCTGGAAGAGAAGGGTTTAGGGGAGGTTGGGGCAAAGTGAACTACGGGGACAAAGCAAACTACCATGTTTAATTCCGAGACAAGTGTCGCGATCTATCGGAAATCTCGTCGAAACGTGTTTTATAGTCTGCTGTTATGTTAGTAAGAGTTTTCGCCATCTTTACGAATGACGCCAACAGTTATTTAGAAAAGATTGATTTTTTAACCAACTGATGTAAGGTAAGTTCCAGCTTTTAACTTGCATTAATTGATTAAAATACATTTTTAAATATGTGTAATTGTATGTATAAATATATCATTTAATGTAGAATTGATTTGTGCTCAAATCTTTTGTTAAAATAGATGCACATGGATAACCTCACTTTCTGTTCTTTGTACCTAATTGGGGCAAAGTGAGCCACAGGTAGTCAAATATGGTTCGTAATTATGAAAGAACTTCCACCCAACAATCATGGTCGTTGACTTCAATGGAAGAATCGATAAAGACAGTGAAGAATGGTCAGATGGGTTATCTCAAGGTTAGTAAGACATTCAATGTTCCTAAAGCAACTCTGATTCGTCGTTGTAAAGATAAGTATAAACGTTTATCTGTTAATGAAAAAGGACTGGGTAGATATTCTCCTGTTTTTAATAAGGAGCAGGAAGCAGAATTAGTCAAGTATATTTTAGATATGGAGGCTCGACTTTTTGGAGTAACTCTGTTCGAACTGCGATCCTTGGCATTTCAGCTAGCTGAAAGAAATGCCATCAGTCATCCATTTGATAAAAATGAGAAGCTTGCTGGAGAGGACTGGGCATATGGCTTCAGAAAACGCCATCGTGAAATTTCATTGAGAAAACCTGAGTCAACATCTGTGGCAAGGGCCCAGGCTTTTAATTCTGAAAATGTAAAACAATTTTTTGATCTCTTCAAAAGTATAATGGATAGTACAGAAATAAAGGCTAGTCGTATTTTTAACTATGACGAAACAGGTTTAGGGACTGTCCCTAAAAGTAACAGCAAAATTTTAGCTAAAAAGGGACGAAAGCAGGTTGGGCGGCTGACTTCTGCTGATCGTAGCGGTACAACCACTGCAGTTATCTGTATGTCTTCCTCCGGTATTTACGGTAACACATGGTTATTTTTGCTACGAAAAGGATGAAGGTTGAACTTCAAGATGGTGCACCCCCTGGTACTGTTTTTGCGTGTAATGAAAGTGGTTGGATGAATATCAAAACTTTTACAAAATGGTTTGAACATTTTTTGAAACATTCAAAACCGAGTGCGGAAGACCCATTGCTTTTAATTATTGATGGTCATGCAAGCCATACCAAAAATATTGACATTATTGACATGGCACGAAAGAATCATGTACACATCTTATGCTTACCTCCTCATTGTACGCATAAGATGCAGCCTATAGATATTGGATTTATGGGGCCATTAGAGCGGTACTATGATACAGGACTAGAACGTTGGCTTTACAACCACCCTGGAAGAGTGGTCACAGTGTTTCAGCTTTCAGCTATTTTTGGAGAAGCTTACTTAAAAGCAGCCATACCACTAAATGCTATAAATGCTTTTAAGAAATGTGGTATCGTGCCTTACAACCCAGACATTTTTACCGACCTAGACTTTGCACCATCGCTTGTTACAGAACAAGATTTTGAAAACAGTCAAAAACAAGACAAAGAACAAGTTAACAGCCAGTCTAATTGTAGCACTAATCTAACTTCCACTCCATCCACATCTGTCACTTCAGCCATGCCCTTGTCATCCTCAATTTCTGATCCATCATCGTCCAGTCTGGCTCACGTTTCATCATCAGCTCCAGTGCATATCTCTTCCACATCTTCATCTGCTCTGACTTCTACATCAACATCCTCTGCTTGTACTTTTGGTCACATTCCTTCCTCTTCCAAGTTTTTTCTTCCTCCTACACCTACCTCAAATCACAATGCTGAAGCAAGCATGTTGTCCTGCCAGTCCTTCTGTGTGAGTCCACAAGATATACGTCCACTGCCAAGATCTGACAAACGAGAGAAGAGAGAAAACAGAAAGAAGGGTAAAACAGCTATAGTAACAGCAAGTCCCTACAAAAAAGAGCTAGAATCCGAATTGAAGGAAAAAGAAGACAAAGAAGCACGAAAACGAGAAAGAGCCAGAAAAAGACTTGCAATGGATGAAGTTCCTAAAAAAAAGACTAAAACTTTGAGGAAAAAGAAGGATGCAATAATTGAACCAGTTTATTCAAGCCTAAAGGAAACAAGCCAGGAAGAAAATGGAAAATGACTGTGAATGTTTTTATTGTAACGAATTATATTCAAATTCTGCAGCCGAAGAAGGATGGGTACGCTGTGCTAGTTGCCTTCAATGGCCACATGAGACATGTCCTGGTATAGAACCAGATGATGCAGATGAGTTCATCTGTGAAATATGCAAAGATGTAATATAACATCTACAAATATTTTTTTATATTTTATTTTATGGACAATAATTGAAAACTTTTAACTTACGGTAGTGACTTTTTACTTTAATATATTATTATTAAACTTTTTTACTTTT
This sequence comes from Magicicada septendecula, assembly GCA_034769895.1. NCBI lineage: Eukaryota > Metazoa > Arthropoda > Insecta > Hemiptera > Cicadidae > Magicicada > Magicicada septendecula. The sequence goes on along the minus strand of CM068373.1, from coordinate 204,256,953 downwards.
TATTTTTAATTGTATTTAAGAAAATGTATTATCCAATGTTCTCTTTTTACTTTTTGAAAAATTAAATAGTACTCATGTTTTACTAAGTAAATAAATTTTTTTCTACTATTGAAGTAAAAATTATTAAGGTGGTCTACTTTACCCCACCACACCGGTGCAAAGTGAACTTTGGTAGACCTAAGCAAAAACTGATTTGTCAAAATTCCTGATGAAGAAAAAAAAATAATAATAATAGTCATAGGTACCTAAGGACCTACATTAAGAGTTACCACTATAAACATAAAGCATCACATCACTATTAACATTTTATGGCGCTTGATTTCTGAAATAGTTCACTTTGCCCCAACCTCCCCTAGATGTGAGGAAATGTCGTGGTCAAGGATATGATGGAGCAGCCGTAATGACTGGACTATACCACGGTGTGCAACAATGTATAAAAGAAAAAGCCCCATATGCTTACTTTGTACATTGTGTGGCGCATAACCTTAACCTTGTGCTGAGTGATGCTGTTGAAGGAAACAAAGATATTTGCCAGTTTTTTGAAACCGTCCAAAATGTATATTGCTTTTTTGGCCATAGCATTGTTCGCTGGGAGAAGTTAAAAACTATGTACCAGAGTGGGTCTTCAAAAGTGACATTAAAAACCCTAAATCCAACTCGCTGGGATGGCAGATTTGACGCAGTAAGTGCCCTTAAACATAGGTTCTGTGATGTAGTGAAATGTCTCAGCCGCCTAATTCTGACTAGCAAAAAAAAAGAAGGAAAGGGATGAAGCCATGCAAATAAAGAAAAAGCTGGAATCTTTCAACTTTGTATTACTCCTAGTAATACAATGTGATGTTTTAGAGGCCCTTAACATTGTGTCAAAGTCTCTGCAATCTGAGACCGTAGATCTGTTATCTGCATATGAGTTATTGGGGAATGCTCTGCTTAAAGTCACCGAGATGCGTGGAAGATTTGGAGAATTAGTGTCTGAGGCTTCTGAGATTTGTGAACGTTGGGGAATATCTCAAGGGTTTCGGCAGAGTAGGATTAGGAAGGTGAAAAAACACTTTGATGAGTTATGTGAAGATGAGAGGTTACAAGAGCCAGAATCCTGTTTTAGAGTAACAGTGTTCTACCCAATGATAGACACTTTATGTACTCAACTAGATAACCGTTTTCAGGGTATGAAAGCTGTTCTTGACACTTATCAAGTAATTCAGCCTGAATTTCTTGTCAACGCTAGTGCAAAAGAGGTCCATGAGAAAGCAGTAGATTTTGTTAGAAGGTTTCCGGATGATGTGTCTCCAACATTTCCATCTCAGATTTGTTCCGTTAAGACTTCATTTAAAGACAAACTTGAGAAAATGAGCAGCGTCAAGGAATTTGCAGAACTGTTAATAATTGATCACAGCTCACTTTCGCCAACTTATTCTAATGTGTGTACAGCATGTATTATGTACTTGACAGTTCCTGTGACCGTAGCTAAGGCTGAACGGTCATTTTCAAAATTAAAGTTGATAAAAAAAATTACTTACGAAGCACTGTGGGACAGGAAAGGCTCAGCAATCTAGCTTTGCTTTCAATTGAAAATAATAGAGCTCAAAAAATTAATATTGATAAAGTAATTAATGACTTCGCTTCTAAAAAGTTAGGAAACAGAAGTTCATGTAATCCTATGTTTTCAGCTAAAACTCAGCCTGTATAGACTTAGAATATTGCTTATGAAGTATACAGTTTTAAACAATTTGCTTTTTCTCTTTAAAATTTGCTGTTTTTTTTTTTTAACTTGTGTTATTTTTCGTATTTCAATTATCACTTTTAAGATAAACCTTGCAATTCTTGATATGAGTCATGCTGTCTCATATGAGACACTTTTCTGTCTTAATTGTTTCTGCTTTTATCTTAGTAATTCAATGTATCCAATTAATTTGATTTTACAATAACAAAATTTAACTCCGTAAATTTTATATTAAACTCAGTGTGAAAAGTTAAGATGCGTTTTGTCTGTTTTAAATGCCCATTCTTTTCACTTATCAAGAAAAAACCACCAAATAGCAACCCTATTGAATGCAAGTGGCTTACTAAATGCAAGTGATGTAGTGGCAAGGGAAGGGGGCAGATAAAGAGGGGGCCCCATAATCACTTATTGCCCCGGGGCCCCCAAGCCTCTAGCTACGGCCCTGGGAGGGAGAAATACTTGCTGATCAGATTGCAAGAGGAGTACAGCAGGAAGTGTGCCTGGTTGAACGTTTTTATCTTTTGGGCGGTCACTTGTCTCACGTCCGATCCGTACGTCACAAACTTGTCCGCGACGCGCTACCCGTGGACCTTCTGCTCGATGAATGCTTTGGCTTCAGAAGGCGTCAGATACAGGGGGACTTTGTTATTCAAATAATCCAGGTGCCAGTTGGTGGCAAGCAGTTTGCTAGTAGTAGTAGTAGTTTGTAGTAGTAGTAGTAGTAGTAGTAGTAGTAGTAGTAGTAGTAGTAGTAGTAGTAGTAGTAGTAGCAGTAGTAGTAGTACACACACGCTGCTGTATGCTGTCCCCAGTGTTTCCAATGTTTCTTTTAGTTATAATATACTAGTTTTAATAATAAATGATTTCTTCAGTAAATAAATACACTTGCTGAAGAAATCAACTATTATTGTGGAAATTTCAGACATATAATTTATTTCAGTAAACGTAAATACAAAATTTCTTGTATTTATTTTATGAGCTGCTTTATTTTAACACTACCTGTTACCCGCGGCTCCGCACGCGAATATTTGACTTTTAATACGTATTTTAATATAATTTTTATTGTCTATGTCTATATTATGTCGTTCTGTCAGCTCGTATAACAATTTTGTACTCATTAGTCTATAGCGATCGGAAATTTTTGAGTATATGGAAGTAAGAAACGTCAAATTTTATAACCATAAATCAGTTACTAGACACGAGTTATTCCAAAGGGCGTGTGAAACTTCATAAGAGCGTAACTAATTGTTACAGAGGTAAGCGTAAGACCGTTTGAAACAGCATGATGTCCGCCTACAAATTGTGAAAGACGGATAGCATACTGTTCTACCAGACAAACTGTCAAGTACGTATTGTGAACTCAAAATTTATATTGGGGTATACAGGATATCGCACACGTATGGAATACTATTGTATACTACTTGTAAGTACTCGTAGTATTTCAATAAGAAATGTCAAAAGAAAAGAGAAAACGTTTGGTGAGTGAATGGGGTAAACGAGAGTTTCCGTGAAAACGTATTATTCTTTTAGAGTATAGGATCGTGTTGGCGACTGTGTCCACGACGAATACAAAAGGAAATTCGATAAGGTACAGATCCCGTGATGCGACAATAGAGTTGTAAGAAACAATATCTCACCGCAGGGAACCTAGTTAAAACTCTTGCATAAAGCCAGGAGCGGAGGAATGTGACAGCCCTTGTTCTAAGATATTTATGATAGTTAGCATTGTAACGTAAGTTAGTGAGATCATTAACGTCAATCAGTTTGACGTGGGATTTGAAGGGTAGGTTTGAACACGTGCCAACGGAGAATTTATTATCTTACCATAGGAGGTAGATAGAAGGAAGAAGGCGATTGGCGATATCGACCAGTTCAATAAGAAGGGGAAGGTTCTGTCCAATGACCAAGTGCGTTATGTAGGGTAGGCGTTATCTTCTAAGAAAATATAGAGTAGATTGAAAATTTAGGATAAGAGAAGATCGGACATACCAATCGGAGTTGAGTTTGCCTAAAGTGGGGATTTTGACGGTTGAGATTGGAAATTTTGGTGGTGGAAGGAAGGGAGAATATATATTGCAAGACTTAGAATCTAGAGAGAGTTTTTTTTAAATCAGTTGTACATAAGACTGTTAAGTCAGTTAGTTAGAGATATGTAGCAGTTTTTGTCAGTTTGAATTTTGTCTCAGTACTCAAGTATGTTAGTTAACGGAGAGTATTTCGGAGTAGTTAGTGAGTGAGTAAGTCAGTTTTCTCCCAGAATCGCAGAAGACAGTTATCTCAATATCTTGCTCCAGTAGCATCGGTATATCACGCAGTACTTTGTCGAGTTTAATCAATTTTCACGTGGTAACAGACGATCAACGCGATCTTATGAGAGATAGTAATTGTTTTGAAATCATGTACCATGTAACAAGACGGTCTTAGTAGGGGGAAAATGACAGTTCTGACCAACAAAGGATGCCGCCGTTCCCACGGTCCAAGATTTTTTCCCACGCTCTCCCCACCACCGCTGGACCTGCAGCATCCGCGAATTTCCACCAATAAAATTTCATGCCGCCTTTTGCGCGCCAAGTTCAAAGAGATGCCGCCGTTCCCACGGTCCAAGATCTTTTCCCACGCTCTCCCCACCACCGCTGGACCTGCAGCATTCGCGAATTTCCGCGAATAAAATTTTTTATTTGATTTTTTATTTTTTAATTAAATTGATTTGCATATCAAGGGTGGGTGGGAGGTGGGGTGGGGTTCAATGGACCACCCGCATCCGCGAATATAATTTTTTATTTTTTAATAAAGCTGATTTGCATATCAGGGGTGGGTGGTGGGTGGGAGGTTCCGACTTGATGCATTATAGTGTATATATTAAATATATGATCAGGGTTACCAACCTTGCATGAGTTAAAATTTGTTGTGTGTTATAATGTATATTAAATCTATATGATCAGGTTTACCAACCTATGTATGGGTTCAAACTTGATATGTGTGTGTATTATAGTGTATATTAAAATATATGATCAGGGTTACCAATCCTGCATTATTGTGTGTATAGAACAGATCTGCCAACATTTTTCTTCGGTGGGAAATTCAAACTATATTATAGTGTATAGTAAATTGTTGACGACTTCGATATCAACTCTCTCTCCCCTCCTCTCTCTTTGTCTCTAGACACAGTTGTCGATCACGATATAAACTCTCTCTTTATGTCATCAGTTTTACATAAGCGTCGTGCTACTTATGGATTATTGTAAGTAGCGATACTAAAATGTAATCACCAGGAAATATATATTTATCACCTACCTCGTTGCGTCCTACTTATAATTTTTTTTTTTTTTTTTTGACACATGACAGTCATTGACCACGATTTAGAAATTAATATACTGCCAAGTCTGTGTGTGTGTGTGTGTGTGTGTGGTAAAGTGTTACGCATAAAAACTCCTCTGAAATAAGGTATTTTCAAAAGTTTTGTGTACACATACACACATTGTATATGTCTCTCTCTCTCGCTGCAAACGTTGACAAGAATTCCCTTATTCAAACGATTTGTATGTGTAAACGAACTTAAATATAGTTTACAGACGATTGTAATTTTAAAAATTCATTTTTGCATTAAATGTATATATCGTAAACAATGAAATAATAATATTTCGTCATTGTAAGATTTTAATAAAACAATTATCAGTTTAAATAATAATTTTCGTGATTGTAAGATACAACCTGCAAATTATTAAAATGTCTCTCTCACACATTTCTGATTACTATACAAATAATTGCATGCATATTCGGAGGTTTATAACGAAATAAATTAAAATAAACCATAATTAGTTTTAAATAATTAAATATATATTTACAACACTGTACACAAACTTAAAATATAGTTTACAAACCGCTATAATACAATTATTCAAAAAATACATTTTACATTGATTAAATATATATATCACAAACAAACATTGTTATATATATAAAATATTAATAATAATATTGTTTTAAATGATTAAATATATATTTACAGCACTGTACACAAACTTAAAATATAGTTTACAAACCGTTATAATACAATTATTCAAAAATACATTTTACATTGATTAAATATATATATATATATCACAAACAAACATTGTTATATAAAATAAATACAATATTAATAATAATTTTTGACATTGTAAGATTTTTAAATAATAATTTCACGGCTGTAGATACAGTTCACAAGGAAGTTTATCTGTAACATAACAATACAGTCGATATTAGAATCACTGATACGATAAATATTCAATTATCACATGCACACACACAGTTAGTGGAAAGAATCAAATGCGTTAAGTAAGTAAACTTTTTCAAGTATATGTCATTTTTCATAAGTTAATGTACTTTCAAATAATTTCTAATCAAACCAAATATTATTCACTGGAAATTTGTAAATACTGCTTAGAATCAATGATACATTTATCACATAAGTTAATGTACTTTCAAATAATTTCTAATCGAACCAACTATTATTCAATGAAACTAAATAGAATCAATGATACATTTATCATGTACATACAAATTCAATTATTAAAGTGTTAAGTACAGAGAGTTGAAACTACACATACACACATCAATAAATTGTTTGTTAACACGATTGCTACTTACGACGTTAGGACTCAATCTCTACTTGTGTTGTTTGATTTCTCGTCCCTCGATACACTAAATGTAGTTCTTTAGGTTTGATATGTCTGAGCTCCTCATTCGTGAAGACACCTGCATACCTCTTGGGAAGATAGACACGATACTGGTGGTCGCCATCCTCCAACGTAGCAAGCACAGAGTTCCCATACTTTGTGTCCACATTTGTTAAGACCATGATGGGATATTTTTTATTCACTATCAATTCTGAACATCGTTTGTACTCGATAGCACTTACAGCATTAAACTTTACAAGAAACGACATTATTAGAAGAGAGAGAAAGACACTAGTGAACACGTCTGTATCAAGCGAGAGAGAACCAAACAATGACAGAATATTCGACACAAAAGGACAGTACAATATGATAGTGGTGGTGGTAACGTCGGTGTCCCACTTTCATTTGCATGTATGAACATGTCCCACAGACGAAATTAGAGACACCAAAAATATAACAATGTCATTAGGAAAGTCCATTTTCATAAGGAAATAGTCACTGCTTACAGCTATGCATGTATGTACATGTCCACAACAGAATGAGAGAGAGATATAAATGTCATCATTCGCGGTGACCTACTTTCTAAATTTGTTACATTAAAAATGTTTGTTTAAAGCAAAAATCATGAATCATCCATTCCCGAATAGCATGCACCTTATAGTTGGCACAACGGTCAGAAGAATTGAAATGTCTAAGACATTCTGTTCCATGAAATAGATACAGTGTGTTTTTAGGACAACCAAAGTCATCGAGATTGATGATATTATTGTGTATTATCTTTGATTGCAAAAAACGTTTTTTCTCAAAACCCTTCACAAACACATATTTATATATACGTGTATGTGATGTTAACAATGAAACAAGATTGTCGTACGGTGTCTCTCCTTCGCTCCATCTAAGTCTATGATAATTTGATGTTAACCAGTGGTTTGTCCTAACGTATTTGGGATTCGTAACGGATGTAGCAGGTGGAGTCAAAATCCAATGTCTACCAGCAAATCTCAGAACGTCCATGATTGACAGTTCCTTCACAATATATTTTCCGTTGTCGTCGAAAAAGCACTGGAAGTCAATTATAACCGCAGTGTTATCCATAATACTGTAAGACAAAGAAACCACACACATTACAAACTCTATATATGTATATATTATGTTTAAACATACAAATATCGTTGAGATATTAATATGTGAACTTACGTTTACAGACGTCTGGACTGAAGCACCGAGAGACGTCAACTGACGAAAGAAACAAGTGTTGAGGGGGTTACTATACATGGAGACGAATTTTTTTAGTAGGTGGGGAGGTGTCGTCGTCGTCGTTCTCCATGTTGATGCGTTGTCGTATTCGATAATGACCGTATGCAAGCGTATCATGACCATTGTCTAATATATAGCGCTTATCATCATACGGTGACAACGCTTGCTTATTTACACGCATCGTGTACAGCGTATGATGATCGCTACGTAAACAAAGCGCACTGGTAGAAAACTGACAATGATCAGTGAGACACTTGCGATACATATCGTGTCGCAGACTCCTCTTAATCGCAACTCGAGGCACACCTTTACATACACGTTTTTGACACTCTTTGGTAGGATCTTCGTGGGCCACAAGGAACGAATAACATTTCGCTCGGAGACCCACGAATTCTCTAATAGGACGACCACACGTTTCATCCTTGAACAGTCCGACAACCTTTTTGTTCTTAAGGCTATAACAAGGATGAGACGTAGGGTAATCCGATGTGTCAAAAACGTGTAGGTCCTTCTTCATGTCTGCATACAAGTCTGATGTTTGAATGCTATACATCAGACTGTCTGTATCTGTCATTAACAATTTAACGTTGCGGCCGTACTTGGCGACAGCATAATGATAATGAAAGTCGTACACTATCGTTTTGCTAACTTCAAGCACCGTGAAGCCGACATACACGGGACGGGAAAGAACAATGGATTTTTTACGGAGTGAGAGCCCCACCAGATCGTTCGTATAACAAATCATACGTTTTAGCCTAGGTGTGGAAACTAGTTTTTGAAGCCGTCGTTCATTCGAGACTAGTTCAAAGTCTATATGTTTCCGTACGTTCTCCAGCGACTTACCGTATACGGCGTTGTTCATCAGTTTGAAAAGGTCTTTTTCAAAGCTGTTGACGGCTGCTTGCCTCTTGCGGGTGTTGAAATCGATAAACGGCTTCAACCAAGCGCTTTGCTTAAAACACAACACCCTATGAGTCGCTTTCAGCTCTAAGCCAAGACTTAAATACAATTTCAAATTTCGATAATGGAGAACGTAATTTTGTTTGTCCTCCAAAGTTGTTAACAACTTCTCTACGGATGACCCTGATTCGTTATACGATGATCTGTATATACTCTCGTGTAAAATTTTGGAAAAGGGAGAAAGGATATCGGGTGTTACGCGCTGGCGCACAGGTGCAAGCGGGTAGTCGGAATGCAGGTCGTGTAAGGTATTAGGATAGTGTAGGTTGACTTCGAGGATGTACCCGATGTCGGAATCATCACTCACATTACGTACGTCCAAGGACTCGATTTCGTTACGATCGAGCCATCGGAAGTCTGCGTAAGGGAGTGGTTGCGACATGGCTGCACCGTATAAGTTATTACAGTCCGTATACAGAATGAAGGAGGTCGGTTTCGATACATCGTACTGATCTGGAATCAAAGGATTGTTAGCGACTGCATGACGGTTGGATATCATCGCGCAGCCTCCGCGAATCCCAGACTCGACGAACAGATGCAGATTTATCTCTGTTAACAGCTCTAATTCGACCCCTGTCATTTTTAGCATCGCGTTCCAAGCGAGTCCGGGAAGCGAGTAAAAATGACATGGGTCCAAACAGTAATCGCGTAAGGCCATGTCTCGGAAACTTTCAAAGACATCGGCCAGCAGCATTACGTCTGTCAACAAATACAAATCGTGGTAATCTCCAAACGTACGCAGATTGAATGCACTCCACACGTTTTGTACGTGCTCGTAATCTGCGTCCGAAATAGTCGATTCCAACAACCGGTTATCAAAGTGTTCACGAGCGGGTAGACTTGTTTCGTTGAACCGATCAATACTGTCAACGTACTCGTAAGGGTATACCCCCTTGCGTACGAGCAGATTGGTCTGTTCATCGAAACCTCGTCTAAGCATTTCCTCTCTGAGCAAAGGAAATTGGCTCCCGGACGTGGACAGATTGGTAACGAGTGTGTCCAGAGAGCGATTAAGAAATTGAAAAGAGTCTACGAAACGCAAGGGACCCAGGGAGAACGACACGTAACGCTCACTGGATGTTGCAATGCAGGATACGTGTTGGTCCTTATATTTTCCTAAACCCTGCATTAAATGGTGACAGTCGTAGCCACGAAGGTTGTGAAAGAAGACGGGGATATGACGAGGCATCTTGTAGCTTAGATTACAGCTATTGTGGGCTGCTCCCAAGAATTTCCCCGTAAGATGACAATGATTGCGTACCTTGTCATCGTCTGTCAAAGGGCGCTCACACAAATGACAAACGGTGGCGTTAGTGAACGCAACATTGTCATCATCGGACATAATTATTTGTACGTTATGTCGTACTATCTTCATCATATCCTCGGCGTCTTTCATCAACCACGAGAAGAAAGTGTCTACGACGTTTTCACCTCGATAAACTTTAGCCTCTCTCCAGAGTCTGTGTGTATGATCGACGATAGCATAGGAGAAACCTGACGGAATATGCATCGCTTCGTATGATGTGGACGATACAGGAGGAGAAGTTATTTTCTGACTGGCACCGTTGCTATCAACTGAGTAGAATTCTCCTAACTCGTGCACTGTCGTCGGGACGTTGTTACCAGGTGAACACGATTGAAGCGGAGTGATGAGGGACTCGAAGTCGGCGTAGACGGTAAAGGGTACTTTAAGACAGTGCGCGTAATTTTTAAATGACATAAACTTCTCCTCCTCTGTAGGCATTTTGGTTTTCTGCTCGCCGTGAGGTGTGCAGTAGGGGAGATGATCGGACAGACCATGTTCTGTGGAGAAACGATACAGGCAGTAGTCGCAGTAAAATGATTGGCCGTCGTGTTTTGTAAGGGATGATAACAATCTACTTATGTTACTGATAAGACAGTAATGTTTTCGGCTATTTGTATCGGACAGAAGTAAAAGATTAACATGATGTAATCTGTCCTTATTGGGGGTAATTCTTAACGGATAAACCTCATTTTTTGATTCGTTTCTGATATTGTCGTCTATATCATAGCCGAAAACGTTTATAGAAATGTTGGGATTCTGTGCTTCAAATTTAGAAAGTGAGTTTATAGGAACAGGGTACTCGATACCGGACATATTTATTGTGTTTTTGAATAAGATGTAGTTTGAAACAAATTCTTTATGCTTTTGTTGAGGGTGTATGTGAGCTAGTACGGACCATAGAAAACACATTTCATCTTGGGAGTTATTGATGTTGACTACTGCCTTGGTGACTGCAAGTTTTCGCGGGGTTGGAAGGTAGGAGGACGCTGCTAGAGGCCGGTACCGTCCAACAACTAGTTCCAGCTTCAGTACAGCATCCACCAACCATCCGCTCCCGTCACGGGTAAAATTGGATATGCTATTCATGATTTTATCGTAGGATTCATCGAGTAGACAGTTCAACTCGTCGTTGTCGTCTGTGAGCAACGTACGACAACGTCCGTGGAAGACGGCGTCTTTGGTTACCTCTTTTTCTTCGCCGCTGTCACCATCTAACACAGTTTTAGTGAAACGTATCCTGCACGCAATATGCCATTTGATACTGCGTAAACGTGCTTCTTCTGCCAGAATATCCTTGCACAATAAAGGTCGCACCTCAGTCATTATCGGTAATATATCTTGATCTCCTGTGTCCGTGTACACGGTCAGGTAATTAAAAGTTGTGAGGGATCCTCTAATACTAGTGTTTCGCACAATATAAAATCGTGTCATAACTGAAACAATAGAAACACATGTATTAGCTAATAGGAATGATGAATAACACACACATACAAATTCATGTTTGTGGTAAATAAATATATAGTACACGTTAGTAATACGTTAGTTTATTGCAAACTGTGAAGATGGCAGCTACTCCTGATTTTAGCATTGAAAGTGAAAGAAGAAAATCGTTCAAGTATTGGGAAGTGACGTTTGTCAGCCCCGATGAGTTAGCGTTTGCTGGGTTTTACTACTATCCGCTAAATTATGATGTTTGTGGACATACTATGTCATTCATAGACGATAGAGTTAATGCTTTTGTTGCGGAATTGAATTAGTTCATTGGAGAGAAAGTGACATACCTATGGTGGAACATGAAAAATGTTCTCCGTCATGTCAATTTCTAAACGATGTCAAGAGACAATACATTGGGGAGAAGGTAACAAACCTATGTCAGAACATAAAAAATTTTCTTCGCCATATCAATTTCTAAACAACGTCAAGAGACTATCTTATACATGATAGACAGAGTTAATTCATATCAAACAAATTTGGTTTGCTACATAATTATAGAGAGAGACAACGGTATTTAAAAAAATTTTTAATTTGTTGAGGATGTCCCTGTTCCTGCTGATGTTGTTGTTGTTCTGGATTCTGTTGAAGGTCGGACATGATATTCAGACGAGAGAGTGAATACTGAAAAACAAAGAAACTGTTATAGATATATATAGTATTTTTAACGCTGGTATTATGTTAGTGTATCTTAAACCATGAACAACGCACGCAAGACTATAGCTCTAGAGCTACACAGAGCAGCGAGAAGGAATTTCGTTAGGCGCGCGGTTGAATTGAAGGGTCTACACGACTTGTACCAGGCGGATCTTGTGGAGATGATACCATACGCTCGAGTGAACAAAGGGTACAAGTACATGATGACAGTGATCAATGCGTTTAGCAAGTACGCGTACGCTGTACCATTGAAAACAAAGACAGGAAAAGAAGTAAAGCATGCACTAGAGCCTTTACTAACTGCTAATCGAATGAAATATTTACAGACGGACAACGGGAAGGAGTATTACAACAGCACAGTACAAGCGTTACTAAAAAAGTATAATGTGAAACATTACTCAACCTACAGTGAGAAAAAAGCTTCCATAGTGGAACGTTTTAATCGCACACTGAAGACACACATGTATCGAGCTTTCAGCGAACAAGGACACTACCGCTGGTTGGATCTACTACCTACATTACTGAAATCGTACAACAATACCACACACAGAACCATTGGTATGAAACCGAGTGAAGTGAATGACGCCAACGAACATATAGTGTTGGAACGAATAAGGAAGAACACAGCGCCTAAAATCAGTCCAACGAAACCACCCAAATTTAAAGTCGGTGACCGTGTTCGTATAAGTAAGCACAAAATGACGTTCGCCAAAAGTTATACTCCAAATTGGACTAACGAAATATTCACTGTGGATAAAGTACAATCCACTACCATCCCAGTCACTTATCTGCTAAAAGAGCATCTAAACAAAGTGTTGAAAGGTGGTTTTTACGAGCACGAGATTAGTAAGTCCAAAGTCGGCGATGTATACCTAGTGGAAAAGGTGTTACAACGCAAAGGTGACAGAGTGCGTGTTCGTTGGCTCGGTTTCGATGGTAAACACGATGCATGGATACATAAGAAAGATCTAATATAAAAAAAGGTGACAGCACGTGATGAAAACAGTATGCTTTCGGTATTCACAAAGATGAAGATTGTACAGCAAGCAAACAAATTACCAATAAAGGATATGGACTTTTTGGCTGGTGACGAAGGCAGTGCTAAGCGTAAACATGGCCCGCTATTACCGAACAGTATTCGCTGTATCGTTACAGGCCCAAGTTCCTGTGGGAAATCAAATGTGCTATTCAACCTACTGTTTGATGCCAACGGACTACGTTTCCGCAACGTATACGTGTTTTCAAAATCATTATTTCAACCAAAATACAGAATGCTAGAAACAGTGATGAAATCACTCGCTGATGAAGGTTTAGGTTATCATGCATACAGCGAGAACGAAGAAGTCCCGCTACCGAGTGAAATCACTGGTCTCGACTCTGTTATCGTATTCGATGACGTATCGTGTGAAAGACAAAACAATATTCGAAAGTATTTTGCTATGGGGAGACATAGCGGTGTGGACACATTCTATCTATGCCAGACATATAGCCAGATACCGAAATAATTGGTACGTGACAACGCTAACTTGTTGATATTGTTCAAACAAGACGATCTAAATTTACGACATGCATACAATGATCACGTTAACATAGATATGAAATATGATGCTTTCAAAGACGTCTGCATGGAAGCGTGGAAGGATCGTTATGGATTTCTAGTCATAGACAAAGACTCGTCAATAAATGAAGGTAGATATAGAATCGGCTTTGATCGATTCATAATTGTTTCCGACGAAGTATAAAAGTGGTTGCACTGTAGTAATGTAATCAGGCCTCTTGCTAACACGCGATGGCGATGAATAAGGAGGAACGACTCGCGTATGATATAGACACGATAAGCGACAACATAAGGAAAAAATATCATGCATTACAACACGGTATCAGAGAAAGCGACGAGACGTTTAGAAAAAATTACAGACCGATTCTGGAACCGTTAGAAGCTATTTCACGAAAGTTAAGTGGTGATATGATGGAGGAGGAGGAGGAGAAGGAGGAGGAGGAGGAGAAGCAGCAGATAAAACAAGAAGAGCCTAAACAACACGTAATAACGGAAAACGAAAGTGGTATGCAAAGTCATAACGCTTCTCATTTCAGTGACGAGGGCGCCTGGAACCCTAACTCTTCACATTTCAGTGAGGATTCATTAGCAAACAAATATATGCGTTTGTGCGAATCGGCGGACTGTAAACGGATTATAGATCGTATGTATGGTGTTCGATACGAAGGTGGTAAATTTATGATAGGTGATTTAAATGTAAAAATCGATGATAACGACAACTTTCATGTCAAAGGAAAAATTTACGAGGGTACACCTGGTCTGTATGAACTTTTGTTTATGAAACTACCGAAAAAATACAATAAGGACGATATGCGGAAATATAAGTCCATACTACTAGCAACCAACGGACACAAACAAAAATATAAACACAATACGCGAATAAACAGTAACAGTGGCATAATGTTTTAATGCAAATAATTTTTACGTTTAAATAAAATCTGTACATACAATAAAAATTATACTCAGTTATTAACGTATTCAAATGTTTCAATAATGCGCTTGATAATGTTTTAATACAAATAATTTTTACGTTTAAATAAAATCTGCACATACATTAAAATTAAATAAAATCTGTACACTTACCAAAAACTAGTATGTGTTGTCTACACACCCTTAATGATGAAAGTTGTGTGTATACTGAATGCGCACAAACAGTCTTTCAACTATTAAAAAAGATGCAGAGATAGATAGATTTCACGATGTATCAGCACACGCAAGCGATCAATGAGAAATTGCCACTATAAAAATACGGTAAGAATATATTTTCAATAAAAATTATACTCAGTTATTAACGTATTCAAATGTTTCAATAATGCGCTTGATAATGTTTTAATACAAATAATTTTTACGTTTAAATAAAATCTGTACATACAATAAAAATTATACTCAGTTATTAACGTATTCAAATGTTTCAATAATGCGCTTGATAATGTTTTAATAAAAATAATTTTTACGTTTAAATAAAATCTGCACATACATTAAAATTAAATAAAATCTGTATACTTACCAAAAACTAGTATGTGTTGTCTACACACCCTTAATGATGAAAGTTGTGTGTATACTGAATGCGCACAAACAGTCTTTCAACTATTAAAAAGATGCAGAGATAGATTTCACGATGTATCAGCACACACACACAAGCAGTCAAATGAGAAATTTTCGCTAATTTTCTGTGCGTATATATATTGTACACTGGTAGTGGGAGAAAGCTTGCATGTCCGTTTTTAGAGTAAATACTTTCTAATCCATAATTAATCCTAATTACTGTCAACGCTGCTAATGACTGACAGGTGTCAATTAGAAAGTAGGACGCCGTACACAAGGTTAATGACCTCTGGTTTAAGTTATCGAATAATAATAACTATATCTAATTCAGTATCGTTGTGTGTGTGTGTGTGTGTATGTGTGTGCATAGACTTGTTTCGTTGAACCGATCAATGCTGTCAACGTACTCGTAAGGGTACAAGCAGATTGGTCTGTTCGTCAAAACCCCGTATTTAATTATTTAAAACAAATTATGGTTTATTTTAATTTATTTCGTTATAAACCACCGAATATGCATGCAATTATTTGTATAGTAATCAGAAATGTGTGAGAGAGACATTTTAATAATTTGTAGGTTTTATCTTACAATCATGAAAATTATTATTTAAACTGATAATTGTTTTATTAAAATCTTACAATGACGAAATATTATTATTTCATTGTTTACGATATATATATTTAATGCAAAAATGAATTTTTAAAATTACAATCGTCTGTATACATATTTTGTAAATACTAGTTTAAATATATATATATTTTTTAATATTTGTAACATTATAATTGCGTAACACTTTACGCACATTGGAAGAACGAGATTGGTGTAGAGAGAGAGAGAGAGAGAGAGAGAGAGAGAGAGAGAGAGTTATATATATATACCCACCACCCACCCCTGATATGCAAATCAGCTTTATTAAAAAATAAAAAATTATATTCGCGGTCATATATTTTAATATAAAACTATAATGCATCAAGTCGGAACCTCCCACCCACCTCTGATATCCAAATCAGCTTTATTAAAAAAAAAAAATTATATTCGCGGATGCGGGTGGTCCACTGAACCCCACCCCACCTCCCACCCACCTTGATATGCAAATCAATTTAATTAAAAAATAAAAAAATCAAATAAAAAATTTTATTCGCGGATGCTGCAGGTCCAGCGGTGGTGGGGAGAGCGTGGGAAAAGATCTTGGACCGTGGGAACGGCGGCATCTCTTTGAACTTGGCGCGCAAAAGGCGGCATGAAATTTTATTGGTGGAAATTCGCGGATGCTGCAGGTCCAGCGGTGGTGGGGAGAGCGTGGGAAAAAATCTTGGACCGTGGGAACGGCGGCATCCTTTGTTGGTCAGAACTGTCATTTTCCCCCTACTGGTCTTAATTTGTGATAACAAGTGATAGTGAATATTGTGGAGTGAAAGCAATGGCTATTGTCATCACGAGATTAGATCACGTGATGGTGAAAAGTGATGATTACAGTGTGTGAATTAGTGCCACAGTCAGGAGAGGAGGAACCAAGTGCGGGATCAGCAAACAAGTAAAGTAACAGTACATCATTTGTTTCTAGAAAGCTCATTCGGCCAACTCTATTCAAAGAACCTCACGTAAAGCTGTAAATTAAATACTTTAGCAAAATATTCAAGGTAATGAATCCCTTAAAGCATTCGTAAAGACACATATGTCTTACACGGCAATTCGTTCCTAAAATTTCAAGCAAACGCATTCTCTTTTCTATAGGAAGCATATACTGTAATTGTGTTACAAATACGTTAAGATGAATAATGTACATATTAAGATTTATTTTATTTTATGTATGTTTTGTAGAAACAATAATCCTATAACTGTGTATATATAGAAATGTTAATATCATGAAGGATAGAATCATACGTATTAAATGACCATTTATACAAACTTATGTCTAATTTATTTCATTATAGAATTAAACCAATTACAACATCATGTTAATCTGATTATTGAGAAGACTCTATAAGCAGTGTTATAAAAGGCTTCCAAAAGTAGCGTTAAACAAATTCAATCACGTTAAATTCGTAGAAGTGGTAAATGACGCTCCGATGCGGGGCTTTACAAATAAGAGTATTTCATATTACTCTGAATTATTTTATTACTCGCCATCTTAAGAGCCGATAACTGAGATAATTATACAAAAGGTATTACACAATTTTCTAATATTGTATATGGCACTTAAACGTGCGACATAAAAGAAAGCTAAATTCTGTTCAAGGTATGCAAGATTATAATTAATAAATACTACAACGAGGAAGATTTGCAATCTTACAGTCTACAATGGTGCCACGTTCGCACTTATAAAAGTCTATATACTTTGTCTCAAAGTCTCCCGTTCATATGGGAGACAAAGGGACACGCATTTTTGTCTACATTTTGTCTATATACAGTCTAGAGACTGACTAGAGACTTTGTCTCGAGACAGTCTCGATACATTATTTAGACAAATTTTAGACAGTCTACATACAAGTCTAGAGACAATGTCTCTCAGTGCGTACTAGGCTTTAGGCTTTTTATATGCGCTGTACAAAATCCGTTTATGTATAATACAGGCTATTATAAATTCCAAGAAAGTAATAGTAGTCTGATAGAAGAAGAAAACCTTGACAGATCTAATCGTTTCATTGTTGAGAAACATTGTTGTATAGTAAAACAGATATCGTTCGCTTCGTTAATTTTAAATGTAAATTATTTTTAATTTAATTTTTATACAACTAATAGTTAATTAGTATATTACTCTAAAGAGCTCTTCGATTAAGTTTCATATTTGACTTAAGTGTCAAGTGTCAACGAACACTAAGTTTTTCAGTACATTTGTTTTAAATGTTATGCGTTTCAAATTTCTTGAAAAGAAGCGATATTCTGTTTTTAACACTAAATTAAAAGTGATTATTTTCAAATGTACACTAACTGAAATTGTAACAATAATCCAGTACAATTTTTGTTTTTAAGTGTAATTCGTTTAAATTTGTTTGGATGCCTTAAGTTAGAACTAATAATAGGTTTGAATTTAAATGTGGCCTTATTTGCAGTCCTGTAAATTTGTAATGTTTTTTACACACTAAACTGTGATGATTCCCTTTTTAAGATATTACTGTTTATGGAGATTTTCTGTTTTTGGTAAGTTTTTTTTATAGTTCCTATTTCATTCATTTAAGTTTCGTTTAGATTGTGTAAATTTTCAGTGATTTGGTTGGAATCATTTTGGTATATTAGGTCTATGGTTTGTATGTGATTTACAAATAAATGTAGGCCTGTATTAAAAACAGTTCCACATTGTAATACCCTACCCAGGGGCGGATTTACAAATGTGCCGCCTATAGGCTGAACTAAATCGCCGCCTATGCTATATTTCTTACAAAACTAAAAATAGGTAATAAAATAAGGAATACGGAAGTTATACAAACGTTTATTTGAATCACATAAAATGCAACAAAAACTTCATTCCAACAGAATATAAAAACTCATATATTATAACATATTATAGATATTCAACTAAATAAAAATCACCTTTCCTTTCGCTCGCATTACACTTTTCTTCTGAATTTATTCTCAACCAAAATTTTAATCACATCGTCAAATGAAATCGAATTTGCAGTGTCAGATTCAATTGATAAAACTGCTAAATCGTTCAATTTGCTTTCGGACATACTTGAGCGTAAGTATGTTTTAATTCGTTTCAAGCATGAGAACGAACGTTCCGAAGAACAATTGCTTACTGCCATTGATTTGTAAATTCTTAAAACTATATCGATATTAGGAAAAATATCAAGCAGATTCCGATCTCTAATCCAGTTGCACATATTGTTGATATTTACATGTTTTTTGTCTTCTAGTGCCAAATACTCTTTGAGGTGCAAGATCTTTTCAACTAGATCGTCTGAAATATCCTGTGAATAAACTTCACGTAATTTTAACGCTTCACTCCTTATTTCTCCAACAGAGAGTTCGCGAAATTTAAAGAGAACGTAGAAAATTTCGAACACTCTGTCGTACGCACATTTTCGATGGTCCAATTCCGAGATTAATCGATCCACAATTGTAAGGAATACGTTCATTTTGAAATCATCCTTAGCACCGAACAGAACTTCTTCATCATCGTCGCTTTCATCGGTTTCATCGAAATATCGCTTTCTCTTTATGGTACGCTTTTCGCTTGCAGTGTAGTTCTGCTTACCAATCAGCGCCTTGGCCTCCTCTTCATAGATTGTAAAGTTCTCACGGGAAGATGAAATAAATGAAATTAAGGATTTGTACAAATCGATGACCAATCCAATATCTGCGTCTTCTTGTTGTAGTTTTTTACTGACTACATTGATGCGATTCAGAATACTACTCCAAAAACAGTCATAAACGCAGTTTTAAATCTGGTCATTCTCTTAATTAATCCTGCTGCTTCTGCCTTCGTAATCGCCTTCTCTGAACTGTCATTTGAGATTGATTTCAGAGTATCGTGAATATCTTTCCAAGACTTCAATAAACCCTTGCAGGCATCATCTCTGCATGACTATCTCGTGGACGACAGACTCTTTGGTGTTATTTATACATCGTTCTTCTTCAGTTTCTCCCAACGCATCGTGGATGCCGAAAAGAAGTTGTAGATTTGTTGCAGAAGTGTAAAATAATTTGTAGATTCATTACAACTAGCCGCCGAAGTTCCAACTAGATTCAGAGAATGGGCTGAACAGGGTATAAATTCAGCAAATTTGTTTGCATTCTTAATTCTTGCTTGGAGACCGGTATAGGCTCCTGACATGTTCGCAGCATTATCGTACGACTGGCCTCTACAATCGTCTAAATTAATTTCAAGAGACGCCAAGGTGTTAGTTATAGCAGTGTACAATTTCTCAGATTTATGTCCAGTATTTGGTATGAATGTTAGGAATACCTCTGTTGGTGTTCCACATTCTTGGACATATCTCATGACAATCGATAACTGATCTTCATGTGAGATGTCAGGTGCTGAATCCACAATTATGGAGAAATATTTAGCTGCCCTTACATTGGCAGATATAACTTCTCTGCACTTCTGAGCCATTATATGTACCACTTCTTCGTAAGTCGTAGACGAAAGATAATTTGTTTTACCGCTACCCGGTCTCCCATAATTCTTTAGATGTTCCTTCAAGAATGGATCAAATTCGGCCAATAGTTCCACTGCCATTAAAAAGTTTCCATTATGACATGATCCAAGAACTTCATCAAAACCTCTCAACGGAAGACCACGACTTGTTAACTTTCTTACGATGACGACAACGCGTTGTAAAACTTCCGTCCAATAATGTTTTTCTTGAGCAACCTTTGCATTTTGTATATTGCTTAAATTCTTATTGGAAACCCTTGCCCTGAGAGCAACCACAGAATTTTTGTGGTTTATAGATCGTTCGTGCTGTTCTATGCATTGTTTCAGGTTTTTCCAATAATTGAATTCTTTATCTGTGCAAAAGGATGTACCCGCTTTGGATAATAAACGACAAGGCCCACAGTAAATACTACCATTTATTTCAGAATAGATTATCCATTGTCGGTTTGAAACTTCACCATTCTGAAGCTCTCTTTTGAAGATTGTTGAACTCAAAAGACGTGTTTGATCTTTGTAGACTCGTCTTGAATTCTCAAAATCAGAATCTGCATTTTCAGCAGGGGCGGCTCATTCTTAGGGCGCTAAGGCGCCCGCCTCCCAGATTAAATCATATCATTAAACAACCCATTACCACTATTTGTGGAAAGTCATTACATATTTCTTTAACCCTTCGGACAAGAAAGTTTTTGTGTTAGGTAATAGCAGAAATGTTTTCGTAACTGCATGCATTACGGCGCTCTGACAATCGCGCCCATTTCTCAGTTCTCCCACTCTATCCGAAGTTAAACGAAATTGTAAGCTTATAGGCGGCGTTTACACTGTCGCTCGGCGCGCCGGCTCCCGCGCCACGATTAGCAGAAAGTCGCGTAATTCACTAAGTACAACTAATCGCAGACTATTGATAATAATATGAGATTTGCTCTTTTTAGTGTTTATAGTTTCTCTGGCGTGGTTAATTTAGTTCGGGCATTTGTTTAGTGTTTAGGTTTTGAGTTTGTGTATTTTTTTTAATAGCTTCACGAATAATCTTCTGTTTTTCATGTATTTTATTGTCTCCCAGAGACAATGGTGATTGCTTTTGGACTCTAAAAGAGGTTAGTGATATAAAACATCTTACAGAAAAAATTAAGAAGCATGAAATATCCGTCCATCACATGAATAGTGTTGTTGACTTTCTTTGTTAGGCAAAGTAAACATACTGTCTAGTCTGGACTCGCAATTTAGGCAAAACGTTGAAAAGCACGATGTTCAAGTCAGCAAAAACAGACATATTTTAAAACGGCTGATTTCGTGTGCCAATTCTGTAGTGTTTTACAGTTGTCTCAAGAGTTCATGACGAAATATTTTATATCTTATTTTATTAATGAATTATGTGATCAAATATTGGCGACATTTCTATTGTGCGTTAAATTCAATATTTATAAATAATTAAGTAGCCTAAAGGCCGCGCCCTCCAGACTCTTAAGTCACGAGCCGCCACTGATTTTGAGAGTAGCCATTTCGCGCAAAAAAATCTATGAGTTCATCATTAACAATCCACTTTGCAGGGTCTTTGTCAAATTTAAAAGATTGAGACGATAATAACGATAATATTGGTTGATCCTTCTTCTCCTCTCGTTCATCATGGTTTTCTGTAGCATCTTCATCTTTACACAAGGCCGAAAGAACACTCGTCTCCTTTGATGTACTGGGTACATTATCTTCGAATTCTTCAATCGGTGGTTACGGAACACTCTTGGTGAAGAAGGAATCAATTTTTGTAGTTCTCTCCAAGATTTCCTTTTGTTTTCTTTGTTTCTCCTCTGACTTTTTTTGTATTCCCATCCGCCTAAACGCTTTCTACCATCTCCCATTTGTACGTATTAGATCTATAAGGTAGGAAAATAAAAGAAAGAATTAAGAAAGAAAACAAACCATAAACAATAAGTAGTAATAAAAGGTTGGTTCTGGGACAGCCACGCCCCCCTCGTTTGTTTATGTTTACATTTTTTTCACTCCCTCCACCCCCGTCTTCACCTACATAACCGCCGCGCGGTCACCGAACTCCGCTCGTTTGTTTACATTTTTCCGGTTTGTTTACATTTTTTCTCTCTCGTCACGCCCCCCACTCCTCTGTTTATGTTTACATTTTTCCTTCCTCCCCACCCCCGCCTTGCCCCGCACCCACCGCCGCCGCGCCGCGGTCATCGACCTCCGCGTGTTTATGTTTACGTTTTTTTTTCACCGCGTGTCCTAGCTTTGCGTTGTTTACGTCCTCTCGTCTGTTTATGTTTACATTTTTTTCCTTCCTTCCCACCCCCGCCTCGCCTCGCACCCACCGCCGCCGCGCCGCGGTCATCGACCTCCTCGTGTTTATGTTTACGTTTTTCGTGTCCCAGCTTTGCGTTGTTTACGTTTGTGCCGAGAGAGAATGTTTATGTTTACGTTTTTTTCTCTCTCTCGTTGTTTTCCTTGGCCGCCGCCGATCGACGACACGCTGACCCAGTAACAAACGTAAACATAAACACTCGTCCGTAAACAAAGTAAAGCTGGGACACGAAAAACGTAAACGTAAACATTCGGAGTTCGGCGGCGACCGCCGGAGCGCGTCTGTTTGTAAACAAATGTTTAGGAGAAGGGATAATGGCGTGATATATTTTTTTATAAGTATTAATGATGTTGTTTGGTATTGTGTACGTATCAATTTTTTCAGTTAATACGAGATTTTCGTTTAAGATGTCTGTAACGCGTGTTACACCCGTCCAGATTGTGCTAGATTTTTTTGACAACGAAGGTTTTGTTTTTATAACTAATTCAGATAATATTAAATGCGGCAAGTGCGGTTTTAAAACAAAAGTATATCTGACAATCGCGCATATCCAGTTCATGCATAAACTTTTATATCCGAAATGCGGAATGATTCGCGATAGGTATTATAAATTTGAAGATTACGCTAAATCGAGAGAGTGTATTACAAATTATCCAATCGCTGTGAAATGTGTTCGAGAAGCGCGGAAACAGATGGAAGCATCATTTGCGTTTCCTCGATGGCGAAAACGTTACCCGTCAGTCGAGAGACTGGTATCAGCGGGATTTTAATACACCGGAACGGAAGACGACGTAATATGTGTTGA
This sequence comes from Magicicada septendecula, assembly GCA_034769895.1. Classification (NCBI taxonomy): domain Eukaryota; kingdom Metazoa; phylum Arthropoda; class Insecta; order Hemiptera; family Cicadidae; genus Magicicada; species Magicicada septendecula. Next base: position 204,233,583 of record CM068373.1, on the reverse strand, counting down.
ATGCGGAATAGTACTTTGTGATTGGAAGGAGACTGACGATCCTTGGCTCGAACACGCGAAAGCTTCGCCAGACTGTGTATTAATTAAATTGCACAAGAGACAGTGTGCGGAAAAATAGTAGTAGTAATAAACAAGTTTCATCTGGAAATGTATGCGCTTTTTTATTTTGAATTATTCGTTTAGTATTGTTTTAAAATTATTATTTATCAAATATGATTTGGTCGTGTGCGTTAATTGTATCCTATAACGGTTTTATCAGTATTATTAGTTCGTAGGTTCGATCCCTCGCATTACCAAATCATATTTTTTTTATTAACTAAAATATATAAAGAATAATTTTCAGTTCCCGATTAAACAAATGTTTATTCTCTGTCAGTAAATGGCTTGCGGTCTTAGCGGCAACATTGTGTTTTTACGAGCGCAGATTTTTCGTCAGATTTATTTTGTAAATAATGAATTTTCTGAGACAAATGTTAGTCGCTAAATCAAAAGAGTGTATTGCTAATTATCAGAATGCGATAAAATGTGTTGAAGAAACAGAAGAAATGATGAAGTTGACATTTTATACATGGCCAAAACGTTCACCGTCAGCCGATAGACTCAGATCAGCGGGATTTTATTATACCGGAATTGAAGATGACGTAATGTGTGTGGAATGCAAAGCGGTTCTTTGTGAGTGGGAGGAGACTGACGATCCTTGGATTGAGCATGCGAAAGCCTCGCCATATTGTTTATTAGTTAGAATATATAAAGAATTATTTTCTATCCCCACCTAACCGAATATTTAGTATACGTTCAATTTTATTGTCAGTGTTCAGTTTGCAGTCTCTGTGGGAACATGTTAACGAAAGAATGGACGGTAGAAGTATAATCGACTTATTAAAACGCGAATTTTCAGAAGACGTTGTATTAAGGTTATCAAATATTATTAAAGTAACGAGTTTAGACGATTTGGTGATAGATCATTTTCGAACGTGCCAACTGAAGGGAATATATGATTGCTTAAAAGAAATTATTTTTTATTGTGAAGTAAAGAAGTTATGTGAAGACGGGTGTTGTTGTAGTGATAAGTTTACTGACGTTATAGACGGTCCGTGCCCGTGCGCTATTTTTGAAAGAAATAAAAATAAATTACTGTGTTGTTTACAGTTGATTGAAAGTCATGATGATTCAGAAATTAAATTATTTTTTGTAGATAGATATCTTCGATTTTTAAAAACAAAATGACTGATAAATTTGAAAACAGTATTTCCGCATTTAATTGGCAAATATATTATTTCGGCCCGCCGCTCGATGGAGAATTAAATTTTAACGAAATTTGTTGTTTTATAGTGAACGAATTTACACGAGCAAATGTTGTTAAAATTGAAAGGAATAAGCAGATTATTAAAATCAGTTTACCGATTACTTATACATACGGTGCTGTATTGAAAAAATTAAAAAACTGTAGTCGTCAAACACTACTGAGTATCGATCATGAAGAAGAAGAAAAATTGTATAAAGTAAAATCAGTTCGTGCCTCACCAGTCGCTGTGAAGACGTCGGTTAAAAAACAATGTCAAAACAAGCGCTGCTGTGTGAAAGATTAATCAATCATTCGATAAACGAATTGTTAGAATCCGGTTTTGTTTTTAAACGATATTTAGATAGTGTTCAGTGTTCTTTGTGCGGGTTTCAGACAAGAGGAACTTTACCTATCGAACATATTCAGTTTATGCATAAATTATCGAATTCGAATTGCGAGATGGAGCAATGTATAATGTATAATTTCAATAATTATAGGAATGGGAAAAGATGTATTGCAGAGACTAAAAAAGTGATGTTATTATCATTTAAAAGTTGGCCTACACTCGAGCCCAATTTTAAAAAACTGGTTAACGCCGGATTTTATTATACCGGCGTTGGTAGTAAATTATCATGTATAGAGTGTAGAGTCATTTTAAACGGTTGGAAATGTTCTGACGATCCTTGGACTGTTCATGAAAAAGTATCACCACACTGTTTTTTGGTGAAAATTCACAAAGGTGAAGATTGTATGTAATTAATTATTATTATTATTATTATTAAAAAATAGTATTGATGTATTTGTGTTTGTTGTTTTTTATTCATTTTCTTATCGTAGTTAGAACCGTCAACATATATATAATGAGTGTAAGAGAGAATATCAGTAACGAGTTACATAAACAAGTTAGAAAAAATTTTTTAACTCGTAGTGTTGAGCTCAAAGGTCTTGATGATTTATATCAAGCCGATCTTGTAGAAATGATTCCATATGCAAAGTTGAATAGAGGTTATAAGTATATATTAACGATGATAAATTGCTTCAGTAAATACGCATTCGCTGTTCCAATAAAAACAAAATCGTCTGAAAATGTTGCGCGAGTACTTAAAATTTTATTACAAAATAATAAAATGAATCATTTACAAACAGATAAAGGTAAAGAATGGTACAACGAACGTGTGCGTAATTTGTTGAAGCAATACAATATAAATCATTATTCTACACATTCAGATAAAAAAGCTTCTATTATCGAACGGTTCAACAGTACTTTGAAAAATAAAATGTGGAAATGGTTTACAACTAACGGTAAGTATACGTGGTTGAATGTCCTTCCTGATTTATTGAGAGACTACAATAATACTGTGCACAGAACGATTAAAATGAAACCTGTAGATGTAAACAAGAATAACGAAAAAGAAGTATTGTTACGAATAAATAAAATAAAACAATTAACGTTCAATAAGAAACCTCCAAAATTTAAAATCGGCGATAGAGTAAGAATTAGCAAATATAAACAGGTGTTTGCTAAAGGTTACCTTCCCAACTGGACAAACGAGTTATTTACTATTTATAACGTTAAATCTACAGCGCCGAGAACGTATATTCTGAAGGACGATAAAGGTAATATATTAGAAGGTGGTTTTTATGAACAAGGAATAAGTAAAACAAAATTTGGTGACGTATATTTAATTGAAAAAATTTTAAAACGTAAAGGCGAGAAAGTACTTGTACGTTGGTTGGGTTATGATAAATCACACGACAGTTGGATTAATAGAAATAATATTATATAATAACGTGTGTAAAAAAATAGACGTCAGTGATGAAGCTTAAACGGCAGAAACATAAAATAAATATTCGCGATATTGATACGATTGTTTATAATTGTAGGGATCTGAAGAAAAAGAGAAAAAACATAGTAAATTATTACCAGATAATATTAGATGTTTAATTACAGGCACATCAGACATGGGGGAAGACTAATTTAATGCTTAATTTGTTATTCGATCCGAACGGATTATGCTTTGAAAATATATACGTGTTTTCAAAATCGTTGTATCAGCCTAAATACAAGTTTTTAAATAGAGTGTTTTCAAAAATACCGTTTATAGGTTATCATACGTTTACAGATAATGACGAGGTTATACATCCGAATGAAGCTAAACCTAATTCTGTAATAATTTTCGACGATATAGCTTGTGAACGGCAGTATAATATACGAAATTATTTTACAATGGGGAGACATAATAATATTAATGTTTTTTATTTGTGTCAGTCGTATAGTAAAATTCCAAAACAACTGATACGAGATAACGCAAATTTAATAGTTTTATTTCGGCAAGATGAACTAAATTTAAAACATGTTTTTGCCGATCATGTTAACACGGATATGAGTTTTGATTGTTTTAAAGAAATTTGTAATAAAGCATGGATACGTGGTAAACATCATTTTTTAGTAATAGACAAAGAGAGTGATATGCGTCGCGGTCGTTATCGTATTGGATTCGATATTTATATAGATACATAAGGATTGATAAATTATTGTACAAGATGACGTCGCGAGCGAAACGTGAACAACTTGCGAAAGAGATCAAACAAATTAGGAAAGATATTAGACGGAAACACGCTAATTTGACTCAAAGCGCTATCAGCGAACAACAGGAATTAGAGAAACAATTAGAACCGATAGTTCAACCTTTAAAAAAGTTAATAAATTTACGTAATGTGCTTTACGATACGGATGAAAAAATGGATGATGTAGAAACGCGTTTAAAAAAACATAAACGTCGTGGAAATAAAATAGAAGAACAAAAAGAAGTAGGAATTACGCCGATTAAAATGAGAAAAATTGGATCGATAACTAGTACACCTGAAATGGATGTTAACGAAGGTGCTACGGAAATATATGAAACACCGCCGACATTACAAGAAGTACTATCAACATCTACTGGTCTTAGTAGAGCAAATTATTGGATTGATAACGCTGTAACAGGAAAATTGCCTAGACTATATTTACGTAAATTGTTTAATGATAAAAATAAGGAAATCGATCATACTTACGGTGTTTATTTTGGAGACGAAGATTCGATAAAGATAGGCAATTCAACTATTAATTTCGAGGGCGATAATATTATTATCGATAATGTAACGTATGAAGGTACGCCTGGACTTTATGAACTTCTTTTTATGAAAATACCTGACGATTATATATATTCAGAAGAGGATCTGCATACGTACGGTTTGATACTAAAAGCGACAAATGCTCATAAACAGAGTCACTCTGATCGAGTTAAGAGTAACAAAGGACATAAATATAATAATATAATTAAAAATCTGGTATCAGAGTCGACGTCTACTAAATCGAAATTGAAACGTATTGAAGGACGCGGTGTTTTATCGTTAACTAACGACGATAAGCCGAATTATGTATATTGGGATGATCCGAACGAGTTATGCGACAGATTACGTTTATTAATAGCATCTAAGAATACCGGTCATTCCGGTCATGAAAATGAAATCATATCAATTATCGAAGAATTGCGAGAAGCGAATATAATAAAATAACGTGTAGTAATGTTAATTTCGTCATTTACAAAATGAGTATCGATAAATTCGGACGTTACAATAGACATATGCGGATAACCGGTGAAGGTTTTCGTTTAACAGATGAGGGTGATTATGATATAGATAATAAGAGACTCTGTAATGTCGGTAACGCTGTTTCGGAAGAAGATGCTGTTAGTTTTAAAATTTTAAAAGAAAATTGTTTATATCAAACTGATAACCAGTACGACGTTGCTTTGAAAAATATAATTAATTTAGCCGATCCGAAATTACTTACTGACGCAGCGACTAAATCGTATGTAGATACAAAAATTCCGACCGTATCAAATGGAATTTGTAACTTCGAAGGTTATAGGTTAAATAACATAGGTTATCCATCGGTTCCGACAGATGCTGTAAGCAAACAGTTTATACTCGATACAGTTAATATAGTTCAACAGAGAGTTGAAGACAGATTAGGCAATTTTGTTAATATATTAAACAATCACGTGTATAGTATATTATATGATGTTTATGTAAAAACAACGAAAGATAATCCTGTCAGAGATATAGAAGATTGGAAAAAAAATATATATTTGTAAATTATTGTTTATCGCCGTCACAAATGCGTGTATAAGATGCAGAAGATGTCCGTCGCGGTCGAGGATTAATCGGAAATTTACTGAATAAAGCGGTCGATATTTTACCTATCGAACTACATGTTCCTGGTTATCAATACTGCGGACCGGGTACGAAATTAAGTAAACGATTACAGCGCGGAGATTCGGGTATTAATAAATTAGACGCGGCTTGTAAGGAACACGATATAATATACTCGAAATATCGAGATACTGAAAATCGTTCTAAAGCCGATCGTGAATTAGCGGAAAAAGCTTGGCAACGTGTAAAAGCACGAGACTCGTCTATCGGTGAAAAAGCTGCTGCTTGGGCGTTAACTAATATTATGAAAGCGAAAAGTAAATTCGGCGGCGGTATTAAAAATAAAAAAAATAAAAAAAAATGCGAATTTCTAAATCAAAAAAAAGAAAAAGGAGGGGAAGGGGATTATACTTACGACCGTATAAAAATCTGGTGGTGGTGGCGGTGGTGGGAATAAAAAAAAAAACATCGAAAGAAATAAAGATTCCCTCACACGCTCTCACCAATAATGAATTGTTTTCCTACGCTAAACTCTTGAATGTATCTAATTTTAGAGGTGTTTTTATGAAAGATACTTTACCGTTAAAAATTCAGAAAAATGAAACCGGTATTGTTAATTTAGATAGTATACGCGGGTCAGGTACGCATTGGGTATGTTACCGTAAACAAAATAAGACAATAAACTATTTCGATAGTTTTGGTAATTTAAGACCGCCAATTGAATTAGTTCGTTATTTTCAAACATCGGAGCAACAACCCGTCAATATAAACTATAATTATAAACGTTATCAACGATCAAATACAGTTAATTGTGGACGTTTGTGTTTACAGTTTCTTAGTAATAATGTTTAGCTTAAACGGAGTAGGATCGTCGCTTAGTTGTGATATATTTCCTCCCATCGAACTCGAAGGAAATTGGGAACTCGGGTTGATTAATTTCATGACATACAATTCCATACCGAATGTTGAAGAAAATGTAAATAATATGTTTTATTTCGGTGACGATGGAGTGATTGAATTACCTACAGGCTCTTATGAAATCGAGGATATAAACACTTATATAAATCAAAAATTACCAAAAAGTAATAAAAGGAAAATTATTAAATTATTAATACGTGCTAATAATAATACTTTGAAAAGCGAAATCTATTCGAGTGAAACGATATATTTCACTAAACCGAATTCTTTGGTTTCTCTTCTCGGATTCGCTAATACTGCCAAACTCGAACCGCTTATATGGCATTCATCACAGTCGACAATCAACATTGTAAAGACAGATGTTGTAAGACTTGTCTGTAGTGCTGTGGCTGGATCGCTGAAGAACGGTCGAGAATCTCATATATATTACACGAATTTTATCCGACAGTCGGACCGGGGTATAAATTAGTAGAATCACCGACAAACGTTATCTATTTGCCAGTGAATACAAATAGATTAGATAATATTACAATACGATTAGAAGATCAAGACGGAAAGTTAATAAATTTTAGAGAAGAAACGATTTCTTTGCGATTACATATAAGAAAAAGACGAGATGAGGCTAATTTTTCCTTATGGACAAAATAAAACAATAGTTAAGCCCGTAAATAGTGTCAGTAAAATACGGGATGCTAATCAGTTAACATCTCTTAATAGAAAATTTTTAAAGTCGTTAGGGTATAAAGTACGTATTAACAATGAGTATATTGGACGTGTTAAATAGCGCTGTCTATGATGACGATAGTATCATCGGACGTGCGTATCATACACACACTCCTTACGCATCTACTACATTAAATAATAATGATGAGATACGTATTCCTGTTCATCAACAAGATCATTATACACTTCCTTGTGAGAGTTATCTACATATCGAAGGTAAATTAATGGGTGAAAACAATCAGAAAAACGAAAATATTCGATTAATTAGTAACGGATTAGCGTTTTTATTCGATGAAATACGGTACGAAATATGTGCTACGGAAGTAGATCGTGTTAAAAATGTTGGTATCACATCAGTAATGAAGAATATTTTAACATTCAAACCCGGTGATATGAAGAAAATAACTAATGCAGGATGGACGGGAGATGTAAAAAGTTGCTTCACAACAGATTCAACGAATTTCGTGTTTTGTATTCCTTTAAAATTATTACTCGGTTTTGCTGAACAATACAAACGCATAATTTTAAATGTGAAACAAGAACTGATTTTAATACGATCATCGTCTGATAATAACGCTGTAGTTTTAAACGCTATCGATAAATATAAATTACAATTAACAAAAATCAATTGGCGAATTCCTTATATTTATGTTAGCGATGAGTATAGACACAGATTATTGAGTATTGTTGATAGAGATACGCCAATAAAATTAGCGTTTCGTAGATGGGAGTTGCAAGAATACCCGACTTTACCAGAAACTAAACAGTTGACGTGGACGATAAAAACTGTAGCACAGACTGATAAACCGCGTTATATAATTGTAGGTTTTCAAACAGATAGAAAAAATAACATAACAAAAAATGCCTCTCATTTTGATTTATGCAACTTGCATAATATTAAATTATATTTGAATTCGCAATACTATCCGTATGATAATTTAAACGGAAGTAAAGAAACGTTATACGAGATGTATAAAGGGTTTCAATCATCGTATTATGATGGTAGCGAGAACGAACCTGTTCTGGACAGGACCGATTATTTATTATACGCGCCGATAATTGTTATTGACTGCTCTCATCAGAGCGACCTTTTAAAAACCGGTTCTGTCGATGTTCGTTTAGAAATAGAAGCAGCGCAAAATTTTCCGCCGAAAACGACCGCATACTGCTTACTAATATCTGATAATTTGCTCGTATATTTACCTTTATCTGGTGTTATAAGAAAATCGATAGAATGAATCGATTGTTAACATTATATTTATTCGCTTGTCATACACATTTTATAATTACTTGTAGTGTTAGCGCTTTATAATAATGATCGGTTTTATTGTTGATGTTCAATGTTTTTTCGATGATGCCAAAAATTATATTGTTAAAGAATTGTGTGTACAAAGAATAGAAAATCATAACTGTACCGGTGTGAGAGAACATTTTTTGTTTTTACCACCATTCGATTATCGTTATTTATCAAAAAATAGAAAAAAACAAGTAGAGTGGTTGAAAAGATTTTTTCATGGTTTCAGCTGGAATTGTGGAATTCACAGCTATGACGAACTTCACAATATTTTAAACAGCATCGTTACTGAAGGTGAATATGTGTACACTAAAGGAGCGGAAAAGCAGAGACTCATCGAGGACATGCTCGACTACAAGTCGGTTGAAGTAATAGATCTCGAAGCGCTTAAGTGCCCATCATTAAGTGTCTTACAACAGCAGACTGTGGCACGTGTCGATTGCCCATATAAACATAATCTTGATCATTGTGCGCTAAATAATGTATTTCATATAGCAAATTGGATATTGAATAATAAAATTTAAAATGTATTTTTTTAATGTATTTATTTCACATCTTTTTCCTTCACTATTATTAATCTATGATCGACTACAAGTCGGTTGAAGTGTCCATCATTAAGTGTCTTAAAACAGTCTGTATAAACATTTTTTTTTTTCTTCACTATTACTATGCTAGAACATCACATTATTATTAATCCGGGAATCCATGATAAATACCAAGCCCATCATTGTCACGCACCAACACTGTGCGTTTACTCCAGTCGTTCAACCCTTCGTTATAACGAACCCAAGCTGTTAAGGCTCTATGCAATTCCGAACCGTATAATGTTCGATTATTGCGATCTCTGTATATTAATAGTATAGCTGTATGATAGCACACATCATTTATTATACTCTTACAACTTGTATTATATATGGTGTTCGCTATTATACTATCGTCTGATTGCAAATGTACATAACATTCATGACGTTCGCAGTACATTCGATCTGTTAATAACAGTTGTTTTTCTATCCATTTAATAATCTTTTTACCGTCTGAACAGCTAATTTTGGAACTGGACAGACAGGCGTCGACACAAGCACAATTATTAATTTTAGATTCGTGACCGTGTGTTAATATATGATTCAAAATATAATCTCTATATAAATTTATAGAATCACATACACACCGTATTATAGATCGTATATTACCCGTATACAAACGCGATGTATACAAACGATCTACTATATTTTTTGATTTGTTTCTATACATAGCGCAACGACGGTCACCTTCAGGAATTTTAAAATCTGTATTTTTATTATGACTTAGTCGACAAAATTTAATATCGAGGTAATGTTCTAACATAGCTATACACTCCCATGTGTGACTTAGATATTTATCGTCGACACGCACGCTTGGGTTGAATTCTTGGTCACAGTCCATTACCTGCACAAAGGAAAGGATTTTGTGAAAGTATTAAACACCAACACTAAATTTTTTTTATATGCTATTTATTTATACATATATATATAAAATTACACAAATTCTATAATTTTTTTATTAATTCTTTTATAAACGGCTGTATAGTCGAGCCTGGTCTGTCGACTATCGCTTTCAATTTCACAATTTCTCCAGGTGTTAATCTTTTTGGCGAAAAAAACCATTTCTGGAGAAGACGACTCTCCTCCTCCTGTTTTGATGACGTGTTCATTTCCATCAAAGACGCAAATAGAAGTAGGTCAAAAACAGCTGTAAATGTGTTCTATGTAAAATCAAATACGGTTTAAAAATAACATAGGAAAGTCTTATAACAAAAACAAATTAATTTTTTGAATAGAGAAAATGTAAAACACGTTATACCTTGTAATAATACATATATTAAAAATGATATAAAAAGAACACACTTATTTTACAGGTGACCAAAAAAAAAAACAAGAATTATTATACACGTTCTTGTGTAAAACATATTATTTTTATTATATATATTAAAATTAAATTATTTATATATGTATATACATACAATTAAAATTAAATACTTATTTATAATATATACATATTTACATACATCAATCAATCAATCAACTAACAGACCAACCTTAAATTATTTTAATACGGCTTATATCGCGGCTTAGATGTAGCCGTGTGCTACATCTTTAACATTTTTAATTTTGATTAAAGCCGATTTAAATAAATCGGTTGTTGCCACGAACAGCGAGTCTTGTGGTGACGATGCTAAAACAGTCACTTTCCGGGATACTTTTTGCCACCAGTTGTCGGAATGTACACGTTTGATGTCAGCCGTCTGCGTTAATTTTACCTCGATCAAATATGGACCTTCCTCACCTGGTGTTTTGACCCATTTCTTCATGCCGTCTTTTAATATCTCAAACTTTTGTTCAAATTTAGTATTTTTTATTTTTTTTTATTTTTCAGATTTTTCAGATTTTTTAGATTTTTAGATTTGGAAAAAGAATTAAAAATTTTATCAAAATCGTCTTCGCTATCTGATTGAGTATCGGTACTACTATCGCTGTTTTTATTGAGTTCAATCGTCTCGGCCGATTTCTTTATACTAATTAATTCACGAAACAATTTAATACTATCATAATCTAAATTTTTGCTATTGTAAAGTTCGTCATCAATCTGAGAATTAAAATAATCGATAATTTCCGCTAAGGTCATTTCTTTTTGTTTCCTACGGAAAATATCGATTTCTGACGGTTCATCATCAAATATATGCATGACCGCATTCTGAATAATTAAATATAAATTAATAATAATTGAAGGTTGGTCCAGTACAATCGCTTTCAAATTTTCTAATGCCTCCTCCCACAGCACTATTTTTACCAGCCCCGTTATGTAAAGACATTGAATCAGGTCTTTAATTGAAAAATACGTCGATGGGCCGGCGGATGCTGAAGGAGAAGTATTGGATGCTTCGCGTTCCATTACTAGAAACAGAAAAAAAATAACATAATTAATTTCTAACAACATTTAAAAAAAAATAAATAATATTGTTAGAAAAAAAAGAAAATTTAGAAATCTGTTAAAAATTTTTCTATTTCTAGCAATAAATTTTCATTATCATCATCATAGTCATCTGCAACGCTTGTTCCTCCTGTCGAACCAAAACCACAAGAGCCGCGAGCTGTTGAATCTAAACTCGCTAATTCTTGTAATTTTGGTTCAGCTATTTGTTCGCATATTAACTGCGCTATACGATCTCCTTTTCGAATGTAAAAAATTTCAGAAGAATGGTTAAATAAAATTACACCAACATTGCCGCGATAATCTCTATCAATAACGCCTGCACCGACGGCGATATGATGTTTTAACGCTAACCCAGAACGTGGTGCAATTCGTTCGTAACATTTCTCTGGAATTTTAACAGCCAAATCAGTTTTAACTAACGCATTGTCATGAGGAGCGATCATACAATCATACGCGCTTCTGAGATCGAAACCCGCAGCATATGCGCTCATTTTGACTGGAGGATAAGCATTATCAGATAACTTGACAAAAAACAGATTTGGAACTGCCATTATGCCTGCAACACAAAAAACAAATTATACTGCCTTCAGCGATGATAATATCTATATACAAAAACAATTACATTATCGGATAATATTAACATATATTAAAAAACAATTTTAAACAATTACTTACTGAATTGATGTATGAAGTTGTTGCACAAAAAAGAGAAGAAGAAGAACAAGCTGATAATATCTGTATAAAACAAAATAAAGTATTAGTTTTATAACTTAACATAATCACCAGTAGCGTTAGTATTTTTTAATAAAAATAATCATTTACCAAAAGTGACGGTAGTCAGTCGATTGATAAAAACGTCCGAAGGGAGACGAAAGCTGATATAAGAACAAGCTGATAATATCTGTATAAAACAAAATAAAGTATTAGTTTTATAACTTATCATAACCACCAGTAGCGTTAGTGTTTATAATATAAATAATCATTTACCAAAAGTGACGGTAGTCGATTGATAAAAACGTACGAAGGGAAACGAAACAAGCTGATAATATCTGTATTAATTTTACAACTTAAAATCTATTACTATCAACAGCGCTAATGTTTTTATATTAAATAAAAATATCCGCTTACCAAAAATAATAGTAGTAGTAGTAGTAGTAGTAGTAGTAGTAGTAGTAGTAATAAGCAGATGATATCTGTATAAAAATAAAAAAAGTATTAATTTCACAACTTAACATTATCTATTTAAAATCTATCACCATCAACAATGTTAGTGTATACAAAAAATTGTCTCTTACCTGAGATAGCAGCAGTACAACACGTCGAGTCGAACGAAGAATTGTACATAGATCAGTAAAATCCAATTCACTTTATATACATTTTTTGAGAATACCAATTATGACCTCTGTACAGAGACTTGTTTACTGTTTTCCGTTATCAAGCCACTTCCATTTACGTAATTATACAAAAAAACTGTGATTAATAATCATGTGATATGCGCGTGAAACTTGCTATTTACAGATTGTAATGTCAAAACAACAAAAAAATAATATAAAGAAATAAAAATACTGTAAAAAGAATAATAATTAGAACTTTGTATCCAGATTTTGTTTACTGTTTTCGTTATCAAGTTAATTCCATTTACGTAATTGTACAAACAACTGCAATTAATAATCATGTGACATACACGTGAAACTTGTTATTTATAGGTTGTAATGTCAAAAAAAAAAAAAATAATAATATGTAAGAATACAGTAGAGAGAATAATAATTAAAACTCTGGACCCGGATTTCGTTACTGTTTCCGTTATCGAACCAATTATTTTAATAACTGTAATTAATAATCGTGTGATATACACGTGAAACTTGTTATTTACAGATTGTAATATAAAAAACAAAACAAAAAATAATATAATTAAGAGTACTGTCGATTAAACAACCCGGAATTATCGCAAATTGGTTTTTCCATTTATGTACAGCGCCAATTAACTGAAATGACGTAAATATTTTTTTTCTCAATTTGTATTTTACTGTTGTAGCCGCAAAACGTTTAAATACTATGATTTTATTCCTCTACATCAGTATGAAGACAAATTCATCAAATTCGTTACAGGACAGATAGAGAGATACAATCGCTTCATAACAAAATCAACGAATTTTGTGTACCTTCAAAACTATTACTCAGCTTTATTGAACAACAGCAACCTATAGGTATTGGAATTATTTCTTTTACTGTTAGACTAATTCAATAGTAAATACTTACTTTTTAAAAAATGAATGATTTTACTTTTTTTAGATTATAATGGACAAACAACTCCCATTCAAAAAGAGATTGTCTGTGAGAACCGATAATGACGCAAATACTCGCACACCTGAACCCGGATCTTCATCCAGACAAGATCCTCCACCTGGGTCGTCTTATATACAACATCCAAGTTATTCTTCCACATCATCACCATCATCATCATCATCATCATCATCATCATCTAATAATAATAATTTACATTTAAAAAATAATAGATTAAAACATATAATTTTAGAAAATAAATTTATAGAAATAGAAAATGCGTTTAAGGGTAATTTAAGAACGTATTTTTATAAAAATAATAATAACGTAATTAAAGACATATGTCTATTATTAATTTATTTAAAATTAGAAATATTAAACATTTTAAGTAATATGATTGTAATATATAACGCTATAAAATTCAATATTTTAGTTGAATGTACATACGTTAAAAATAATATTAATGAATATCAGGACAGAACATTTAAAACCAAAAATATTATTTTACTTCATAGTTCGTCTATACCATCTGAAATAGACAGTATGATAAACAGTATTTGTAATGAAGAAGACATATATGTACAAAAAGGCTCTGAGTAGGGTAAGAATGAGAGTTCTAACGCGGAAGTGACGTCACAGCCCCCCCTTTTGGCGCGAAATTCAAAAATCCCTGTGGTGGGGGTAGACTTCCGGCGCAGCGTGTCGTCATGTGCAGAGGTTATGATGGACCGGGGGGGTAGTGGTGTGTCCCACGTGACCTCGATGGGCGTACCGAAGTTGACGGCCATGTTGTCGGCGTTCGGCCATGTTGTCGTCGTCGTCCATTTTGCGTGGTTCCGTGTGCGTTGATTGGCGGAGGCGTGGCCGCCGTTGTCGACAAAATGGACGACGACCCCACCACGACGGGCGAGGATCAAGCCAGGCCGCCGCCCAGCGACGATGACGACGTCAACGACGACGGCGAAGGGCGAACGGCGAACATGGCCACGGCTGGTGGCCATGTTGGGAAAGCTGTGATGTTGTCGGATTGTGCGTGTGTGCTGGTTAAGGTTGGGCCACGTTGTCGGATCGTGGTGTGTTATAGTGTATGGTTTGGGTATATGTTTTGTTTTTCCGGAAGGGCGGCCATGTTGGAAAAGCGTCGACGTTGTCAACTTGTGCCACGTTGTCGGCTCGTGCATGTGTTATAGTGTACGGGTTTTGTATATGTTTACACTGCCGTTGTCGGCTCGGTGTTATAGTGTACGGGTTTTGTATATGTTTACACTGCCACGTCGACGTTGTCAACTTGTGCCGGCCACGGCTCGGTGTTATAGTGTACAGGTTTTGTATATGTTTACACTGCCACCATTGTTGCCAACTCATGAACTGTAAATTTGAATGTGTGCTTTTGTGGTAAGTATATATTGTAAAAATACAAAAAATGTGCACAGCATCGATGTGAAACTCTTGTTGACTGGCTATTGTGGTGTAATTGTTTTGATTGACACTTCACTTATAAAACATGCATGATAGAAGGAAAAAGGATAGTTGAAAAGAAAAGAAATAACTAAGCAAATTCAAAAAATTTACATATTTATATACAATATATATACCGAAAAAAAATTACAAATACAATATATATATACAGAAAAAAAACATTATAAATAGACATATAAATAATATAATTTAATGAAAAAACAAATAAAAAGTTCAGTTTATATTACATTTTATATACAATATATATACAGACAAAAAAAACGGTTATAATATATATACAAAAAATAAAACATTATATCAAAAAAACATCACTTTGTATATTACAATAGTAAAAAAAAAAAAAAAAATATGGATACAATATACAGAAAATAAAACATTATATGAAAAAAAACATCACGTTGTTCATATTTAATGTGCACGACCATCTGTAACAGAAACAAAAACAATATTAGTGATGTATAATTGATAGGCGTAGGATGGATTAGAATAATGTGTACTGTTACATACCTCAAAAATGCATGCGTGCATAAAATGGGTGTATTGGCCTGCTGAATGCATACACCCGACATTGCGGACATCCTGGCGGCGACCCCTCCAGTGCCACGGTTTGAAACCAGTTGATGATGCACAGATAGTGGTATGTGTGCCCACACATTAAGCCGAGGAGTCTCTGCCCCTCAGTATAATTTTCTTGGCACACACTACAAGATGTGTGCCCTAACATACCCTGAATGGGGCAGAGATCTCCACGGCTCCATCGCCACGTTGGAAATCTACTTCTGAGAAGTAGTCTCATCGTGGCGACTTCGCTATGCATCCTTGGTTCCACCGTGTCGATAATATCATAAAACACGCATGGTGCGTCTTCTGGAGGGGACTGTAATCGTGGATCGTGCCGCATATGCTGTTGCTGAGGTTGTGGTTGAGGCTGCTGAGGCTGCTGAGGTTGTGGCTGCTGTTGAGGCTGTGGGGATTGCGATTCTGGTTGTCGTGCTGTACTTATCCATTGCGGACGTGGTTGCGGCTGTTCCTGTGGTTGTGGCGGTGGTGATGGCGATTGTGGTGGTGGTGATTGTGGCGGTGTGATCGTTATTTGTCGTGCTTGTGGACGAATGTCACTGGTGAAAAGAATAAATATAAAAATCATGTAAAAAAAAACATGAAAGTATGTAGACATAAGAAGAAGACTTACATATTAAATGTGATGGTAGGTAATTGTTGTTGTTGTTGATGCTCATCAACATTATTTTCATCATCATCATTATTAGTTCTTTCCTCAAGCAGTAACGTATCACTGTCACTATCATCGTCATCATAAACCATCATCTCATCATTGCTGAAAAAAAGTACACTTTTAATACCAGATGTAAACGCAATAGTACAAGTGAACGTTAATGAAAAAAAACGTACCGACTCGTGCCGGCTTCCTGAGATGCAGCAGCAGCAGCAGCAGCAGCAGCAGCAGCAGCAGCAGCAGCAACAACAGCAGTAGCAGCAGCTGAACCGGTAGCATCACTGAAAAAAAAAAATACATTTGAATACCGAACGTAAACGCAATAGTACAAGTGATTGTTAATAAAAATGGTCTTACCGACTCGAGTTTTGTTGTGATACTGATGAAGGTCCCAATAAGGCCTGACGTAACCTTTGGGAACTATAAAAAATAAACAGTAAGTCAGTCGAATGTTGTATTCTGTTTGTACTCGTTAAATAAAAAAAATGTAATTTACCTTCGAACTCGTCGCTGCTCCTCACAGACTCTTTTATATAATCTATTATCGCTTCCACTCATTCTGTAAAACGTAACAAGAAAAATGTTGTATAGTAATTTGCTAACATAATAATGTGTGTGTGTGTGTGTGTGTGTAATGTCAAATATTAACGTAAAAATATAGTAAGTACTTACATGCAAATTGAAAAATTATAATGAATGTGATAATACTTATTATGACGAAATGCTTATATATACGTATATGCTTGGTAGGAGTCTGCTATAGACAAAGTCCCCTTACCCTCAAAGTGTTCACCACACACACACACACACACACACACACACACACACACACACACACACACGGCTTGCATCCTGTACGTAACAAAGCCCCTCGCCATCACAAAGTTCACACGCTGCGATAACATATGGCTAGTCAGCGAATAAAATTAACTGCACATGTGCATAGTGTGGGAAGGTCTCAGTGGGAGTCGATTACATCCTGTTATAAATATTAACCATTAATGTCTAATCGTCTACCTCACCTCTCCTACCAATTGAAAATTAAATGAAAGTAAATAAATAAATTTTATATTTGCAATACAAGTTTATTATTACCATGAGTTACTGCTCTGTGTATCTTAGTCTCTTCATGTTAGGACTGGTATCGTCATTGGTTAACGCACGTTTACACACTCTGTAGTGTCCGTACGCGAGTGTAGTTACACCATCGTCCAGTACGTACCTCTTATCGTCATAAGGAGACAGGGAAAGTTTTGTTACACGTTGCGTGTACAGCTTATGACGATCGCTTCGTATACACTCGGCAGAGGTGAAAACTGTACGACTATCGAAAAGACACTCGCTGTATAACTGATGACGTAACCTTTTTTTTATTGCCGTTCTTGGAACACCTTTCGCCACCTTTTTGTCGGTACAGTCGGACAACAGGAGCGAGTAACATTTAGCTCTGAGTCCGACGAATTCCCTGATGGGTTTCCCATTAGTTTCATCCTTGAACTTCCCCACGACTTTTTTGTTGTCGTCGCAATGACAAGGATGATCTGAGGGATAGTCCGACGTGTCGAAAAGGTGGAGATCCTCTTTCATATCCAAGTACACATCGTCAGTCTGTATGCTGTAAAGTAAACTGTCGGTATCAGTCATCAATAATGTTAATCGTTGTCCGTACTTGCTGACAGCGTACCGATAATGAAAATCGTACATTATCAATTTACTGACATCAAGTACTGTGAAACCAACATACACTGGACGGGAAAGGTATATAGTTTTGTTTCGTAAAGCCAATCCGACCAAGTCGTCGGTGTAGCGGATCATACGCTTTAGTCGTGGATTGGAAACAAGTTTCTGCAGCCGCCCTTTGGTAGAGACTAGTTGGAAGTCTATTCGTTTCCTTACGTTCTCCAGCGATTTACCATAGACAGCGTTGACCATCAGTTTGAAAAAATCTTTTTCAAAACTGTTGGTGGCTGCTGCTCTCTTTTGTGTGTTGAAATCGATAAACGGTTTCATCCACGCTTTCTGTTTAAAACTCAACACCCTATGGATCGCTTTCAATTTTAGACCAAGGTTCAGATACAACTTTAAATTTCGAAAATGAAGAACGTATTTTTGCTTATCGTCCAAAGTCGTTAGCAACTTGGGGACGGACGATGAGGGCGTTTCTGATCCGTTATACCCTTTTGTATAGTGTAGTCGTGTGTGAAGTCGTCGAGAGTACGGTGAAAGTATGTCAGGATTGACGCAGGAACGCACAGGTGCTAGTGGATAATCTGAGTGAAGATCATGAAGTTCGGATGGATAGTGTAGGTCGACCTCAAGTATGTAGCCCATGTCACTGTCATCACTCAGAGTACGTACGTCCAGTGAGTCGATCTCGTTACGATCGAGCCATCTAAAGTCACCGTAAGGGAGTGGCTGTGACATGGCTGCACCGTAAAGGTTGTTGCAGTCGGTGTACAATATGAAAGAGGTCGGCTTTGAAGCATCATACTGATCAGCGATTAGCGGGTTGTTGGCCTTGGCATAGCGGTTGGGTACCATGCTAACACCACCGCGAACGGCTGATTCAATAAAAAGATGCTGATCTATATCCGTCAACAGTTCCAGTCGCACACCGGTCATCTTTAACATCGAGTGCCAAGCAACGCCGGGAAGCGAGTAAAGATGAGCCGGATCAATCTGGTAGTACCGTATGGCCATCTCACGAAACGCCTCGAAGACGTCAGCCAGCAGCAGTACATCTGTTTTAAGATAAAGATCGTGATAATCACCCAGCGTGCGGATTCCGAAAGTCTGCCACACATTCTGTGCATGTGCGTAATCTTCGTCCAACACGGGTGATTCACTCAGCCTATTGAAAAAGTGTTCGCGTGCGGGCAGACATGTTTCGTCGAACTTCTCGCTACCTGTCATGTAATCGTAAGGGTACACCCCCTTACGTAAGAGTAGCTCGAAGTGTTCTTCGAAACATTGCTTTGTTAAAGCGAAATCCGCACCGCTCGCGCGCAAGTTTCCAACAAGTGTATCCAAGGACGTGTTCAAAAATTGTAACGTGTCTACGAAACGTAGGGCACCCAACGTGACTGATACGAAGCGTTCACTAGTGGTAGCGATACAAGTGAGAGTTTCATCATTGTATTTACCCAACCCTTGTATCAAGTGATGTGCGTCGTAACCTCGTAAGTTATGGAAAAAGACAGGAATATGTTGGGCGGACTTGGAGTTGAGGTTACATACGTTGTGAGCTGCGCCAAGATATCGTCCAGTTAGATGACAATGGTTGCGCACCTTGTCGTCATCAGTCAGCAGTTTTTCGCAGAGATGGCATACGACAGCATTCGTGAAAGATAATACGTCACGATCACTCATAGTCATAGGGATATTGGTACGCATGATCCTGTACAGTTCATGCTCTTCATCGATTAGTCTATCTAAAAAGGTTTCTATCACGTTCACACCGCGATAAACGACCTGTGGTTTGAAAATGTTGCCCTCGTGGTCGACTATGAGGTAGGAAAAACCTGAAGGAAGATGTAACGACTCTGTTGTGGTGGACGATGTGTGTGGAGGAGCATCACAACGATGGCAAGGTACAATGAACGATTCAAAGTCTGCATATATAGCGAAAGGGACTTTATGACAGTACGTGTAATTTTTGAAGTACATAACCTTCTCCTTCTCTTTCGTTGGTAAACGAATTCTTTGTTCACCATACGGTGAACAACGAGGGACATGTTCACTAAGGAGTCGTTCTTCACAGAATCTATGCAGACAGTAGTTGCAATAGAAAGAACGTCCGTTGTGTTTGGTTAGTGAAGATAGTAAGCGGCTAATATTTTTTATTAAACAGTAATGTTTTCGGTCAGTGGTGGTGAGAAGTAATAGATTAAAATGGTGTTGTCTGTCACTGAAAGGAGTTATTCTTAGCGGGTAAATTTCATTTTCTTCGTAACCAAAAACATTTATAGAAATGTCAGAATTGTCTCGTTCGAACTTCACAATATCGCATAGGCGGGTGGGATAAGTTATACCAGAAGTGGTGATACTGTGAATATGTGATTTGTATTTGGATACACGCTCGCTGTCTCTGTGTTGTGGAAACAGTGCGGCCAACACTGACCATATAAAACACATTTGATCGCCTGTATTGTTTACATTGATGATGGATTTAGTACAAGACAATTCAGGAGGTGTACGGATGAAACTGGAGGCGGCCAGCGGTTGGTATCGTGAGAGAACGAGTTCTAACGAGATTATATGATCCAACGCCCAACCGCTACCCTCACGAGTGAATTTATAAATCGATTCGATGATTTTTTCGTACGAAGCTTCTAAACGTTCAGGCAATACGTTCTGATCAGCGATCAATGTCGTATGACATCGTCCATGAAAATAGCCTTCACTCGTCACTTCTTCGTCCTCGTTCGTGTCGGCATTTACAATGTACTTGACAAATCTCGCTTTTAGCGCTATATGCCACTTTATAGTAAGCAAACGTGTCAGTTCGTTTAGAATGTCCGTACGTAACATATCGTGAATTTCATCGAAAAAGGTAATGACATCGTTGACACATTCTTCTTCTTCCTCTACAAGAGGTGTGTAAACGTACGACACCAACGAGCCACGCAACGAATGTTTACGATCAACAGAAAACGTCTGCATTGTTAGAATAACGATAAAAGCAAAATCAATTACTTGCTCACTTGAAGAACATTAGAATACTGATACAAAGTTAGAAAATAAGTAACATTTTATAAGCAGTGCGTGAAAGTTAGCCTGCACGAGACTCGAAGGTGAACGCAGGCAGCGATCACCGCTCCACTTATACTATCTATGATGAGTGCGTGCGCAGCTATTTGTTCCCACTACTGTGCTTTATTTCATACCGACCAATTGACGACAGCAATCCCCACTACGATTGCGCGCGCAGCTACCACTGAGGAAGTGAAATGCAGCGCAACAAACCAACATTCTTGCTTCAGATATGGACGTGCACACATATTCTTTTGCAAGCCGATTAAAAAGCTTTTATAACATCCATCGTCGAGGTAACATTATTTTACGTGCGTAAATTTCCGAATACGAACGTGAGATTTTTTGACCTAGCCAAAGCCGGGTTTATTTATGAAGGCGATGATGATGTTGTAAGATGCTGCAATTGTAAAATACGAATTATGGATTGGATGGCGGGTGATGATCCTGTCCAAGTCCATAAGGCGTCAATGCCTACATGTAGTTTCGTTCGTGAACACTTGTAGAAGTCGACGCACGCAAAAACGGCTCTTTTCAGAGCCAACATAAACTCATGTACAAACATACCCGTTTGGGTAGTACTAGTAGTACTCTGTGTTAGTACTATACTAGTACTAATAGTACTATATATATTACTATTACTAGTACTACTACTAAATGTGTGTACACAATTCAATGTCTGACTGATGGCGTCAATGATAAAAAAATAAAACAAAAGATTTCATAAAAATTATACCTACTAAATATCATGACAATTTCGAAACTGTATCACTTGCATCGCAGATCGATGACGCAATGGATGTTTATCGATACGATGATGGGAAACATTTCACACTAACAAAACCGTTACGAAGCACGATACGTTCCAACTTGTGTTCTATGTATTTTGTGAAGAAAAAACGTTTTTGTGGTAACTACTGTACACGTTATAAGTTTGGTGTTGACAAATATCACGGACGTTGTTGGCGTCACATAAAGAAACGTAGCGGTTATCTCCCACCGATCGTGCTGTTGATGATAATCTCTGATCGTATACACAACAAATCACGATGGCTTCATTTTATCGAAGAGTGTGATCGAAACAATGTACCGATTGAACTCGTGGTTTATGAAAAGAATATGTTCAAGTGTACAGTACGTCACGCGTGGAATTTTATTTCACGTTTCCGACCGATTCCTGAACTGTATCATGCCGTTCAACGTGTTCACGGCTTACATGATTCACACGGACAAATGAACTATGCGACTGTGTACACAGACATGCTCGCCTACGGAAGTTCAATCCCACACGCTTTGTGTTGCATTGTCATTACAGAGCGCACTATTCCGATACGTACAGCGATTGAAATATACAGAAGCGCGATTATGATAGCACCAAAGTGCGCAGTGGATCCTAGCTACAACGTAAGTTTTGACGTGCGCTGCCCGCCATCTTCGTTACCGACACTTGCGAGAGGGAAACAGTTCACATTGGTGAACAACAAGGCGCAGGGATTGTTTTCAGTAGCCTTTCTGAAGGAATCATTGCCTACACTCCGCAAGTATTGTGAATACTTCGGTCTGCAGTATTCACATGAAAAAGGGTACACAGTGAAAGATCGACGTTTATACGAACAGTGGCAACGATGTACAGGTGCTATGGCAGACGAGTTTTGGTTGTTGAACTCGTATCTTATACACCTGCATATGGAGTCGAGAAGTCATCGTCCGATCATAGAACTCAAAGCTAAACACATGTGCGAGCATCTACCCGTAAACGATAACGTCATAGTCGCGGAAATGCACGAGTATCGTGCCAACGTTATACGCAGCGTCATGTTCAAAGACATGAATTCCGTCAAGACCGTAAGAGCGTTGGACATGAAACAACACACGCTCATGAGATATTACATCGGTATGAGTCTCGTGCGTAATGGACGTATGAAAATCAGTTTAGCGCATGTTTTAACGTACTTACGCAATCACAAGAAGAACGCGTTGTTTTTCCGTTCAGTCGAGATGATATAACTGGACGTGGAGTGGAAATCTTACTACAGTCACGCGATGGAAAGCAGACGTACCAGAACGGTACCGAGGAGAGTTACATTCAGCACTGAGTTAACGCTTTACCACGTTCCGACGTATTGTGAATCACGGTTCGTACGATATGAGAATGAAACGACAGGTGAAGAACATACAGCAGAGCGTTCGCAAGACTATCGCGAAGGAGTTGCACAGACCGGTAAGAAGGAATTTTCCGAGACGTGCGGTGGAGTTAAAGGGACTTCACGACTTGTACCAAGCGGACCTGGTAGAGATGATACCGCACGCGAAGGTGAACAAGGGATTCAAGTACCTTATGACAATCATTAACGCGTTTAGCAAGTACGCGTACGCTGTTCCGTTGAAAACAAAAACGGGCGTAGAGGTCGCACGAGCTCTGGAACCGATTCTTCGTGCTAATAAAATGAAATATCTGCAGACAGACAACGGGGAAGAGTACTATAACAGTAGCGTACAAAAATTGCTGAGCAGATACGGTATCACACTCTATTCCACGTATAGTAAAAAAAGGCCTCCATTGTGGAACGTTTTAACCGTACGTTGAAAACGCACATGTATCGTGCGTTCAGTGAACAAGGTCATTATCGTTGGTTGGATATGTTGCCGGAACTAGTCAACACGTACAACAACAGCGTGCACAGAACGATTGGAATGAAACCGTGTCAGGTGAAAGAATCCAACGAACGTACAGTGCTACAAAGGATTCGTGTGAACACAGCGAGGAGCATCGTTTATAAACGACCGAAATTCAAAGTAGGCGATCGTGTGCGTATAAGCAAACACAAAATGACATTCGCCAAAGGATACACACCAAATTGGACAAACGAGATATTTCTCGTTCATTCGGTGCGTACCGGCAGCGTACCCATTACCTATTCGCTAAAGGATCATACAGGAGAAGTGTTGAAAGGTGGTTTTTATGAACATGAAATCAGTAAATCGAACGTTGGTGACGTGTACTTGGTAGAAAAGATTGTACAACGTAAAGGCGATCGTGTAAAAGTCAGATGGTTAGGATTCGATGGTAAACACGATTCGTGGATACACAAGAAGAACTTGCTATAACAACTATTCGACTCATGGAAATAGAACCAGTATGCATCGATACGTTATGATGACAACATGCAGGCTGTGTACAGTGTAAAAGACATTGTGTCACATCCTGGTTACGATGAGTACATCGTGAACACGACTGCAAACGACGTTGAACGCATGCGTAGGATCTTGACAGTGCACGAGTACTGGCAACGGGTTATCAATCGTGTGAAGAAATTCCGTCTTAACGAAATAGTACCAAGTGGTACCGGATTCGATCACTACAAAGAATGTGTTTGGTCGGATCCGAACTGTGAAACGGGTCCGGACACTTGTGTATGCAGTTACATATCTACCGACTGCTGCAATATAGTGCGACTATTAAATAGACTGTGCACGGAACGTCAACATGAAAATATTGCAACAAGCGCACAGATTAAAAATAAAGGACGTGGACTATTCGAAATTGTGCGGCGATGGTGGTGGGGGTGGTTGTGGCAGAAAAAAACGTAAACACGGACGTCTTCTGCCCGATACCGTTCGTTCGATCATCTGCGGACCTTCTGCGTGCGGGAAGACAAACGTCATGTTCAACCTGTTGTTCGATGTAAACGGATTAATATTCGCGAACTTATACGTGTTTTCTAAATCACTATTTCAACCTAAATATCAGATGCTGGAGACCTTGATGACACAACTTTCCAACGAAGGAATGGGTTATCACGCCTACAACGATAACGAAGAGGTACCGCCTCCCGACGAGGTCGATCCTGATTCTATTATGGTGTTCGATGATGTGTCTTGTGAAAGACAACACAATATACGCAAGTATTTCTCTATGGGACGTCACAGCGGTGTGGACGCGTTTTACCTTTGTCAGACGTACAGTCAAGTGCCAAAACAGTTGGTTCGTGATAATGCCAATCTAATAGTATTGTTCAAACAGGACGATCGCAACTTGAAGCATGTGTATAACGATCATGTCAACACGGACATGAAATATGACACGTTTAAGAACATGTGCGCTGAAGCGTGGAAAGATCGTTATGGCTTTCTCGTTGTGGACAAGGATTCTTCTATCGACACCGGTAGGTACAGAGTCGGTTTCGATCGTTTCATAGTAGTCGCACCTAACGATTAAACAAAAAAAAATTGTCAAAAGTTTAGCTAAATACACGTGTCCTGCTGTCAACGACTTTAGTTGTCGTACTACCGTTTATCGAGATGGATGACAAGAAAAAACGATTAGCACGTGATATCGACACGATCAGTGATGACATACGGAAGAAATACCATGCGTTAAAACATGGTATTCGTGAAGAAGAAGCAACGTTATCCAAAAGTTACAAACCGATTCTGGAACCGTTACAAAATATTTCACAAGCATTGCTTGAAAAGAAACGTAAAACAACAAATGAAAAGCCGATAAGAGTGAAAAAAATGAAACAAGAAGAAGAAGAGGAAGAAGAAGAAGAAGAGGATCCATTAGATGCAATTAGTAAGAGCGATGTAGGAACACCACTTCGTTCCCGAACGAAACCGTCTTTCCTGAAAACACCCGTGATAGCCGAAACATCAGGTGATGACGATGAGGACGATCCTAGTCAAAACATTGAAAAAATGTTAGACACACCGGAAGGAAGACGTGAAGCGCGTAGATATTTTCAGGACAAATACGACAGTGAATCGTTAGCGAACAAGTACATGCGTATGATCGTTTCGTCCGAACGCGATCGTCTGATGGACTATACGTACGGTGTAAGACATGAAAACGGAAAATGGATGATTGGTGATTCACAGTTCGAAATCGATAAGGACGATACGATTCTTATCAACGGTAAACGATACAAAGGTACACCTGGACTCTACGAACTTGTATTCATGAAGCATCCTAATGAAAATATTTACAAGGAATCAGATCTGAAAACGTACAAAGATATACTGCGTAACACCAACGCGCATAAGCAGTATTACTTAGCGAACGCACAGGTGAACGCGAACAGAGGTGTAAAGTATAAACGAATAATATCGCAACTGTTTCCATCGAAACGTACAGGACAGGGGCATAATAATATTGATACATCGTATATGACGCTAACGAGAAAAAAAGACAAAATCGATTACGTGCACTGGGACGATCCGAACGAACTGGTGGACAGATTGCGACTGTTAATGGCATCACAACGTGTTGGAAACAGTGGGCACACGAACGAAATCGTCTCCATAGTGGAAGAACTACGTGAAGCAGACATAATCGTATAACAAGAGCGGTATATATCATCTGACATTAGCAGCAGCAGCAGCATGGAATCGATCTTAAAGGACTCGTTAATGCCGTGTGCTCCCTATTCGATTCTGAAAGCCGATAAAGTATAAATAATACTGTCGTACACGCACCGGGGGACATTCCACGATTGGTTGTGACAACATGGATATCGTGCTACTGTTTATTATTGCGTGCACAAGCGCCGTCGTCGTCGCATCGTCCGTTAACGCTAACGATGTAGATTTCGCTATAGATTATTTGGTGCGATACGGATACGTGCCCGACGATAGTTTACGACTCACGGACAACACTACCATCGATATGGACGCCTACCTTCGCACGTTTCAAGTGAATTACAATTTAACCGTAAATGGAGAATTGAACAATGAAACGATGAATCTGATGCGTGCGCGGAGATGTGGTAACGAAGATTTCGTGTCGTACACCTTACGAACGCCGTGGGCCAAGAAACGTCTGTCGTGGCGATTCTTTCACGGTAGCGTCAGCGCTATAGAAGCGTCGCGACAAGCGTTCGCTGTGTGGCAGAAACATTCGAATCTGGAATTCTAATATCGACCCAACGACATAAACGCAGACATGGTTATCGCTATGAAATATTTTAAACACAGGTGTCTGACTTCCAGGTGCACGATCTGCGGGTACGATTTGGACGGACGAGGAGGTATACTCGCTCACGCTTACTACCCGCCCGATTTACCGTATAACACTACTGAAATACATATGGACTACTACGAGTCGTGGAATTATACAAACGCAACCGAAATACCGGACGATCAGACCAGTTTTCTTCAGGTGCTAACGCACGAAATCGGACACGCGTTAGGACTGTCTCATTCCCTCGAGAGGGATTCGATCATGTACCCGTTCTACGTACCACGCTCGGGCGGACCGTTCGACCTGAGAGACGACGATATAAGAGGCATTCAACGCTTGTACGGGAAGCCGCCGCCGCCGCCCGCTACGACGACGACGACAACGTCAACGTCGACGACGACGTCAACGACGACGACGACACCGACAACGAACGAGACCGTGCGGACGACAACGGATTTATGTCGACTAAAGAACGTTAACCAATTTTTAATAATCAACAGACATCTGTATATCGTGCACGATAACTTTTTGTGGACATTGGATATCGAGTCGAAGCGAACGGGCGAGAGTCCGCTTCTGTTGACGGATTGGTTGACTTTCTTACCGCCGACGTTCACCAACGTTTCGGCGATGTACCAGAGACCGCGGACCGAAGAAGTGGTGCTTTTCATAGACAACTATGTATACATGTTTGATATACACAGTCTGCAGCCGGTGAACGGGTATCCGCGTTCAATCACAACGCTCGGTGTTCGCACGATGACTAAAATAAACGCTGCAATACACACGTACACGGGTCGAACTCTTCTGTTGTACAACGATATGTATTACAGTGAGATAGACGAGTGCACGTTCACGATCAAGAAACATGGTTATGTTAAAGATCGTTTTGTCGGCTTACCAGAAGCCGTTGATAGTGCGTTCCGATATATCGACGGAAAAATTTATTTCTTCATAGACACACACGTATATGTGTACGATGAATTTCTAGATACGATTGTAAAAGGAAAACATAACGACGCACTATCCGTTGTCGGAATAAAATGCATAGACAGTACGATCGTATCAAAACTAATCGATTTATTACGTGAATACGTATAAATGTCGTGCACAACGAACGAGGCGCATCATTCACGAGATGAGTGTCGACAAGTTTGGCAGACACCAGAGCGCTGTCAGAGCGCGAAGAGAGACGCGACGCAGTCTGCGAGAGGATATTGGTATCACAATGACCGAGGACGGACACTTTGATGTAGCGGGAAAAAAAATACATAATTTGGGCGAACCGCGCGATGATAGCGATGCCGTTTCACTGCGCTTTGTGCGTGACAATTGTCTGTTAGCTGGCGATTCGTCGACGGCGGCGCAAGGAATAGATGCGAAAGGTCGTAAGCTCGTCAACGTCGGCGCTCCTGTCGATCTCGCGGACGCTGTCAACAAGCAGTACGTAGACTACTCGTGCTTACGTTTCACACAATTGGTACCGAACAAGAAGAACGGGGCTGTCGTCGACGCACGAGACCATCGCATACAGTCTCTGAGGGAACCGATTCGTGCGAGAGACGCCGCGACCAAAATATACGTGGACTCGAAAATCATACCGAAGGATACGAACTCTAACCTAATGGTCGGCAATGTGCGGATAACACAGTTAGCTCCACCCATGAACAACAAGGACGCAGTGAATTTGGAATTTTTGAACCGACACACAATCACCGCGGTAAACGATGCTTATTTCAACGCGCAAGGAAAAACCATTCTAAACGTTGGCGATGGTGGCGCACGGGC
Source organism: Magicicada septendecula (assembly GCA_034769895.1). Lineage (NCBI taxonomy): Eukaryota > Metazoa > Arthropoda > Insecta > Hemiptera > Cicadidae > Magicicada > Magicicada septendecula. The sequence goes on along the minus strand of CM068373.1, from coordinate 204,204,701 downwards.
CACAGATGCAGTGAACGCGCGTCAATTGGAGGACGTGAAGCGGTACGCGAAGAGCGAAACGTACAAACTCGCAAAAGTGTTCCAACATCGTTGGGAGAAAGTGGTATCGTATATCTATAAATTGCATACACGCGCAGCGCGTACTTCACTTGGTGCCGAAGAGGCAGACTTACTACTTATGAACAAGACGGAGACGAGCGTGTTGATTAGTGATCTGGACAAATCCAACAACGAGCAAGATTGGAGATCTCTTTATCGAGAGCAAACGAAACAGTAGTCATGTATGAACTACGTAGCCGTGTTGATAAAAAAAAGGGGGGCGTGGTCTTATCGGAAAAATAGTTAAAAGCGCGGTACCATTCGTCGCGAAGTCAGTACCTACACTGATCAATCGAGCGGTGGACGTATTACCGGTAGAACTACATCTGCCTGGCTACAGGTTCTGCGGACCAGGAACGAAACTAGAGGAGAGATTGAGTCGTGGTGATCGAGGAATCAACGAGTTGGACGAAGCCTGTCGCGAACACGATATCGCTTACAGCAAGTACAAGGACAACGAACGACGAGGTATAGCGGATCGTGTGCTAGCCGGTAAAGCGTGGGAACGAGTTAAAGCTTTGAATTCAGGCATCAGTGAAAGAGCGTACGCAGCAGCCGTAGCAGCAGCAATGAAGGCGAAATCTGCGTTAGGCAGCGGGCTATGCTGTAGTGGTGGTGGTGGTGTGCGTAAACGTCGACGTCGCACCAGACGACGCAAGCCGGTTCGACGCACGATAATCAGGAAGAGGAGGAGGACGACGACGACAACAGGGACAGGAAAACGACGAAGAAGGAGTGGTGGTAAAAAGGCTTCAGGACTCTATCTTCGACCGTACCGAAAAAACTAATCAAAATACCCGTGCGTCCATTGTCCGACCATGATCTTTATGAGTACACGAAACGATTGCGTATACCCTATTTCAGAGGTGTGTACATGCGCGACGCACTTCCTAGTACATCACCGTGGGTGAACGAAAGTGCGATCGTGAATCTGGACGATGCTAGCGGACCGGGCACGCACTGGGTATGCTACAAGAAGCGAGGCGACAGAGTCTGGTACTTTGATGGATTCGGCAATCTACGTCCACCTGTCGAGCTAATGCGGTACTTTGGATCGAACGTGACCGACATTCATTACAATTACATGCGAAAACAACCGTCGGATACAGTCATCTGCGGACATTTATGTTTAGAGTTTTTGACATCGAACGATCAGTAAACTACAAGATGTCTTCGCTTACGGTCACCGTCACAGGAACGGATCCGAGCGCACTGGTTTGTGACTTTTTTCCACCGCTTGAATTGACGGACGGTGAATGGTACGCAGGACTGCTGGACTTTACCACGTACAACTCTATACCGAACGTGGAGAGTGGAAAAAACAATGTCTTTCCTGTACTAAAGGGAGCACGTAAAACGTTAGAGCTTGTCAATATACCGACCGGTGTGTATGAAATCAGTGATATTGAAACATACCTGAAAAAAGAACTAGCAGACCCGAAATTTTCTCTACGACCCAACAACAACACATTGAAATGTGAAATTTATTGTTCATACGATATCGATTTCGGATGTACGGAACACACGATCGGTACCATGTTGGGTTTTTCCAAGAGCCGCAAGTTAGAAGCGTATATATTACACACGTCGGATGCGCCTGTAAACATTAACAAAGTGAACGTTTTGGAGATAAGGTGTAACGCTGTTCAAGGTTCATACAAGGCGGGTCGAAACGAGCATATATTGCACTCGTTCTATCCAACAGTTGAGCCAGGATTCAAGATAGTCGAAACGCCTAGAAACGTCATTTATTTTCCGCTTAACGTACTACACTTGCGTAACGTTACAGTGTCCGTACACGATCAGGACGGTGATATTGTGAATTTTCAAGGGGAAGTCATCACCGCACGTATACATTTGAAACGTGTGTAGTAATCATGGGAATTTATTTCACCGAAACCTCCATGATGATGAAGAGCGGAGGTAGCAACGGCTTGCACTGCAAGATAAAAGAGGACAACACTTTTGGAAAAGGTATCAGTAGACGTTCGTCGTTGACACGATTAACAGCAACTAACCGACGCTACCTGATTTCACTAGGATTCAAACTCAAGAGAAACAAGTAACATGACGGACAGCGGTATAGTCTTATCGGTTGAACGTCGACCGTTCTTTGAAGACAACATCACACATTATGAATATCATCCTCATGCACCGTACGCGTCGGCGTCACGATATGGAAATAATGATGAGATACGCATACCAATCCTGCAACAGGAAGTCTTCACTTTACCGATGGAAAGTTTCCTGTACGTTGAAGGCAAGTTGAGCAAAAAAACCACTGCCACTGGTAATGTGAACGTGAAAATGATAAACAATGCGATTGCGTTTCTCTTCGAAGAAATCCGTTACGAATTGGCCGGCGTGGAAGTAGATCGTACCAAGAGTGTTGGGATCACATCCACTATTAAAACCATACTATCTGCCAGCAAGCAGGACATTGTTTCGATGCAAAATGCCGGTTGGGTTGCTCCTACAGCTGACGAGCTAACACCATCTGGTAAAAATAATGAATTCAACTTTTGCATACCGTTGAGGATGCTGATGGGATTTGCTGAAGATTTCACACATGTTATTTTAAACATGAAACAAGAACTGATACTATTACGCACTTCCACTGACGTTAACGCTCTGTTCTCGTCTACGGATGCGCCCGCTAACGCTGATATAGAACTAACAAAAATCTCTTGGATGATTCCGTTCGTGTATGTGAACAATGAAGTACGGATACGATTATTGGATATCATACGCAAAGATCTACCACTATTCTTACCGTTTCGTAGTTGGGAACTGCACGAGTACCCGGTTTTACCAACGACTGACAGACAGACTTGGACAGTGAAAACAACTACACAACTGGAGAAACCGCGGTACGTGATACTCACCTTCCAGACCAGCAGAAAGAATAATCTGAAAAAACATGCCGGCGAATTCGATCACTGCAATGTGACAAATGCGAGACTCTTTCTGAACGACAAATACTACCCGTACGATAACCTGAACCTGGATATCGATAACGGACGTTATGCATTGCTGTACGACATGTATACACGATTTCAAAAGTCATACTACCACAGAAGTCAACCCAACGTACTTCTAACGCCTACTGAGTTCATAGCAAAAGCACCGTTATTCGTCTTCGATTGTAGCAGACAGGATGAGTCGCTCAAGTCTTCACCAGTCGACGTCAGATTGGAATTCGAGTCATCGAGCAATTTCCCCGCTCAGACCGCGGCCTACTGCTTGATACTGCATGATTCGCTCAACGTGTACACTCCGTTATCCAACACAGTGCGCAGACATAATTAAACATTTACTATAAATTATTGTTTTTTTTTGCTGTAAATATAATGTTGCTTTTTAGAATGTAATGTATGTGTTACACGTATGCGATTTTTATTTTAAAAAAAAATGTAATCAATTTTTATGTATTTGCTGTAAATAGAATGTAATGTATGACTTACATGTATGTAATTTTTTATTAAAAAAAAATGTAATCATTTTTCATGTATTTTATTTTGTGGAGGGGGAAACGATTATCCTCTTCTTCCTATTTTTTTTTGCTCAGTGTTTCATCAACACGACTCGCGAGAGGACGCACAAGATGCTTTCACACGATTTCGATGATGATGATACCAAACCCAAGAACGACCGCTATTTCAAACAATGCGGTGAAGCGACAGCAACAACAATCAAGTCCTTATCACCAGACGATAAAGAAGTGCAAGTCATCTTAATTCAAAAAATCACATCTCCGTACCCGCGTTACAGAAGCTTGGAAAATCGTTTAAAGAGTTTTAAAGAATGGCCTGTATCGTTAACGATAACACCTAAAGAATTATCAGAAGCGGGTTTCTTTTACACTGGATGCAACGATAGAGTGATTTGTTTTTGCTGTGGAGGCGGATTAAACAAATGGGAACGTGGAGAATATGCTTGGATGGAACACGCACGTCATTTCCCTGCGTGCTCTTACGTAATGTTAATGAAAGATAAAAATTTTATCATCAAGGCACTGGGTATCGTTACCGAAGCGCAAGCACCAACAGCAATAGCGACAGCAGAGAACGAACAACACGTCGACACTATCAAGGAGAATATAAAAAACATAGAAGGAAGCTCTAATCGTGATACAATGTGCAAAGTCTGTTACGCACAGAACGTGGAAGTTGTACTTATTCCCTGTCTACATTTTATCACATGTGTGAATTGCGCCATAACCCTACATACTTGTCCTTTATGTAGAACCACATGCACCGCTTACATGAGAGCGTATTTCTAGTTCATTTTCACACCTTAATTTAATCGATTAGTGAACACAAGGTTTGAAAATATATGCTGCCGTGGCAAAAGTGTTTAATCCAAGTCCACTAATATCGCATACCTCAGTGTTTGAACAGCACACGTTGAAGACGGACGCATGGAGCTGTTATCTCCCTACCAGTACATACGCTGTAGTGAATTAAAGCACACAATACTATACCCTATAGACATTTTTGTATACAACATTTTGACCTGTAAATTTGTTGCACTGATCCGTGACGAAAATATAAGGTACAAAATAAACGTTCCAAAAAAATTCTTTACGAGCGTTTCACAACATACAACGTGTCTGTTTCGTAAGACGGACGGATCTGCAGCGTTCTTAGTAACACCAAACACATTATTTATAACGAAAAAAGGATGTGCGAGGATAATCTAGCAGTCATCCTTGACTTTCACTGTTTCATCGACAACGATGGAAACGAACTCGTTAAGGAACTATCCATTATGGATGTCACTGCATTTGCCAGCAGACATTGGATATTTTCACCTCCAGCAAACATGATTGTTTCGAATCATAAACATGCGAGGACAAACAGATGGTTAACAGAGCATTATCATGGACTAGCGTGGACGGACGGGGACACATCGTATGAACATCTTGTGCCGATATTAGAAAAATATACATTTCCTTTTAAATTTGTGTTCGTAAAAGGATTGCAAAAAAAAAAATTTCTACAGAAGCGTATCGTACATTTTAATATTATAAATTTAGAAGATTTCGGTTGTCCTAAACTCGATCAATTACAATCAATACATGGAACAGTCTGTCTCGTGCACCACTTACTTCCAGAAATATGTACAAATACTAGAGTACACGCTTTACGCGAGTGGGTTGTATCAGATTTTAGAGTAATCAATATGTTTCTAATAAATTACTAATTGAAAACATTATTGTTTAGCGCTTACGTAAAACAAATTAACCTTTCTGACGATTACATCACTCTGTATAGTCATATAAAAAAAATTAGATTCACCGACATGTTCTAACACGCATGAGTGCTGTTAATTAAATCATTCTGTCTATTCATAAAAAAAATAACCGAGTCGTCTCCTCTTCCCCGCCTACCCATCGAGTCGTGAGAAGTCAAGTCGTATCCTGTTCACACGGATAAAAATAAACGCTTACTGTACGATAAAAAATTTAGCTTCAGCAACATGTTCTAACACGCATGAGTGCTGTTAATTACATCATTCTGTCTATTCATAAAAAAAATAACCGACTCGTCTCCTCTTCCCCGCCTACCCATCGAGTCGTGAGAAGACAAGTCGTATCCTGTTCACACGGTTAAAAATAAACGCTTACTGTACGTTATGTAGTTCCCCCTCTCTGGTTCCACCTCCACAACTACCTCCCTATTTATTCCGCTGTGCGCGAGCGTTATTCGTTCAGTCCTTGAGAGACGCGCGAGACAAATATAAAATTCTTTATTTTAAAATGGCATCATTCACTGAAAAATTTGCAACTATTAGCGCAATTGAATATAAAAAAATAAAAGAATTAATAATCGGTGTAAAATATCCGATAGAAGAAATGCAGAATATAGACGCGAAGTACGGGAAAGCCGTACTCGTCACTCTTCAAGATTATAAAGACCCTAAACTAAAATATCGCGTATATCTACCTAAAAGATACGCGAGCGTTTTCGAAGATGATGAATTAAAAGATTTAGTACCGTGTTCGCTGCATCTAATTTTTCGTGGAGAAAAGGATAGAGCGTACATAGTAGAAATTGTACAGTAAGACCGAATGGACATACTCACTTACCATGTATAATTTTCATTGTAAATACACATAATTGTCATTAGCTGCACGTACAATTATATATTAACATGTACTTAGTTGTATTTTAATTTATAATATATTGTGCTTACACATATATTTAATTTAATTTAATTTAATTATATTTAATTATCAATGTATTTACTGTATATCTAGATAATAAAACAAGGCTTACATGGTGTACATTTTAGAGTAAGCCTGGATAGACATCTTCAAAATTAACAAATATATTTGTTCAAAATTGTCATTGCACACGTACACAAATAGTAAATATAATGTGCTTAAACTTATTTATTTTAATGTAATTCAAAACAATTATTAAAACAATTACAAATAATAAATTATTATGCGTAATGAATTTATAAATTAAAATCTAATTTGCTTACACATAATATAAATGTATACAAATGTATTTATTAGTTTTACTTATTTGTAATTCATACACAATTGTCACACATGTTTACATATTAATTTTTGTCATTACTGTGTACGTCATCATATTTTAATTTGTAATTACTTTATTTAGATGAATATTGTACACAAATGTCATATTGTATATGTTTACATATTATGTATTTTGTACTTGTCACCACTGTTTACTGTTACATAATATTTATTTTAAATTGTAATATATTTTGATTACTTGTATTTTAATTAAATAATATTGCTTTAACATTTTTATTCTATATTTATTTCACAAATCCTTGAAAGATTAACACTAATCATCACTCAATATACAAGCTAAAAGAAATGTTGCGCAATGTGCATTCATGTGTTATTACATATAACTAATTTAAAAAATCAATATTATTAAACAATAATTGCTTGATTAGAAATTACAAAAATTATTTTAAAATAAAACTTACATTGTACGAGCTCTAGTTGAGAATTGCTTGATTATATTATATTTTAGAAATTAAAAAATTATTTAAAAATGAAACTTACCTTGTACGAGTTCTAGTTGAGTTACTGAATGTGAATCTCGTCGAACGAAAATTAAAAAAATTATTTAAAAAATGAAAATTATTTAAAAAAAAAAATGAAACTCACTCTGTACGACTGAATGTGAATCTTAACGAACGAAAATTAAAAAAATTATTAAAAAAATGAAAACTTATTTAAAAATGAAAAACTCACACTGTACGAGTTCTAGTCTCGTTGAACAATGTGATGATGTGAGCAATTCGTACAGCGTATATATACGCTATCTCAAGGATGAACGCGAAAGCAGCTGGTATCAACCAGAGCTGCTACACGTGCAGTCAAGGACAACCATTTAGCTTGGCTTTTCTGTTTCGACGACAAAAAAAACCTAGAGCTACTACACGTGCAGTCAAGGACAATCACTTAGCTTGGCTTGGCTTTCTGTTTCACACAATAATTTATGTACGGTCATCACTTCGTTCACACACACATTAACAAATGCGCAGACAGCTGGAGCCCAATTAAAATATTACATCACCAACGACTTGTGTTCTTCAAATTATGTACGGCTATTAAAGCCTCAGCTCTCACGCTTTGATAATAGATGGCTAGACAATTACATCATCACCAGCATGTGTACATATGCTCAGATAGCCAATTATTATTCATTAGTTAGTCAACGGCTAGGGTTCTGTTATTAAACAAATGGATGTACGCACACACAAGCGCGCACAGACAGCTGGAGCCCAATTAATAATATTACATCACCAACGACTCGCGTTCTTCAAATTATGTACGACTAATAAAGCTTTCGTTCACACGCTTTGGTAACAGATGGGCACACAGATGGATTGATTACATCATCACCAGCATGTGTACATATTATGCTCAGATAACCGAAGCCAATTCATTACAACTAGACATTCAATTATGCAATGCATATCATGTGTATTTTCTTACATGTACACAACAATGTAAATTTTTTGAATTTGCTTAGTTATTTCTTTTCTTTTCAACTATCCTTTTTCCTTCTATCATGCATGTTTTATAAGTGAAGTGTCAATCAAAACAATTACACCACAATAGCCAGTCAACAAGAGTTTCACATCGATGCTGTGCACATTTTTTGTATTTTTACAATATATACTTACCACAAAAGCACACATTCAAATTTACAGTTCATGAGTTGGCAACAATGGTGGCAGTGTAAACATATACAAAACCTGTACACTATAACACCGAGCCGTGGCCGGCACAAGTTGACAACGTCGACGTGGCAGTGTAAACATATACAAAACCCGTACACTATAACACCGAGCCGACAACGGCAGTGTAAACATATACAAAACCCGTACACTATAACACATGCACGAGCCGACAACGTGGCACAAGTTGACAACGTCGACGCTTTTCCAACATGGCCGCCCTTCCGGAAAAACAAAACATATACCCAAACCATACACTATAACACACCACGATCCGACAACGTGGCCCAACCTTAACCAGCACACACGCACAATCCGACAACATCACAGCTTTCCCAACATGGCCACCAGCCGTGGCCATGTTCGCCGTTCGCCCTTCGCCGTCGTCGTTGACGTCGTCATCGTCGCTGGGCGGCGGCCTGGCTTGATCCTCGCCCGTCGTGGTGGGGTCGTCGTCCATTTTGTCGACAACGGCGGCCACGCCTCCGCCAATCAACGCACACGGAACCACGCAAAATGGACGACGACGACAACATGGCCGAACGCCGACAACATGGCCGTCAACTTCGGTACGCCCATCGAGGTCACGTGGGACACACCACTACCCCCCCGGTCCATCATAACCTCTGCACATGACGACACGCTGCGCCGGAAGTCTACCCCCACCACAGGGATTTTTGAATTTCGCGCCAAAAGGGGGGGCTGTGACGTCACTTCCGCGTTAGAACTCTCATTCTTACCCTACTGCTCTGGATGGTCGTTACATTCAATTGACGGGATATTGATTCGAATTAATCGTTTTAAGCCTTTAAGAGGTAGTTCGTATATTCCGCTTTCACCAAAACTGACTGCTAAAAAAAGCATAATTAATCCTAAAAATACAGATAATTATTGTTTTAATGGGCGATTCTTTGTAAATTCGTAAACGGTTCACACCCGGAACGCATAAATTTTCGTTATAAGGATTTAGAAAATAAATTTACTTTTAATAATATCGATTTTCCTACTCCGTTAACACAAATAAAAATTTTTGAAAAAAATAATAACGTTTCGATTAACGTGTATGGTGTTGAAAACGATATCACAATTTACCCGTTAAAAGTATGCGATAATGAAAAATCAAACCATTTCGATCTTTTATTATTAAATAAAAATAATACGACCCATTATTGTTATATTAAAAATTTCACCAAATTAATTAGATCGCAAGTAACTAAAAGTTTTAATGATATCGAATTTTGTAAACGATGTCTAACCTACTTCACTGTTAAATCTAAAAAGTTAAAAATACATAAACGAAACTGTCAAAAAAATACACCTACACGAGTGATAATGCCGACTGATAATTTAAAATTTCAAAATTTCCAATACCAATATAAACTTCCAATAGTAGTTTACGCGGATTTTGAATGTATATTAAAACCGATAAGTACTTGTTACCCTGATCGGAAATATTCTTTTACAGTCGCGAATGAACTACACGAACCTATGAGTTTTTGCGTTTATTTCGTTGTAGAAAATTCAATTCCCGCTAATATTAAAAAACATTTGCCATCAGAACCGTTCTTATATAGAGGTAAAAATGCTGCGGAAAAATTCGTATCATATCTCGTTGAAAACATAAATTTATTAGGTTTGCTTCTTAATAATATTATACCGTTAAAAATGACAAAACAAGATAAAATCAAATATAAATCTACTACACATTGCGAAATGTGTAAACGCGAATTCACGTTATTTTACAGACCCGTTAGAGATCATTGTCATATTACCGGCCGTTACCGTTCCGCATTATGTAATAATTGTAATCTGAGGAGACAAAATCAAAAATTTGTTCCCGTTTTTATTCACGCTAGTTCAAATTATGATTCTCATTTTATCGTCCGCCAATTAGTGTATGATATTAGGCAAATAATTGTTATTCCAAATTCGACTGAAAAATATATATCATTTTCAAAAAAAACGTGTAACGGAATAACTATTAAATTTGTTGATACTTTTCGTTTTCTAAATAGATCCTTAGCGGAACTAAGTAATAATCTACCAAAAAATCAATTTTTTCATACTAGCAAATTTTTTTCAAATAATGATATGGATTTAGTCACTCGAAAAGGTGTATATCCTTATAAATATACCGATTCGTGGGAAAAATTGGAAGTACAAGAACTACCTCCTAAAGTCGAATTTTATAGTAAATTAAATGCGAAACATATAAGCGATGAAGATTATAATCACGCGGTTCAAGTTTGGAATCATTTTAAAATTAAATCGTTGGGCGACTACAGTGATTTATATTTGAAAATTGACGTATTGCTTTTATGCGACGTTTTTGAAAGTTTTCGTTTGCTTTGTTTATCTTCACATAATTTAGATTGCGCGCAATATTTAACCGTTCCAGGGTTTGCTTTTGATGCGATGCTATTTTGTACTGGTATTGAACTTGAGTTGCTTAACGAATACGAAATGTATATGTTCTTTGAGGCCGCTGTAAAAGGAGGAATATCGTCATGTATTAAAAAACATTCAAAAGCCAATAACGAATATATAAAAGAAACATATAATCCAAATTATCCTAAAACATTTTTAGCATATTTAGACGCGAATAATCTATACGGGTGGGCGATGAGTGAATATATTCCGTATTCTAACTTTGTATGGACTGATAAAATTACTATTACAGATATATTAAATACCCCTAATAATTCTAAAACAGGGTATATATTAGAAGTCGATATAGAATACCCTGAAAGTTTACACGATAGCCATATGGATCTACCATTTCTTCCAATTAATAAAAGTATAAATCACACAAAACAAACAAAATTACTAACTACATTAGAACCAAAAGAACATTATATTTGCCATTATATCAATTTAAAACAAGCTGCCAATCACGGGTTGAAAGTAACTAAAATTCACAGAACGTTAAAATTTTATCAAAAACCATGGCTAAAACCGTATATCGATTTAAATACGGAAAAACGACGAATTGCAACAAACGAGTTTGAAAAAGATTTTTTTAAATTGTTAAATAATTCTGTCTTTGGTAAGTGTATGGAAAATGTAAGAAAAAGAATGAAATTAGATCTTGTAAGTGAAAATAAAAAATTATTAAAACTTATTTCTAAGCCGACTTTCAAAGACTGAATTATATATGATAAATCACTTTGTGCTGTATTATCAAACAAAACGTCTATTTATTTTAATAAACCAATTTATGTAGGTTTCGCGGTATTAGAATTGAGCAAAACCTTAATGTATGAATTTCATTATGATATAATGAAAAAAAATATGGAAACAAAATTTCGTTATTATATACTGATACTGACAGTTTGTTTTATGAAATATTGACAAATGATTTTTACGAAGATATGTTAGATCCAGATTTGAAAATGTTTTTTGATACTAGCGATTATCCTCCTGATCATAAATGTTATTCTACTATAAATAAAAAAGTAATTGGTAAATTTAAAGACGAATGTAACGGTATTCCGATTAAGGAATTTATTGGGTTACGATCGAAATTATATACGTATACTACGCGTGACAATAATATTCAAAAGAAAGCGAAAGGAATTAAAAAATGTGTAATTAATAACGAGATCTCGTTTAACGATTTCAAAAATTGTCTTCATAATACTCTTTCGGAAACAGAAAAACGTAGAATTATGAAATTAATAAGATCGAAAAAACATATAGTAGAATCGGTATCAATTAATAAATTAGCGTTAAGCAATAATGATGATAAGAGAGTATTATGTGATAACGGGATAAATACAATCCCGTACGGTCATTATTCATTAAGCCATTCAAGTTGATACTTTATAGCCGAACTATGAATCGTCTTTTTATGTTACAAAATAAACACAATCAACGTAAAAACATCGTTTTTAATATTTACGATACTCAGGCTATGGGACTTAAAAATTTTAATATCTATTATTCTAAAATATTTAAATTTCTTCGTGAAAAAGTAGAAGAATATGATAATAATGTGGAGTGTGTTAAAAATTGTACAAAGTTTGATGTATATCAAAATACTTGTTGTAATAATCATTTAAAATGCGATCAACGCGTTACTCAACTTTGGAATACTATATCTCAATTATTTTAACATATTTTAATTTACCACGACATTTTATGTATATATTTTTAATACCTGAACAAAAAACGATATCGACAATATTCAAACAATTTCCTACACAAAAAAATGTTCATTGAAACGCATACTGGAAACGTGATTGTGTTAATTGCAATGAAACCGATAATAAATCAATCTTTTGACCTTCTACTTACAACACGTACTGACGATAATGCGTTTTCTGTGTATATAAACCGATTAAAAATTGTGGTTCAGCATCCAGAAACATATCAGCTGCTACAATGAATAGTCATGTGGAATATTGGAAACGCTTAAAAACGTTTTATAAAGTCGAGAAAATTGGGCGAAAAAAACATTATCATAGATATTATCCTAATAGGAATCAAAACCCCCACAAACTGGCAGCCGCCGGCTTTGTTTATCAAGGCGATGGAGACACCGTTCGGTGTTTGACATGCCGGGTAAGGCTTATGGAATGGACGGCGGAGGATTGCCCAATAACATTGCATAAACAGGTGATGCCGCAATGCCAGTTTGTGGTAACACGACTTGGATGTACTGAAGCCGGTTGTCAAAATTCTCAGAACTATTGTTGGAAGGGGGTCGAGTGATTATCATCATTAAAGTATTTTAAAAAATAGGTGATTATATTAGTTTCACAATGTAATTTAGTTACTTATAAAAATAACTTATTATAATATGTACTACACAAGAACATACATATACAGTAATTATTCGTTACCTGTAAAATAAGTAAGGTTCTTCATATATCGTTTTTACATTTCTCTATTTCAAAAATATTGTCTAACAAATTATTATTTTTGTTTGTTATAGATTGGGGAGGACTGACTTCCAACTGCTATCAAAAAAAAATAAAAAAAATAATATGTTAATATAATCTTAATTATTTTGTTATCATAGTTCAAATAGTTATTTTGTATGTACTTGTTAATGTAATCTCAATTATTTTGTTATCACAAAATTTGTTAGTCATTTTGTATGTACATAGTTATTTTGTATGTATTTGTTAATATAATCTCAATTATTTTGTCGTCATAAAATTTGTAACTGTTCAAATAGTTAGTTTGTATGTACTTGTTAATATAATCTCAATTATTTTGTTATCACAAAATTTGTAACTATTCAAATAATCATTTTGTATGTACTTGTTAATATAATCTCAATTATTTTGTTATCACAAAATTTGTAACTATTCAAATAATCATTTTGTATGTATTTGTTGATATAATCCGATCATTATATATGTATTTAATGGTATGATAATAAATATTGTGATCTGTTTTGATTTGTTATTATTATTTCGTAGGAATAATTAAAATAAAACCAGTGTTTTGTTAACAATACAATTTATTACACTCTTTACAACAATGAAATATTTCTCAATACAAAAATTCGAGTCATATCAATTTGAAGGTTATAGGTTATCCATCGACTGTAACGTAAACAAGCGTCGACAATAATACATATCAACTCTATTTTTATAAATTTTATTTACAAACTGAACTTTTATTCTTCTTCATCGATATTACTATCAATTATTGTGTGAAATCGATTGGTCTTTCTTTTGAATTATCAATTGTAATATTAATTCTTTCAATTTGTATAGTACATCATCATTTGCACATTTCAATCCGAATATCGATAGATTATTTTGTTCTGTTCTAACTAATCCGCCCGTAAATTCATTAAAGACATACACAGTGTTATTCTTAAAAAAGTATAAATTGCCATCAGAAAATCTAAATGATGAATCGATTTTAGGCGGTATTCCAGGAAATGTATCGGATATATAACCCCATGATTTAGTAGTGAACATACACTCATTGACTTCTCTATAATAATTATCATCATGAAATATATAAGTTTTACCTGTATAACTGTTAAATACCGCATGCAAATTATTCGGTTGTATGTTAAATAAAGACTGGATATGCTTCGGATAACCATGACTTAATTTAAGACTCATTAAATCAAACATGAATACCAAAGAATCTATAAACATAACTATCTCGCCAGATGGCCGTTGATATACAGCTAAAATTTTTGTGAAATTTCTTGGAAGAAACGTTAACCAATGCTTTATTATAAGCGGTTTGGTGTATATCATCTCTGTCGGATTTAATATCCACAGCCATTTTTCATGTAATATATATAATCGTTTATCGGCAATTAAAAATAAATTAATATTTTTAAAATTACAAAGATCAATTTTATTTGTATCTATAGGACGCTCGTCTTCCGTCTCTGGTATTGAAGAAGATGGTGACATCGGTATGAAAGACGTCATAAAAGTGTTTTGTGTCTTACCATACAAATTTTGAATAGCTAAAACATCATCATCACCTAACTCGATTTTACCGTTGTAATAAGCATACATTACAGAATCTGATAATCTGAATGTGATAAACCTATAGCATGACCGATTTCGTGTATTAAAGTTGCATACAAACTTGATTGACCAAGAGGACCGACTTTGCCAGTCGAATATGACCAATTTTCATCTTCATCAATATGAATTTCTCGTCTTGAATTATTATAATCAGGAAAATATGCGTGCGCTAATGTTCCGCCTTTACCGTCAAACATTCTCGTACATTGCCATGATTCTTTTTGCATCATATGTTTCAATCGTTTATTAGAAATTAAAATATCTGTATTCACTCTATCATGTTTGAACAGTGGCGGCTCGTGAGTAATGAAATGGGAGGGGCACACAGTGGGGAGGATCTAAGGTGGGCCACCATTCGCGGTAATTAGTACTTAGGTAAAAAAATATAGAAGGTCTTACCTGGTATTTCACTTTTTGTATAACAATTCCATTCTCCTGTTTTTAGATGTAGCGAATTCCTCTATCACTTGTTTGTTGAAATCTTGAATTCCATGAATCATTTTTTTTTCTATGGATAGCATAGCCAATGCATTCAGTCTATCAGTGCCCATGGAATTTCTTAAAAATGTTTTTATTCTTTTCAATGTAGAAAAGCACCTTTCACTTTCAACAGTTGTCATCGGTATGGTAACAATTATCTTTAAAATAGTCACACACTCTGAGAAGGTACGAAACATGTTATTATCAAGGAAAAACTGTAATAAGGGTGTTGCACCAGAAGCAATACGTAAATCTTCACGACTGTATAACACTTCTAGTTCGGTTCTCAGTTTCAGACCATTTATTGTTGGATAAAATTTAATTGTAGTCTGAAAATCATTTTCCGGAAACTCAACACAGTACTGTGGGAACTTTTCAACTAAAAACAATTTGGAAACACATAAATGATCTGAAAATTGAAATATTTCATTAATATTGTTCACAATCATATCACATACTTCCAAAGCGGCCACACGGTTGCTCCTATTACTTAATTGTTCAACACACTGTCTCTTAGTCACAGGCTCACTTACAGACACTTCACTGTCTTCATAGGTCTTACGAATATTAACCACTGCACACACAAAATGTTTAACAAATGTTCTCATTTTTATTGCATCAATGTTTCTTTGTTGAATGCAATCAAAGAAAATCGCCACATGAGGCATAATTTTGTGGAAAAAAGTCAACCAGAAAATGAACTGAGGATCCCTCAAAGTTCGTACAAATCCTGCAGCCTGGCTAGAAGCACTTTTGTCAGAAATCTCTATGTCCCTAATGTGTTCAAAACATTTTATTAGATTATCTTTATGTTCAAACACAGTATTAACAGCCCTGTGTTGAAAATACCATCTTGTAGGAGGCACAGACCCAATTTTTTTTTTTACAATTTCTACTAAATAATCCATCCTCTTTGGAGATCTTGAAAAATATGGTCCTATTCCTTGCAGGTCTTGAAAAAATATTCTACTCTGGGAGGCAGACGATGTTGAGTTTTGAAGAATCAGATTCCCTTGATGGGCATAACAATGAATAAAATTTGCATTTGGATACTTCTCTTTAACCAAACACTGGACCCCTCCTTTCTGACCACTCATGACAGATGCACCATCGTAAGTCTGACAAATTAGTTTTTCCGGGGACTTGTATATTCCTATTTCTTCCAACTGTCCTAAAATTGTCGAGGCTAAACTTCGAGCACTTTTATCAAAAGGTACTTCAAAAAAACCCCAAAACCTTTCAATTATTCTCCCTTCAATGAGATATCTCAAAATCAGTGCCATCTGTGTTTTGCACGAACTGTCAGTTGTTTCATCAGCCTGAAGTGATATGAAGTCTATCGTAGAAATTTCAGTCACAATATTTTTTCGACACACTGACAAAATGGCATCTAAAAGTTCGTTCTGAATTGTTTTCGAGGTTCCTTTAAACACTGTTGAATTTTCTAAATGATCTTTCAAAACACTGTCAAGTGCTGCAGTATAATTGATTAGTCCTTTAAAAATCCCTGGGTTGTTGTCTGCTTCTTCCGTTTCATCGTGGCCACGTAAAGCTAATTCAAATTCCCCACAAAATTTAATCGCATCAATTATTCGAGACAAGATGTATCTGTTCTTGTCTACAAGTTCGTTATGTTTACGAACAGAAATTCTGTAACCATCATCGAGTTGCAATCTAATATTTACAATACCTAGCACGGCTAAACTCATTTCATTGTCTAAATGACATTTAGACAGCGAATGCTTCTTACTCTTTTCTGGTAAATGTTTCAGATCTTTAACGCCCGACTTAGTCCACGTGTCTTCACCGCCAAACAGAAGACAAGCAAAGCAAAATAAAGCATTGATTGTGGGGCATCCGCACATCCATTCCCATTTTTCGTACACTGTGGTATTGAAAGTTCTATTATAGGTTCTGTTTTTGTCCTTAAACACTTGGTTGATAGACAACTGCGGTCTTGGTGGACCCAATTGTTTTGCTATTAACCTATCTTCATAGCACAAAGTTTTACTCTGTAAATACTTGACATCATTCATTTTGTCTCAGAGATTTACACAAGCACACAAAATACCGACACTTGAATATTTTCAACACCGTTATTTACACGCGTGCGTAACACTGATTACTGAAAACCACTTGTAAACTTGTAACACTACAATTTATACAATTACTATAAGCACTGCCACCACAACTATCGTGTAGCACATAACATAACCGCTCTAGGTACACGTTCTATTTTAATATTACCTTCAATGAGAATATAATTTAAAATTATATAAAATCGCAAAAATTATTATAATCATATTCACGATAGAAACACTATAATAACATTATTTCGAACAACATACACTAAGAAAGTAACAGTAATTATTAGTATTATAGAACAGCTCAGATGGCGGTAAAATGTAATAGTCTACTAAATAGCTCCGATTCATATCCGTTAGTTGCAGTAATGTGGCGCACCTACAGGATTCAGAGTTTACTACCTGAAGACTGTAAATGTTTGGTCAATGGTCACATAGTCTGGGTGACCGAATGCTATGGGATTTTAGCATTACGCTCTCCCACCACAAGAGGGTTGAGAAGTGGAAGGGAGTAGTGCGACCTGGGTCACAACGGTCGCTGTGACCGTCGCTATGTTGCCACATTTGTTTTCGCGTTGCCACATTTCTCCAGACTTCGCACTGTTACAAACTATCATTCATTTGAAACGAGGACGTTTCTACAATATTTAATTATTTATTTCGTGTTTTTTTGGTGGGGCACGTGACCATGTGCCCTTATGAGTGAGCCGCCTCTGTGTTTGAAACGTATACCAGACTTTTCCTCCCATACTGCGAAAGCTTGTTTAGTCAATTATAACACCTCTTGATTCGCTAAATAATAATGCCATGTTACTTCGGGCTTGTTCCATTTGAAACTAGATACTCGATAATCGATAATATCACTGTTACCGCACCTAGTTTTCGACATTAAGTTTATAGTTTCATTATTTAATTCGCCATCAGTAGGCAATTTATAGTATTCTTGAAATATAAGTAACGCGTTAGCAATATCTGATTCATTTACCGCTTGCAACGAAAATTCATCATCTGTTTTAAGATAACCATAGTCATATAAATATCGCTTAACTTTATCCATTTCAATCTGTGTTGTATTATCGGTCGAAGAATTTGCTAGTAATATTTCATCGCATTTTGCCCATAATGTTAAAAAAAATATTACAGATTTAAGAGGCGTCATAGTTTCCGATTGTACTGTACAATGACAAATACCAAACAACGTTATTAATACTTATAAAAAAATATATCACGCCATTATCCCTTCTCCTAAACATTTGTTTACAAACAGACGCGCTCCGGCGGTCGCCGCCGAACTCCGAATGTTTACGTTTACGTTTTTCGTGTCCCAGCTTTACTTTGTTTACGGACGAGTGTTTATGTTTACGTTTGTTACTGGGTCAGCGTGTCGTCGATCGGCGGCGGCCAAGGAAAACAACGAGAGAGAGAAAAAAACGTAAACATAAACATTCTCTCTCGGCACAAACGTAAACAACGCAAAGCTGGGACACGAAAAACGTAAACATAAACACGAGGAGGTCGATGACCGCGGCGCGGCGGCGGTGGGTGCGGGGCGAGGCGGGGGTGGGAAGGAAGGAAAAAAATGTAAACATAAACAGACGAGAGGACGTAAACAACGCAAAGCTGGGACACGCGGTGAAAAAAAAACGTAAACATAAACACGCGGAGGTCGATGACCGCGGCGCGGCGGCGGTGGGTGCGGGGCGAGGCGGGGGTGGGGAGGAAGGAAAAATGTAAACAAACCGGAAAAAATGTAAACAAACGAGCGGAGTTCGGTGACCGCGCGGCGGTTATGTAGGTGAAGACGGGGGTGGAGGGAGTGAAAAAAATGTAAACATAAACAAACGAGGGGGGCGTGGCTGTCCCAGAACCAACCTTTTATTACTACTACAATAAAATTATAGTGTGTTTTGAATGTATTTGGACATTTCTATGATTCTAGTTGAACTCTGATATATGAACATAGGTTGATAAATTATCAATGATAATCCCATAGAACTATGTAAATAAGAAAACCTATCAACTTTCAACATAGAAAGAATTGCCCCAAATGAAACAGTTTTTCCGAAGAAAATACGCTCTTTAAGAGTCTTACAATAACTTGAGATGAATAAAAGAAGTTGATAATAAAAAAATACTACAAAAAACTGCGGCAAAACATTACTTCTAATTATTATAAGATAGTTTTGAAGGGCAATAATTTCATGTATTTTGGTAGAAAAGGATTAATGTATAAATGTGCAAAATATCTTTCGAATCAACATTTATTCGTTATTATTTAAAATGAAAAATAAGCAAATTAGATGTACTTACAAGTCCGATCTCAAATAATCAATTAAATAATTTGCCTGTATAGCCTGTAGTAGACACTATTTATATTATGGATCACTGTACACTGTACTTTTGAATTGCACATGTAGATTCGAGGGTGTGCAATGATGTGCACTATGTTGCACTCTAAATTAATACAATGCAACTGAAATTCGTATAAAAGAAAGAAATGAAAAAATTAAACGTATAACTGTTTTATTCAAACTTATGTATGCTCTAGCTGAGACTTCAGAGACGTCCGCTCGATCCCGAGTCTCAACCAGAAGTGACGACTCTTTCCAAAATTTAGAAGTCGATCGCATAAAAGTTTTAAGACAAAGGGTCGCATTATACACAAAGGTTCTACGTAATTTACACATACTAATACATATACGTATAGCAAACATAAATGAAAATGAAAACATTCGAGAAAACACTCGAGTCGGTCTCTGAACATGTGATATAATTTTAAGAAAAGTAATAAAATATGTGCGTTTCCGAAAGAGTCATTTACAAGATTTACGAGCGAACTCGCTTCTACAAAATAAAAATATGACTCATTGAGATCATGATCAAATAACACCATGATTGTAGAAAATACAGAATAGAAATTATTCTTAAGTATTATAATTAAACACATATCAGTATCAAACAAAAAATACTTTATAAATATGTTTACACGTGCGGCATTTTACGGACATTCTTAAAGGCTCGGCATCTTACGCGCATATTCTGGTGGCGCAACACCTTAACCTTTATCATAGGCGTGTCCAACGAAGGTGCCACCGGTGCCATGGCACCACCACTAGATTGAGAATTTTTTTTTTTTTTTTTTTACGTGCAGAATATGTTTTTACGTAGAAACTTTATAATTTCCGTGACAGAACTCTTATTAAACCGATAAATATATGAATCTAATCAACTTTAATTTCGTATAGCTTTTGTCACATAATCTGGCGTCGGCTGTCGCGTCGGGAAGCGGCTGCATGAATAGTGTAGTTTGAAAGTCATTGTACTGGTATCCGCGTCACAATTATTATAATTAAATTTTTACCTTAATCCGTCTATGTGACCGCTTGGTTTCTGTCTTCTTACGCGTTTCGGATTAATTTAATCCATCATCAGAGAGTAAAAATTCGTCGGTTATGACTTCGTTAAAACATTAAAAGTGACACTAAAAGACATTTATGTATATGTTCTACAAACACAGCGACGTACGCGGATGTGAGTGCACACTCGACACCGGTTGACGACGTACTCAAACACGGTTGACACCGACTGAGTACGTCGTCAACCAGTGTCGAGTGCGCACTCACATCCGCGTACGTCGCTGTGTTTGTAGAACATATACATAAATGTCGTTTAGTGTCACTTTTAATGTTTTAACGAAGTCATAACCGACGAATTTTTACTCCCTGATGATGGATTAAATTAATCCGAAACTCGTAAGAAGACAGAAACCAAGCGGTCACATAGACGGATTAAGGTAAAAATTTAATTATAGTGTAGTTGCCGTCGTTGCCGTGTTTTTAGGCCTTACTTAGCGCCAGGATGGCGGCACCAGCTATCGTGGTGCTGGTGCCAGTCAGACTGAGACGAGAGACTCAGTCGGCCAGTGGCGTTCAGTTTGGACACAAGACAGTACTGTTCATTATGTTATTTAATTGTTGAATAAGCTTATTTTTATGATGTATAAATGGCTGATTAAAACACACGAGCCCACCAAGGATTTGGACACTCAACCACAAACCGGTAAGTTATTTTCACTATATTTTGTAATATACTTCTTACAGCCATGTCTGTCTTGTAATGTGTCTTGTTACTTTCTTCTCGCTTAAATATTTCGATTATTAATTTTGTTTTTGCTAAATTAATCCAAAATTAAAATTAAATTTACTAACTTTTTTGTATGTGAGTGAATAATAGTGTACAATATATTGTACACTATTACTCACGTGGCCCTAACATGCAATTTTGTTTATATTTACAATAAATGGCCATCCGCATATTACGAAGCGTCAAGAGGGAAAAGATTTGTAGGCTATAGTAAATTGTACAGCACAGTATAATTTAAAGCGATAAAAATAGGCCTAAGCCTAAGTGTATGTTCACTTTTCAGATGCTGTTGCTGGTCCCAGTTCGGAAATTATTTATAATGATGATGATGAAAAAAAGGATGATGTCGGTGAGCCAGTGAAGAGAGCAGCTGAGCTCGATGATCCTTGTCAAGACTTGCCAAAGAACAGGCATAAAAGTCAGCTAGGATTTCTCGTGGACCATACCAACCACGAATTTCAAACTACCCTACAAAAGAAGTTGGTAAAGGGAAAAATTCTAGGAAAAGATCGTTTAAACCCAAATGGTTCGAAAATTACAAATGGCTGGTGTAGAGCGTGGCAAAAGATGCTGCTTATTGTTTTGCCTGTCGTTCTTTTGCTTTAAATGACAGTTCACTTCCTGGGTTAGTTGAAAATGCGTTTACAACAACAGGGTTTAGTTTTTGGCATAAAGCTAATGAAATGTTCAGAGCCCATGAAAAAAGTAGATGCCATGTATCGAGTATGGTTGGCTGGAAAAATTATGTTACTAGCAAACCAGTTGATGTAATGTTGGATGATGCTAAGGAAGCTGAACTAAAAGAGAAGGAGAAAAAACGCCTAGAAAATCGTGAGTGCATGTCGCGGCTTTTCGATATTGTCCGTTTGTTGGCTAAAGGTGGAAAACCTCTTAGGGGACATGACGAGAGCGAGGATAGTACAGAGAAAGGTCTTTTCCTTGAAATTGTTGCTATCTTGCAAAAATATGACCCTTTTTTTCAAAACTACTTAAAAAATGCTCCTAAGAACTGTATTTATCTTAGCAACCTCATTCAAAATGACATCTTATCGTCACTTAGAGCAGTGATACTGAAAACTATAAGTGATGAAATCAAGGGACAGCCCTTTGCAGTTATTGGTGATGAAACATCTGAAGTGAGCCATCACGAGCAATTAGCAGTCGTGTTTCGCTACATACCGAAAGGAAATGCATATCCTGTCGAGAGATTGGTGTCCTTACAGCGATTGAAGTCTACTGATGCGGAAAGCATATTTAAGGCAATAAACTGTGTGCTGTCTGAAGTAGGTGTGCTGTGGAGAGATGTAGTTTGTGTGTGTTTTGACGGGGCTTCGCCAATGGCCGGTGAATTTACCGGAGTTCAGGCCAGATGTAAAGAAGTCAATCCATCCATAATGTAAGTGCACTGTTATGCACATTGTTTGAACCTTGCCTTGGTAAGTGCCTGCACAAGTCACAAGGAAAATCCAATTATTTTCGACTTCTTTGGAATAGTCCAGCTAGTTTTTAACTTAATCGAAGGTAGTCCAAAGAGGCACGCAGTCTTTGAGGATATTGTCAAACAAACTACAGTGAAACTAAAGTCTCTAAAATCCCTTTCAGACACTAGGTGGGCCTGCCGTTCAGAAGCGGTGTCTGTTATTTATGCTCAATTAAACGAAATTGTAAAAGCCATTGAAGAGTGTACGGAATGTACTTCCGATTCAAAAGTTCGGGCCCAAGGTAAAGGTATTTTGCTACAAATAAAATCTTTTAATTTTATTGCGTCTTTGCAAATTATGCATCCCGTACTTCAGCTTGTGGTGAAAGTGAGCAAAGCTCTGCAAAGTCCTAAAATAGACCTTTGCCAAGGAGTTGAAGATGTTGAAAGCCTAGCTCTTGCTTTGGTAGAAATTGAGAAGAAGAGTTTGAGGATATTTTTATGAAAACAAAGGAAATGTGTAGTACATTAGATGTTCAAATCCCTAATGTTCGGAAAAGGAAAGTATCAGTCCTCTTAGAAGACACTAGTTGCCCTTCTTCTGCTTTCTACGCAGACACAAAAAAAGAGGAATTGAAACTGCTCACTTACAATCCTGTTTTGGACCGCCTTGTGGAAAATCTAAATTCTCGATTTGCTCAAGAAACAAAAAACGTTATCTCTGCCACAGGGAAACTGATGGGTTTGAATCTTAATGATTGTTACAAGTGTGAAAATAAGGACTTCGAAATTCTCGCAAAACAATTAAATGTCAATGCTGCAGAACTAGAGGCAGAATTTAAGCTGTTGAAATCAAAGAAGCGTGGAGAAACTGATTCAAACTTTCCGCCTAAAAGTGTTCCGGACTGGAGTAACTGGTTATCGAAGTTCCAGCAAAGTTCAACCTTTGAAAACTTTAGTCCTGTTATTAATACATTTTCCACGATGCCTGTAACTAGCTATACAAGTGAAAGAACCTTCTCAAAGCTGAGTATCATAAAATCCAAGCTCAGATCTACGATATGTCAAGATCGTTTGGAAAACCTGATGATTCAGTTTGTGGAACAAGAACTCGCTGCTAATGCAAGAACATGTGATGTAATTGACACCTTCAAAAACAGTGTTGCATTCGACAGTCGGATGACCCTGTAATGTAATGTAAAATATTTCCTTACTTTTATATTTTGTTCTGGACACTACTAACTATTAAATACTAAACTTGAACCTGTTGCAGCTTTATTTGTCTACAGTACAAATCAATCAATTTTTCAATTCTGTGTTTTTTTTCACTAATACTGTATATTGGATATAAATAAATATTCTAAAAATCAAAGTTGTTTCCGTTTTGTTATACAAATTAACCAGATAGGTTGACTGGATCATTCATTAAAAGATAAAATTCGTCTAAATTGATATTTCTAAAGCTACTTTGTTAAACATGTGTGTGTTGTCAACTTTTGATCGGTCCGATAAGTGCAAAGAGTTGAGTCCCTTAAAAAAGTAAAAATTTATTTGAAGGCCCTCAAAAAACCTCGCTTTTCAAAATGTTTTTTATGGCCTCCAGATAGCATTAAAACACGTTTTTAAGCAATAAATTTTAAAAAATCTTCTGGGGGAGGACCCCAGACCCCCCCCCCAGAAGCCATTCTTGGCACCACCACTACTGAAGTCCTGCACACGCCTATGACCTTTATACCGTGTGCAGACTTGTCGGAACAGAGGGTGTTTATTTAAATTTAAAAACTGCGAACGATACTTCAGAAGATGGCGGCCGGCGCTCTCTTTTGCTGCCGTGTGTGCTCCCACTCTGCGGTGAATCTCGAAACAAGGAGAGAGAGGCGCTGCCGCCGTGCGGCCCATTACCGAGAACCGAGTAGAGAGATAAGAAATTCGGCGAAGTTGATACTCCGTTTTTAGTGGCCGCGGAAAAAATTTCCGCCTTCGAAAATTTGCCGCCGTAGGCTATAGCCTAGCTAGCCTATTTAGAAATCCGCCACTGACCCTACCCTTGTTAGCATACGTATATAATTTTACATGTTAACTTGTATTGCGTTCAGTCTTTTGAATTGCAACTTCCTGATATCAGATTTTACTTTGCATTTTGTCATGAGTGATTTATTTTTGAAGCTTTTAGTTTTTCAAATGGTTTATAAATTTTTCTAAGTTTTCGCTTCATGGTTGTAATGTTTAACTTTTTTTTCATAGTTATGAAAACAGTAGTTCCGATTTATAAGAAGCCGATTTGCGCAGGAATCCAAATGGCAGAAAGCGTAACCAGCAATGCATGCTCGTACTTGTTGTTCCAGTTTTCTCAAATAACAGCCAATCAAGCGGACCCTACAGACTGCTGCCTTGTTCTAAAGACTGTCCGAAATGTGTTTTGCGAATGACGCTAGGTAAATATAGGGGCCTCTTCCGTTGCAGGAAAACTATAAAAGTTAATAACAGTAGGAGGAAAAGAGCTTCAAAACAGTGTGACACTACCGTCTCGTTGTATAGAAGTGGCTGTTTAAAAAGTGTCAAATTTACGGCAACGAGATTAGCCGATTTGTTGCTCAGTGAGTAGGCCTACTAAAAAAAACGGATAGTGGTGTATCCCTGTGCTGAGTTTAACCTGTTCAGAGAAACTGTCATTGACTGGTGCATCTCTCTTCGTGAGGTGTGTGAGCATGCTGTCAATTTGGGCGAGAAGAAAATTGTGGGGTTCAGCCAAAACGGTCGAAGTTGAAGCAAAAGTAGCCATAGAAAAAAAATAAGTCAGTAGAGACAAGGAATTGTGCGACATTAATACCCATTATCAGGGTATTGAACTGCTTTGACGGAATTGCGAAACTCTGTTCCGAAATTCGGAAATAGGAGGCATCACTTTGAAAGCGACATCGAGGAATTTATTTTCCTCCGACAAAATTCGCAATTCGAAAAACGGACGGACATACGAAATTTTTATGGCGATTTGCCGAATGTACAACGGAAGTGATAGACAATGTCAGACAGGTTGAGGAATATCAATGAAATTGCAAAGCTTGGTAAATTTAGGGTAATTTTATCCTTTATCTTTCCATCTGGGTGATTACCGATCCCCCTCAACCTGGCACGTAGCTATAGGCCTACAACACACATTCCAAGAAGATGAATCACTAAGAAAAATATTGTGATCCTTCATACTAGGTAAATACAGAAAAATTCTAAGTGCCATTAAACAGGAAGTAACATAATTTTTAGTATTACGTAGAAAAAGATTAGTACCAATAAACAAGTAGCAGGAAGAGAAAAAGGAAGAGTGTCACTTGTCATTTATTTGAATTCGTGTTGTGTATTTTCAATTTATGTGAGAATTTATTGTGTCATATTTTTATTAACTTTGAATGTGATTATTATACGTAATAAAGTTTATTTTTCGTTACGTTATTTAAAAACTGTTTTAGGTGTAGTATTAAATACTACAAATATTGATGTAGTATATAAACATCAAATTTTGATGTGTAGGCCTATAATATTGAGTAATTTTACTTTCTATAGTTGGCGAAACCTAGATGGATTTGTACTCTGTGACTCTGAAAAGTTTGGTTAGGTATATGTTTCATTTGTTTATACAGTTTATACCTTTGTTACCTCTTATATGTGCGATTTTGAAAATGTGAATTATTCTTTTTGTTTGTAGATTCAGTTTACTCTTATCCGAAATTTGCCCCGTAAGTATAGTAATTCTTTTCGATGTTATACATTTACTGTTTCATAGTATCTTAGCATGGGTACATTTTTATTGTATGCATATTTTTAGAGAGGTTAATAATACACCATGCCGTATTGTTTTGGGAACAGATGATCTGATGTTAGGGATAGTATCGTGTTAGATATGAACTTAAACGTGTTGTTATCTTTTAATATGAATGCTGCTACAAAATAGAAATACAAATCTAAGAGGGCCAGTGCCTTCCTGAACAATAATTTTTTAATTACTGATTATTTATGATAGAGTGTAGGTCAATAGTTGGTTGGGTATTCGTTATTTTTTTCTTCTATAAAAAAAGGTTGCTGTTTCTCAGTTAGTTATTTATAAGTTAATATTGTATCACCTTCAACAATACAACCTAAAAGTTTCATTTAGTTTAACACACTTTGACTCTAATTAACCTTGGTATGCCCCACGGTCATTGGGAGCCATTTAATTTAATGTTATAAATGGGAGTGGCAATTAATTATGTAATTAGGGTTGCCGTACCATGTATGTTTGAGCGAAATTATGCTAATTGTAAGTATTATTGGATTATCCAAATGTGAATTAGTAAATTGTATCTCATTAACTTCGTGTATTAATTAAGAGTTATAATGGACGTTAACTTGAATACATATATAAAAGTAGGGTAATTATGCTCGATCCGGACTATGCTCAAATTGCGGTGAAATATTTCTTTTCCTATTCTTCTATACTATATAAACACGACAAAAATAATTTTAAACGGCGGTCGAACCTATTTACGGAGAAAAAAAATTAAATAATTACTCCCATAAGCGCGCATGTAAAGTGAATGACCGCCATGTTATCTAAGAAACGGCGCACAGTTACACAGCGAATGACGAGTTATGACGTCATTGCGCAGAGTACTCAGCGCTGTACTTCCTAAGTTTACGCGGCAAATAACGTAGCGTTTTTTGGCGCCTTATGGGAGAAATTATTTAATTTTTTTTCTTCGTAAATAGGTTCGACCACCGTTTAAAATTATTTTTCTCGTGTTTATATAGTATAGAAGAATAGAAAAAGAAATATTTCACGGCAATTTGAATATTTCACACACTCACACACACACACATGTAATCCATGCATATAATTATGAAAAGATGAAAATCTTACCTTAATGTGTCGGGGGATACAAATCGGCTGCGGCTCTGAAAAAGGAGTGCACGCGATGGCCGTCATATAGCGGGTATCGGCGCTTGAACATGTATTCCGCCAGGTATCCAACGAAATGTTCTTCTCTCCGGCCGAATCGTGGGATACCATGGCGGACTTCTCTCCATGCCCTCTCCACGGTGTTAGTATGAGCGCCGGTTGCGGGGTCCACGAAGTTTTGCTGGTGATTCACACTTTGGTGAATGAACCCCGCTTCTTCCAGGCAATCATATGCTTTCCAGCAATCGCTTATGATAGTTGTGCCTGGAAGAATCCACTTCTCAATGATATTGAGCAGAGTAGTGGAATCCCGGCGCTCCACCGGTACCAGAAAACACTTTCCAGAACCGCGTTCCACTCCCCCGAACACCCACTGCCCTTTAATAAGCCTGCCCCGATTATACTTGCGACGCCCAAATTTGGCCTCGTCGACTTCTACAGTCTTTCCAGGGCCCCCCAGTTTGGCTGAGGAGCGCTGGGCGTCGAAAATAAAAACCTCCCGACAAAAACTGTACCAGTCGACGATGAAGTGGGAGGTCACACCACACTTCCACATGAGAAAGCGTTGGCGAGGCGGTTTGGTATGTAGGAAATGGCAGACAAGGTTGAAGTAGGTTGAGATAGGATGGCGGGTATTCGACAGGAAACTCCCTTCTCGTGCGGACCTCTTGATGTTACACCTCCTTTTTTTTTTGGCAACCACTTCTCGCAAATTTTGACATCGAAAATGTAATGTCTCTCTATTCAATTCGAGTAAGGAGCCACACGTAGGACAATTTATTGACCCTTTAATAACCTCGTGGGCTATTAAAAAGTCAATAATCTGAGAATCACTCATGCGGACGCATTCGTCTGGCTTCTTCTCGCAAGGAATAGCTGAGCAGGCCATTGTGTGAATAAAAATGTTATGTATTACCTAAAATTTATAATGTTACAGCTATAGTAAACAACAGAAATAATTAAACCATAATTAATAACACCACACAAACACAAACTAAAGCACTGAATAATAATAATAATCACAAAAACATTCACGCACCAGACTACCTAACGCGGCGACAGTACACACTATGCAATATGCAACTTATGGTGAAATTCGCGCGTTTATTCTCAACGGTGAAACCGCTGTTTTGTCTTAACCAATTAGAAAGGCGAGATTACAAAATTTTGAACCCAGCCGTTGATTGTTTTCTAAGTACCAATGATAAGTCAGCATTACATCAGCCTTTGGTAATTTTTGGCGTTTGGCAAAATTTGTCCGGATTTCAGCAATTGACTCAACTCGCTTTTCGTACAGTCCAATTTTTGCGGTTCGCCTTAATTTTTGCAAGAATTATCTGGAACAATGAACTATATCCCGCGGCCCTTCGGGCCGCCTCTCCGAACCTAACCGGCAGGCATCGGCTCAACTCGCTTTTCATCCAACTCGCTTGTAAATGTTTGGAAAATGGTTCGCCTTCATTTTTGCAAGAATTATATACATCCCAAAGGCCAATTTGCAGCGACAGCTGATGTACAAGCGGTGACGTCATGCGCCGTCCTGTACCGGTGTACACATTCACAGTCTGAAAATGGCGTTCACCGGCTATTGCATGCGTTCTTATGTGAGTAATTATTTAATTTTTTTCTCCGTAAATAGGTTCGACCGCCGTTTAAAATTATTTTTCTCGTGTTTATATAGTATAGAAGAATAGGAAAAGAAATATTTCACCGAAATTTGAGCATAGTCCGGATCGAGCATAATTACCAAAAGTAGTTCATACTCGTCAGATTAGACTCAACACAGTTGTTAAATAAATATGATTTATGAGTCTGTTAATCGGACGTTTCAATGGTCGAGTTTGTGGTGTCCATTGATACTTAGCATAACTTTTGAGACTCTTTATGAAATGCTTAGAATGAAATAAATTAATAATAAAGGTTAAATTTCAATAATGAACGCAAGATTAAATATAAATTAATTACTTATTTATTATATTTGTTACTCAAGTAAGTTACTATATCCTGCAAATACATACATAATAAAAACACATAATAACAAAATACAATTTGTACGTTGTTTCCTGAAAACACAAACATATGTTACATCCAAATGCAGTAAATAATATACATATACAAAACATATACGAACAATAAACAATCAACAAATATATTTTATTCCTACCTAAATGCGTTCATTATTCTCAGATGATGAATTACGTTAATATTGCTTTATAAAATTTATGATTCATATGATTTATCTATAATCTCTTGGGGTTTGTTCTTTAAAAAGAGGAAACAGTGCAGTAGTATATATTACTAAGATTTAATAGACATAAAAAGCTTATCTTGTGAGACTGTTTATCCAATATTCCGCCGGTGTGATATGACGTTTGCTGGAGGACTCGTCGTGCATCTTACTCACTGTTATGAAAAGCACTAATCACTTCACTAAATCTTCACTCCCGTTATGTGTACGGTGTTGTTGTACCCCGCTGATATCGGGTGTTTGGAGTTCAAATATTGAGATGTTAATATTGTCATTAAGCTGAATTGCTCTGAGAGTTTGCCGTGTTCGTGTACATGATTAACTGTTCCGTCTATCTGGATGTAGTGTATACTGTGTGCTTAATTGTTCGATATATTTCATTCAGTTAATTGTTCAACGTAGTGACTCATTGTAATGTGAGAGTGTTTGAAATGTCACTCACTGTTATACTTTGGAATGTTAATTACTTGTGTTATTGTGTTCGCGTCGGTTGTAGTTTCAAGTCCCGTGCGCACTATAGTTCATCAGAATATATAATACGTTTGTCGCACAGACTTGTGTGTAAGTGAGACTATATCGTATGTCTAAGTTCACTTATGAATTCACCGAATTGTGAGTTCGGTAGGTCGCGCAAACTGTTTCTATCACTGAATGTATTACCGTTCCGACTATAACCAACCGTCTGACTGTCGTACGTACCGACTTATTAACTTATGACCGATTGACTTGTAGACTGTAGACTCCCGTTCCGCGTCTTCGCAAAACAGTTTTATTGAAACATCTTACCCATAAGTCTAAATTCTGGATTTCTACGCCCTCTCGGATCCGTGATTGGTCCTACAAATTCCTACTCCTCTGCAGATCTCATCCTCTGTTTCCCGATTCGTCGTCCGAACCCTTCTTACTCTCTCCACGAGCTCTTTTAGAAGATGCTTGACGCTGGTTGGTCGTCGTCATCCCCGGAGTATTCCATGTGACGAACGTGGTACGGATTCTAAGAAACTAGAGCAATTTTCCGGCTGTCTGTCAACCTTTGTTTAGACTTTGTCAAGGTTCTGACCGATCTTTTGTTAACAGACTGCAGAGTCCTGGTTAATTGTTCAAGTTATTCGTTGTTCGTTCCGCCGATTATCAACCCTTCGCTGGAGTCGTCTTCTCGTCGATTCCACGCTTTCCAGTCGTAAATCTCAGTAAACTGTCAAAGGTTTGTTTTCACGCTGTGCAGGGTGTACTGGCAGTATTCACTGAGTCTACGTTCTATTGTTTATCTGTTCGTTGAGATTGCTCTGTACTCCTTTGTAGCAGAGTGAAGCCTTTCATATTTGTGCTCGTTACACTTCACCTCCACAGCAGGCGTTCCATTTCGTTTCCGCGTAACTCGGCAGCTGGACGAAGTCTTTGTTTTCGATTGCTGGGTGCTGTAAATTGTAACAAACTGCGAGCTGTTAACGACGCCCTCAAATTCTTATTGTGTGCTGTACACAGACGTTTTTTCTTTGTCTTCGCACTGGCGTCGGGTTTGACGTGTCCCTAATTCGTCATTATTTACGACCTGGGCTTGTGTCCGTCGACTCGAGTGTGGGAACGTGCCACTTGATCGAGGAATTAAAATTTTTTTAAATTTCGATCACTATATTAGTTTGAGTGTTTTAATAATAATTGTTTGGATTTCGTTGTCCATGACGTGTCCGTTACTTAACTAAATATCACTATAGTATTGACGACTCGGAACACTAAGTTTTTTATAAGTAAAAACGTAAAGTTTTACCTTACAGCCTAAACCGGCTTTCACCTTTAGAAGGCTTTAAAAGGCCGAAAACTAGACACTCTAGAACAATTAGAAATATACAAACACACAAAAACAAATAAAAACGACATCCTAAACGAACAGATACAATTCAAATCGCACGCATTATTCGAACACATCTCACCACACACACACAGCTTCAATCTTTCGAATAACTATCCCGTCGCCAACAACAAGACGGACAACGCTACCTATGGCAGCCTCTGATGAAGCCTTCTAAAGGTGAAAGCCGGTTTAGGCTGTAAGGTAAAACTTTACGTTTTTACTTATAAAAAACTTAGTGTTCCGAGTCGTCAGTACTATAGTGATATTTAATAATTGTTTATCAGTAATAAGAGTTGCAAAGATGAAGTAACCAAGTTGTAAGTTGTTAGAGGTGTTCAGAAGTTACTGTGGAATGCTGTGCTTCACCAGTCATTCCCTAATCAGTCTGTTTCGTATGATGGCCTTATCTAATTCATATGAACACGTTTTTTCTTGGTTAAATTGTGTGCTTTTACTTACCAATTTTCATGAAATTATTCACGATGAGTGAAAGATAAGTAAGAAAAATAAATGGTCACTGTGTGATTGCATTGAGGATTGCATCCTGGTTCCCTTTTTTATTTCTAAATTAACGATTTCTTTATAGACAAACAAGAGTAGTGCATTCAAATAACTTGTGATAATGGTTGTTATTGTTTCTTTATGATGGTTTTAATCATTGTTCTTTTCGTTGTACCATGGAAAATTCAACGACAATATGAGTAACCACAGCCACATTTAATGCTAAAAATCAAATATTAACCAGTAATTTTGTAATCAATTGCAATTAAGAAATCTGTCAAAAACCTAGAGTTAAAGAATTTATGATATTGAGAAAAGTCTTGTTTCATTGTGTGTGTTTTTGTCCTAAAATTCAAAAAGCTTTTTATTTTTCTATAAGGAAAGAACTTTTAAAACAATGTAATATAGTTGTTTTTAATATTAAAGGTATATAGTTTTCAAGTCATTTTAGAACAACTAGAGAAGACCATCACAGCAAACTGATAAGTGACTTGTACAGTATTAAGGTTAAGAATTTAAACAGTATTCTTCTTCAAGAATCTTTAAACTTAATAACAACTTGTTTACTTGGTTATTATACACTTTCAATCTGTATTGATAAAAATGGTCATTATCATACTACAAGTGAGGTATATTTCAATATAAAAAAACATGAAGGTGCTAACAAGAATAACTCAGAATTATGCTCTGGATGTTAAAACAGTAGATCTGAGTTGAGTGGTTGTTACAGAGCTCTATATTAACAGTTCAAGGCATGACCCACAGCCACATGTAATGTATCAGAATACTGGGTATTTCTTCAACTTTTAAATAAGATATAATTTTTTACTACAAATCTCACATTGTGATTGTAATACGTAGTGAACTACATATATTTGTCTGTAGCTGTATTTGAAATACATATAGATATATCATTAAAAATCGTAAAGCATATTAATTACATAAATAAAAAATGCTGAGTGTGATAAAAGTTTGATGGCATATTTGTATACATGAACTAGGTTTTGTTAATGACACTTCAAAATATAGTGATACCACCAATTTTACTGTTTTTATAAAAAGTTACATATTAATATACTTTACTGTGATAGGTCCTACTCAGACATTATCTCGCCATTATACAATATAGGCCCTAACCTTAAAAAAATTGAATGACGTACCCATTTCCTAAATAAACTTTAACATTGTAAACTGGCAGCGTGCACCACACTCCAGTAAGCATTCCCAGTTTTGTCTTAGATGTACTAAGCCCAAATATTTCCTGCAGGTACTTGTAGAAAATAAATGCAAAGCAACAATCCTGGTGCAGACTTGGGACACATGTCCAAACCGTCATGAACAATTTGGACTTGAGTTTGCAATTCGGAGTGATAATTTCTTTATAATAAATTTTTTAAAGAAAACACTATAGCATTGATAAGATAAAAAAAAGACACATTGGTTACTTTAGTTAACGTTGTTGAGAGTAGAAAAAAGATCTTTATCATACATACCATGCAATATTGTGTTATAAGAACTAGGCCAGTGTACATGGAGCGGATGTTGTTCACGTAAACTCAAAATTTGTAGCCAGTGGTGGTTGGTCTTATGGTTGAACAATCGCATGGCCACCAGGTTCAGAATAATAGATTTCTAAAATAAAATGTGAAAACATTAAGCACTTAAAAGTGTTGTTAATATGGAAGCCATGATAGTTTCTTTGCCAAGAAATTGTACAAATTTAAAAATGTAGCAATCTGCAATTTGTGTATAAGTTTAATTTGTGTATCTGCCATGTAATAAGTGTAATTGTTACACATGATTTGCAATGTTCCCACTAGTAGTATCATGGCATGTCTTTCACTGCTTATGAAAACACATTTTTAATTTTAATTTTTATTTTTTTCATTTTTCTAGTTGTTTGGACTGCAATGATTTATCTTATGTTTACATGTTGAAGTACCACCAGAAGGAATGAAATTAGAAAAAGAAATGGAACAAAAAGCTGCTGATATGGACTTGCTGGTAGAAAACATCAAAACCGAACTACCTCAACTGGCATCAAAGAAGAAAGTCCAGCTACTAACAAGCCCAGCATCTCTTAACTGGTCGAGAAAAAAAATTAAAGATACTTTTCAAGTTTCTGATTACTCTGTTTGGCAAGCCCAAAGTCTATTCAAAGAAAAAGGTTTTCTTGCTGAACCTGAACCAAAAAGAGGGAAGAAACTGAAGCCTGAAGTCATAACGTTGGTTGTAAATTTTTATCAAAGTGATGAACAGTCAAGGGTATTACCTGGTATGAAAGACATAGTAAGTTTAGGGAAAAAACAATGTGAGAAGATGAGAAGAAACGGTTAATTTTGAGTAACCTCAATGAAATATACTCAAATTTTAAATGGGAGTATCCTGAAGTGAAAGTAGGTTTTTCAAAATTCTGCACGCTCCGCCCCAAATGGTGTGTTTTGGCAGGTGCCAGTGGAACCCACTCTGTCTGCGTCTGCACCATTCACCAGAATGTCATATTGCTCATTCATGCAGCAGAACTTGAAGAGGGATATAAAGAGCTCATAAATCTGCTGCTTTGTGAAAACCCTAATCGTGAATGCATGCTCAGACACTGTGGTAACTGCCCCTCTAAAGATAATTTAACAGGCTTTCTACAAACAAAGTTTTGCGACTGTGATGAAGAGGACAGAATTAAATACAAACAATGGATTTCAACAGACAGGACACAAATGATCACATGTACAGCAAATGTTGACGAATTTATTGATGAACTCACTACCAAACTAGAAAAACTAGTTCCACATTCATACATTACAAAGTGCCAATCAAAATATTTTAAAAGCCTCAAAGATTCCTCTGCATCAAATGTTGCTGTTATTTCAATGGATTTTAGCGAGAATTACTCTTTTACTATCCAGGATGAGGCTCAGGGGTACCACTGGACTTCAGACTCTTGTACAGTACATCCTCTTATTATAAACTTAAGTTGTGTTGCTGGTAAAAAAATAGTTTCATCACACTGCATCATATCAGATGACTTGAAACATGATGTCTGTATGGCGTACAAAATACAGGAAAAAGTGTCAGAATTTGTCAAGGAAAACTTTCCCAATATTATAGAAATTCACTATTATAGTGACGGTTGTGCAGCACAATATAAAAACAAGTTCAATTTTATGAATCTTTCTCTGCATGAAAATGATTTCATGTTAAAAGCTCAGTGGTCATTCTTTGCTACAAGCCACGGAAAAACAGAATGTGATGGGATTGGAGGAACTGTAAAGCGACTAGTACGAAAAGAAAGTCTCCAAAGTCCTCTTCAGAACCAAATACTAACTCCACATGATTTCTTTCAGTTTTGTAAATTAAACATCAAAAAAGTTAACCTTCACTTCATTTCCAAAGATTCTGTAAATCTGATAGGTTCTAAGCTTGAAGAACGCTTTCAAGACCTAACAACATTTCCGGGAACAAGAAGTTTCCATAACTTTAGGCCAAAAGATTGTTCTGGGACTTTGGAAGCAAGAAGGAGAAGAAGTGATATCAAATGTGAAAGAAGAAGACTTGTATCCCTCTTGTTACATTGCTTGCAAGTATGACAATCTCTGGTACTTTGGGATAATAACTGAAGTGAGTAAAGAAGAAGGTGATGTTACAGTTAAGTTTTTACATCCTGCAGGACCATCACCATCATTTTACTGGCCAACACGAGATGATGTCTGCCCGGTGCCAATGCCTCACGTCCTTGCAGTTGTTGAGTCCCCACACACCTTTGCTGGAAGAACATACCAATTCTCAAAGGAGTGTATGAATTCTATTCAAAAAGTAATGTCAAAAACCTTTTAAGTGCTTGAAACTGAAAATGGACCAACATAGAGTGAAATACTATCTAAAATAAATCTGGTAAGTTTTCAGACTTAAGTTCATAACTGCAGTGACTAAAGACATTTTTCTATAAATATGTTAATAGGATTTTCAACTTTAAATCTGTCCATGTCTATTTACTTATGTTTAAATATAATTCCTACCTGTCAAAAAATAAAGGTTTTTTAAAATAACGAAAATTATTTTCTTTGGAACACAAGTCAACAACCAAGGGGAGCTGTACACAATGCTTCGCTAAAATATTAAAAACGTTTACATTTAGTTAAAAAAAACTATACAAAGGAATAAAAACCCCAAACATTTTATTTTTTTATATTGTAGCCCATTTCATTAGGATTATTTAGAAGGAAAAAAAATTGGGATTATCTCTTTCTCTTCTTAAGATATTGAGTTTAATGCTAAACCATGTTTTCGTTTTTAAAAATTTTAGAGATGCAAAAATAAGATTTTTTTCTGCTAAAATAGTTAACCTTAGAAGGGTTTTGTATTTTTTTCTGGAATCCCTGTAGTTTAAAGAGTAAAACTTAACAATTTCACAACGATTGGATGTAAAATAAACAAGTTACAAATTATTTTATATTTACTGACGCTTCTTGTCTCGCGAGATCCAAACAGCAAAATGTGAAAAACCTCAAAATTTTGAATAGCCATAACATGATAACGAAGTAAGATATAGTGTTCAAATTTGGTGTGGTTCCTTACCTCTATAGGTAGAACAAACAAGCTAAGTTTCATTAAAATCTGAGATGGTGGGTGAGAAAATTGTTTTTTTGTGGTTGACTTGACATGGAATGACCCGTAAGTATATTTGTATTGTGATGTATAGAGGTTGCATAGAATTAACAGTCGAGATAGATGTTATTGGAATTAAACAGATTTATTAATGATATATTAATTTTCTGTCAATCTTCTGTGCTTTAATATGGATTTAAAAAAAAATCTGTTTCTGTTGACCTTTGTAACACAAACTAAAATTCAATTTCTGTACAATGAAATAAATTAACATTTAAAAAGTTCTTTTTGTTTTTATGGCTGTAACTTGTATTAGGCTACAGCTACATGGGTGTTTTTAAATGCAGCTTTTTTTGACAGAAATTAAAATAACATTTTATTCTGTTCACCCCGGCTAGCTGTGCAGTTATATATGTGTTAAGTGACGTAGGATTTGCAGTGTCCTGGCTGATCTATTTTTAATGTAGGCTAGTTTCCTTTCTTGAAAGTTTAGGTGCAGATTTTGCTTCATTATTAATAAGTGATTTACATGTTTTGAAAACTCATGACAGAACATATTGTTTTGTTCTGAAACAGTTGTTTGTTATTGGTTGTTAGAAGATGGCATTGTAAACAGAAACAGAAAGTGGTGGATAAGTCCAATAATTGGTGATTGGCCTTATAAAGAGAAGTTCAGAAACATACATGAAAAACTTCAAAATTACTCGACATTTTTTTTATTATTATATATGTCTATAAATTGATTTCAATATCTTATTTCTAAAGTACATGAACAAGTTACGTGCAGAGATACTAATTTGTGAGATAGTATAGGAGCTGAAGAAAAATTGTCTGTTACAGTAAGATAGAAGGTAATCATATAAAATAATAAACAATAGACTATACTGTAATATAAACTTAGCATTATTTTATTTAGAAATTACAAAAAATTACGATCATGATTTATTATATTAATGATGTATACATCAAATATATATTATAATTTGAAAGATATTATAAAAGTGATAGTGAAAGAAAGAAAATCAAGCCATGACAACAACAACTAATTTTATTACTAAATTGTTAGCAATAACTATAGTGTAGTATTAACAATAAAAATAACTATTATTATTTTAATAATGTAAATGTATCAGTACAGTTGCTTAGTCATACTCTAACCTGTTACCACAGTAACAGCTGTCATTCTGAACACACACACACACACACACACACACACACACACACACTATAATACTTGTTTATATATTACACTGACCGAATGGTCGCTCAGCATTTAGTAGAACATTTTACTAATACTTGAATTTAGTAAACAAACAATTGGTTAGTTCTACAGATGATTTCTACCCTCTGAAGCTGCCATAACTGGTGAAACAATTGTCAGGAAAATAAAATCATCTGTAGAACTTACCAAGTGTTTGTTTATTCAAGTATTGTTTATATTAGGCCTACAAATGAATCATTAATTGAAGTTATATATTAATCACCAACAATAAATGTTAAATACTGTGGAATGGCACAGAGTAACCTGCAATAAGGGCAGTGAGTTACTATGTTAATATGTGTACTGTAGATTTTAGTTTGTTAATTTTTTGTTAAAAGAACTTTTGTGTTTCTTGAATAGTAAAATAATACCCCTAAGTTATGTAGTTATTCCAGAATATTATAATGTTGATTATATAATAATTTTTATTCTGTTCAGCACCTCTTCATTTGTAACTCTTCAGAGGTGCAGAACAGAATAGACAATGAGAGGTGTTTGTTAAAAAGTTTCAAAGCATAATTAGAAGAAGGGTAGAACCTATTGGACATACACTACGGAAGAAGAAGAACTTTTATATGTAAAAACCGTGTAATCTCGATAATCTTGAGAAAATGGGAAGAAGATAGTATTTGAAAATTGTGACAAAATGTATGTATAAATGGTATGGAGTAATAATTTATAATGAATATGGAATGAGCTGTTGTTTGTTTTGAAAAAATAATGCACTGGTTCTTAAAGTGCCAAAATATATGATGACTTTGTTTATAACATACTTTATAAAATAATCAGCAAAATTGCGTACCATTGTGTGTTACTGAATTATTTGAAGTAACCATTTAGTAGTGAACTTTAGTAGAACCTACAGTTTCTACATATACATTTTGCAGATAATTTTTGTTAAGTGCAGTATAGTATTGTAGAAGTGGTTAGTAATTTATGAAATCTCTGAATATTGTTCTGTATTGAATTGTGTTAATGTTATTCTCATGATTTTTCAATACAGTACAGGCATACTTACGTAAACACTCTGTATATTGTATGTACAGGATTATGTTTTCTCAGTGGCAAAGCACTTTTGCGATTTAGGCCTATAAGCAGCTGGAAAGCAATCCCTAGCCACCCTTTCAATGTTAACTCAACTCCAAGCACAATGGACATATTGTAATGGCTGCTTATGCATTTTTATGACAGTATGCTTCAATATCCACTTTCTTTATCCTGTTGCTGAACTATTTTCCATTCCAGCATATTTGAAATCATGCAGTTGAAAATTAGAAACACCATTTAACAATAAAATAAACTACTAGTTAGTTTATGGTTTCAAGTTATTTAGTATGGTAAATGGTTTAGACTATATAACATTATGTATCACCGTAAGGAAATAACAAAAGTTGGATACCACACAGTAACTATAAGATCAAATAAACGTGCAACAAACAAAACAGAATTGTATGGTGTGGTAGGAGCTGAAATAGCAAAAATAGATAGGCCGAATGGTTAGAGATTAATATGATGGTTATCTAATATAGTACCACGGACATGCTATAACTGTGACAGTGTTTTAAGCCAGTTTAGGGATATGGACGCCCTCACCACTAAACACTGGGCTCTATGTGGACAGCGGCAGATAGCAGTGATCTTACTATTTTCGTTTGGTATTTCTTCCGTTTCTGGTTTCCTCTCTTTTTTAATTCTTTGGTCCTATCATTTCTTAATTCTTCCCTCCACAGTTTATTATCATTTATTATTTCTCTGGTCATATTATCCATTTTCTGACAATTCTTCCTTTAAGGATTTGTTGTTCTCCTTCAAATCTTCCAACTTCTTATTTAAGGATTGGTTGTCTTCCTTCCTTTCCTTACTCAATTCTTCCTTTGTGGATTTGATTTCTTCCTTTGTGGAATCCATTTTCTTACTCATTTCCATCATCAGCCTGAACATTTCTTGCATGTCCCCATTCTCTGTTCGTGTGGACTTTTCTACCTGTTTCTCTGGAATATTTACGTCCCCTGTTTGTGTGGGTACCTCGGGTTGTTCCTTTTGTAACCTCGGTTTGGTTGGTTCGATTGGAGGTAGTATCATTTCCACGTCTTCCACCGGCGTCGCCTCCTTGTCTTCCATATTGATTTCCTTTCGGCCTCCGCCGCCCGTTTCTTCGATGTTGCTCGACGTTGCATTTTCCTTTTCTTCTGACTTGATAACCGCTGCCAAGCTAAAATTAGGAATTGGGCAAGTTATAGTGGCCTATCAATCGCTAATTGAAGCCCCTTCAGTTGGACGCCAATTTTGTAACAAAATATAAATTTTGTTAGTATGCCCCACTGTTGTGAGCGCCAATTTTGTAACAATATATAAATTTTTGTTAGTTAACCAAAATAAAAAAATTTTGTTTATTCTTTGAAAATATTTTGAGAATTGTTTTTGTTGTTTTTATTATTTAGTAATTAATTTTTGTAATTGTTTGGTGTAAAATTTTAAATCCTTTATTACTGTTTTTGTCAATTATATCACCTTTTGGTAACTAGGATTAAGTTCTGCGTTAATCAGATTGTCTCCTGGACTAATCGATTTGCGGTTCTTCTTCTTCTGAGAGTATTCTCCTTTCACTTTGGTAATTGCCGCTTTTCGTGTAGTCCGTGGTTTAAATAATATCTTATGTCATTCTAATTATATTTTTTGAAATAAATATAAGTCAAAATTATGAAATTCCAGTTTTTATTTTACAAATTATTAATGGATCGATATTAAATCGATTATTCAACAAATAATTATCGACTCGTATCTCAGGGCGATCGATTATTTTTACATAAAGTATTAATATTAATTTTCAGGTTCTTTTAACGGTTATATTATATAGTCAGAGGAAGGGCAAGTTCAGGAAAGTATAACACTTACAAATAATAGCTTAAGAATTAAAAAATACAAAGATTCATTCAATCTATATAATGTTTATTAAAGTAAAATTTCGAACCATTTGTCGTTGAAGACGAAGCTGGCAGTAGCTTGTAGAGAGAATTGTGGGAGTTCAAGATGGCTGCCTCAGTACTGCATATGTTAAAATGACGACTTCACGACAGAATTCTCTTCAAATAAAAGTGGTTTTTCCAAGTTTCCTCGTCTCAGCAGTAGTGATTATTCTTTCTGGTGTTAGTGTAGTTGTCCTGGTTCAGTGTTCCGTGATTCGCCTCGTCGATTAGTGTTGTATGATGTTTTTAATGCACTTTAGTCAATAAGGTCGATAATGGCACGTTTCGTCTTTATATTCAGGATTATTGTTTTTAGGTGTTTAATTCATTAATTCACTTTGTTCTGTTCAGTATTAGTTTAATTTAATAGTTGTACTGGTTTATTTCACTGAATTAAATTGGTATTTTAAGTTTTCCAAAATTTGCGATTTTTTACTTTGACTAGGCTAGGTTGATGAAAGCCATTTTCCTTCCTTCGCTATATGTTAATTTTTAGCGAGAGCTCGTCTCAAGTTTACTTGATCACGTCTAATAATCAACTGTTTTAACTTCCTTCTTCATTTTAAACGTCTTAGCCAAGTTAATATTAACAAGACATTGTTTTAAATCTCTATCATTTCCGTTACATGGTTGACATTTACATTATATTACTGAATACATTTTTACTATTATTTAACTTTATTAAATACTAAATACATAATCTCTTTCTTTAGTTCATTCTGCTTGATTTGATACCAAATAAGATATTTTTACAAAGTTTTTTATCTAAAAATGCCATATTTACTCTATTTCTACCTGTAGGCCTTAAAATTTTATTTCCTGTCCTCTTAAAAGGTTTGCCATTTGTATTATGTTATAATTATGATTGTACAAAATCTCAGATTGAAATAACATGTTTATTTTCCATTAATTCCTTGTAATTTTATTAATTAGTTATCCTTTTTAAATATTATTCTTTAATTTGGGACTCCCCCCTTGGATTTTTCTGTTATTACATTTGCATTTTTCCAATAATCTTTCATACCTTTTTACAATATCTTTCTAAAGTATAGTATCAGTTATAATATACTGTGTTTGATTTACCTTATACAAATTTCATCAGTTTAATTAACTTACTTGACTTAATTATCAATTATAATGTTGTTGTTTTTTACCATTTGGCCTAGATTTTATCTGTTTTTACATACAAAGTTTTTGGATAGTACATCTTGCTTATACCCCTTCTGACCTTCTATTCTAATACAATATTAATGAAAATTACCTTACTTAACTGCATGTACATTTAGCATTGGTAACAAGTATTAACTCCTAACAAATATTTTATAACAAAAAATAGTATTGAAACCCAGACATTTCAGCCTTGAGTTCATTGAACTTAACATAAACAAAACACATATATCCCTTCCTTTTTAACTTATTTCTTAAAATTAATTTTGTGCAGTCTTAGCTGTTTTTGTTTTATATTGGGGATATACCCCTTGTCACTCCACTTATTTATTACCTGCTCTTATTCTATCTATTTCATTTTATAAAACGTTGTTATATAAAG
The DNA here is from genome assembly GCA_034769895.1 of Magicicada septendecula. NCBI lineage: Eukaryota > Metazoa > Arthropoda > Insecta > Hemiptera > Cicadidae > Magicicada > Magicicada septendecula. The sequence continues at coordinate 204,161,819 of CM068373.1, read as the reverse complement.
AGTGGCACTTTCTTAAAACATTTGTAGTCTATTTTTATCATAATATTCTACAAAATATTATTTTTGTAATTGTTACACAAACTTTAAAGTTGTGTAAAGGTATACATTTACTTAAATTAAGCATTTAAAACACTGACACTTGAAGTTTATTTATTATAATAAGATAACTTGCACTGGTCCTCTGTTATTCTTGGATCTTATCTCTAAATAAGTTTTATAGTATTCCAAGATCAAGAATCTTGTTTATAGAGGATTATGAAGGTTTGTTTTTTCCATTATAAAACAACTTTCGTGGGTGCACTTTTACTTATACCTCTAAACACTTTTGTCTATATCTACTTCACATTATTTTCTATTTTGGTTGTTATACTTTCATTAGTTATGTTTATTTTGGTGGTCTTATTCCTTTATTACTAGGTTTACTTTGGGTATTTCCCTACTTTATCCCTTTCTACTAAGTGGTTTCCTTCAATTTCAGTCCTGTTATTAAGGATGTCGGTTTGTTCTGGGTAATTTCTTACTTTAACTTATTCTCCTACTTTGTTTCTTTGATAAAAACAGTTTTATTAGGTATGTCGGTTTGTTCTGGATTTTGCCTTACTTATTACTATCCTATCTTGTTTCTTCAAAATTAGTACTTTTATCAGGGATGTCGGTTTGTTCTGGGTTTTGCCTTACTTACTCCTATCCTACCTGGGTATTTCCTTACTTACTTCTAGTTTTTTGGTTTATTTTTCATTACTCATACGTGTTGCTTAGTTGTTTTTAATTTATTTTTATTTCTTCAAATTATGATTGCATTTTCTGTGGTACTTATTTGTTTTTATTTGGATTTTTCCTTGATTTCATTTTATTTTATATTTATTTATGATCATTTTTCATTTATTATAATGTGGATAATCTGTCATGCTACAGATTGCTCTCCTCCAGAAGTTATTAGTTCAGGCCATACCTTGAGTGTGTCTGAAATAATTAATAAATTACCTTATTTCAAATCTGTCCTGTGACTTCGTTGCATTGTTTTTGTTGTTACGCGTTTCGGGAACTATGTCCCATCATCAGATGTATCACTCGGGAAGAGATCGTAAAATATTAAAATTCATAAAAGTACATTATTTAAACACACGTGTCCGACTCGGTGCGCACCATGTAACGTTCGGTTGGATACTGAATATTTGGGCTTCGAGTTATTGCCAGGTTGTTTATCTCAAGCAAATGCAACGCGGTGTCGTACAGTGGGTTGGATTTAAAATTCAATTTATCATTCGGTATGCCATCATGGTTGTTCATGCTGTTATAACTTTTGTATATTTCAAACTCCTCCAATGCGTCCATGTAGTGACCCTTGTTACAGTAATGTAAAGGTATAAGATTAGACCTTAAATCCGTGTAAGTATGGTTGTTTGAAATCAAATGGCGTGCGTAATTTGACTTAATGTTTTCAAGTGAATATATGTTATTTAAATTTTTGCGTGGTGTGTGTTCTTGAAATCTTTTGATGAAAGGTCTCCCTGTCTGGCCAATATAGAAACTATCACAGTCGTTACATATTAGTTTATATATGCCCGTTTTTATCTCCAAGTGGGTTTGAATATTTGGGCGAACTAATTTCCATAGACTATTATTAGTTTTGAAAGTAGTAGTAATACTGATTTTATTTAATATGGATGTTAAAATTCTGGGCATTATGTTGGTGTAAGTGGTTGAAATGAATGTGGTCTTAGAATTTTTAGCTGGTTCAGGTTTGGACTTTTTATGTTTGTGCTTTCTGAGGATGTTATCAATCTTTGAACTGTTGTAACCATTGGCTACTGCTATATGTTTTATTGTATTGAGCTCATCGTTGAAATCCTCAATGTCAAGGGGTATCGTTAATAATCTGTGTATGAAGCTATTGTATGCTGCTATTTTTTGTGAAAAGGGATGATGCGAGTCGGCGTGTATGGTTACATCAGTAGTGGTCGGTTTTCTATATATTTTAAATTTCAGATTATCTATGTGTCTAATGACAGTTAAATCTAGACTATATATATATATATATATATTACACTTAATATTTATAATTAAATTTACCTCAAGATGTTATTTTTATCCTTTATTGGAACATGTTTCGGGTACTATCTTGTACCCATCCTCAGCCTTCCGGTTTTTTGTCTGGTGAAGTACATATGTACCGAAAGGCTGAGGATGGGTACAAGATAGTACCCGAAACATGTTCCAATAAAGGATAAAATTAACATCTTGAGGTAAATTTAATTATAAATATTAAGTGTATTATATACATCAAGAAACGGACTGTAGCAAAAAGTGACTAAATATATATATATATATATATATATATATATATATATATATATTGTAACGTTACATAACCCGGTCCCAATAAATTAACTCATGATAATATAAAGGTCAGAAATGGGTAACCTAAGGCTCGCTCAAAATTAAATTATATCACTCACCATGACAAACAATTCGAGTGATATATGGTGCAAAGTGAGTTATAGTGTACCCATGGAGGTAAAAGTGAAAGTGAAAGTAACTTGTTACAGAACTGTGCTGTAGGTTTGGAAATTATAAAACTATGAGAGTAGGCTATGATACTACTAACTGATCTTGTATTTTATTTTGTTTATTGTAATATTTATATTGTATGAACAACTAATTGTTATACCCAAGTTAATATTATATTTTTTCAAATAATTGTGTTAGATTATAAGAAAACCCAGGGTTAGTTTAAAAAAAAAACATAAAAATTTAAATATCAAAGGATAATAAAAAATTAAAATAATCCTATGAAGGAAATGGCAACAGGAAGTAGTGCCGTGTAGGAATACTATGAGAGACTAAATAAATAATATATAAATTTATTTAAAGATAATAAAATTATCAAATACTTATATACAATGTCATAAGGAAATGAACCAAACTTTATTATGTAAACTAGATTGGTAAAGAAACCGGAATGGAAAGGAATTATTTTTCCATAAATAAAATATAAATTTATAATAATTGCAAACTGCCTGTATAATAAAAATACTATGTGTTACTAAGAGTGATGAAAATAACAAGTATTGTTAGAGAGAAAAATTTTGAACTAAAACCGTAGAGTTAAAAAACTGATGCTACTACAATTATAATAGAAAATAACCTTTTCGGAACTTGAGAGGAGTGCAAATTGATACAAAATTAACTAGCCGCATGATCACTTCAAAATCATCCATGATTTATCAAAATTAGATGGTTCTACTCCTTTATAAAACAGTGAAAGAAAACCTTCTGATGATTCAACTTGGTTTCGCCATAATTCTAATTGACGATTGAGAATTCGCCAGACGGTAAGGAAATTATAACGCAAGACGGACCTCACCACAGAAAAAGCTTTAATCCAGTAAGAACCATACGGAGCGAGGTAATATAAACATTTTTTTTGTAATAATTCAAGAAGAAAACGCATTCCGAACATTGAGATTGAAAATAAAATAGTCATCTAAACATATGTTTTTAAAGTAAACAAACGCACGCTGCACTCTTACGGACATTCCAGGAACTACATACTACACGAAAAAATAAACAAATTATTTAATAATTTTTCGGTATTTGTAAAGCGTAGTAATTATCCATTTCTTACACTCTCGTAACAAAAAGAACTTACCCTGAACCCTGGGGAATTATTAAGAATTATATATTAATTGATGTTTTTTTTAAATAGTAAAATTATGAAACAAAACCATATATGTTTTTCTCTTTAAACAATTCCGTGTTTGATCTGTGAAGTCGAGATTATGTTTTATTGAAGGAAAGATCAATTGTAAGACTTGTATTTTGGTGGCAGGAAACAATAAACCAATAATATAAATAAATGATATTATTGAAAAATAATCCTGAATAATAAAATGTGTTATAATTTTTGTAGTGGGTAGTTGTAATAAATTTCAGCACAAAAACAGAAGAAATCAAAACCTCGGATCAAATTTTGCTACGGTGTAAGCTGGTTGAACTATACATAGAAACTTATCTCACCATCAGCTGATTTAAATCACAGCGAACAATTTGAGAAAATCCGAAATCGTCTAAGCCAAGTGTAAATAATTGGTACTTACTCTCTCTTCTTCATAAGGCTGAACAACTTCCCTCCTTGACCCCAAATCACACACTCTCGATTTCTATTTAGATTGAGTAACACAAAATAACAAAAAATAGAAAAATCCTTTACTTATACTTTTAAAACGTCAGTTATTATAATTCATGGCGACTGCGGTGAGGCGGAAACATTAACACCTCTCAACGAAAAAGCAGTACGTTACAAGATTGGCGAACCCAATAGTGGGGCTTGACTAAAGGTGGACGTTTCGCTAGTACCTCTCATCTAAAAAGCAGTACGTTACAATATACATATATATATATATATATATATATATATACATATACTGTTAATGATTTTGAGGTTCGGTCATTAATTATGAAAACTCAGTTTTGCGACGTTTCGAGATTTATTCTTCTCATAATCATGCCTACAACATTAAAATATAGTCTTACTACAATTATATTATTTGTAAGTGTGTATAGGTGTGTGTAAAGTCATACATTACTATAACTATTTACTTACATTAACTGTGAGATGAGCTACAGCAACCACATTACACTAAACACTTATCACAGTTCCATACTTATACACATATAACACATTACAATTGTATAGTGTTAGCGTTATGTAGTTATCTGATAGACTGCCAGCGATATAAAATTTTAATAGTACCTAACTAGAAAGTTGTTCAGTATTCCTATACCTGTAAACTATTGTCCATTTTGAAAAGAGTGAATAAGATTAGAATAACACTTGCTAAGACTTTGTACGTCCGTTTTCTTGTTAACTGAAAGGTGTTTATTCTTCTCTATTGTTAGCATTTCTAAGAATTGCCGTTTAAAATGATTACTTTCTGCATGAATTACTTTAGCTTTGTGAAACTGAAACGAGTGACCGTGTGTACGGGCGTGTTGTGTTAGGGCCGTTGGATCAGGTCTGTTTGTATTTGCTTTCTGGCAGCTATATTTATGTTGATAAATACGTCTTTTAAAGTACTGTTCAGAACAACCGTAATATTTTTTTCCACAGTTTTCTTCACACGGTATTTCATATATTATGTTGGATCTTAGTTCCATTTCATCCCTGTCTTTAGTATGCGTAAAACATTTATTATTGATAGTGTTCACGTTTTTGAAAGCTATTTTTGTATTGTGATTAGCATTAGTGAGGATCTTGGAAAGTCTTTCTGATAATGATTTGACATATGGAAGGGAAAAATATTTTTTAGTTGTAGTAGTGTTATCTTGATTACTGGATGTTGTATTCTGTCCTACAGGTGTATTACCATTTATTTGGTTATTAGTCACGTCTAAGTTATTTATCGTGATCTATAATATGGTAGATAACACTAAAACCCAAATAAATAACTTAGACGTGACTAATAACCAAATAAATGGTAATACACCTGTAGGACAGAATACAACATCCAGTAATCAAGATAACACTACTACAACTAAAAAATATTTTTCCCTTCCATATGTCAAATCATTATCAGAAAGACTTTCCAAGATCCTCACTAATGCTAATCACAATACAAAAATAGCTTTCAAAAACGTGAACACTATCAATAATAAATGTTTTACGCATACTAAAGACAGGGATGAAATGGAACTAAGATCCAACATAATATATGAAATACCGTGTGAAGAAAACTGTGGAAAAAAATATTACGGTTGTTCTGAACAGTACTTTAAAAGACGTATTTATCAACATAAATATAGCTGCCAGAAAGCAAATACAAACAGACCTGATCCCACGGCCCTAACACAACACGCCCGTACACACGGTCACTCGTTTCAGTTTCACAAAGCTAAAGTAATTCATGCAGAAAGTAATCATTTTAAACGGCAATTCTTAGAAATGCTAACAATAGAGAAGAATAAACACCTTTCAGTTAACAAGAAAACGGACGTACAAAGTCTTAGCAAGTGTTATTCTAATCTTATTCACTCTTTTCAAAATGGACAATAGTTTACAGGTATAGGAATACTGAACAACTTTCTAGTTAGGTACTATTAAAATTTTATATCGCTGGCAGTCTATCAGATAACTACATAACGCTAACACTATACAATTGTAATGTGTTATATGTGTATAAGTATGGAACTGTGATAAGTGTTTAGTGTAATGTGGTTGCTGTAGCTCATCTCACAGTTAATGTAAGTAAATAGTTATAGTAATGTATGACTTTACACACACCTATACACACTTACAAATAATATAATTGTAGTAAGACTATATTTTAATGTTGTAGGCATGATTATGAGAAGAATAAATCTCGAAACGTCGCAAAACTGAGTTTTCATAATTAATGACCGAACCTCAAAATCATTAACAGTATAATAATACGGTCGATAATTAACATTCCTATATACATATACATATATATATATATATATATATTGTACTGTAATTAATTACAGGTATTGTAATTAAGATCTGCTCCACTTAGGATCAGCCATTTAGTGTACTGTTATTTTTTATGAGTATGGTAATTATGTAATAGTACAATATAATTAAGAAATGTACCTACTGTTATTATGTTTTTTTGTTTACCAGTACATGTAAAGAAACTCTTTCTCTCAGGGTTAATGATTATTAAGCTGTTTGATCGTATTTACGATTGTATCTAATATTTTCTTTTCTTTAAACTAAACCAAATTCAGTTAATATGTAGTATTTTGAGAATTAACCATGTAAAAAATGAATACCAGTCTAATGTAACTTGACCGACGCTGAATTCTTCCAGCTGCCACGGGTTCACTTCTGGTTGTTGTTTACCTTTTTTCAAAAGCAATATTAGGCTTGACGATCTGTTCCTTCACACAAATTTCTTATTGATCTCACCGCTGAATGCCACTCTCCAGGATGACTGCAACACAGATGTCTCCTCGGAACACTTAATTATCCTTTATGGCCACTTAAACTCTTCTTCAGTCCAGGATTTCCCTCTTCTATCGTCGTTCTATTAAGGATATTGTTATATTTCTCGTAATAGTATTTATTTATTAAATATTATAATCAAATTCTGGGATCACAAATTAAACTCCTTTACTTTATTTTCTTTTACCTATTACATTAAACTGGATGATGTACAAATGTTATTTTATGAATTTAGGCTCTTCAAGCTACTTTTAATAGATATAATTTTAGACTCTTCATGCTGTTACTATTCGATATAAAATTAGACTCTTCACGTTGCTCTTATTGAAAATAAAATTAGACTCCTGATGTAACTCTTATTAAATATATTTGAAGACTAATAAACATTTCCTTCATCACTATACAATACAATTTTTTTAACAATTTACAAAATTGCCACTTTGATAATTCCCTAATTTCTTTACATCTGTTTATCGTATACCTATTAAAACATATATCATTTTTCTATTTCTTATTAAACATCTTTATTTTACCTCTAATATTCGTAATTCTATTTGTTATTTATTAAATTACAATTTTATTACTCTTTACTCTTCTTATAACATTCATTCCAATTTCATATATTCTTTTAATAACATATAACTGAATATTGTTTTATATCATATAGGAATCGACCTCTATGTTGACTGGGTGAGTCGATAATACCAATGTTTTTTGTTTACATTTTAAAACATATGTTACATTCAATACAAAATCTGCATCCTTTCTCTTTTAAAATTTATTACCTCCCTATTATGTACTGTGTGCATTTTAACAGCAGTACAATATATATTTTGCCTTACTTACTCCTATCCTACCTGGGTATTTCCTTACTTACTTTTAGTTTTTTGGTTTATTTTTCATTACTCATAGGTGTTGCTTAGTTGTTTTTAATTTATTTTTAATTCTTCAAATTATGATTGCATTTTCTGTGGTACTTATTTGTTTTTATTTGGATTTTTCCTTGATTTCATTTTATTTTATATTTATTTATGATCATTTTTCATTTATTATAATGTGGATAATCTGTCATGCTACAGTGTGTGTATGTGTAAATTTTATTTGTTGGTACTCATAAACTTGTGATCTGTTAAAATAAATTTGTTTTTTCACCAATGCTTCAGTACTGAATTACTGAATTATTTATGCAGTATTGGTAATAATTAATTATGAGAGTACCAGAAAACAACAGTTTCCATATATAACTGATCCTCTGCAATGGTTACCACTGTACTGAACAGTGCTGTCATTAGCATGTTATTACTGTAACATGTAATATGTAGTATTTTAATATTCTGTGACAAGACATAGATGATAGGCTTTTTTATAAATGTAGTAAGGTTGAAATGTTAAATAGACTGGGTAGAAAAGTGTTCTGTAAAGGAAAGTAATAAAAAAGTGTACTTACCAAGGATATTTATTTGAAAACAAAACAAAATTATTACAGTTTTTTTAAAGATTGTGCAAACAACTCTGAGTTGTTTGAAATGCCTGCTACATTGTTTGAATTAACAATAATTGTTTCACAATTAGTGCTTTTCAGGTATATTCTGAGTAAAACTTGGTTATTTGTTCCGCATTCATCACAATATATGGTCACCATTGGACATCTATTGTACTCTTAAACTTGTCTGTGAAGTATTATAGCTTTACCTTTGGTATCCACAGACAATGTCTGGAAGTTAGTCATCCAGAAATGGCTACCAAATTGTTTTTATTTTGTGAATATTTAATTTTACCTCATCCATCTAATATGCTTTGAAACCATCTGAAACTAACAAATTTTTCTTCTTAAGGAGTAAATCCATTCTTCACTTCTTAACAGTTTCAGTACAGTAGTAAACAGGCTTGTACTCCAAGTACACTTACACATTTAGACATGTTTTTGGAGGATACAGCTTTTTGTTTGACAATTACAGGTAGATGCAACTTGTATGTCACCAGTATAATATAAACATTTAGGCCCTAACTGTTATCCATTTTTGTTGTGTCATGTTGTAGGACTGTTTTTTTCCAGTATTTGTGGCCCTTGGCATATCACAAGGTATAAGACACTGTTATCTGCATTCATTAATACAGTGTACTATGCCTGACCAAAAAGCATGTGACCATTTTGAGTATTATGGAAAACTGTTGTGCAACTGAATTATGACTCAGTAGGTAGGTCGCATGGAACCTTTGACACATGCGTGAACATTTGCTAACATTGGACTATTCAGTTAGCTGTATGACTGTTGTATACACATGTGTTCTCTGTTACTACTGTATTCATAATTTTCTTCCACATTGGGAAGACAGGGTTTTTGTTTCGGCATTATAGCCATAAACCATGACTCATCTCCAGTTATGACCTTTTTGAGGAATTCTGGCTCACTGTTAGTGGTATTGCTCAAATCTTGTGCAACTTCAGCACAGAGTTCTTGTGACAGCCATGGCACAAATTTTACTGCCACACATTTCATTCCAAGATCTTCCATCAAAGTCTCTAAAACATAAGTCTGGGAAATCCCCATAGCCTCTTCTAATTTGTGCACTCGATTTTCATTTATTGCAACCTGAGCATGTTCAACATCTATGGGCGTCCTGCTTGTTGTACGGCTTCCAGAATGTGGATCACATTCAACAGATTCCCAGCAATCTTTGAAAGTACCATAATTTTATCTCTGTAATACTTATTGAGCCCTCACCAAAGGGCTTCTTAATCTCTGTGATAGTTTTCATGTATTAATGTTCACGTTTTACAGAAAATTTCACACAAATTCGTTGATGTAGTTGTTCCTACATTATATGACAGTCACAGAAACATGTGTATACACAACAGAGTCTAACAGGTAACAGAATAGTCAGTATGTCAAGAAATGCTCTCGCGTGTGTTAAAAGGTCCCATCTGAGTGGTTACTGAGTTAACAATCCAGTTTCACAACCAATTCTTATAATATTCAAAATTGTCTGGCATTTTTTGGTCAGACCTCATAAAATTTGGATGTAGTTGTATTACTTATTTTCTGTAATCTACTACGTAACATTCTGTGCAAAAAAGAGACACCCGCATGTTTGGAAAGAAAATCTGATGAAAAAAGGTGCATGTTATATGCAAGAAAATATGGTATGTAATTTTGTAATATGAAGTGTACATAGTATTGAACAATTAAAGAAACAAAAATGTGTGTAAAAATATAACACGACTAATTTACTGATATGGTGCTGCAATTATTTTAACAGCACTATTGGTGTCTTCACCTCTGCATAAAAATTATGTATTAGAATAAGAAATAGATTTTTGCTTTGTTGATAAATTAAGAATCATTGAAAAGTCTTACATCTCTGCAGTTGTATGTTTTTATTTCTGCAGTGAAAAAATACTTCTCTGTTGTGTTTACCACATATTTCATACATATGATTTTACTTATGTAGACTACATAACGTATTAAATACTTTTTGGTGGTCTTTGTTGTTTAACTGTGTAATGTTTTTGAACACAAGCATACATCCTGCATACAAGCCTATGTATCTGAAATTAACAAGTTTTTTGGATTGCATCACAAAGTGATAGTGAAAGAGTCTGGTTACCAGGTGTAAAGTAAGATATCAACCTTTTGTAATTTACTCATTAAAAACAGTGTTCTTTATCAGTCTTTTGAACTGAATGGCACAGTGTTTTGAACTTACTGATAGAGTCTTTCTGCAGATAAAATTTAATTCTCTTATGCCCCTTTGTTTCAGAACAATGGACGAAAGTAATAGCATCCAAGAGGAAGATACTTCTGGTAACATTGAAATAGTGATTGAGGTTAGTGAGTTTCTGTATATGGTATTTGGTAATATCTGAAAGTAATATAATGCTTGTTTACAAGGGCAACTCATACTTGTGTTGTAAGATTACCCATTTTATAAAAGGGATGGCCTTGTGTATGGTCCTTAGTCTACAATATTACTCACGTTATTAACACTGTATTACGTATTGTGTTTTGGCTTATGCAGATTTGTTTATAACGTTACATTCTTATTTTTAATTCTGCATTTCGTAACTTTCAATTCAGTTGTTGACACAACAGTATTTAATTTACATGTACCTGTATCAAGCATAATTAATTAAGCTTCATAAAAAACAATACTAGTTATTGTGAGTAGCGTGCACGCAGCATGCACGCATGCATGCATGCACGCACACGCGCGCGCGCACACACACACGCACACACACACACACAATTGTGATTTTCAATGTAGTTTCTTCTGCAAGTAGTGTATTGCGTTTTTATCGTTTCAACACCTGATGCATGTTTCACTGATAAATATCAGCATCATCAGAGGTTTGTAAGTAGATCAATAACAATAATTTCTATGTTCTGCGTCAGGTGGTGAAACGATAAAAACATAATACATTACTTGCAGAAGAAACTGCAAGAAACTTTAAGTTACATATATAGAAAATGGCGCGTGCACACGCGCGCACGTACACACACACAGACACACACACACACACACATCTGTTATCACTATTTCCTAAAACACAATCTCCCAGTATACAACCTATATATAATTACAGATATGGAACCAACAGAATATTTTATGAATATCTTCATCTTTCTGATGGTTACATTAGATACATCACAATCCAGATTTTGTCATGCTGAAAGGATGAGAAGGGGATTATTTCCCATGGCCATCATAAGACCAATACGTCGCGATTATCGCCACCGCCAGTTCGAAATGTGAGACCACGTTTGGATGAGGAACAACGATTAAGAAGGGGATCGTCACCACCACCACCGGATGAAGATACAATACAAATTATTGATGATGATGATATAATAATATTAGAATATGATGATGACACAATAATAGAATAAAAATATTATGGTTTATAAAGAATTTGTATTATTCACATAAAAGTTTATACATGTTTGTTAATAATTTATATCCGCTACACAGTCCCAACATCTAAGTCTTTTAACTTTTTGGTTCATCATATAAATGGTCTCCAGATCGCTTATAAGATTCAATTAATTTAAAATATACCTTATCTGATCCGTCAGCGATCTTGTAGTTTAATATTCCACTACATGTTTCAGGAATTAAATTCCCATCATCAGGTAAAACTTCTTCTTCCTAATATATAGCAGTCGTCGGTGAAATTATTAAAAACACATACACACACGAATGAATAAAACGAACACACCTGTTAAAAATGACAATTAAAACACCGTACACACACAGCTAACGAAGACAGTGCGCACTGCCTGACAGTCACATATTGTCTCTATGTGAGTATTGACTCTCAGCACTCTGGACACACGCATGCACATACACACATGCACACACCGGTAACGGCAGCAGTATGCAGGTGATAAAAAAACAATTATAGTAACTTTATTGTGAAAAGAGCTCTTAAAAGAAATGAACTATAAACATTAAAGCATTAAAGTTAGTAAGGTTAAATATTAAGAAATAAGAGAAGTTAATTTAATAACAAAATTTAGTAAAGAAATAATAATCTTTTGTCGTATTTTTGGGTGTGTCCAGCATAAAGTCAATTAATAGATTGAAAGTAAATGTAACATCATATTTATTTGTTTATAGCAACAATAAATTCATTCTTGAAACATAATCTTATTTTGTTTGTAACTGAGTTGCTATCACTATTTAAAAGTTGAGTTAATTTCAGACACACAGATATAAAAAGAATTTAAATAACTTGTTTAACATGTTTGTTTTAGTCAATAAGATTATATGGGCGTTTATTTGTGTGGTATGTTATGAATAGCATTGCAGGTTACAGTATATGTGTAAAACTTATAAAGGTAAATATTTTTGTGTCTAATGTTTGAAATTTTAATATTGAAATATTTTTTTACTGTTAATTAATAAATCTTAGAATGATTATTTGAAACGATTTTAAATGATTTATTTCATGTCAACAACATCTCACTCCTCTTTAAAAAGTATTTAATTATTGTGCAACCACATATACTTGACGCAACGAGAAACAAAATCCTGCAACCTGGCCGGTGTAATACATATTTAGTTGTGTTGAGTACATGGTAATATATTTGTAGAATTGTTGTAACGTTGCAATATATATATTGCGACAACACAAATAACTTAAAACTATTGGCGCATAGGATATGGTAGTATGTGTGTTTTAATGCAAAAGTCTATATTGGAGGGTTTAAGATTATTTATTGCACATAAGACATGAAATTGTTTATACGATATATTTGACAAGCATAATAATGATAGTGTTTCAGATATAGTCTTTTAAAGTGTTAATTATTGTTCATATACGAATTGTGGTACGTTACATATATGATGATTCCCACGGCAATGTTGATGGAAAGGGGGGGGGGCTTTGCTGTGTCGTGGAGTCATCAGGCGTGGCATACGATGACAGATGGTTCACCCTGGTGACGCTTCCAGCTGGGCTGGTGTCCTGGAGTTCCAACGTTGACACTGACGCTTCGCACACAAACACCGGTTGTAGGGATACTACTTCTGAAATTTTATACAGTATTCATAAGTATCTCAGGTCACAGTGGGTATTACTTAGAAACGGTATATTAGGCTTATACCAATCCGGACTCTTCAAGTGTTCACGCGTAACACTGGGTCTACCACGATCAGCAGACCTCCCTATGCGGAAATCTTCCACTCACGCAGAAACTAATGATGACAATATTTTATTAATAAGTAAATTATGAAATACTACTGGTACTGCAGAATACCTCACACAGTAACACAGTCTAAGTTCACTTATTTATACACGTTATGTTATAATAACAATACATGTGTAGAGATGTATTAAACAAACAGCTCTGAGCCTTCACATTCGTTACTACCGCCGAAAAGACTTAACAAATTCTTGCAAGCGGAAAATCTTGCACAAGAATTGCACGTTCCGATCGTGATAGCTAGATGAGAAGAACTGCCTGTGCAGCAACAGGCTTAAGAAAATTCCGACTGCCTTCCAGCTTCTTATTGGTGGAAGGAAGTCACATGGTTACTTTGCAGATGACTCAGCAGTGTTTCATGCGTAAAGTGCATCGAATTTGCAAGAGCATGCATAGATGGTAATCTCTGAATGCCTTTATCTCATGCAGAAATGTGTTTTACAACAAACTTTATATTTTAACGAAATCATATTTTCATGTCATTTTAAGATTAGGAAACTTACAGGAACTGTAGCTAATATAGTAGTTTATGTTCAGTTCAAGTGTCACAACGATTGTAACGGGGCAATTGAAGGGGAGTAGCTATTTTTCAATTTAATAATAGTTTTGAAGGGTCTGTTTTTTATTTAATTTAATAATTATCTGGGCACTCTTTATGGTCACTAAAACTCGATTTGTGTAACATCCTGTATTCAGCTTCGTGCCAGGCGGTACTAGGTACAAGAAAGATAAAACTTGGAATGCGGGGGTGTGCGCGCTCGTGTGCCGCTGTTTATAATCTCGGAACCAAAGTTGCTAACGGAAGTGAGCAAAACGTAGCTAATTAACCTGCCACGTGAGTGAATCAACGAATCAGAGAGCAAGCTGGCGGATGTGGCATTACCGGCACTTAGCGTAGCGTCCGCCAGTCGACTTACAACTCCTGACAATTGCTTACAACTACACATGTAAAAATTGCTCGAGCAAATTAGGGTCGGCCGACCAACAAATTGTGTATTTGAGATATGTAAAACAGTACAAAAGTTTAAACCAACATGGAACCCAGTGAAATCAAGTGAATTTTTTTGTCAAAATTAAAGCAACAACCTTTTTGGACATAGTGTGGGAGAACATTGCAGGACGCGGCACGTGGTCGGCAGTGACGACGCTTCAGAATTTCATCAAACCTATTCTTCAATTTTAAAATAGAAATCTCTTATTTTACATAAATGGGGTAAATCAGGAATGAGTGAGTGCATGAGCAAGCTGGGTTGCTTTGAAATTTAAGTATTTAGATAGTTATCAGTATGAGTAAGTCACCATGTGGTTTTTATTTCATGTGCCTGTATAAAAAGAAATTATAACAGATCAATAATAGTTTAAAAGGAATAAATCCCAATTTTAGTACCAAGCCATGTGTTGTTCAATCAAATATATTGCAACTCACCGTCTGCGGCTTTTTGAAGATATGTATATTAATTTATAAATATAAATAAATATTTATAAATATAAATATAAAATTAATTTATACAATTGTGTTGTCCTACTTTAACAATTTATAAATTAATATACATATCTCCAACTTACTTTAATTTAGCCCAGGGTTACGGCACACGAACTGTGAAATATAAGCATGACTTGGGGTTATATCAGTAACGTACTCGACTCTCATTTCTTGTGAACTAACTCAAATTTTATTTCACATTCTGTTTAATATTCTTCTCAAATTTAATTACTTGTCATTTTCTTTTTTAAACACTATTATTGATCTGTTGTAATTTCTTTTGAATTACCTTACCCTAGATACACTACACAAAATTATACAATGTAAAATACCTGACACACGGTTATAATTCTTACACCCTAACACAGTACAACATAATATAGCATAGTACACTCATAATTAACATTGTTGTTATTACCTTAAAATAAACAATTCTCATTTAAGTTTGATCAGAAATTACACACCTTACAGTTTTAATTTTATTTTCAAATTCTATTAAATTCTTCACTTGTTTCATTTATTATTACCCTTTAACTAAGATTTTCTATTTAACATTTTCATCATTAATTGGTTTGGGTGATTCCCAATTATTCACAATAATCTAATTCATTGAAAAGGCATTAAAATATAACTTTACCCCCTTTCTGACTCTAACACTCACTAACAGATTTACATAGGATGACAACAATCCCTCAAAACATTTATCTCCACTAACTTACTACTCTAACTCACCTTGAATCATTCTACCCCTACAACAAAATACCCTCTACCCTCTTTGTACTTAGGATGTGTGTTCCCTCCCTATGCTCATTCCCTTATTAGTTCCTGGTCTCCCCGAGGTAACCCCGCCAACGCACATACGGTTCACCTCCCACCACAACGCCTTTCGTTGAGGACTCCTTATCACACCACCCCCTTTACAAAATTCCACCATCTTTTAATTACTCTTCAATTACATCACTCTCATTACTCTACATATACTCACTATCGCTACTGTGTCCCTACTAATATTCAGTTTCTATATTATTTTTATTCCCAAGAATCTTATTCTGTTTAACACCCATTTAAACTTAACTCTGACTGACTCAAATGCCTTATTGAAATATTTATCACCCAAATTCTAACCTTTATTACCCATTGACAATTCATAACTATCTCAAATTAATTTCATCACTTAATTTAAAACCTCTTAAACACATTGAAAATTCATTATTCAAAAATTTAGTTATATTGATAAAAATTTGCAAATCAGTTATAAGGGATATACTACATACATAACACCAGTCATCAGCTGATATCTCATGGTCAGGTGAATGACCTTACTCCAAATACACTTCAAACAATTATACATTGTAAAATACATCACATGTTTAAAATTCTTACACTCTAACATAGTAAAATAATAACATAACAAAACATAATAAACACCTTCTCTACTCTAAATAATTTTTTCAAAATCAGTGAAGTCCTTTATAAAATTATTATACAGAGCATAACATATTTAAATCAATTACTTATAAACAAACTATCTACTATTATAGTATTTCTTGAATCACCATAAAATCATTTAACTAGCTTATAAGCTAGTCAGCATAATTAAGTTTCAACTTTTAGTTCGTTACTCCCCTAAGTAACCTCCTTACCACACACACTATGGCGCCCCACTGGACTGTGGCGTCCAGCTGCCTCCACAAGAACGGAAGTATTTTAGGGGTAGACGCTGCCTACCCCGTTCTTGCTTCGGCGTTATATAAAAATTCGGCATTACTGATGTCCGAGGACACCAGTAATCCTACTATAATGATTCACACACCCTTATTATGGCACTATCACCACCTTCGATGATAGCCGCTGTTCCATAGTTATGTAGGTTCCCCTGAGTTACCCCCCGGTTAGTTTCTAAGTTCACCAATTTAGAATATATTTACATTATAAATCCACGGTCAGGGTTCGGTGAAGCCGTGACCGCCCGAAATGTAGGGGAAACTACTAAAAGACATATAAGGTTTACACTTACACCGTTACTACAATTCTCAGATGGTAAACTCTTATATGTTTGGTTATTTTATTATTTAATTTAACATCTGTGAACTTCATCTATACTTTACCATTCAAACATTAAACATTTTACTTTATTTAAATTGCATTATAAACTTCATACTTACAGTACATCACTCACATACTCGAATACAACATGATTACTGTCATAGACACAAAATATAACCACAAAATAATGTACATAACTCCATGTATCTTCTGAAACATTTTAACAACCATGTTACTCCACAAACTAAACACATTTTACATTTATTCATTTATTATTTATTATCAAGTTCCAATCTCCTAAAATCATTTAAATTCATTATCAAAATCTCTTTATACAGCATTTTAAATTAATACATCTCAAATTATTTAATTCAATCAATTATTTAAAACACAACATATTTTAATTACCTTACTCCAAAACGATTACAATTCATTTATTACAAGCTCTCATTATTTATTTAGTCTAATAAAATATTATTATTATTATTATTATTACATCCATGTCTACTACATACACACATTGTTTACATAACACCTGTTACAATACAAGCACAATTACTTTCACTATGAATTTATTTACAATTCTTCATCATTATTTTTCTGTTTACCACACCTCATTTCATAAGTTAGCAAGGTCATAACCATAAACTAAAATATTTAAAATGTCCATTCACTGATTTTTTATTTAACCCCCATCATCATATATTAGTCTGATGTATTTATAACACAATTCACTTTTATCTACATACATTACAATTATTATTGTAATGACTACTTTCGTTAATTATTTTAACACAGTAATTAACTACAGTACATCTTTGTCTCCCATTATTTCATAAAGCCCGTCTACATTGGTGATTTTAGTTCTGTCTCCATCAGTATTTTTGTTTAACATAAGGTAAGTTATTTTATCATTATACTCCTCCACTATATCAATTACATCATCAGGTAAGTTTTTATCATCTACAACAGCATCATCAAAATAATCATCCATCTCTATTTCACAAGGTAAGTCAATTTTCTCTCCTGTCTCAATATCTAAACTCTGCACTAACATTTCAAACCTCTATTAATCTCAAAAATCTCTCTCTCTCTTTTTCTCTCTCTCATCACAATACCTCTCACAAACCCACTGACCTATTTCATACCACGCAAAGGGCACAACAAACTTACTATATTTCTTGGCTCTTCCAAGAATATTACAACAAATTAAGGGACTATTTGAAGACACCTCGTCTTCCACACAACTACTGGAGGAAACTCTGTCCTCATACAACACTTGTGAAACCTCTGTTTCACCATATACTTGGGGAAAACTTGCCCTTTGCCCACCTAACCTTTCATCACACTCTCTCTCACTTTCATTAACACTTGCTATGCTCATAACCTTACTCTCTAAAACCACTTTTTAATTACCTCATTGTTATCACTTGTTAACTCATTATTATAATTATCGTTATTACTCACCTTGTTAATTATTTCTTCACTAATTTTCGTTATATTACTACCACTGTTACTTACCTTTTTATTCATTATCTGATTTATTTTGCTGTATAACCTTTTATTCATTTCGTTAATTTTCTCTCTGCAATTGTTGCTTATCGATTCTAATATCTGCTCTGTCATACTATTACAACGGGTATTAATTTCATTTACTTGTTTACTAAAATTAAAATTTTGTTGTTTAATTTCATCTCTGATCTCATTAAATTTATCATTAAAATTACTATTTTGACCGTCAAAACGACGATCTATTTTATTGAATTTTTCATCACTACTGTCAAAACGACTCTTTATTTCATTAAATTGATTTAGTAAAATACTCATCATGTCATCATCAAATTTACTATTACATTTTGTTGAGGTTGGAGTTAACTGAACCCCCGAATCCTCTGTCACATTCGTTTGATCTGTTACATTTAATTCAACTATTTTGTCTTGACCCACATTCGGAGTTGAATGAACCCCCAGGTTACTCATGACAGCTGATTCGTTAAAATTAATTATTTCCTCTATTTCATTTTCATTATTTCCTGCCATTTTTGAATTATGCAATTACCATTTATTTTATTATATTAAATTTTAACAATTCCTATCTTACATACATTAAGTATTCCTTAAGTATTACTTACGTATAACCTCGTTTTTCGTAATTTTTTACGCACACTAAGTCATGCTTATATTTCACAGTTCGTGTGCCGTAACCTGGGCTAAATTAAGGTAAGTTGGAGATATGTATATTAATTTATAAATATGTTAAAGTAGGACAACACAATTGGCGCCTTGAACAGAGACTATTTATAGAATAATTTATAAATCACACCTACAAGTGAATATAAGCGTGATTTATAAATTACAAGTGCCGTAATAAGGGTGTGTGAATCATTATAGTAGGATTACTGGTGTCCTCGGACATCAGTAATGCCGAATTTTTATATAACGCCGAAGCAAGAACGGGGTAGGCAGCGTCTACCCCTAAAATACAGTAAACCCTTGATTTAACGGACCTCGGTTTAACGGACTTCGGATTTAACGGACAGAATTTGAAAAAAAAAAACAGCATGATAATGTTTTTAGGCTTTTGAAACGTATAATGTGCATAAACTGCAGACTCTCCTGTTCTGGCGATATTGCTTGGCTATCGCAGCATTCTTTCGTTTCTTTTCTTCTTGTTTCTTGTTTTGAAACACGCAAATTTTCTCATCAACAATTCATCAAGAATTCATTTAATTCTTCACGATCCCTGTCTTTGCGTTGTCGTTGACGCAGGCGTCGCACACGTTCAGTGGAAGACCACTACGACTAACACTGAACAATAGGCCCTATACACTGATCAATATAATATCTTATTTCACTGTGAAATATTCGTCCATCGACTAATACAGCAAGCATTACACTGGCACGTAATTTTTCATTTCCCGTAATCTTTATTGTTACAGATTTCGTTCCCTTTTGGTCCACCGTAAATATACGTAAATAAAAAATAAAAAATACGGGCGTTTCATCGGCATTTCCCATGTGTTCAAGTGAATAATTATGCTTCTTGCGTAAATGAATGACAAATCGCTGATACTGTAGGAGTTTTTCTTCGTAGTCACTCGGTAGTTTTAGCGCGAGTGATGTACGTCATTTAAGCGC
Source organism: Magicicada septendecula (assembly GCA_034769895.1). Lineage (NCBI taxonomy): Eukaryota > Metazoa > Arthropoda > Insecta > Hemiptera > Cicadidae > Magicicada > Magicicada septendecula. The sequence continues at coordinate 204,141,478 of CM068373.1, read as the reverse complement.
AAATCCATTTCGCCGCATCATTCGTCTTATACACCCGAAGCTGGCTTTGAAACCGGAGACTTTTAATTCTTCTGCGATTTCTAAAGCTTTTAATTTTAAAACATGTCTAGTGACAGGGAGTCCTTGCCTTCTTAAAAGCCGTACGTATTCACAGACGCTGGACTCTACTGCTACAAAACGCCCAACTTGAGGTCCCGCGAATGCTGGCCCCGCAGTTTTCTCCATCGTCGAATACAGGATTCATCAATATCTAATTTCCTTGCGGCTTCGCGATTGCATGTTTTTTCTACATTTTGTATCACAATTAATTTATAATTCGCATCGTACGGGTTACGTTTAATTTGATTTGACTGCGTGCCTTTAGTCTCCACAATATCACTCATACCGCAAACGCACTACAAAAACGCCGAATGAAAACAAAGTACAGATAAGCGATGTTGTCGCTGTTACAATAGAAAACCACACTGGCAGTTTACCCGTTATTTAGAAACATGTTACTCACACCCCCTCTACTCATCCTTTGTCTTGCTGCCTACACAAGGGTGCGAGCACGCGCGCATGCGCACGCACTTACACTTTATCTTCCTATTCTTTCTTCAGTTTGCTGTTAAAACATTCGGTTGTAGTCATAAATCATAACGCCAGAGTTAACTACAGCCGGGGAAACTGCTGTTGCTTAGGCAGTAAACAACTCATAGATACCAAAAGCGTTTGTCCCGCCAGAAGTCAGGTGTAACTTCGAATTTCGTTAGCGCGCGAATGCAAGCCGCAGGCCAAATTAGCGACCATGTTTTTAGGAGGAAAAGTGGGGCTTGTATTCGGAACAATACGGTATTTGCATGATATTAATAGTATTAAATTTTCAAGTGTTATAGGCCTATTTGATTTAAATATATCCTCAAAAAACAAAATTTGCGATTTAACGGACATTCGATTTTACGGACACCCCTCAGCCCCAATTAGTCCGTTAAATCGAGGGTTTACTGTACTTCCGTTCTTGTGGAGGCAGCTGGACGCCACAGTCCAGTGGGGCGCCATAGTGTGTGTGGTAAGGAGGTTACTCAGGGGAGTAACGAACTAAAAGTTGAAACTTAATGATGCTGACTAGCTTATAAGCTAGTTAAATGATTTTATGGTGATTCAAGAAATACTATTGTAGTAGATAGTTTGTTTAGAAGTAATTGATTTAAATATGTTATGCTGTGTATAATAATTTTATAAAGACTTTACTGATTTTGAAAAAATTATTTCGAGGAGAGAAGGTGTTTATTATGTTTTGTTATGTTATTATTTTACTATGTTGGAGTGTAAGAATTTTAAACATGTGATGTATTTTACAATGTATAATTGTTTGAAGTGTATTTGGGGTAAGGTCATTCACCTGACCATGAGATATCAGCTGATGACTGATGTCAGACAGGCAGTAGATGCCTTATAATTGAGTGGCAGATTTTTTTTATCAAACTGAGTAAATTATTGAATGTGAAATTTTGTTAACAAAATAATTCTTTTTGGGAATCGATTTTTTTTTGGGAAAAAAAAATTTGTTTTTGCTTGAAGTACAGCTAATGTATTAATGATTTATATTATTCATATTATATGTGTTGTAAACAAGTGTAATGATAAGGGAGTTTATGATTTAATAAGGTGTTCAGTTTATTTTGTTTTTTATGATTGATAGCAGCTAGTTAAGAAGAGTTGTAAATTTATTTAAAGGATTTTGAAAGTTTAAGAGTAAATGAAAGGAGATGATCAAATGAATGGGAATATGAAATTTTGATATTGAACTTAGATTCATTTCTCTAGGTGAACAAAAGTTAAATGATTTAAATTTGGTTAATTTGAATTATTTTTGATTTGAAACAGTAACGTCCAGCCAAGTAAATTGAGAAACGAAATTGAAAATAAAATAGAAAATATTTTTGGAATTTGATGTCAAGAAGTAGAATGCAAATGTGTGTTTAATGTAATAATGAGTATATGTATGCACCCAGTATTTGCTAAAAGCAACCCAGTATGCATGTAAGGGGGAACATATCGGTTGAGGATCTGGTATGGTATAAGGCCAGTTTCTGATTTTTTGGTGAAATGTTAAAAGGTTAGGGGTACTATGGTGAGTACCTGTCCGATTTTATGGTGTGGGGATCTCGCACAGAGAAGTCCAGTAATCTCGTTCAGATGCAGCCATAGTCGCCGAGCTAGGGGGGTAGTTTACCCATGACGTGTTAAGAAATTAAAGGGGGTTATTGGCGCCATATCCTCACCGATCCTCTTAGGGTTAGCAATGAGAGTTTTTCTGTTTCGGCAGAAAACCTCTCATTGGGGGGGGGTATTGTAACGGGGCAATTGAAGGGGAGTAGCTATTTTTCAATTTAATAATAATTTTGAAGGGTCTGTTTTTTATTTAATTTAATAACTATCTGGGCACCTTTATGGTCACTAAAACTTGATTTGTGTAACATTCTGTATTCAACTTCGTGCCAGGCGGTACTAGGTACAAGAAAGATAAAACTTGGAATGCGGGGGTGTGCGCGCTCGTGTGCCGCTGTTTATAATCTCGGAACCAAAGTCGCTAACGGAAATGAACAAAACGTAGCTAATTAACCTGCCACGTGAGTGAATCAGAGAGCAAGCTGGCGGATGTGGCATTACCGACGCTTAGCGTAGCGTCAGCCAGTCGACTTACAACTCCTGACCGTACGGTCATGTAAAAATTGCTCGAGCGAATTAGGGTCGGCCGACCAACAAATTGTGTATTTGAGATATGTAAAACAGTATAAAAGTTTAAACCAACATGGAACCCAGTGAAATCAAGTGAATTTTTTTGTCAAAATTAAAGCAACAACCTTTTTGGACATAGTGTGGGAGAACATTGCAGGACGCGGCACGTGGTCGGCAGTGACGACGCTTCAGAATTTCATCAAACCTATTCTTCAATTTTAAAATAGGAATCTCTTATTTTACATAAATGGGGTAAATCAGGAATGAGTGAGTGCATGAGCAAGCTGGGTTGCTTTGTAATTTAAGTATTTAGATAGTTATCAGTATGAGTAAGTCACCATGTGGTTTTTATTTCATGTGCCTGTATAAAAAGAAATTATAACAGATCAATAATAGTTTAAAAGGAATAAATCCCAATTTTAGTACCAAGCCATGTGTTGTTCAATCAAATATATTGCAACTCACCGTCTGCGGCTTTTTGAAGATATGTATATTAATTTATAAATATAAATAAATATTTATAAATATAAATATAAAATTAATTTATACAATTGTGTTGTCCTACTTTAACAATTTATAAATTAATATACATATCTCCAACTTACTTTAATTTAGCCCAGGGTTACGGCACACGAACTGTGAAATATAAGCATGACTTGGGGTTATATCAGTAACGTACTCGACTCTCATTTCTTGTGAACTAACTCAAATTTTATTTCACATTCTGTTTAATATTCTTCTCAAATTTAATTACTTGTCATTTTCTTTTTTAAACACTATTATTGATCTGTTGTAATTTCTTTTGAATTACCTTACCCTAGATACACTACACAAAATTATACAATGTAAAATACCTGACACACGGTTATAATTCTTACACCCTAACACAGTACAACATAATATAGCATAGTACACTCATAATTAACATTGTTGTTATTACCTTAAAATAAACAATTCTCATTTAAGTTTGATCAGAAATTACACACCTTACAGTTTTAATTTTATTTTCAAATTCTATTAAATTCTTCACTTGTTTCATTTATTATTACCCTTTAACTAAGATTTTCTATTTAACATTTTCATCATTAATTGGTTTGGGTGATTCCCAATTATTCACAATAATCTAATTCATTGAAAAGGCATTAAAATATAACTTTACCCCCTTTCTGACTCTAACACTCACTAACAGATTTACATAGGATGACAACAATCCCTCAAAACATTTATCTCCACTAACTTACTACTCTAACTCACCTTGAATCATTCTACCCCTACAACAAAATACCCTCTACCCTCTTTGTACTTAGGATGTGTGTTCCCTCCCTATGCTCATTCCCTTATTAGTTCCTGGTCTCCCCGAGGTAACCCCGCCAACGCACATACGGTTCACCTCCCACCACAACGCCTTTCGTTGAGGACTCCTTATCACACCACCCCCTTTACAAAATTCCACCATCTTTTAATTACTCTTCAATTACATCACTCTCATTACTCTACATATACTCACTATCGCTACTGTGTCCCTACTAATATTCAGTTTCTATATTATTTTTATTCCCAAGAATCTTATTCTGTTTAACACCCATTTAAACTTAACTCTGACTGACTCAAATGCCTTATTGAAATATTTATCACCCAAATTCTAACCTTTATTACCCATTGACAATTCATAACTATCTCAAATTAATTTCATCACTTAATTTAAAACCTCTTAAACACATTGAAAATTCATTATTCAAAAATTTAGTTATATTGATAAAAATTTGCAAATCAGTTATAAGGGATATACTACATACATAACACCAGTCATCAGCTGATATCTCATGGTCAGGTGAATGACCTTACTCCAAATACACTTCAAACAATTATACATTGTAAAATACATCACATGTTTAAAATTCTTACACTCTAACATAGTAAAATAATAACATAACAAAACATAATAAACACCTTCTCTACTCTAAATAATTTTTTCAAAATCAGTGAAGTCCTTTATAAAATTATTATACAGAGCATAACATATTTAAATCAATTACTTATAAACAAACTATCTACTATTATAGTATTTCTTGAATCACCATAAAATCATTTAACTAGCTTATAAGCTAGTCAGCATAATTAAGTTTCAACTTTTAGTTCGTTACTCCCCTAAGTAACCTCCTTACCACACACACTATGGCGCCCCACTGGACTGTGGCGTCCAGCTGCCTCCACAAGAACGGAAGTATTTTAGGGGTAGACGCTGCCTACCCCGTTCTTGCTTCGGCGTTATATAAAAATTCGGCATTACTGATGTCCGAGGACACCAGTAATCCTACTATAATGATTCACACACCCTTATTATGGCACTATCACCACCTTCGATGATAGCCGCTGTTCCATAGTTATGTAGGTTCCCCTGAGTTACCCCCCGGTTAGTTTCTAAGTTCACCAATTTAGAATATATTTACATTATAAATCCACGGTCAGGGTTCGGTGAAGCCGTGACCGCCCGAAATGTAGGGGAAACTACTAAAAGACATATAAGGTTTACACTTACACCGTTACTACAATTCTCAGATGGTAAACTCTTATATGTTTGGTTATTTTATTATTTAATTTAACATCTGTGAACTTCATCTATACTTTACCATTCAAACATTAAACATTTTACTTTATTTAAATTGCATTATAAACTTCATACTTACAGTACATCACTCACATACTCGAATACAACATGATTACTGTCATAGACACAAAATATAACCACAAAATAATGTACATAACTCCATGTATCTTCTGAAACATTTTAACAACCATGTTACTCCACAAACTAAACACATTTTACATTTATTCATTTATTATTTATTATCAAGTTCCAATCTCCTAAAATCATTTAAATTCATTATCAAAATCTCTTTATACAGCATTTTAAATTAATACATCTCAAATTATTTAATTCAATCAATTATTTAAAACACAACATATTTTAATTACCTTACTCCAAAACGATTACAATTCATTTATTACAAGCTCTCATTATTTATTTAGTCTAATAAAATATTATTATTATTATTATTATTACATCCATGTCTACTACATACACACATTGTTTACATAACACCTGTTACAATACAAGCACAATTACTTTCACTATGAATTTATTTACAATTCTTCATCATTATTTTTCTGTTTACCACACCTCATTTCATAAGTTAGCAAGGTCATAACCATAAACTAAAATATTTAAAATGTCCATTCACTGATTTTTTATTTAACCCCCATCATCATATATTAGTCTGATGTATTTATAACACAATTCACTTTTATCTACATACATTACAATTATTATTGTAATGACTACTTTCGTTAATTATTTTAACACAGTAATTAACTACAGTACATCTTTGTCTCCCATTATTTCATAAAGCCCGTCTACATTGGTGATTTTAGTTCTGTCTCCATCAGTATTTTTGTTTAACATAAGGTAAGTTATTTTATCATTATACTCCTCCACTATATCAATTACATCATCAGGTAAGTTTTTATCATCTACAACAGCATCATCAAAATAATCATCCATCTCTATTTCACAAGGTAAGTCAATTTTCTCTCCTGTCTCAATATCTAAACTCTGCACTAACATTTCAAACCTCTATTAATCTCAAAAATCTCTCTCTCTCTTTTTCTCTCTCTCATCACAATACCTCTCACAAACCCACTGACCTATTTCATACCACGCAAAGGGCACAACAAACTTACTATATTTCTTGGCTCTTCCAAGAATATTACAACAAATTAAGGGACTATTTGAAGACACCTCGTCTTCCACACAACTACTGGAGGAAACTCTGTCCTCATACAACACTTGTGAAACCTCTGTTTCACCATATACTTGGGGAAAACTTGCCCTTTGCCCACCTAACCTTTCATCACACTCTCTCTCACTTTCATTAACACTTGCTATGCTCATAACCTTACTCTCTAAAACCACTTTTTAATTACCTCATTGTTATCACTTGTTAACTCATTATTATAATTATCGTTATTACTCACCTTGTTAATTATTTCTTCACTAATTTTCGTTATATTACTACCACTGTTACTTACCTTTTTATTCATTATCTGATTTATTTTGCTGTATAACCTTTTATTCATTTCGTTAATTTTCTCTCTGCAATTGTTGCTTATCGATTCTAATATCTGCTCTGTCATACTATTACAACGGGTATTAATTTCATTTACTTGTTTACTAAAATTAAAATTTTGTTGTTTAATTTCATCTCTGATCTCATTAAATTTATCATTAAAATTACTATTTTGACCGTCAAAACGACGATCTATTTTATTGAATTTTTCATCACTACTGTCAAAACGACTCTTTATTTCATTAAATTGATTTAGTAAAATACTCATCATGTCATCATCAAATTTACTATTACATTTTGTTGAGGTTGGAGTTAACTGAACCCCCGAATCCTCTGTCACATTCGTTTGATCTGTTACATTTAATTCAACTATTTTGTCTTGACCCACATTCGGAGTTGAATGAACCCCCAGGTTACTCATGACAGCTGATTCGTTAAAATTAATTATTTCCTCTATTTCATTTTCATTATTTCCTGCCATTTTTGAATTATGCAATTACCATTTATTTTATTATATTAAATTTTAACAATTCCTATCTTACATACATTAAGTATTCCTTAAGTATTACTTACGTATAACCTCGTTTTTCGTAATTTTTTACGCACACTAAGTCATGCTTATATTTCACAGTTCGTGTGCCGTAACCTGGGCTAAATTAAGGTAAGTTGGAAATATGTATATTAATTTATAAATATGTTAAAGTAGGACAACACAATTGGCGCCTTGAACAGAGACTATTTATAGAATAATTTATAAATCACACCTACAAGTGAATATAAGCGTGATTTATAAATTACAAGTGCCGTAATAAGGGTGTGTGAATCATTATAGTAGGATTACTGGTGTCCTCGGACATCAGTAATGCCGAATTTTTATATAACGCCGAAGCAAGAACGGGGTAGGCAGCGTCTACCCCTAAAATACAGTAAACCCTTGATTTAACGGACCTCGGTTTAACGGACTTCGGATTTAACGGACAGAATTTGAAAAAAAAAAACAGCATGATAATGTTTTTAGGCTTTTGAAACGTATAATGTGCATAAACTGCAGACTCTCCTGTTCTGGCGATATTGCTTGGCTATCGCAGCATTCTTTCGTTTCTTTTCTTCTTGTTTCTTGTTTTGAAACACGCAAATTTTCTCATCAACAATTCATCAAGAATTCATTTAATTCTTCACGATCCCTGTCTTTGCGTTGTCGTTGACGCAGGCGTCGCACACGTTCAGTGGAAGACCACTACGACTAACACTGAACAATAGGCCCTATACACTGATCAATATAATATCTTATTTCACTGTGAAATATTCGTCCATCGGCTAATACAGCAAGCATTACACTGGCACGTAATTTTTCATTTCCCGTAATCTTTATTGTTACAGATTTCGTTCCCTTTTGGTCCACCGTAAATATACGTAAATAAAAAATAAAAAATACGGGCGTTTCATCGGCATTTCCCATGTGTTCAAGTGAATAATTATGCTTCTTGCGTAAATGAATGACAAATCGCTGATACTGTAGGAGTTTTTCTTCGTAGTCACTCGGTAGTTTTAGCGCGAGTGATGTACGTCATTTAAGCGCAAATCCATTTCGCCGCATCATTCGTCTTATACACCCGAAGCTGGCTTTGAAACCGGAGACTTTTAATTCTTCTGCGATTTCTAAAGCTTTTAATTTTAAAACATGTCTAGTGACAGGGAGTCCTTGCCTTCTTAAAAGCCGTACGTATTCACAGACGCTGGACTCTACTGCTACAAAACGCCCAACTTGAGGTCCCGCGAATGCTGGCCCCGCAGTTTTCTCCATCGTCGAATACAGGATTCATCAATATCTAATTTCCTTGCGGCTTCGCGATTGCATGTTTTTTCTACATTTTGTATCACAATTAATTTATAATTCGCATCGTACGGGTTACGTTTAATTTGATTTGACTGCGTGCCTTTAGTCTCCACAATATCACTCATACCGCAAACGCACTACAAAAACGCCGAATGAAAACAAAGTACAGATAAGCGATGTTGTCGCTGTTACAATAGAAAACCACACTGGCAGTTTACCCGTTATTTAGAAACATGTTACTCACACCCCCTCTACTCATCCTTTGTCTTGCTGCCTACACAAGGGTGCGAGCACGCGCGCATGCGCACGCACTTACACTTTATCTTCCTATTCTTTCTTCAGTTTGCTGTTAAAACATTCGGTTGTAGTCATAAATCATAACGCCAGAGTTAACTACAGCCGGGGAAACTGCTGTTGCTTAGGCAGTAAACAACTCATAGATACCAAAAGCGTTTGTCCCGCCAGAAGTCAGGTGTAACTTCGAATTTCGTTAGCGCGCGAATGCAAGCCGCAGGCCAAATTAGCGACCATGTTTTTAGGAGGAAAAGTGGGGCTTGTATTCGGAACAATACGGTATTTGCATGATATTAATAGTATTAAAGTTTCAAGTGTTATAGGCCTATTTGTTTTAAATATATCCTCAAAAAACAAAATTTGCGATTTAACGGACATTCGATTTTACGGACACCCCTCAGCCCCAATTAGTCCGTTAAATCGAGGGTTTACTGTACTTCCGTTCTTGTGGAGGCAGCTGGACGCCACAGTCAAGTGGGGCGCCATAGTGTGTGTGGTAAGGAGGTTACTCAGGGGAGTAACGAACTAAAAGTTGAAACTTAATGATGCTGACTAGCTTATAAGCTAGTTAAATGATTTTATGGTGATTCAAGAAATACTATTGTAGTAGATAGTTTGTTTAGAAGTAATTGATTTAAATATGTTATGCTGTGTATAATAATTTTATAAAGACTTTACTGATTTTGAAAAAATTATTTCGAGGAGAGAAGGTGTTTATTATGTTTTGTTATGTTATTATTTTACTATGTTGGAGTGTAAGAATTTTAAACATGTGATGTATTTTACAATGTATAATTGTTTGAAGTGTATTTGGGGTAAGGTCATTCACCTGACCATGAGATATCAGCTGATGACTGATGTCAGACAGGCAGTAGATGCCTTATAATTGAGTGGCAGATTTTTTTTATCAAACTGAGTAAATTATTGAATGTGAAATTTTGTTAACAAAATAATTCTTTTTGGGAATCGATTTTTTTTTTGGGAAAAAAAATTTGTTTTTGCTTGAAGTACAGCTAATGTATTAATGATTTATATTATTCATATTATATGTGTTGTAAACAAGTGTAATGATAAGGGAGTTTATGATTTAATAAGGTGTTCAGTTTATTTTGTTTTTTATGATTGATAGCAGCTAGTTAAGAAGAGTTGTAAATTTATTTAAAGGATTTTGAAAGTTTAAGAGTAAATGAAAGGAGATGATCAAATGAATGGGAATATGAAATTTTGATATTGAACTTAGATTCATTTCTCTAGGTGAACAAAAGTTAAATGATTTAAATTTGGTTAATTTGAATTATTTTTGATTTGAAACAGTAACGTCCAGCCAAGTAAATTGAGAAACGAAATTGAAAATAAAATAGAAAATATTTTTGGAATTTGATGTCAAGAAGTAGAATGCAAATGTGTGTTTAATGTAATAATGAGTATATGTATGCACCCAGTATTTGCTAAAAGCAACCCAGTATGCATGTAAGGGGGAACATATCGGTTGAGGATCTGGTATGGTATAAGGCCAGTTTCTGATTTTTTGGTGAAATGTTAAAAGGTTAGGGGTACTATGGTGAGTACCTGTCCGATTTTATGGTGTGGGGATCTCGCACAGAGAAGTCCAGTAATCTCGTTCAGATGCAGCCATAGTCGCCGAGCTAGGGGGGTAGTTTACCCATGACGTGTTAAGAAATTAAAGGGGGTTATTGGCGCCATATCCTCACCGATCCTCTTAGGGTTAGCAATGAGAGTTTTTCTGTTTCGGCAGAAAACCTCTCATTGGGGGGGGGTATTGTAACGGGGCAATTGAAGGGGAGTAGCTATTTTTCAATTTAATAATAATTTTGAAGGGTCTGTTTTTTATTTAATTTAATAACTATCTGGGCACCTTTATGGTCACTAAAACTTGATTTGTGTAACATTCTGTATTCAACTTCGTGCCAGGCGGTACTAGGTACAAGAAAGATAAAACTTGGAATGCGGGGGTGTGCGCGCTCGTGTGCCGCTGTTTATAATCTCGGAACCAAAGTCGCTAACGGAAATGAACAAAACGTAGCTAATTAACCTGCCACGTGAGTGAATCAGAGAGCAAGCTGGCGGATGTGGCATTACCGACGCTTAGCGTAGCGTCAGCCAGTCGACTTACAACTCCTGACCGTACGGTCATGTAAAAATTGCTCAAGCGAATTAGGGTCGGCCGACCAACAAATTGTGTATTTGAGATATGTAAAACAGTATAAAAGTTTAAACCAACATGGAACCCAGTGAAATCAAGTGAATTTTTTTGTCAAAATTAAAGCAACAACCTTTTTGGACATAGTGTGGGAGAACATTGCAGGACGCGGCACGTGGTCGGCAGTGACGACGCTTCAGAATGTAACTGTATTTCATCAAACCTATTCTTCAATTTAAAAATAGAAATCTCTTATTTTACATAAATGGGGTAAATCAGGAATGAGTGAGTGCGTGAGCAAGCTGGGTTGCTTTGTAATTTAAGTATTTAGATAGTTATCAGTATGAGTAAGTCACCATGTGGTTTTTCTTTCATTTGCCTGTATAAAAAGAAATTATAACAAATCAATAATAGTGTTTAAAAAAGGAAATGACAAGTAATTAAATTTGAGAAGAATATTAAACAGAATGTGATATAAAATTTGAGTTAGTTCACAAGAAATGAGAGTCGAGTACGTTACTGATATAACCCTAAGTCATGCTTATATTTCACAGTTCGTGTGCCGTAACCCTGGGCTAAATTAACGTAAGTTGGAGATATGTATATTAATTTATAAATATGTTAAAGTAGGACAACACACGATACGATAATTATATCACGCACAGCCAGGAAAACGTTTATCACTCGCGCACGCGCGCACATTACCACTGACATAGTACATGAATAAATAACACATAAAATAATACACAGTTTGACTAAGCCTAATTCCTTATCCTTTCTAAAATACAAAACTTATACCACAAACAACCAAACCTAACAAACTACCAATTGAAACATAAATGTTTAACGTCTGTGTATTCCACAAGCGTGCACTGCTTATCAGGATCCTGTGTTTCATTGCAATATATATATATATATGTTGATAAAATGGAAACTAAGAACTGCTATGAAATACACAAGAATTCAATCGTTTGAACACTGTAGCAAAATATGTTATGATAATGAAATGAAGAAACATTAATAAAAAGTTGTTACTGATTAAATGAGTGTTTTATTGCAAGTCCTGTTACTCTGGGCTCCAGCACATTTTTGCTCCATTGGTTGTTCTATTACCTTCTCCACGTTTGTGATAAGATAAGGAATAAGAATATAGAAAAAAATTCCAGTATTACAGAAAAGCGGAATTTATAAATTAAATTGTAAAGACTGCAACAAAGTGTACCTAGGTGAGACAGGACGGAAATTCGTATGCAGGTTGTCTGACCACAAACGTGGAGAAGGTAATAGAACAACCAATTCGTTATATGCAAGACATTTCATAGAAGACAACCATAAGTTTGTTAATCCTTTGGAAGAATACGAAATTGTAAAAGTAGTAAATAACACAGTTGAAAGGAAGCTTAGAGAGGAGTTAGAAATATTGAAAGAAAGAGAAAAAGGGTTAGACAATTTAATTAATATTAAAATTAAATTTGATAATGAAGAAATATTTTATAACATGATTAAGAAGTAAATGAGAGAGGGCAGATAGATAAGATTAAGAATTATATTGCATAGTACTAATTGGTTGTTTTAAAATAAGGGTGTGTGACTGACCCACGTGTGTGGCGAGGAAGAGGGTAGTTTAAAAGGATGCACACACACACACACACACACACACACACACACACACATACACACACACACAACACTGAAACACAAGGAATTTGCTAGAAAAATATGTAACTGTACAGATGGTGGGGCAGGGTTTAGGGGGTGAGGAAGGGTCATTAATTTATAGCTTGTTGTGTGTGAGCAGGGTGGGGAAGAGGGGTGAAGGGTTTGTTTTTACATATTTCCTGTCTATTTCGATCTGACGATGGCCTGTGAAGCTTGAAAGCGCTAATCGGAATAATTTTTATATAGTGGTGTGCAACAGTGATCATTCTGATTGTAATTTCAACCACTAACACAAATTTCTTCATTAAACGTCTGTTAAGATGTGCAATCGACTACAGGTAATGGACAACAACAATGAGGTAATAAACGACAACAATAAAGTAAGAAAAGTTTTTAAATATCTTACGTTAAAAGTTAAATTGAAGAGGGTTTTAAGTAAAATATGGTTTAATAAACAATGTCTGGATAATAATGTCATCCCAAAGTACCCTCAAGTTAAAATTAAAAATAAGAACAGTGTATCCAAAAAAGTAAAAGAACAAAGCGAGAAGTTGTGGATAAAACTGGAAATAAGGTCACTCTACGGCTTAATCAACAGATATAATAGGGAATTATATGACAGACACATAGAATTGTTAAGAATATACTCGTATGTAGAGTTAGAAGAAATTATATAATTTTGGCTTGGGGTACGTAGAAAAGAAATTAGAAAAGAAAAATAAAAAAATGGTAGATAAGTTAAATAAATTAATAAGAAAGAACGAAGTAAAAAAGGAACACCTTTCTAAGAATAACTATGAAAAAGAGTAATAAACCTTACAGAGGTAAATTTCAATACAGAAGAAAAAGAAATGTTAGCAAAAGGCTTAAAATACGCACCGCCACCAGAATTAAATCAAGAAAAAACGATTATTGAATGCGAAAGCATAATACAAAAACTAGGAAATGAAAATGATAAAAAAGAATAAGGTGGGAAGTAGGGAATGTAGTAGATAAAATATTTAAGAAAAGTTTGTATAATTCAAAAAATGAACAAAAAATCAAATCAACTGTAACTAAACTAAAGAATAAAATAAAGAAGAATGATATTATAGTTACGAAGGCGGACAAAGGAAATACAATGGTACTACTGAGAAAGGACGAATACATAAAGAAAACGGAAGAATTTATAAGGGAAGGACCATACGAGGTAATAAAGTATGATTATACAAGTAAGTACCAGTCAAGGATAAAACAAATGATGAAACAGATAACATTTATAGAAGAAAATAAGAAAAAGTATTTATTGGAAAGTAATCCAACAGCACCAACTTTTAAAAGTCAGGTTAAGATACATAAAGAAGGAAAACCAATTAGACCGATTGTTTCTTTTATTAATGCACCTATTTATAAATTATCAAAGGAAGTTAGCAGAGTACTGAAAGAGAAATATGAATTTGGGACAAAATACAACATAGAGAATAATGTAAAATTGATAGAAAAATTAGAAAATATTTGGATTAATGTAAATACAAAATTGATATCACTGGATGTTAAGGACATGTTTACCAATATCACAGTAAATAAAGTTATTAAGTTAATAAACGATAATAATATGGGAGAATACAGGTATAAAAAGCAGTTGATGAAAGTAATTAAAGAATGTGTAAATCAGAACTATTTTAGGTTTAATAACAAGTTTTATATACAGAAAAAAGGTTTACCTATGGGGTCTTCATTATCCCCTATTCTTGCTGAAATATACATGAATGATTTTGAAAAGCAATTAATAACTTCCACTAAGTATAAAGACAATACAAAATTATGGTCTAGATACGTTGATGATGTATTAGTAATTTGGGAAGGAAGCATAGAAGAAGTGCATGAGTTTATAAATGAGGTAAATAATAAGGATAAAAACTTACAATTTAAAGAAGAGATAGGAGGTAAGAAAATAAATTACTTAGATTTAAACATAGAAATTAAAGATAATGAGAAACTACAGTTTGGGATATTTAGGAAAGAGTCGTATTCTGATATAATTATACCAAAAGAGTCTTACCACCCATATAGATATAAAATGGCGGCAATCAATTCGTTTTGTTACAGAGCTCAGAAGTGTTTAAAAGAGACCGAATCAAAAGATAGGGAGTTAAAAACGATAAAGAGAATTGTAAGGAATAATAATTATAACACCAACATAGTGGATAAAGTTATGAAAAGGGTTAACATACAAAAAGCTAAAATAGAACCAGAACAAAAGAATTATGCAGGGTCATTGACATACATAGGTTCACATACTAGAAAAATTATAAAATGTTTTAATAAATATGGAGTAGATATAGCTATTAAAAAATGTGAAACGGTATTTGACAAGATAAGGAATAAGAATATAGAAAAAATTCCAGTATTACAGAAAAGCGGAATTTATAAATTAAAATGTAAAGACTGCAACAAAGTGTACCTAGGTGAGACAGGACGGAAATTCGTATGCAGGTTGTCTGACCACAAACGTGGAGAAGGTAATAGAACAACCAATTCGTTATATGCAAGACATTTCATAGAAGACAACCATAAGTTTGTTAATCCTTTGGAAGAATACGAAATTGTAAAAGTAGTAAATAACACAGTTGAAAGGAAGCTTAGAGAGGAGTTAGAAATATTGAAAGAAAGAGAAAAAGGGTTAGACAATTTAATTAATATTAAAATTAAATTTGATAATGAAGAAATATTTTATAACATGATTAAGAAGTAAATGAGAGAGGACAGATAGATAAGATTAAGAATTATATTGCATAGTAGTAATTGGTTGTTTTAAAATAAGGGTGTGTGACTGACCCACGTGTGTGGAGAGGAAGAGGGTAGTTTAAAAGGATGCACACACACACACACACACACACACACACACACACACAACACTGAAACACAAGGAATTTGCTAGAAAAATATGTAACTGTACAGATGGTGGGGCAGGGTTTAGGGGGTGAGGAAGGGTCATTAATTTATAGCTTGTTGTATGTGAGCAGGGTGGGGAAGAGGGGTGAAGGGTTTGTTTTTACATATTTCCTGTCTATTTCGATCTGACGATGGGCTGTGAAGCTTGAAAGCGCTAATCGGAATAATTTTTATATAGTGGTGTGCAACAGTGATCATTCTGATTGAGAAATGATTAAATTATGTGAAAGTAACCTTACATTCAAAGTAACTGTTCGATGTGGCCACCATTCTGTTGAATGCAGCATTTAACACGACGAATCCAAGTTTTTCTAACTTTGCTTAGTGTGTCAGGACTACATTTTAGAGTTGCTCCAGCTTCAATGATTCGATTTCTTAGCTCTTCCTGAGTGTTAATGTCTGTTGAATATACCAAACTCTTCATCGATCCCCAAAGGTTAAAATCTAATGGCGTGAGATCCGGAGATCGTGCTGGCCATTTTACGGGTTCTGCTCGACCAATCCAGTGGTTACCATAGGTATTATTTAAGTAACGTGTTACAGAACGACTGAAGTGAACTGGCGATCCATCATGCACAAACCACATCCCTGCTCTGTATTGAAGAGGAACATCTTCCAAACGTTCTTGCAGATTTGTTTGTAAAAAATTCAGGTACTCTTCTCCATTGAGCCGTGGAGGTAAGAAACACGGCCCAATGACATTGTCAGGAAGAATTCCATACCACACATTAAATGAAAATGTGTGTTGGAAATGCGTTACGGCAACTTCATGTGGGTTTTCCTCTGCCCAAATATGGGTGTTACGGACATGATTCATCTGTAACTAGAATCCGTTTAAGGAAATTGCGATCAACTGATTTTTGTCTTACTAACCATTGGCAAAAAAATTCTTTTCGATTATTGTAATCTTGGGGTAGTAAATCTTGCACTGGTGTGACATGAAATGAGTACAATTGTTGCTCTCGCAAAATTCGCCATACGGATGTTTGAGAAATATTAAAGCGACAAGACAGTCTTCTAGTGCTTGTTGTTGGAGACGTGTGAACTGCATCAAGTATTTCTTCTTCTACATTCACGTTTCTAACAAATCGTTGTCGGCCAGTATCTGTACGTCTTGTTATTAGCGTACCTGTTTCTCTGAGACGTCTTTCAACTGCTTCAAAAGTTTTACAGCATGGTATTCTTCTATGAGGATATTTCTCGCGGTATTCTCGAACAGCAGCTGTGCTATTACAATCTACTTTTCCGTAAATTAATAACATATCTGTAAATTCTTCGAAAGTAAATAAATTTGTAGTGTCACCCATATTTACAGTTTAACTAAATAACGATCTGTTATTAATACGTTGATAACTTGTAAACTCGTAGAGCAACACACAACTACTGTAATGAGATACTTCACAAAGACTTTCAAATGGGAGTATGTAAACTGCGCACTTTATTATTGGTCATTAATAACAACAAAGGATTAGGCCGCTAGAGGATATGTTTACATACAGTTTATTGCAATCAGTTGTTATTTAGAAGCTCATTGTTGCTATTGCCAACTTATGAAATCGAAGACAAAATTAAGAATTAAATTAAATTAAATTAAATTCCCTATAAGTTTTATTTGAAACTGTAATGTATTTATTAGCCATTTAATAAAGTTATTTTACTCCAAACGTAACAAAGTGTATTTTAGAGTTCAATTTTTTGTGTTTTACGTCAGATAACTTAAAAACTATTAGAGTTACAATTCTGCGACCTGTTTTATTCAATTTTTCAGGTCAAAAAACGTATAGAACAAAGAAATTTGCATCGAACTTTCAGACCGGTAAAATTAAATATGGCTGCATATTAGCGAAATCTTTCGCTAGTCGTAACTCGCTAACGAAGCGTTTTTGGACTTTTGTTTATACCAACTTTTTTCCTTATTTTCAGCTATAGAGTAATTTACCGAGAGATTAGAGTGCAGTTCCGAATCATCCTGTATATAATATAAAACTCGTGTTTACTTTTCACAGGTTTGTCTGTAGTGAGTTGTTTATATAACTTATACAATATTTTTAGTAATTTTTTATCATATTCAAGAAACTGATTATATACATATTTTTTATTTACGTCATAATCACTTTCAGGCTCACTAATATTAATAAGTTTAGCTTTTTTAAAATCTAGTATATTAGTTTCGCCATCGCTATTAAAATCCACTCTTTTATCTACGTATTCTTCAATCTCATGTTTGAAAGTGTTCAAAGTATTGTCTAAAGTTTGCTTATTTATACCATCGGTTAAATCAACAGGTTCAGCCACGTTGATTAATCTATTATTCCTAAAGTCACAACACCCAGGTTGTACAAGCGAAGTGGGTAATTTATTATTCACATTAAAAATTTATTTGCAGCATCTTGTTCTTTAGCAATTTGTAGTCATTCGATAACGTGGTTCTCAGCATCAAAAGAGTTTCTTTTTTTATTAAATTTAATAGTATTATTTCTTACATATTCTTCATTTACAACATCGAGTGTGTAAACAGGTGAACCAACATTTGTAACACGATTATTTTTAAACGAATAAACCGAATTATCTTTCACCTTAACCGGAATTCTATTAATTAAAGAAGTTTTCGTTGTATTTTCATATTTTATTCACAGCATCAAAAGATTCTTGTAGATTGGCTAAATTAGTAATTTTTTTCATTTCAACATCAAAATGATTACTATTATTTGATAAAGTAATCGAATTTTGTTTCATGTATTTCACGTTCACAGCTTCATTATCCGTCTTCGGGTCTCCAACATTACACAGCCTTTTGTTATTTATATTAAAATTTCCGTCCTTTGTTAATTTAAAACCCTCACCTGGTGGACCACGTTGAATTTTTGATCCTACCACCAGTTCTCCACTATAGTGTCCGAATTTGTCAACGCTCATTTTGAAAATATTGCTTCAAATGATGCACCGTCTTATTTTATTATCCCCGCCTCATGCAACTCTTCTATAATCGATATCTCATTGCTATGACCTGAACGGTCGGGCTTTGAGAAGCGATTAACAATTGCAGTCTTTTACATAATTCATTTACATCATCCCAATAAACATAATTAGGCTTTTTGTTATCTAATTTCAATAAACCTTGACCACGATTTTCTGGCAATCTTGTACCGGATGTTTCAGATGTTGGTAATTGTGAAATAATTGGTTTAATTACATTTTTATATTTGTAGCTACCACTGCTTTTTACTCTATTTGTTGATAAATTTAAATATGCTCCAGTTTTACTTATCATATGTGAATATTATGACGAAACGATGTCGTCGTCCGTGTTATAATAGGAAGCTCTTTATTTATTTAAGTTTGTTTATAATTATTTTTATTAATTAAATTCGGCTATTTTTTTTTTGTTTAAATAAATTTTTTAAATGTTCGATTATATTGGTTCTTCGGAATTTATTTATGGTGCGAAGTTTCTCCGGTTGACTAGACGAATCTACGAAGTCGATCTCTCACTGAAAGTACATTTTTATTTCATTAAATAATTACTTACTTGAAGTGAAGTTGGCTAACCGCGCAGAGTTGATATGACAATCTAAGTTTAGAATCATTCAAAATAAACTCATTTTGCTGCTGTCAGTGTTGCCATCCATTGCGAGATATCCACCGGATCTGTAATAGTCTAGTCTACTGAAATAAATCGTCTGACTCTATTTTTGTCTTATAAAATTATGGTTTATTTCTTGATAATATTCATTAAATTGCTTTAAAAATATAATAAATTGTTACTTGTTTATTTTGGGTTTACAATAAAATTTAGTTTACGAAATTTCTTGTCTCAGGGTTGGTTGTTCTGATTTGTAATTATCAGAATTATTAAACATATTTTTGGTTAAAATAGTTATCTAAAATGTAGGTCCTTTTAGACAGCAGAATACAAATAAAACCAACAGGAGACTTATACTACCATTATTGGGTAGTCGGAGAGTGATTACAAAATTAATTACATCTTAATGAATAACAGAAAGTTTCCTAGACATGTCTGGTTCTGACATTATAGGTTAACTTGGTGTATTGTAACTGCCACCAATGAACTTTAAATGAATTAATAATTCTTTTATAACACATAAAATATAAACGCAATAAAGTTATAAATTAATTCAGTGTTCCAGGAAGAATCATCTGATTAGTTATATTGGATTACTTTAAACAGGTAATCTGTTAATTCTTAGAATCGTAGTTAACTTGTATTAAATTCGTTTAATAACGACACAATGAAATATTGTAATAATATTAGAATCTTTCTTATATCTGGGCACAAATTATTTTCTCCATTATCTTCGGATAATTAATCATGTCAATTGACAATTCTCAAAATTCTGGCTAGCTGTTGTTAAATTACCATTGTTTTAACTATTAATAACTTCATCGATATAATATTAATTCAAGCACTCTTAGTGTTTATATTGAAAAAACTATCATCAATTTTGTAACTTTCATCTATTAATTGTTTAAAATTAAATTGAGAACTCTCTTTGTAATCAACAAATTAATTAAACCAGTAAGGTGCAATACCCCTTATTCGTTCCTATGTACACATAGTATTAAGTTATTTCGATAAAAGTATATCGTCAAATTTCATAAATTCCTTAAATATAATAAAAAATCACTTTACTCCCTTTAATTCGCGTAATTCCTATGGATTATACACTTAGCAATTTATGTCGCACTATTAGGTCTTCACTGAACTTCAGATAAAAACGTTATAATGATTTTACCAAAAATAGGGTTATGTTCCCCTTGTTTACATTTGAGTACACGCACTAAGTTAGGTTAGACTGGCGCCTTCTGGTGATGCGGAGCTGTCGTCTGTCTTGCATCAGTGGTCATGAAGAAGTGTTCCAAAATGGTGTCCGTTTCTGCTGTTCTCGTTTGCATTCCTTGTAAAAATTATCGAATTCTCTCTTTTGATTGGCTAATGATCTTTACTTGAGTACACATACCCCCTTCGCTGAATTATTTAATTGTTACAACAAGCGTGGGACTTTGGGTTTAAGAGTACGAACTGACGGTAAACATTTTGTCCAAAATAAACCAAATATCTTTAAATTGACATAACTTTCTTATAACACCTCTGATTGTGAATTTAAGCTTATTACGACATGGCGAACATTTGGCTCTTAATTTAGAGTCCACACATGATATATTTTCGTCCATGATTAAGGAAGATATTGTTTGAAATTAACACTTTATACTATTTCTTAATAAAATTAGGTATTCTTTCACTAAAACTAACAAATGACAATCACATCTCTTCGAGATTATGCTTTTCAAGTCCTTTTACACTCTTTACTTATTATCTACTTACTATTATTGACAAAATACACCTCCTATGCTTAGGTTGCATTAGGCCTATGATCCTACTAACTATACTTATTAATTACATTTTAATATTTGCCTCTGGACAATTTCTGTTGTGTCACAATTACACATACATGGTCAGTGCAACTACTGTTCGCCCTAGTTACTGTTAATACATTGTTATTTTCTAGTTTTGAGTCTATTTAATCACCTATAGATTGTACTATAAAGTGTCATCTTACTTTACTTCATTCTTAATTAAGTAGTTGTTTTTTAAGTCACTATCTTGTTCATGATTGTTCATTACAGTTATTACATTGTTTTACAATCTTATGTTTCACATTGGTGTATTCTCTTGTGTTGAGAACTTAGTAATAATACTTGCAGCTAGTGTCACATGACAGATGTATTTAATTATTATTATTATGCCTTACAGTAGTGATAATAATTATCCTACAATATTTGCTAGTAATGTACTATCCTTCTTGCTATACAGATATCACCCTTTTCGTTTCTGATTAATTTTACAACTTGTTTTAGCTAAAATTTACATGGTGATTCCCATTCTGTCTGTTTTTGGTCATTTTGTTTACATCAATTTCAATATAAATACCACTCTAGGTAGTTGATCTTGGTATTGGTAGAACCCTTACAATATCTACTTGATTTTTTGTCCAAGAGATTTTAGTTTAATTATGTTTTAGTTATTAATTCTTATTGATCTAAGTGGAAAGTACATGTAGTTAGGTTATGTGTCTCCCCACTCTAATGCAACAATGGGTTGACTGAGTTTATTTTCATTTACAAGTTTTATTTCTTTTTTACTTGTATTAGTGTTATTAATTATCACCTGTAATTTATCAATTAGTTCTTTTTATCTCTATTATCATTTTTCATAACTTATTTGGTAATTATTACTGTTATCTGACAATTTTGGTTCTCTATTAACTTACATTAATACTGGACATAATATGTTATCATACTGTTGTTTACAGCTTCTTATTATACTAATATTCTTATTATACTAATATTCTTATTACTCTCACTCTCCTGGCTATTATTGGATGCCCTACTCATTTACTAGATTAGTGGTCATATTCAGGTCATCCAATGATGTCAGTTAGTGTTTTGGCTATCTGTCATTGTCTCTCATTCTGTACTTCACTTGTCGTTGGTAATTTATTTCACATTTGGTCTTCTTATCTA
Organism: Magicicada septendecula; assembly: GCA_034769895.1. Taxonomy (NCBI): domain Eukaryota; kingdom Metazoa; phylum Arthropoda; class Insecta; order Hemiptera; family Cicadidae; genus Magicicada; species Magicicada septendecula. The sequence goes on along the minus strand of CM068373.1, from coordinate 204,119,202 downwards.
CTAGTTAGTCTAAGTTCTTGTTTCTTCTTGTGGCACCATATTGATTAACATCATTATTATTATTGTTGTCTTCTTTATAATATGTGTTCTTCTTTGTTTCTTGGTTTCTCACTGACCGAATCTATTGGGTTATTGGATCTATTGGGTAATCAATATTTAATACATTTTCTTTCTTGTTTTATTATTATTACCATTACTGTTTTAACTCTTTAGTTGTGAGTTCATTCTTCAATTATTATTTATTTATATAATTTTGATGCTTGGTACACTCATTGTGAATACTTAATGGGTCTTGTCCCACTCAATTATTATGACATGTTGTGTATATTTTGATGTCCAAAATATCGTGGTCATATGTCTCGTTACAATATGCGTGTAAGTCTTCTTCCAAATATTCATCCGGATGCTTTGTGAAAATAAGATCTTACAAACCAGGTGTACCTTTATATGTAAAACCGTTGATTATAATATCATCATTTTCTTCAATTTTCATAGGGTATTTACCCAACATTAAAGTAGTACCATTCGCAAAATACAGGTCAAAAACGTGATCGATATCATGATTATCATCATCAAAAAATCTGCGCATATATTGTATCGCTAGCGATCCTTTAAACCATATATCAATATAAACATCAAATCGATTTTCGTCTTTCTGGTGTTGATATCAATTCTTCTGCCGTAGGTAGCGTTTCATACGTTGTTTCTTTTTCGCGTGGTAACGGAAGCGGTGTCTTCAATTTAGGATCTGGTACTGGACGTTTGTTCGATAATGTATTGTTTTCAGATTCTTCTAAAAACTTTTTTTTTTAATCGCTCTTGACTATCGTCCATTTCAACATCTACTTCTCGTTCTTACTCCTTACTTGGCGGTGCAACAGCACTCTTTTTTTGCACTAACTTTTGTAATGGAGTGACAACGGGCTTTAAGGATTTCTCTGCATGTTGTTCTGCATCAATAATATTTTGTGTTAAAGTCTGATGTTTTTTCGAATATTTATTCTTATCTTCACAATCTCTTTAGCGAGCTTCTCACACGCATCTACAGAACGCGACTTTCTCGATGGCATAATGAAAAATAATCGAATGATCAATTACAAATCATTAATACAGACATCAAAATCAAAACTGTAACGCCCCCCACATTTCATATTGCTTTCTTTATCTATTACAATAAAACCTTGTTTTCGTCGTGTCCACGCTTTTGTACAAATATCTTTAAACATTTCAAACATCATATCTGTATTCACGTGATCACTATATACTGTATATGTTTTAAATTTAAATCATCCTGTTTAAAAATAATTATTAAATTCGCATTATCACATATCAAATGTTTTGATATTCGAACATAAGTTCGACATATATAAATAACATTGTTTTTTTAAAGTCTGCACATTGTAAAATGCTTTCTAATGTTGTCCTGTTACTCACATGCTACATCATCAAATATAATGACCGAATTTGATTTAGCATCATCAGGATGAATCACTTGATCATTTTCAGAAAATTTATAATAATTTATTTCTGACATATTGGATAAAACCATATCTAAAACTTTATATTTTGTTTGATAGAGCGATTTTGAAAAAACATACATTTTCAAAACATAACCCATTAGGATCAAACAGCAAATTTTAACATTAGATTTTTTCCAGAGTCGCTAGGGCCTACGATAATAACATTATTTGGTAATAAGTCGCTATGAACTTTGTTCTCTTTTTCTATCGATTTACGAAAGCTGCGGATGTGCAGTTTCTTTGTTTGTTGTACAAACTTCATTTTGATAATAACCAATACAGACTAAATAACGCGATTTTTATCAATCCAGCTATTGCTAGATTTATCATATCCCAACCACTTGACAAATAATTTATTACCTCTATGCTTTAATATTTTTTCAATTAAAAATATATCTCCAAATTTTGTTTTACTAATTTCTTGTTCATAAAACCCCCCATCTAATTCAATTCCTTTATCATCTCTTAAAATATAAGTTCTGGGTACTGTTGGTTTAATACTATCAACTGTAAATATTTCGTTTGTCCAATTTGGTAAATAACCCTTTGCAAATACTTTCTTATATTTACTAATTCTTACTCTAGCACCAACTTTAAATTTGGGCGGTTTCTTATTAAGTAGTAATTGATTTTTATTTATTCGTGATAGGACTAACTCTTCATTATGTAAGCCCACATGTATAGGTTTCATCTTAATAGTTCTGTGTACGCTATTATTATATCTATGTAATAAGTCAGGAAGAATTTCAATCCATGTATATTTCCCACTAGAAGGAAACCACTTCCACATATAGTTTTTTAATGTACGATTAAAACGTTCGATTTGTCATCGGACAAAAGGCTTGCCGCATGACAAATGGCGCCAATCATACACTCTAATGTTTTTGGTGGCCCTAAAAAAGGACCTGTGGCGAGAAGGCTGATGTTGTCGTGCCGCGCTGAGATGTTCGGCGGCTGCGCCCGCTGTTCGTGGCGTACTGCAGTCCTCCTCTTCTTTCGGCATCGGTTGTAGAGTCGGCTGCCGGCCCAGCGATGTCCTATCACTGGCGCGGAACTGGAGGGCGAAGACGCAAGAACGCCGGTTCTATTCTTCGGCCGTTCCTTCCGGCTGACTCCGCGTCGATGTCGTCCGAGAGAGGAGAGGAGATGAAGTGCGTCTGATGGCGTGGCGATGAAGTCCGTCGAAATTTTCTCCTGGGGCTGGTTTTATGCACTAACCGGGATCGCTGATTGGCTCGCTCCGAGCACGTTAGTTGTCACGTCTCGGCTGCTGATCCCCGATTGGCTCGCTGTGTCCGCCGCTGGTACCGGAGAGCAGATGTTCGCATATCACTGCCGTCACAGATTATGGACGCTTTTTTATCAGAATAAGTAGAATAATGGTTTATATTATAATAACCAAGCAATCGTTGAACGTGTGAATTATAAAACACTTTTCCGTGGTTAGTTTGTAAATGTTTCATTTTGTTCGCTCGTATGGTGGGTGAAAGAACTTTTACAATATCGTTTGAAGATTTTGTTTTTAAAGGAAAGGCGAACACATATTTACTAAAACAGTTTATTATTGTTAATCTATACTTGTAACCTTTATTTAACTTTGAAAACGATATCATGTCTACGAGGTCAGCTTGGTACAAATCGTGGACGCCTTTCAGGTCAACATTACGCGTTGGAAAATTCCGTCTGGCTTGTTTGTGTAGTTCATCACTGATAATCCGTCTGACACTCATTATTTTTCTAAATACAGTAGCAAAGTGATTAAATGGGTTGGAAAATCAGTTAATAAACACATACTATTTCTAGTATCACAAATTTTATTTTTACAATTGCGAATTATGTAATTTTACTAGTAAACAATCTGGTGATGCTTTTTGGTGTTCAGTCCAAGGATCATCGGTTGCTTCCCACTCATCAAGAACAACTTTACATTCTACACACATTACTTCATCACATTATTTTCCTGTATAAAATAATCCGGCTAATAAAAGCTTATCAGCAGCTGGTAAACGTTTTGGCCAAGCACAGAATGTAGCTCCCATCATTTCCTCAGTTACATAAACACATTTCTTTGCATCTGGATAATTTGCAATACACTTTTTAGATTTTACATAGTTTTCATATTTGTAAGGCAAATAACGAACTCTTTTACATTTTGGGTGTGAAAGTTTATGTATAAATTGAATGTGTATAATAGTGTAATAATTTTTTGTTTTAAATACGCACTCACTACAAACAATAATTTTTGAACCTGGTGTATGAGTGAAACCCTCATTTTCTAAAAAATCGAATAAAAACTTTTCACATTTTGTCACCATTTGATGAACCGATTATGTCTTTTGTTTCTTCTTCACAGTCTATGTCTATTAGTATTTGGTAACATCATTCTAATTTTCTCAACACATCTGTATATGAATAAGATACTGGAAAATGAATCTTGATTTACACTCGTTCCTTTAAAATCTGATAACATCCGCTTCAGAAAATTCGTTAATTATTAGATAACACACATCGTTAAAAGAATACTCGCCTAAACCTAAGTGATCTACAAAATAAACACGCCAATTCAAAGCATGTACGTTTTCCGTATCGCTCTGCAATGCCATACTGAATGCGACTTATAAAAAGCGGATATATATACCTTCACACAGAAAGTGAATGATGAAATATATTTAAATTTGTATAAATAGGAGATTAAAAAGGAATATCTAAACAAATTTTTTAAAATACAAATCCTTTATTAATTCTTTTATAAATGTTCTTAAAGTCGAGTCTCGTCTGTCGACCATTGATTTTAGTTTAGTGATTTCTCCAGGTGTTAGGTTTTTGGTGAAAAAAACATTTATGTAGGAGACGGTCGTCTTGTCTTGCTAGCTCGTGTTTTATAAGCTTAGGTGATACGTTTATCCTATCTTCCTCAAAATAACGATCCATTGAGCTGTCAGTATGAGTGGGCGTTAACGGTTCAAACAGCCACAGGCGTGCTCTGTACAAATCAAATACTGTATATGTGGTTTTTACAACATGTTCATAAAGTCGAACACATGCCGTTTTTGCAATGCAAGCTAATTTTCGTGGGTGTGGTTTAAACGAAAGGTCAACCAGCTTTCAATGCTTACTCAACATACATTCACTTTCTGAACGCTTGTTATTACACAATATCAGCATGATTTCCTTGGGTGTGGTTTAAATGAAAGGTCGACTGATCGCTTTTTTTCTTTATGTTAAATTGTTGGTAACTCAGTATAAATATTTCTTTACTTTTTCCTTTGTATTATCAACCTCTGTATTAGATCCTTTAACCGATATAATACATCATTGTTTACACATTCCAATCCAAACACTGAAAGATTGTTTCTTTCCGTTTTTGATAGCTTACCAATAAATTCGTTAAACGCGAAAATGGTATTATTCTTAACAAAATATATATTACCATCTATGAACCTAAATGATGAATCAATATTAGGAGGTATCCCTGAAAAACTTTGAGATATATAACCCCATGATCTAATTGTAAACGAACACTCATCAACCTCTCTAAAATAATTATCATTATGAAATATAAAAGTTTTACCTGTATAACTATTGAATACAGTATGCAATTTATTTGGTTGGATATTAAACACAGATAAAAGATGTTTTGGATAACCGTGAGTTAATCAAAGACTTACTAAGTCAAACATATAAATAAGCGAATCAACAAACACTATCTCACCAGACGGGCGTTGATAGACGGCTAAAACCTTTGAAAAATTTTTTGGTAAAAACGTTAACCAATCTGTTATAATAATCGGTTTAGAATATATCATATCATCAGTGTATCATCAGTGTTTACTATCCATAACCATTTTTCGTATAATGTATATAATTGTTTGTCTGCTATTAGAAATGTGTTATGGTTTTTAAGGCGACAAAAATCAATTTCATTAGCGACAATAGAATAATTATCTTCTTCTTCAGTTGGTGATATAGGTGTTGTAGAAACTGGTGATGTACTTTGTTGTGGTTTAACATATAAATTTTGGATAGCCAAAACATCATCATCGCTTAATTCAATTTCGCCGTTATAATATGCAAACATAATAGAATCCGGTACATCGGAATGTGATAACCCTATCACATGCCGATTTCGTGAATTATCGTTGAAAACAGATTTGTATAACCAGATGATTGAATTTTGTTGCTAGAATACGACCATATCTCATCCTCGTCCACATGAATTTCTCGTCTCGAATTTGCATAATCTGGAAAAAACGCTTGCACTAGCGACCCCAATTTGCCATCAAACTCTCTCGTACACTGTGTTAATTGTGTTTGCATCATATGTTTCAGACGTTTATTAGAAATTAAAATGCCCATATTCGTTCTATCACGTTTAAAACGAATACCAGATTTTTGTTCCCACACTGCAAAAGCTTTACTTGTTAATTCCAAAACCTCCTGATTAGCTAAATAATAATGCCATGTAACCAATGGTTTATTCCATTTAAAAGCCGTTAATCGAAAATCAGATATAGGCTATTATCATTACCACATCTTGGTTTTAGCATCAAATCTTGGGTTTCATTATTTAATTTCCCATCAACAGGTAACTTGTAATATTCTTGGAAAATAAGTAATACATTTGAAATATTCGTTTTATTTATTAATTCTAACGAAGTATTATCTTTCACTTGAAGATAACCATATTTATATAAATATGATTTTACTTGATCCGATGTTATATTATCCGTTAAACAGTTTGTTAGTAGCGGTGAAATAAATACTAAAATTATAATATTTCTCATGTTCTTCAATCGAACACAACACAAACAACTGTCGGTTAATCACTCCTGAAAAATAGTAATATTGAAAAACAAGCGCGCCATCTAGGAAAACAAAAAAATTAAAAACTTTATATTCAATATTTATTTATTTATTTATTTAGTATCCAATTTTCAGTATATGTATAAACATCTGAAAACGTCTTACCACTTATATCTAAATACATAATATTACAAACCTCGGCAATAGCTTTAAAATAATAATTTATAATTTTGTAACAAAAATATTCATGTGTTGCTAAATTAGTGTCAAAACCATTTCTTATTAATAATCGTTCCTTAACACTTTTAATATCTGAATCAATTAAAATCAACACATTAGATGATTTAAAATAATCTAACATCCATGAAGGTATAATTTCTTGCAACTCTTGAACACTTAATTTCTCAGCTTTTTTATTAACTATACCATAAACAAATGAGGTGACGGGTGATCCATCACAACATATTATCTTATAATTTTTTCCAATTTCACCATTTAAAAATAGTTGTGTCTGATACATAGAGTACCAACAAATCGTATTAAATTGTATTCCAACACTGCGGGTATATAACTCTGGAAATTCATTTCGCAACTGAGCCAAGTCAGATGAGGATGTAAAACAAACGTTATTTTGATAAAGATGTGTTAATATACTTGATTTGAAACATGCTGCTGTCCCATATAAATAATATAAAAATTTTCCAGGCATAACTAATGTTTTAATGTATCAACATATACCATCCTTTCCTTTAGTAAACTGTTTCTAAATACTTCATCACATTTCGGCGACCACTTCTCATGTTCATCGAACGGATCATCACCAACTTCCCAAAGACATAATTCGAGGCCGCAGGAATAACAGCGTACTCAGTCATCCGGTCTGGTATTACCACAGTCACAACAGTTGTAAGAAGCTCGTGGACAATAATAAAACCCTGCAACGGCTAAAGCCAATGGAGAAATATATGATAGAGGCCAATTCCTAAATGATTATAATATAATAATTCCATAACCTTCTCTCATATAACTCAGTATATGATTTATCAGGAGCGGATATAGAATCAGCAGCGTCGAATTTCACTCTTCTGCGGGTAGATGTTCAATCGGTCATACTGCGCTGTTTAAACGGACCGTTCTCCTTATTATCACTGGTTGGCCCCTTCTTTTCCTCCATTATACAAAGTAAAAATAAACTTGACTTTCAGTATCACGTTTTATTATAGAATGACAATCGTTACATATATAAAGTAATATATTAGAATGCGTGTTTCAAACGCTATCTGGAATTAGGTGAAAGAAACGATCACATGTGATTCACAAAACACGTGTACCCAAACGTATGTGCGTCAACGATGTTGAAAATTTTTTATCATGGTGAGAATGCATGATTGGAAATCACGTTGCTTACATGTGATTAACAAAACACGTGTAACCACACATATGTCTTTCCTATCATAATGTCTAACGTCATAGCCAACCTTGACCTTGCCACCGATCTTGACCTCTACATTGACATCAAGGTTATCTTTGGTTACTTCCGGGGTCACTGACACTTTCCTAGAACCTACAAACATATACTACTCATATGTATACGAGTATGCATATATGTTATGTTGTTTAATTTGAATTTGTAATGCAGCAATATAATCTGTAACACATAACAGGTAATGTGTAATTTGGTATTTTGACGGCCACACTTCATTAAACTGTAGTCGACGTAGTTTCTAAATTTGTTAGTAAACACATAATTTCAGGTGTAATATGTAGAGCCAGTGAAATTTCCCTATTTTGGATCTCTCTGTAGCAGACATCTCTGTCTATAATTACTTGGTAGTTCCTTCAGTTTTATATATTTAAGCAGTATATTTTAGTCGATCACTTGATTATTTTTCATTAACATTAATTTTGTTTTTTGAGGCAACAGTTATATATTGTTAAGTACAGAAGTTAAAACAATTATGTATTTAAGGAACTGACTTTACATATGTTTAGAGTATTTAACATAGTACTTCTATGTAAACAGAATTATCACTGTTGCACACCACTATAGAAAAATTATTCCGATTAACGCTTTCAAGCTTCACAGCTCATCATCAGATTGGAAACAGTGATAAATCTGTTTGTGATTATAACCACTAACACAACTTTCTTAATTAAGATTAAAGTTCTTCTGTGTAGTCATATTCCTTATTGATACAGTAAATTCTAAAAGAGTACATATAATCATAAACTGTCCATAAGAGTTTTAAAACAATCATCAAATATTTTCTAAATAATCCTTAATTCAAAATAATTAAAAAATGAACTTAAAAAATAAAAAAATAAATATATTAAATTAAATAACAAATGTTATAGGAATGAAGAAGGTTAGTGTGTGTGTGTGTGTGTGTATGAGGGTGGGTGGGCGGGCGCATGCTTGTGTGCGTGCTTGCGTGTGTTTGTGTGTGTGAACCATTAGCATGAACTGTGGACTACTAGTTTGTAACAGCTCAATACTACACAACGCAGAACTCTTTCTGACTGTGTCAGATATAGGGGAGGTTGTAAAATACCCTCCTAGAGTTTATTTTTATTGCACCCTAATTGCTCACTTGAAAAATTCTTGTTTGGCCCCACAAGTATCACTTTTTACCATTATATTCAGTTATTGAGGTGTCACTTGGAAAATTACAGCATACTTTAATCGTAATATTTTTTTTTTAGACTTGCATCATCATCTGTGAATACCGTGATCAAGGAGGATCAGGTATTACAACTACACCTACATTTCATTCTGTACCAAACTTTTGGACATAATAAAATAATCTCTGTGCACCAGAGGCATAAGACACCATGTCACATACACAGTACTTTGCAGAACAGCTAAAAAAGCTGTTTGCTTCAAGAAACAATGAGAGATAGTGTGATTTTAAACATGCGTATTGGCTGCATAAAAATAACTAAGAGATAGTGCCATATACTACTAGAAAGAGGGCAGCCTGTACATTAACACTATATAAAAAGCTGTATTTTATAAAAAATGGAAATGATGTCTTATGCCTCTGGGGCACTGATATACTTCAAGGCTACTGGGAAGAACAGTATGTAATTATTTATGTTATTTAATGTATTGCTTCAGTTTGAGGTGTATGGTGTGTACTTTCAGAATAGAGTAAAACACACACACACACTCACACACACACACACTCACACACACACAGTAACAATAATACAGTATATTTCTTATTTTTTGTTGTCCATAATGTTGTTTGGTATTAATAATAATATGTACATGCATAATTTTTTAAACACTTTTTTTTGTAAGAAGTTGGCAGAATGATTGAAAGCTGGTTTAGGCAAAGGTAAACAGTTTTTCAACATTCTTACCTAAAAAATTAGTCTTTGCCGTATCAGAAAATGTATATATCTATTATTAAATATACTCACGTGGCACTTATATTAACGTAGTATCAGGTAAACTAAGAATAAATTTCTAATGTACAAATAGTGACCATTTAATTCTATTAATTAATTAATTGTGTCTTAATTAATTTACCACAATGTGTCTTCGAACTTCCACCTACAATACATTCCTTAAGTAAAATAATTTGAGATAATGCTTGTTTGATTTAATATAATTATTAATAATATAAAAAAACTTAACAAGAATATATTTTTCATTTTGTAAATTACAAATGTTCCGATAGTAATCTAAGTATCATCATTAGATATAATTAATAAATTCAAAAATTTTTAACTCAATTGTTCTAAACAGCTGTTTTATTATAATTATTTATATTAATCTGAATTATTTCTGGTATTAATTTATTACTTGTTTTATGTTTAAATATTGCTAAATTAAATAGTTTTAATATAAATAATGATCCTTTCAGTGCTGCAGGCCGAATATATTAAATTTGCAGAATCGTTAGGCTTCACAAATTTTGGTAGCTCTTTCATTGTACATCATCCAAAAGAAGCTATATTAAGTAAAATTTTGTAAGGAATAACTTAGTGAAATTTCACAAAACTTGATTTCTACCCCCCCATAATTATTGCTATGATGATTACACAGATCATTGTGTTGTGTTCAGTGGAAGCACAATAACTGACACCAGATGAAGTCACTAATCACAACTTTAATTATAGTTATAAATAAACAAAGACACTCAGATACAACAGTTCCTCAAACTAGAGAATGTCTAAAATACAATAATGTCACAAACAATAAATTTCATCATATATACAGTGTCATACTAAGTAATACACGATAATATCTAAACCACAAGTCACATACAATCAGTCATTGCAAAATGCACTCTAATATTGCTGGTCCCAAAACGGAAGTTGCCTGGCCACTTGGTGGTGGTATTTGTACCCTGCCGAGATTCAAGAATAATCTACCATTTTCCAGACAAAAATAAATTGCGTAGTTACTGGAATGCTCTGTAAACTGTTATTGCCCCACCTTGTACACAATGTGCAGACCGAATGCTGGTAGAATAATCAACAAACATCTGGAATGTGTATCTGAAACAATCTCGACCATTATGTAATCACAACCTGTGTGCAGTGTCATGTAGAATGTTTGTTATTTTTTATCTCAATGAGCAGCATGCAACCATTTTCTGATCTTCACTTTTCTTACCTCTTTTTTGAAAAAAATGTTTCTTAACCATTTGATCAGTAATCACGTATATGTACATTTTCAACTTTCACTACCTCAGTATTGCCAATATACAACGTTAGTTGCGATGTTATGAACGCTGCACTCTAGTGGATTGTCTTCAAACGTTTGGTATTCGTTGATTCTTGCTGTGATATAATATGTGTGACTATGGTGAACGTTTTGCATCTGTGATATGTGTTTTAGTGGTTTGTGCAGAAGTGTGCTTGGAGGTTATGTTGTGCTTAGTTTAGGAACGTACAGAGTTGTGTAAGTGTATTCTTTTATAAACAATTTGTATTGTTTATCTTATATAAGTTGTGCAATATGTACAATTTTATTTTAGATTTGAGTATATCTGATAAACAATCTTTGCAAAAGACTTAACTATTTGACTGAGGACGAAATTCGTAAATATGTTACGAACTATGAATCGGGTAATGAAGTATCTATTTTTGACAAATCGTAAAGTGGAGATGATCAGTTTAACAACATTTTAATGTTTTTAATCGGTTTCCTTATAATTAATGGTGAAAAAGTTTCATTATAATACATTTTACAAAGTTAAAAAAACTAACTATCAAAGACATGACACACTAACCGAGTTGTAACTAATCAAAGGGTTAGTGTTTAGATTACAATCAGTTTGTTTAGATTTCAAAATAGAAATAAATATAGTATATTGGACCCAGTAGTAACTTTTATCTTTCATGTAATCTTTTTGTTAGTTACTTATACATTCAGTATAAATTATAAAATTGAGAATGAAATATGAAATATTTTGTATAAAAGTGTAGAGGCTTGGTGACCATATGGTGTAGTCTTTTCTGTAATTATTTTAAGTTAAGTAGTTATATGTATGTACAATTAATGAATAATTATATTTGTTAGTACTTTCATAAATAAAATTAATGCAGACAAACAGTGGCTGCTCATACAGGAAGGGCAAAAGGGTACAGCCACCGTAATTAAATTTTTAAATTAAAATTGTCAATAATACTACTGTAATGTATAAACAACCTTTACTTTTGCGATAGATATTTTTGGAGTGGCTAATAGTGATCACCCAATGTTCTCAGCATGGTCCTGAAGTCGGACGGTTTGTATTACAAAACAAACAAGTAAAAATATTTTTCTGTAATTTAGATGATTTCGCATTTTTTCAACTTCTAAACAAATTGCCATGCTTGAGTAGTAGTAATGTCTCCCAAAGTGTTCTAGTACCAGGGATGTTCAGATAGAACTTAAAATGATGTGCTGTGATAACATTACTTTCTTCATAAAAATGACACTTGCACTGCTCTCCACAAAATCATATATGGGGATGAGAGTGACAACCAACAGTCCAGAAAGCATTAGGACTGAAAAACACATTAAATAATGAGGATTTTAATTTTTGGTTAACATTTTTGAACAACATTATACCAGCCTGTGACTTTTCATTTAATAATATATAGCAAGTAGAAATTGATATTATTAAAACATACCAGTATGGTGCCTCGTTCAAGTCACATATCCAAAATTCCAGAGATTGTATTGACTTTGATGCCAGTATGTCTACAACAAATAATTTTGTAGAATCATTCCAAAATCCAAAAAGTTTACACTTTGTTGAAAGGAAAAAAGACTGCAGCTAAAGACTGGAGCTAACCAACATAGACGACAAATTTTAATTTTCAAGCATTTATCAATAGCTCTGATAAATGAATCAACCCTGTTTCTAAACTTCAGTTTTTCTTCTTAGAAACAGTTACAAATTGCTGCTAAGGAATTTAATTTAAATGCAACTGCATTAAGATATGAACTGGCTGTTCTATAAAGCAGGCCGGACTTCGCAAAAACAAGTGATGCATTGGTTCTACTCAATGTTTTACATGAAAATAATCTAGTTACTGGTTTTTCCTGTACTGGTTAAACTATTAAAATTAATTTGTACAATTCCTGTGACTACAGCTGAAAGGGAACGATGTTCTGAACCCTCAAACTTAATAAGACGTTATGCATACTGCAATGAAAAAGGACCAACTAAGAGCTCTGGGAATGTGTTCAATAGAAAAATAACTATTGAACCATTCCCAGCCTCAACAAATTAGTTATTGACCATTTTTCCAAGCAAAAAGAAAGGAGAATGAATTTCACATTCAAGCAAATACACTAATCTGAGGTAGGGAACCTCAGAATTAATAATACAAATGATTATGTATTTAAGTTTAGGAACACAAACTGCACTAATTTATGGCGATAAAAATTTTAGTTTCAAACATAGTTTACAAGGTAGGTTTTTGATATTAACAATACTTTTAATATATTTCTACCCAGGTTACTATAAATTATGGAAATATAATTTCTTCTTAATAAAAACCAAGAAGTTCAATTATACTATTATTTTATGATAACTGCAGTAATTTGGTTTCTGGTGGTGACTAATTACTTATGTTATGCCAAACAAATTTTCCCTCCCTCCAGTCAAAAACTTCAGTAGCCACCATTGTTGACAAAATTTGTGATAATAGCCAACCTTTCCTGCTGTTGCCTAGTAGTTGACTTTTCGTGTGCAAAATTACAGCATGTATCATATTTTAAGAAAAACTGTTTTTGTTATTTATATGTTTTCCTGGTTTTAGACCTGTTTGACATCGTCTGTGAATACCATGATCAAAGAGGAAGTCACTCAAGATGAAGGAGAGTGCAGGTTTCCTTTGGATCAGGTATTACAGTTACACTTATATCTTATTCTGTGTTGGAGCTTGTACATGTAAAATAACATTTAAAAGAGATTAAGAATAATTAATAATTTTTGATTTAATACATGTGTTGCTTCGGATGCAGTGTGCATGTGCGTGTGCATACATGCATATGCATGTGTGTGTGTGTGTGTGTGCTTTTGGAATACATTTTTCAATACAGTATATGTTTCATGCGGACTTAACATAATATCAGTGAAACTGTGAATTAACACATTCCAGTCGATGCCCAAGTCTAGCTCAAGTGGGCAGTTTTGGCAGTCACTCAAGCGTATGTTTACAAGGTTATAACTTCTTTCCATCGAGCTGTATTGAATTGCCATTTTCATTGTTTGAAAGATCGATTCTTAACCATAACCAGCTTTGAATGTTAGCATAAACTTGCTCACATAACCTACAAATACAGTCACTGCCTAATGAATAGTTTTTATTTGCCATCAGTTTAAGTTGCAAATATTTGGCATCTGTTGCAATGCAAACTAGTGTATACTGCTAACTTCTGGAAAACTGAACAAACTAGAAAACCAGGTTACTTGGGAACAATCAGAATTCAAAATACTGCCAAATAACCTTACCATACCCTGTAACCTAGGTAATTTATATTTTAAAAAAGGACAAGATGATTGTCACTTCATGCTTGATGTCACTTCATGTAGGTGTAATTTGCCCAAATTACTGACTTTATGAATATATTACATCTCCCTTATGAATGATGTAAGCTCCTGTTTCATTTCATTATTTTTTAAGAAGTTTAAGAAAATAAACATTTTCTTTGCTCTGACTTATGTAATAAATATGAACTCTGCCAAAATTGAAGCGAGTTGGTGTGGTTACTGAATTCCAACAAGGTGATTTTTGGTGTGTTGTTAACAGTGCACTATATTAGGCCATTGGATAGATGAAATTGCTGATATTTGAGCTTTCTTATTTCTGCAAGTTTTTATGTAGTTTGTAAAATGTTGATGAATGAAGAGTGGTTAGAATACCTGACATTACAAATGTATAGTCTCATAACAGAATACTTTTTCTGGAAACCTAACTTCAAGACTGACATAAATAGCATTTGGATGGATGGGGGTAGTCCCCTCTACAGTCGTTATTTACACTCAAATATGTCTAATTTTACAAACTACAGCTTGTATTCACATACCGCATTTAAAAAAAAGTAAAACATTTGGATGAAATAGCTATGTTAAGTGAAGTTGCTAAAAATGGAATTAAATAGCAAGAGAAACAAACTTTAATTAACTAGTAACATTGAAGTCTATTGAGGTTACGAAGGTCTATTTGTACCTTGCATACAATCTGCCAGAAATACAAACTTAAGCTCTCAAATACTACGACAAAAGCCTTCATAGGGAAGAACCCTGTAAGAGCAAAAATTGTAATTGATAATAGTGTTTTGGAGCAGGCATCACATTGTAATTATTTGGGATGTGATATGGAATATAGGAAGGACAACGATATCAAGAGAAAATTTAGTAAATTTAGTTATACCTGTGGAACAATAAGACAACTATTGAAGAATAAAACGCAGAGGGAGACTCAGCTAAAGTTCTATAAGGTCATGGCTGTGCTGACTTTAATATATGGATGTGAAACATGGACTCTCCCACAAAAAGATATTTTAAAAATACAGGGCTCGGAAATGAAATTTTTAAGAGCAGTTAAGGGATGTAGTTTGAGAGATCATATACAAAATGATGACATAAGGAAAGACCTGAAGTTACAGTTGGTTCTGGAGAGAATAAAGGAATACAGGCAGAATTGGAAGTCACATGTGGAATGCATGGTAGACACGCGTATTCCTAAACAAGCATTTGAATATAGGCCAGTGGGGACGAGAGATCGTGGAAAACCTTAAAAAATGGTCAGAGACTCTGTGAAGTTCGAATGGCTTGAAACATGCAATTTTAACAAATTTATGTATTTTTCTAATTATTCAAGTGTTCTTTGGTCACGCTGAAAGTATATTAGTGTATCATCAGCAAACCTGGCTGTGATATTTGTGGAAATATAGAAAGAGCCAATGTTGGTCAGGTGTTACGAGTTAGGTGGTCCCTCATATAACTATTACCAATTGTGTGTATTTGCTGCATTTGGGGATGTTGTGTGGTATGAATAATAAACTATTTGTTTAATGTAAGTAATGTTTTGTATTATTGTGTTTGTGAAGAAGAATGGAGTCAGAGAGTTACAACTGTGTATTGTATGAGGCTGAACTCTTTGTCTCTGATGGAGGGGATGAAGTATGAGTGAGTGTGTGTTAGTAGAATTGGTACCTGTTATTTGTTTATTTATAGCTATCTGTTCGCAATGTCTCTTCAAGAGAAAGAAATGAAGTTTCATTGTTCACAGTGAAGGTTGCGAAGTAATTAGTAATATAATTTAAAAATATGATGGAAAAACAACAAAACTTACTGACATACCTACTGAATCAAGCAACAAAACGAGATGCGTATTACTGTAATAAATCGGTAGGCTTTTTTAAATGTTTGAGAAAGCAAAGGAAATGCAGTCCAGAAAGAAAATTCTCCACACTGGGGAAAATGTAAAACATGTGAGAAAAGAAAACTATTTCTTGACGATTTTGATAAGTGTGTAGTAAGAAATATTGTTCAGAATTTTTATAAAAATCAAAATGTTGTGCCCTCTGTTAAAAAACTCCTACCTATCGTGAAAGAAAGAATCCATTTCCCATGGGGCGCTAAATCATTAACAAGGGTGTTTATATGTGTGGGATTCAAGTGGAAGAAATGTAGATGTAAAAGAAAAGTGTTAATTGTAAAACCAGAAAATATAATGATCAGTTATAAGTACCTTGTGCAAATTGAAAGTTTTTGGGAATCTGGGAGAAAAATATTTTTTAAATGAGAGGAAAGTGACCATTGAGTGAGTTTGGATAATGTAATGTGAATCGGTATTGAAACGTCCCCCAAAATTCTTTTAAACCCTTTTGTAAATTTTTTTTTTGAGGGGCGTCACATTTTAAAACTAGACGCATGGTCTAGACGGAAGCATAAAATGCACTGAGCCCAGTGTGACAGTGTGACAGGACTTGCAATGAGACACTCCTTTTAACGTAACAATATTTTTTTTTATTAGTGTTTAACATCCATTACATATGTATACAAATATCTCAATACTCAGTCCATGGTGTATCACCAACCATGATAAATACATTTAGTAATTAAACAAATCAAAGTATGACAATTATAATATGTGCTTAACACAGTTAAAAACATGAATAATCAAAGTGCATCCAGAATACATGATCAAGCTAAAGTCTCAACATTATAAATATAAAAATATGATTTAGTGTATACTCGTTATCTTCTCTGTAAAGCTTTACAATGCTATTGACCAGGATATTTAATAAAGCAGTATGACAATTGGATGTTTCTATTCAAGTATCATCATGAACACCCAGTGCTATGATCATGAGATTTGTGGTAATCAACTTTCAGTCACTATGAATAAGTAAATATAATTCGTCTGTAAATTTGTGCTTTCCTTTATAAAACAATTATTAATATTATTAACAAGAATTTTTAATAAACAGTATGAGAATTGGATGCTCTAACTCAAGTGTCATCATGAAACAGCACGTACAGCTATGATCATAAGATTTGTGATAACCAACTTTCAGTCACTATGAATGAGTAAATATAATTTATCTGTAAATGTGTGCTTTCCTTTATAAAACAGTTACTAATATTATTAACAAGAATCATTAATAAAAGTATGAGAACTGGGTACTTTAACTCAAGTCACTATTGCAAATTACTGTATATAACTATGATCACCAGATTCATATAATCACCAGGTTTTAATCACTATAATTATGAAAACTCCAGTATGTATATAATAGTTTATAATTCAGAAACTGTTGCGTATGAAAGTCGAGGTGTAATTAAAAAAAAATGGAAGTTTTTCACCTGCGGTTGAGAAACGGCTACCAGCTGAATCCTGTGATGATGATGAGGTTCAGGAAGTTGTTATGGATTCATTTGTTTCAGGCCGGTATTCCTCCAATTCTGGGGCCTCCTTCCTGTCCGACGGCGATAGGGAGCTTTCCGTAGCATAGCTCAGCTGATGGTGAAGGATCACATTATCACCATCTGTCCTCTCCCGATTCTCTTGACAGGTCGGGAACCCTAGAACAGTTTTTATCTGTAGTGCGCTGTCACACAAAAAAATAGCACCAACTCCCTTGACTCGACTCTGACCCCACACACACACACACACACACACACACACACACACACACACACACCATCCAATTTATGCACACACTATACTTGATATTACCATAACTGTTGGCTATACCTGCTTTAATAATTAAAGTTCGTACTATTCCCAAAATGTCATAATTTGTTGCTGAATTCTATTTGTACGATTCTATTTTGCTATCGTGTTATTGTATCTAAGTATTGTGCTATCTTTAGTACCATTCTGTTTGGTATGAATTTATACAATTAATACAATTGACCACGTGGCTTGAGTTGCGTTAACAAATTGATAATCTATTGCTGATTTAGTTGTACATATTTTGCTAGAATTCTTATATATATTATAACGTCACCAAATATCTTTGATTTGGAGTTATATGTTAAGGGTTACTATATAAATGTTTAAACAAATTTAAAACGTTGAAACTCAATTCTTATGATGTAGCGTGCATCTTAACGCATTGTACAGAGCCACACGGCAATGCCAGCTGCCGCTTACGTAACACACACCCACTATAAACCAATAGGGCCACGCCCAAACTTTCAATTCATAATATTTCGGAAACCGGTAAATTTAGGAAAAAATCTAAAATAGCCAAAATGTTTGCCGAAATATTAATAATAGGGTGTGCGAATTTTATTTAATATAATTAAACATTAAGGAAGATAATTGATTTTATGTTAATAACTTCCTTAGTAATTGAGCTACATAGAAGAGCTTTTAGTATGTCATTGTCATAAGAATTTACAACCAAATGTATACTTCAGAATTAGCATAACTTGGCTTGCAGCCAAGATAATCGCAATATAAATTGCGACCGGACGTCCGCACCGGCAATGAAAATCCGATGTGTTAAGAATATTAAAAATAATATAAATTCTCAGACTGTGGGAATCAGTATTATTCTCACGGAATGGGGTGACCACAAAATTTGAGTAGAAGGGAGAGTGTGTCAGCCAATCAAATCATTCAAAGAAATTGGAACGAA
Organism: Magicicada septendecula; assembly: GCA_034769895.1. NCBI lineage: Eukaryota > Metazoa > Arthropoda > Insecta > Hemiptera > Cicadidae > Magicicada > Magicicada septendecula. The sequence goes on along the minus strand of CM068373.1, from coordinate 204,100,269 downwards.
CGCGGAGTTTTTCGGCTGATAGAACACTCCACTGCCAGTACTCAAGAGGAACACACGTACATCTTCAATAGTCTCAGTAACACACATTTTGTGAAGATACATCTGAGAAGACTCGAGGTGTCAACACGCATTATTACGATCATCTTATTCAAACAGATCAACTGTAACGACTCGTAATAATAGCGACTCTTCAAGATACACTTTCTTGTCATCAAACAAGCGTATCGCGCAATCCATTAACTGTTGGCGTACGCACGCAAGAGATCAACTACACTACAAGAAACTACTTCAAGAGTACGACAGAAGAGGCCGTCTATATCCAGTGGTACGAGCAGAGCGACAACCCGTGACGAGACACACACGCCGAAGTGGAACGTGAATCGAACGAGGAGCCTGACGCAGTTGTAGCAGCTAAAACTACAGACGTAAAACCATCACCATTTGCAGAAGGAGCAGAGTGTTGCTGATTCCCGAACTCGTCGCCAAAATCCAGGACGCTCAGTAGATCGTCGTCTCTAGCAGATTGGACCAGGACAGCGAGGGATTCCCGGAGCATTTCTACATCCTCTTCAGAACCAGAGAAGTCAAAATCAAATTATTCACATCTCAAAAGAACAATTTTTCCTTTTTTTAAAATCATTGTAAAACAAATAATTCATTTGCTATTAAATCAAAGACTCTAAATTAATAAGTAATATTCAATTGTGATAATCTGTATAGCATGTATGAGTAACTAATAAGCCCTAGCTAAGAATTAGATATTAGATAAAAAGAAAAGCGCTATACAAATCTTATTAGAGCATTAATTGATTGCTTATACTGCAGTATACAAGAGTCAAATCACTAGAAATAAAGCCACGTTGAACTAGATTCACGGCTAGTTTATTTCAGAATATTTACAAGAATTTTAGATTATTTGAAATCATTTTAAAGTCATAATTGCAAATTAAATTAAATTAAATTAAATTCATTAATTAAATTATTTAAAATTAACTTCTTTGAAATCAAGTAAAATACAATTATTAAAATACAATTTGAAATAATAAGCTCTTTTGCTGAAGAATACTAACCATTCAGAAAATATCATACTAAATTTCATTTACTGTTTTAGTTAGTAAGAATTATTGTAACTGTAAGTTTTTTTATTCTTATGTGTGTTTAGTATAATAAACCCAGATTTTTATTACCCTACACTGTATTTTTATTGCTGTACTACGGAGCCTGCCAAACTCACAGAACTCTTTACAATAATTATAACAAGATTAGTGTTTCGTTGTTGTACACTCGAGTTAACCTACTTGCGAATTCAAATCCAAAATCCACACGCCCATAGTCGGAAGAATCCGCAAGAACGGACAGCAGGTAGGTGCTCATTAAACACAGAAAACATTACATTGCAAAAACAACAACGCTATTCCCATTTATATTGTTATAATATAATATATATATATATATATATATATAATCACTCAGTAGTTCACACAATTTACATTTAACTTACATTTAACTTTCTTAAATAAATTTACCACGTGGCTTGAATTCGGGTAGTAACCAGAAGTGGGTCACACACACATTCGTTAATCAATCTGTATCCAACCAGTAAATACATTTTAACACATATTCCCTTATTAACTAGCAAGCAAATAGGTAATAAAGCTTACCAGAGGCACTTTATAGAATTATTTATTGTTGTTGTTGTTGTAAAAACTTCAGCAAACAGAAACTAATTCGCCGCCGGACTAGAAGTGCACACGAGGCGTCTTGATGAGGAAATGCGCAGAAAAACAGGCTCGCGACCACGAGGTAGACGGACGGAAATAGCTGAGCAGAGCTGTCTAGATTTCGGCAACAGAGCGCGACTATACAGCAATTCACCGCTCACAGACCCCGCGCGGCGAAATCCAGTCGGCATATCGCTATTGTCAGACAGTCGGCGCGAAATACGGACGGGCTAATTGAAATTAAAACTCTCCGTGGAATTCTGATTTAATTTGCCACGGCACAGTATTTCTCAGTAGTCGTTGGTTTGTTTACACCACTGTGCATGCCCACGCATGCGGATCTCTTCACTTTCTGTCTATGTTGCATTCCTTTGAGGAACATAGAGTTCAGTCTAATGCAGTATATGAAAAGGAATCTAGACATAGAGTAGAAAAAATTAGTAATAAATGAAAAACATTGTAACATAATGGAGGAAACTGTATTTTGATTTACACAATTGTATAAATACAAGTGTATAATATATACAAGTGTATATACGGGTATACAAGCTGTAATTACACACGAATGAAAATAATATCCTTAGTATTTATTTAATGTTAATAATTTAGCTCAAAGTAATAATTTGTGAATTTTTCAGTGCACTTCATCAGATCTAAACAGGATTATAAGTAAAGACAGTATTCAAGAAGATATATATTGCAGACCATGTACATCAATAGAACATCAGTCTGCCTTACCTGCAGCTATGTCAAGTTTATCAGAGATGTACAAGTGTGTCAAATGTAACAAAAATTTCAGACGCCTGAGGTTGTTCTCAAAACATAAATTAAAACATAATAGTCTAAAGAAATTTCAATGCAATATTTGCAATAAATCATTGAGTAGTTCAGGCAACTTAACACTTCATAAATTAACCTTTTCGCGGCGGGGAGTGGTGAGCGACCGTGTTAACGGAACGGCTGACAGCTGTCGCAGCAGTGGGGCGCTTGTAGGCTAAGCAATTACAGCGCTCGTCCTGCTGCTTACACTAACTCAAACTTTACGTATTTTAACGATTATTTTGCTTTATTTAAAAGTTTTCCATCCTTATTTTTGACGCAGGCTTTGGACTGGCTGAGTTAAAAACTTTTTTTTTATTTTATTTAATTTAATTTTTTTTTATTATATTTCATTTTTCATAAAAGCTACAATTACTACACTAAGTTGTTAAAACAAATGTTTTTAATCAAATACATAGCAATGAAAAACGGATACAACCCTAATTTAATAAACAAACTACACAAACGCATCAAAAACAAAAACAACAAAACACAAAATACCATCAACACACAACACAATAAATACATCACACTCACATAACATAACTCCAACACACACAAACTCGCCAACACATTCAGAAAACACAAGTACGAAATAGCCTACAGAACTAACAATACCATAAAAAAACACATCAATGATACAAACACGGACATAGACAAATACAACAAAACAGGTGTTTACAAATTAAATTGTAATAACTGCAATAGTTTCTACATAGGCCAGACGGGAAGATCTTTTTTATCCCGTTACTCTGAACACTTAAAAGCTTTATTCAACAACAATATACATTCCGCGTTTACCACACACATACACACACAAAACCACAGCTACACCAACATAGATACTAATCTTGAAATATTACACTACTTACCCAAAGGTCGAAAACTCAACTCAGCAGAACAATATGAAATATACAAACACCACACAACACAACCAAACAACATACTTAACGACCAATTACAATACAAATCACATACACTTTTTGACACAATTAAACAAAAAACAAACAATAATTTGGATCACCGCACCAATCCCCTTTCCCCACACACCACCCCCACTATACCTTCCAAGCAATAACCGTTACAAAGTCTGGCAGTCTGTCTCTAAGCTGACGAAGGCGAACACTACGCCGAAACGCGTTCGACGAGAAAAGAGAAGTAAGTTCACAAGTGAAAGTTTTATTATTATATAAAAAATAGTGTTGGGAAAAAAGATGATGAACACTCAAGACAACTATAATACCGCAGACAAAACGTATTTCATCAAAAATTACAGAAACGCCAAAAAACAAGTAACAAAAACTTCCTTACACATAACCTTCAATTAAACTTGCCAAAAACACATCATACCAACACACGCACAAGTTACAATAAAACAAAACACACATACAGCACTCCAAACCAAACGAAAATTAGAACAAATAAACCTAAATAACATAATCAATTATTTATACCATAAAAAAGACACACTCAACAGACATGCATACAACTTACACATGAAACTTACACAAATATATTATACCTCACAGAACTTGAAAATGTAATACAACACACACAAGACAACATAGAAAAACTCAAATTGACAATACATGATCGACACAACAAGAAAATAACAAACCTCACAACAAGCGCAATAGAATCAATCCCTGAACCGGCACACAAATTCCACACACGCACAGTAAATACAACTAACGTTAATTTCACATCAGATGAAATAGATTTACTAAAAAAAGGACTGAAACATAATTTGAATAACAATACAACTAACAACAAAAACCACAATAGACACATACGTGACATAATCATAGACACAGAAACAGCTGTACAAAACACGCACATTAATGACCAGGATCCAATACGTCACGACATAAAACGGAAGCTCCAACGCACACATATACAACCAAAAAGACACAACAACGAAATAAAAACGCTTAACAATGTAAAAAAAAGTTGCTTGAACACAACATAACAATACTAAAAGCTGATAAAGGGAACATAAACGTCATAATAGACAAACATCAACTAAACACTAAAATCAAAAATTTCTTCAACGAAAATAATATAACGGAAATAAATAAAGACCCCACACTAAAATTTCAAAAACAGATTAACAAATTTATAAATAACACAAAACATATAATCAAACCAGAAAGCACCAAATACCTTAAACAAATATAACCTAAACCCCTAAACTATTGCATTACCAAAAATACACAAACCTAACATTCCCATCAGACCATTAATAAACAACACACAAGCTCCCTCCCACAAAATCGCAAAACACCTAGACAAAATAATCAGAGAAAACATTAATCTCAGTAACAATACATCTATCAAAAACAACATCGACCTAGTCAAGAAAACTGAACACATCCACATCCCACACAACTCAACACTGTCATCTTCTGATATAATCAATTTATACACCAATGTCCCAATTCAAGAAACCATACAAACACTAGAACAATTACTCAGACAAAACAACACACCTGAAACACACATACAAGAGATCATCACACTTACCAAAATAATAACTGAGCAAAATTACTTTACATACAATAACAAGATATACACACACACAGACGGTCTCACGATGGGAGCCCCCATATCAAGAATACTGGCAGAAATATATATACACAAAATAGAACAGAACCACAGAATAAACAACAACAAATACACCAACAAAATCATTTACTGGCACAGGTATGTAGATGATATATTACTTTTATTCAAAGGCAACACAAGACAAGTTGAAAACTTCCACAAATACATAAACACAATACACCACAAATTAAAATTTACACTTGAAATTGAACAAAACAATATTATAAATTTTCTAGACCTAACAATTAACAAAACCAACAATACACACACGTACAAATTATACAGGAAACCAACCACAACCGACATGGTTATACACAACACATCAATCCACCCAACATGCGGCCTTCAATCATATGCTCCATAGACTAACTAAAATACCCTTAAGTAAACAAGATTATTTCTTTTATAAAATTGCTAAACTGCTATAATTTTTATTGTTTCGACAAAGCTTTTCGTCATCACTGACTTGTAGAACATTGACATTTAGGTGTAAATACATCCAATGAGTGCATAAACAACACTAGTCACACGTGTTGTCATGGAAATGTAGAGGTAGTAGACCATCGATTGAGAGCAGAAACTACTTCAGTCTGAGACTTGTGTTGTTTCTGCTCTCACTGTGTGTGGTGGCAGCGCTGTTGTCAACCAGCTGTTTGATAAGCATTATTGTTAACAGCTGATATTATTCTTTAGTCTAACCTCTGACTATTTGTGAAGGTTTTGTTTGTTATATACTACTCTTATTAAGTCATTTTTAAAATGAGTGATATAAGTAGTGACAGTGATGAACCTGCTTTAAAGAGAAGGAAGAGAAATCCTGAAAGTCACAAGAAGAACATTATCCGTAGTGCAAAGGTTAAAGGTATTGAACACACAAATTGGAAAGGTAAAATAGTTCAGGCTAGGAAAACCGGTGAATGTTGTAAATGTAATAAGAAGTGTTTTGATAATTTTAATGAAGATCAACAGTCAAACATATTATTTAAATTTAATTCATTTGCTTCTAAAGATGAATAGGACATTTTTTGCAAAATCTGATTGAAAAACATGACAAAAACTCGTAGACCTCGTACAGAAATTTCAAAATCAAGACAGTGTAGCTTCGAATATTTTGTGTTGAAAAACGGGGACAGAATAAGTATTTGTAAACAAGCATATATTTCTTTATTTAGAGTATCTCCTGGGCGAATTCGCCGATTGTGTGCACTTTTACTTCAAGGTTGTGCTCCTAAAGATAAAAGAGGTACAAATGAGAAAGTGAACATTATTAAACCAGAGGTATGTAAAGCAGTTCATGACCATATACAGTCCTTTCCTACGAAAAGGAGACATTATAGAGGGCATCAAATTAAGTATTTAGATAGTAGATTAAACGTAAAAATAATGCATGAACTGTATCTGGAAAAACATACAACGTTATCAGTAAAATATGAGTTTTTCCTTAAATATTTTAAAGAACATTTTGAATTACGGTTTGGTCGACCACAAATAGATACTTGTATTAAATGTTAAGAGCTAACTGTTAAAATAAAAAGCCCAAGTCTCTCAGAATCAGCAAAACGAGCTGCTGTTGCAGAAAAAATTGTACATGTTCGTCGGTCAAAAAAGTTTTACACAAAAATTAAACAGATATCTGATATGTGCAAGAACAATGAAAATGTCGTTGGCTTCAGTTTTGATTTTATGTAAACCTTCCTTTACCAAATCTTCCTGTCCAAGATATATTTTATTTGAGACAACTGTGGGTAAACTGTTTTGGAATTCACAATATGCAAACACAAAAGTCTAAGTTTTACCTTTATCATGAAGGTGAAGGGAAAAAGGGTGTCAATGAAGTTTGTTCTATGCTCTACAAATATATTACCTCCTATATTCCTGACTTTGTGACTACTCTGTATCTGTTCTCAGATGGATGTGCAGGGCAAAACAAAAATCACACAATTGTGCGTTTTTGCCTAGCCCTTGTAAACAGTGGCCGATTCAAGGAAATAACACATTATTTTCCAGTACGAGGACATTCTTACTTACCAAATGATAGAAACTTTGGTGTTGTAAAAAGAAAACTGAAGAAGTGTGACAGAATCTATGTACCACAAGAATATCAAGATACTATACAAAATTCCAGTTCTAAATTTGAGGTGGAAGAACTTAAAACAAAAGAAATTTATAAGTTCAAGGAATGGTGGCCTAGTCATTATAAACGTACTTGTTTGTCTACTGAGTCGTACGGAAAAAGTCTTCCAAAAGAAAGGAAGCAAACTTTGGCTCCATCTGAGTTTATGTCTTTTATTTACAAAAACAAAGGAGTGATTGTTGCTAAACGTTTCATTGATGGCTTACAACAACACACTTTCGATGTGCGTAAAAACAAACCAGTGAACAGTGTAGTAGGCTTGCCTACAGTTCTAGCTTATCCCCAAAATAAAATTCCAATTAACAGATACGAAATAGAAGATATCAAAAAGATGTACATATACATTGTTCCTGAACACCAGCATTTTTATGATGTTATAAATAACTGGCCAGTAACTGAAGAAAAAGAGGAAACTGAAGAAGTGCCGCCGTAAAAAAGGTTTTATAAGACTATAAAATTTAATGAAATACATGTTTTTTTAAACTTCTACTATTTCTAAATTGTTTAAAATGAATAATTTTGTGTTTAATACATTTTTGTAAAAAATTAATTGTTTTATTAATCATGAAACTCATTTAGTGCAGAAACAGCTTAAGTAATAAAAATTCTTTCTTAAAAAAAGTGCTATAAATGAATTATAATTTGAAAAACTTAAAGACAATGACTAAACTAAGGCAAAACAATGTAATACAAGTGCATATTAAAATTTTACCAATGTAATGTATGATAAAAATTGTTTTTCCTTCTTCCGGAAAAATCATGAAAACATGACTTATGCAGTTTCTGAAATCATCGATTCAATTGCTTTCTACGTCACAAAGAACAAAAATTTTAATACCGAAACGGCTACGTGCTTTGGGTATATACTGTTTGAATTGGAGACGACCTTTAAATAGCAACAAACTTTCGTTAATTACTAAATTTTCAAATGGATTTAAGGCCTCTCTAAATTTTTTCTTGTGTGTTCGACAATAAGCCGTATTTTTACAAGGCTATCTTGAGTAGGGGTAGAATTGTCACAAAAATGTAAAAGTCGAAGAATTAGTTTGAATCGGTCCCTAGACATAATTTGGGGAAATATCAGCGTCAGTAATAGCAAATCCTTTGCCCAATATTCGTCTATTTCTAATTTTTTTACTCTTGGCATCAGCAGTGAACACGCCAAGAAGCAATAAAATTCTGCAGGCTCTATATCTTTCCATCGGGACAATCGGGATGGTAATGTTGTCAATTTTGCGGTAACAAATTTGTAATAATTATTTATTTCTGTGCAAATGGCAAAAATAAATTCTAAGGGGAAAAATATACAAAAAAATCTAAGTGAGTTGCCGTGTCTTCGAAACTAATTCGTAATCCGCTAACTGCTTTATCAAAAGAGTGACGTTTTGTCGCAGGACTGTTGGCCGACCAATCGTAAAATTCTTTTTCGCTTCTGAAGATTTCTTATCTCTTCTTCTTCTTCTTCTTCATCGCCTTCTCCTGCTGATGTTTCATTTCTGATGAAGCTGCACGTGGTGTTGAACGAATATGAGAAGGCCCGGGAGCATCCACATCTTCGTCTGAGAAAATGTTGTCTTCCTCGTCACTACACTTCATCAATAATTCCATAACTTCCTTCTCGGATAAATAATTCTGTGCCATTGTAAACACAATATTCACACCTACTGTTCGACAGACAGAAAGTAATTATACCTTGCACCCAATTTTGAGAACAATAGCCGTGGTAGTGAGTTTGAAACAAAGACGCATACGCACTAAAAACAGGCAGAAAGTAACGGTACCGGGGTAGGCTGAGGTGAAAACAATACCCGTTGTAGGGAAATCAGAACAAAGACGCATACGCACTATATCGAGTGTATATCGAAACAAAAGGTGCATAGAAAGGCTAACAGATATAACTAACGGTGAAAATAAATATGTCATGAGTGGCGAGTCGAAAACTCCGCGAGCATACATGTACGCCCAGAGCCGGCTGGGCTTGCTAGCAGCAGGGCATACATGTATGCCCAGAGCCGTCACCGCCTCTTTCCTGCTGGGCATACATGTATGCCCAGAGCCGTGAAAGGGTTAATTCACAGTGAAATTAAAAAATACCAGTGTGATATTTGTAACAAATCATACCGACAGCCAAGTGGTTTATTTTATCATAAATTGGTTCATAGCGGAAATAAGAATACAAATGTGATGTGTGTAACAAATTTTTTAGACAGTCATATTATTTGAAACTTCATAAATCGAGTCACAACGGAATAAAGATATATCCCTGTGATATTTGTAACAAATCTTTCAGTCAATCCAATAATTTATCATATCATAAATTAACTGTGCTAAAAAAGATACCACTGTGATACCTGTAACAAATCATTTGGCCACCCCCAAAACTTTGGCATCTCATGCATTATTTCACAGTGGAATAAAGAGGTACCAGTGTGATATCTGCAATAAATTGTTTAAACAATTGTGTACCTTGAAAACTCAAACTAATTCACAGTGGAATTAAGAAATTCAACTGTGACATCTGTAATAAATACTTTAATCAATTGAGTAATTTGAAAACTCACAAATTAATTCACAGTGAAATAAAAAAAATATATGTGTGACATCTGTAACAAGTCATTTCAGTGAATTGGGTAATTTGAAAATTCATGAATTAATTCACAGTGGAATAAGAAAATACCAGTTTGACATCTGTAAGAAAGGCTTCAAACAACGGAGCTCTTTAAATACTCATAAAGAACAGCGAAATAAAGAACTACAAGTGCGATATCTGTAGCAAGGGGTTTAAAATATCTAGTAGTTTGAAACATCACAAGTCAATTCACAGTGGGGTAAAAAGTTACCAGTGTGACATCTGTAACAAAGCTTTTAATTTATTAGGAACTTTGAAAACACATAAATTGACCCACATGGTATTAAAGAACTATATAAATTGAGTCATAGTAAAATTAAGAAATACCAGTGTGATGTCTGTAAAACTTTTTCAGGTATCCCTGTACATTAAAGGCTCATAAATTAGTACACAAATAGTGTACAAATACATTTTTGGTACAATATGTGTAACAAAACAAACAGTTGATTGGTTAGTCAAGGCTTAAATCAGTGAACTGTAGTAAAGAAATGTAGATGTCGTACCTATAAAAACAGTTGATAAATTTGCTGGTAACAGTGTATGGTATGTTGTTGGAAATGTTGATATGACAAATGATTAATGACGTACACACACACACACACACACACACACACACGCACACACACACACACACAGTATTCATAGTAAACAAAGAAATGGCAGTGTGATGTTTGTAACTGTTTGCTTTGTAACTAAAGTAATTTTACGGTTTATTGATTTATTCACAGTAAATATTTAGGTACCAGTTAGGGCCTAACAGATTGTCTTATATATTCAGTCTTTATGTTAACATAACAGATGATTATGTGCAAGTAAAACTGAAGTTGAGTGGTAGTGGTAGGGTAGAGATAAGGGTGGCTGGGGGTATGGTGAGGTAGGGTGGGTGAGCAACAGGAATAATTTTGGGGGTATAAGTAAAGATGGAGGATGCATTTTCATATGAATGTTTAGTTAATTTTTGTAATTGGTATGCTTTTATTTAGAATCAACAGCGTGGTGTATACAAGGTAACATACATATAATAGCCCGGGAGTCAAGAAATTAATGAGTTTAAAATAATTCATTGTATTCTCATTGGGAACCCTTTGAGGACCAATGTCTGATATATTGGACATTAAAATTTATTGGTATTTTTACAAGAATAAATTCTAAGGGCTGCCAACATGTCAGATGTAAAACAAACATTTGTCATTACTATTCAACTATAAGAATAGCAATTAATTTTTTTTTATAATTGACATACTGAAGTGGCACTGTTTGTGTGTTGATGTTTTGTTATTGACATTCGGGTTAGTTATGTTTATGTTTTTTATGGTGATGCATGATTGTTTACATTTTATGCTGTGGACTCTTGTCGACATTAGCTTGGAGTGTTTAATGTAATTTTAATACTAATTAGAAAAAAGTAAGTAATAGTAATTATACTGAGTCTTTTTTCATTTAGTTTGAAACTTGGGTAAGTGATGTTATATCAAATGGGTAACTTTTTCAAATGGATGATTCAAGCATAAAGAAAATTGGCGAGTTCATCCGTTTTCTGATGCTAAGTTTTTTCAGTTTGTAAAATTATTTATGTAGTGTATAACTTACAAAACTAACTTTAAATATATTTATAAAAGTCTAATGTTTATTAACATTTAAAAATAACTGATTAGATCACTTCAGTTACCAGCTTTGATGACCTGTATATTTTCCTACAAAACTTACAAAATTAGCATATTTTTTGCCACATGAAAGTATGTTATTACCTTGTTTCTATTACAGAATATTGATTTATTACATGCAGTTAGACCAGTATATAAGTGAATTAACTGTGGCAGATTGGTACCAAGAGATTTTTCCTAAGATGAGGAATAAGCTGAATACAATGTTATCACTCTTAAAGCACATCATTTTAATAATTTATTATTGTTTTATATAGAAGTAATAAATTACTGTATTCTGTATCACCAACCTATCCTGTAAACAACAAACACTAATTATATCCAAGTATTTATCATATATGGAAAAGGATGAAGAAAAATCAGAGCCACTACAAAAATGGCAAAACCAGCCTGAATCTTTTTAAATGTACCAGTGTAAAGAATGCCAATCTCTAAAGGCTTAATCATGATGGGTGTGTTGTATTGACTTTAATTTGTAGCTTAATATGTAAGCGAGATAGTACAATGTGGCAGTTTTTTGGGCCCTTATTCTTCTCAGAAGATATGTTTGCTGTATGCTGAAATATTACATGAGAAATCTGGCCTATAGGAAACTGTTTTGTTGTTTTAATTAGCTACTTAGTGAAAAGAAATTAAATCACAGAACCGATTCAATTTAATTTTTAATAAATTTTCGGGTCTCTAATGTGAATTTTTTTAAAGATATTGATGTTACTATTAAGTATTATAGTAAGGAGGAACTCATAATACCCTGACATTTATTTTGGATGAATACATTTTCCTCTTATGCAGTACCTATTAGCAGAAAAACCTTATTCACAATATATTTTCCAATCTCCTGTGTAATTTCTGAACAAAGTATGTGATGGCTGTAAGAAATTATGAAATCATTTGAGTAATTTGTTAATAAATTCATAATAGTATTAAATAGAAGTCAGTTTGTTTAAATCATTATTTAATTCATCAATTTATATAGGCTTTGTAATCCATTGTCTGTAACAAAGATTAGCCTGTGATGAAAAGTCCATCAGTAAGGTTTGTACTAATCTGACTTTTTTACAAAGTGTTTGTGACTTGTTTATATTTAGTGTTTTAAATGACAACCTAATCTATAATTATGTACACATCATTTACTTAATAAAATATATAGACTGGAATTACCTTTATCTAAATCCTTCCTTGCAACTTTTGATTGTTTGCGTAACGAAGCGATTCAGGAACACAGTCCCATCATCAGGTTATAAAAATGAAATCATAAACTAATCACTCGTCGTTAAGTTTAAAACAAACCACTGCACAACATTCGAATTCACGAGAACACATAGCTATGTTCATTCACACACGTGCGCGTCGTCGTAAAGTTAAAAGTCGACTGATTTGTTATCGCAAACTTACACAGGCAGTCGTCTGCTTTCTTCCTGTTGCGTGCGTATTACTGTGAAGTAATACTACGTTATTACTAGTAATAATACTGTGTGTGTGTAGACAGTACAGACGTGACCATACATGCAGACTCACACCACCCTTTCTCTCAAAAATTAGCGGCCTACAACAGTTTCATTCACAGGCTTTTGATGATCCCCCTAAATAATGATGATTTTGAGTGTGAACTCAACATAATTAAACACATAGCTATAGCCAACGGCTATGAGTGCCAAATGATTGACAACATCCTTAAAAAACACAAAGCCCGTCGATCCAGACAGACACAAGATAATACACCTAATAACAAATTCATCTCAACAACATACACCGAGTTGATGGCTAAGATCCTAACATCCACCTTAAGTAAATTAGGTTATACCGTTACCTTTAAAACAAATAACCGTCTACGGAACTTGGTTCGTCCAGTCGTTCAGACCAACATTGAATCCAAAACCGGTGTTTATAAGCTTATATGCGACGATTGTGACCGTTTTTATATCGGCCAAACGGGCAGACCTTTTATCAACGATTCCGTGAACACACACCACACAGCCACTTTAACAGGGGTGATTTTTCCCTAGATAATATTAAATCTAATTTTACACGGCATCTAATTTCAAGCAATCATTCATATACCAATTTCAACGCTAACCTTATACCTCTACATTATTGTAGTAAGGGCCGATACAAGGATGCACTTGAAGAATTCGAGATATATAGAGGTCATAATAACCCCGATATATGTGACGACATACTCAATGATAAACTTAACTTCAGGTCCAACCCACTGTATGATACCGTGCTGCGATCGCTTAAAGATAATACTAGATAACAGTGCCCATCGACAAAGTCTTGACATGCTACACGCGGTGCACCGTGTCGGTTAATAGTACGCTTATAATATGTTCATTCATTGTATTTTATGTATTTGTTTATTATGTGTTTGTTTTAATATGGATTTTATTATATAACGAGCTCCTTTGGAGTGAAGGTCTGAAGATGGCCTGAAACGCGTAACCCAGCACAAATTACGCTAGACGTCACTTGACGGAAATTAAAAGGTAAATTATATAATTATCATACAGTGACTTGGACCGCATTAATTATGTTTAAAATGTTATAAGTTGACCAAAGGTAACTTTGTGTGGTATCAAAATAATTTGTAAACAAAAAGCAAAATAATGGTGTTATTTTATTTAATATTACAAGTAGTATAAGGAAGTTATAATACTTTAAAGATTTTAATAATTTGGGTATAGAAAAACGTTAGTATGATATAACAATGTTATAAATTATCAACCAATGGGAGTTAGAGTTTTACAGGGAGTTGCCATGACAACGAACCCTTGTTACATAGAAAACCGTTAATAAATTGTATCATTCCATTATTAGAGTTTGAGTAGGGTAGATGTATGAAGCCCACAAAGACAAAAAAAGAAGTGAATCATCCAATTTTATCTAAAGCACTGATTAAAAAGATAAACTAAATAACAATAATAACACTATTAGTAAACAAATAAATAAATTCAACCAAGGAAATAAAAAATATCCTGGAGAAATTGCTGAAGAAGCCCCAGTGAAGAATTAACTACCAACAGAAGGAAGAACATAGATGAAGATCTAACTGAACCCTGGAACCAACATTAGCCAGTAGGACTGAGGGAATTTAAACACCGTAACCAGATCATTAACGAAAATTGAACTTGGAATTCACCGAACTACCCAAGAAAGGACAAGCAGCAGTATTCGGGAGAAGAATTACCCCGGACCACTGAGACGAAGGATCGTTAAGTATATTTAAATACCACTTCACCGAAAAAACACCAGACCATCAACAATAAGTCAACTAAAATTTGCACTTCACTTATCACTTTAATAAACTTTTGAACTTAAACTTATTTCACAAACACCTCAAATAGAATAAATATATCAATCCAACTTTGATTTTTCATAAATATGTTGTAAAAAACGGAAAGGTTGATAACCATCAATAACCTATAAAACACTAGTTCCCATATCGGTAATTTACCACTATAATTTAAGTATATCACCAGTTCAATAATATTTATAAGGTATATTGTAAGATTTTGTACTTTTATTAGTCTGTATAACAACATTTTCTGTAGTCACAAGAACCTCGACTTGAGAATTAAATTAAACGAAATTGTCAACTGTATGCAAGAGTCTCCACCATAACAGCAAGCGGATAGAATAGCCAACCGCGAAAAAATTAAACATGCCGGCGCAAAATTAAGCATTATATTTTGAAGAAATTGTAATTATCGAACCCTATCAATAACTGTTAATAAAACTTAGTACACATTTTAAACTGTATGTTTGATTTTATTCAACACAATATAAAAGTTTGAGCAATTAAAATATAGAATAATAAACTTTACGAATTCGATTCACTAAGCAGTGTTGGTCAACCAGACGTCGAGGCAGTAAATTCGAATCTGAACGACCGAACGGGTGAGTCATTCGACATTCGTAAGTATTAAAACACGGTAACGAAAGCTCGTTACAAAGTTTGGAAGATGACCCGCGTACTGCGTGTCCGGAAAGTGCCACTACACCAGAAATCATCAATAAAATGCACGATATTGTTTTGGAAGATCACCGTTTGAAGGTGTCTGAAATTGTTAACCCTCTGGGCATCTCAGATAAAAATGTACATCACAATCTTACTGAGGAATTAAGTATGAAAAAGCTGTCTGCAAGATGGGTGCCGCGTTTGTTGACAAGTGACCAAAAACGCATGCGAATGCAAGCTTCTCAGGAATATTTGGAACGCTTTAAGAAAAATCCGAAAGATTTTATTCGTAGATTTGTAGCAACTGATGAAACTTGGGTCCATTACTTCACTCTAGAAACAAAACAACAGTCGAAACAACGGATGCATAGTGTTTCGTTGCCTCTACAATCGGTAAAATCAATTTTGTCGGCTGGAAAGTGTATGGATCCATTTTTCTGGGATTATAAGGGGATATTGTTACTAGATTGAATTAAAAAGGGTCAAACAATAAATGGAGATTATTACGCTAACCTTCTGGGTCAATGAAATGTAAAAATTCTAGAAAAAAGACCAGGTTTAACAAAGATCATTTTTCGTCAGGATAATGCACGACCTCACATATGCGTTGTGTCTATGGCAAAATCGCCGAGTTCAAGTACGATGTGTTGCACCATCCGCCTGATTTAGCGCCATCTGACTTTCATCTATTCCAAAATCTCAAAACATTTTCGGGGGGAAGCGATTTTCCTCAGAAAACGAGCTGAAAGCGGTAGTAAACGATTATTTTGAGGACCTAGAAGAATCGGACTTACTCAACGGAGTAAGTGACGGGTTAATGACTTGACGCTTCAGTGCTGTTCGTAGGGCGAACGTGGCGCCACGATGAGGTAAAAAACAGGAACGCCACACATTCGTTTCTA
This sequence comes from Magicicada septendecula, assembly GCA_034769895.1. NCBI lineage: Eukaryota > Metazoa > Arthropoda > Insecta > Hemiptera > Cicadidae > Magicicada > Magicicada septendecula. The sequence goes on along the minus strand of CM068373.1, from coordinate 204,083,838 downwards.
TGGTAGGCCGCGAACTTTTCAAATCACCCTCGTATAACGAATTCTTATCTTGGGAAACGTATTGCCTCTGTATTCGAGAGTATTGAAGCCGCAGTGGAAATGCAGTTGTTTTGAATCAGGCTTACGCATTTTTTACGTGAAGACAGAGAAACAGAGAAAAAGTATATATTTGGTTTACAGAAGAAAACTTCACGGAAAACCAGAAACCAATCATGTACTTGTACTGTGTTTCTCCTTTACAGTATACACGTTTGAGAGCTATAAGTTGATCACCGGATGACAAGCTATTTCAAATTAAACTATAACAAACATACGACAATGTTTAAAGTAAAAAATAATATTTATATGATTTCCTTGAAATTTTCTACAGATTATTTTGAGCTGACTAAAATTTTGATGTCATCAATTCTGATAATTCAATTTTCGAGCAGGATTTCTATTTTTTTAATTTTTGTATTTAATTTTACATTCAAAATGAACAATAAACAAGTTGCAATAATTAAACACTTTCGTGCAAGCACTGGCGTCTATATATTAACAAAACTGTACATATAAATACTAATAATACCTCAGATGGTACCTCAGATATTATTAATGTACTCAGATTATACACTTTCCAAAAAACATAATACTTTCATTACATACCAGTGCTTATATTTAAATGTTGTTTGTAAACAAGTGCAAATAACGGCTGTCACTTACCTTTTTAAATAAGCATGTAGACAACGTATAGTGCTATCTAAGTTGTAGCATACATATTAAATATGCTCCGAATTGTTTACTTTTATTAATGGCTTTGCAGTGTTACCCAATTTTTGTGAGACTTTTTAACATGTTCATAATAACAATAAAAAATTTGTCTCACATGCTGCCTCTTTTTGAACGCACTTTTATTACTGAACATAATTATTGATAATTATACTACATACTGCATAAAAATAAAACAGTACATTTAGAGAGAGAGAGAGAGAGAGAGAGAGAGAGAGAGAGAGAGAGAGAGAGAGAGAGAGAGAGAGAGAGAGACAGACAGATATTTCCTTCTTACGTGCACTTAGTAAAATGCCAACTGAAAACTGTTAAAACAGGTTGAATATTCATGATTTTAGTAATAATTCTTATACAAATGGACAAATAATTCTCTACTGCCTGTTTTTACTTTTTTAATAATTGCACTGTTTTCAACAAGTCCAAAAACTTTAGACACTTTCATTCTGTAGCCTATTTTATTCTGAAATAACTGATCTACAACACTTGTCAATACCACATGCAAGTTGAAGAAACGAACCTTATAGCTACTGGCCCAGTGGATAATCACAGCATACAGGATAATCAAAGTGAATTCACTGTAAAGGGGCTTAAAAAATGTGTTTCTAATAACCCGGATGGAAGTGAGGATGGCATTCTCTGGAAAGTCTCCAGTTATGACTCTAATTCCAGTACCAGTACTGAAGATGCACTGGTTGAAGAAAACAAGGATGATGACTGGGACTAAAAATAATACAGTACTTTATCACTTATAATTCCAAATTTAATTGAAAAGAGCCACATGTATTTGGTTTCACCTCAAGGGACGGTATTTAGACCACTTAATTATCTTTCTCATAGCACTCCTTAAAAAATTATGGGACATATTATATGCAGGTTCCTTTTCCCTGTAAACCACCTTCAACAATCTACAGTTGTCTTATATGTGAGGTTGTCTTACATTCAGGCCAATACAGTACTGTAATTCAACAAAGAATTTAACACCTCTCTGTACTGCTGCAACAAATTAACTGTAGTCTCAATAACATGTGTAAAATAAGAGATTGCTACAGATACTGTGATACTGAAAGCTTTATTATAATCTTCTATATATTGATCTGCAAGTTCACATACTACTCAACTGAACAAGGCTTGTTACAGACAACAAGCTAACACTATTTACTCTACTGTAAATTTGTATCTCTTTCAATAAATTAAGTGGACTCAGAAATGATTTGCTACACACAAGATGATATATTTGCTGGATTGAAAGTACTGATACTCACAAATACTTGGTGCTCATTACTTCATTGGTACACTTCCAATGAAGTAAATGATTTTCATTTTTGGTTTGGTCTCCAAGTTGCGTATTTAATAAATTATATAGACTGGTAATTACCTTTATCTAATTCCTTCCTTCCAACTTTTGATTGTTTGCGTAACGATGCGTTTGAGGAACACAATCCCATCATCAGGTTATAAAAATGAAATCATGAACTAATCACTCGTCGTTAAGTTTAAAATAAAACCACTGCACAACATTCGAATTCACGCGAACACACATGTAGACTACAACTTTCCACCTGATAATAAACATAATATCGTTGATGAAGTCATTAATGCCGAGACCGCTGTCAAAGCTATTAATGACTCGAAAATCCAAAATGAATCACGTCACATAATTAATCATAAATTTATTAAAATTTTAAATAACCGTAATACTGATGGTCGTACCATACAGAAACAGTTAAGAGCGCAGGCTGAACGCAAGACACTCAAAAAGATAAATACTATGTTGCTTAATAGTAACGTACTTATTACTAAAGCAGACAAAGGTCATACTTTGGTAATAATCCACAACGACACATACACACAGAAAGTACACAAATTCATTTCCGATAAAAATATCGAGCTAATAAAATTCGATCCCACAGACTCATATGTAAAATCATTAAACAATGCTATTAACAATTGTACCAATTTATTTGATGATCGCACTCGTCGTTTCTTAAAACCTATTAACGCGCGCGCCCCAAAACTTACCGGCTTACCCAAGATCCACAAAAGTGACATTCCTATCAGGCCATTAGTTAATTTTACCACAGCGCCGGGTTTCAAAACAGCCAAGAAACTTGTCACACTAATTAAGGACAACATCTTTCTAAAAAACAACCACATTATCGTTAACAATATTGATTTCATAAACAGGGTCAACGACATAAAATTACAACCCAGTTACAAACTAGCCTCTTTTGACATCGTCAATTTATACACGAATATACCCGTGAACCAAACTTTGGATATTTTGAACAACAATCTCCATGACACTAACAAACTGGACACACAACTCATTAAAGAACTAATTACCATACTAAGGCTCATCCTTCAACAAAACTATTTTACTTTCAACGGGAATTACTATATTCAAACAGATGGCCTGGCTATGGGTTCACCGTTATCCGGCCTGTTGGCTGATACATATCTTGATTTTTATGAAAACAACTACATCCTTAATAATAACATCTTTGCCAATAATATTATCTTTTATGGCCGATATGTTGATGACACTTTTCTGGTTTTTAATGGTACCCTACGCCAAATCAGTAATCTTAAAACCATATGAATACTGTTACTCACAATATTCAGTTTACTATGGAAACTGAAACCAACAATGAACTCAACTTTCTCGATCTTACTGTCACTAGGCGGCTTAACAACTTAAATTTTAAAATTTACAGAAAGCCTACCACCACAGACGTGACCATACATGCGCAGAACTCACACCACCCTTTCTCTCAAAAATTAGCGGCCTACAACAGTTTCATTCACAGGCTTTTGATGATCCCCCTAAATAATGATGATTTCGAGTGTGAACTCAACATAATTAAACACATAGCTATAGCCAACGGCTATGAGTGCCAAATGATTGACAACATCCTTAAAAAACACAAAGCCCGTCGATCCAGACAGACACAAGATAATACACCTAATAACAAATTCATCTCAACAACATACACCGAGTTGATGGCTAAGATCCTAACATCCACCTTAAGTAAATTAGGTTATACCGTTACCTTTAAAACAAATAACCGTCTACGGAACTTGGTTCGTCCAGTCGTTCAGACCAACATTGAATCCAAAACCGGTGTTTATAAGCTTATATGCGACGATTGTGACCGTTTTTATATCGGCCAAACGGGCAGACCTTTTATCAACGATTCCGTGAACACACACCACACAGCCACTTTAACAGGGGTGATTTTTCCCTAGATAATATTAAATCTAATTTTACACGGCATCTAATTTCAAGCAATCATTCATATACCAATTTCAACGCTAACCTTATACCTCTACATTATTGTAGTAAGGGCCGATACATGGATGCACTTGAAGAATTCGAGATATATAGAGGTCATAATAACCCCGATATATGTGACGACATACTCAATGATAAACTTAACTTCAGGTCCAACCCACTGTATGATACCGTGCTGCGATCGCTTAAAGATAATACTAGATAACAGTGCCCATCGACAAAGTCTTGACATGCTACACGCGGTGCACCGTGTCGGTTAATAGTACGCTTATAATATGTTCATTCATTGTATTTTATGTATTTGTTTATTATGTGTTTGTTTTAATATGGATTTTATTATATAACGAGCTCCTTTGGAGTGAAGGTCTGAAGATGGCCTGAAACGCGTAACCCAGCACAAATTACGCTAGACGTCACTTGACGGAAATTAAAAGGTAAATTATATAATTATTATACAGTGACTTGGATCGCATTAATTATGTTTAAAATGTTATAAGTTGACCAAATGTAACTTTGTGTGGTATCAAAATAATTTGTAAACAAAATGCAAAATAATGGTGTTATTGTATTTAATATTACAAGTAGTATAAGGAAGTTATAATACTTTAAAGATTTTAATAATTTGTGTATATAAAAACGTTAGTATGATATAACAATGTTATAAATTATCAACCAATGGGAGTTAGAGTTTTACAGGGAGTTGCCATGACAACGAACCCTTGTTACATAGAAAACCGTTAATAAATTGTATCATTCCATTATTAGAGTTTGAGTAGGGTGGATGTATGAAGCCCACAAAGACATAAAAAGAAGTGAATCATCCAATTTTATCTAAAGCACTGATTAAGAAGATAAACTAAATAACAATAATAACACTATTAGTAAACAAATAAATAAATTCAACCAAGGAAATAAAAAATAACCTGGAGAAATTGCTGAAGAAGCCCCAGTGAAGAATTAACAACCAACAGAAGGAAGAACATAGATGACATCTAACTGAACCCTGGAACCAACATTAGCCAGTAGGACTGAGGGAATTTAAACACCGTAACCAGATCATTAACGAAAATTGAACTTGGAATTCACCGAACTACCCAAGAAAGGACAAGCAACAGTATTCGGGAGAAGAATTACCCCGGACCGCTGAGACGAAGGATCGTTAAGTATATTTAAATACCACTTCACCGAAAAAACACCAGACCATCAACAATAAGTCAACTAAAATTTGCACTTCACTTATCACTTTAATAAACTTTTGAACTTAAACTTATTTCACAAACACCTCAAATAGAATAAATATATCAATCCAACTTTGATTTTTCATAAATATGTTGTAAAAAACGGAAAGGTTGATAACCATCAATAACCTATAAAACACTAGTTCCCATATCGGTAATTTACCACTATAATTTAAGTATATCACCAGTTCAATAATATTTATAAGGTATATTGTAAGATTTTGTACTTTTATTAGTCTGTATAACAACATTTTCTGTAGTCACAAGAACCTCGACTTGAGAATTAAATTAAACGAAATTGTCAACTGTATGCAAGAGTCTCCACCATAACAGCAAGCGGATAGAATAACCAACCGCGAAAAAATTAAACATGCCGGCGCAAAATTAAGCATTATATTTTGAAGAAATTGTAATTATCGAACCCTATCAATAACTGTTAATAAAACTTAGTACACATTTTAAACTGTATGTTTGATTTTATTCAACACAATATAAAAGTTTGAGCAATTAAAATATAGAATAATAAACTTTACGAATTCGATTCACTAAGCAGTGTTGGTCAACCAGACGTCGAGGCAGTAAATTCGAATCTGAACGACCGAACGGGTGAGTAGACATTCGACATTCGTAAGTATTAAAACACGGTAACGAAAGTGCGTTACAAAGTTTGGAAGATGACCCGCGTACTGCGTGTCCGGAAAGTGCCACTACACCAGAAATCATCAATAAAATGCACGATATTGTTTTGGAAGATCACCGTTTGAAGGTGTCTGAAATTGTTAACCCTCTGGGCATCTCAGATGAAAATGTACATCACATTCTTACTGAGGAATTAGATATGAAAAAGCTGTCTGCAACATGGGTGCCGCGTTTGTTGACAAGTGACCAAAAACGCATGCGAATGCAAGCTTCTCAGGAATATTTGGACCGCTTTAAGAAAAATCCGAAAGATTTTATTCGTAGATTTGTAGCAACTGATGAAACTTGGGTCCATTACTTCACTCTAGAAACAAAACAACAGTCGAAACAACGGATGCATAGTGTTTCGTTGCCTCTACAATCGGTAAAACCAATTTTGTCGGCTGGAAAGTGTATGGATCCATTTTTCTGGGATGATAAGGGGATATTGTTACTAGATTGAATTGAAAAGGGTCAAACAATATATGGAGATTATTACGCTAACCTTCTGGGTCAATGAAATGTAAAAATTCTAGAAAAAAAGACCAGGTTTAACAAAGATCATTTTTCGTCAGGATAATGCAGGACCTCACATATGCGTTGTGTCTATGGCAAAATCGCCGAGTTCAAGTACGATGTGTTGCACCATCCGCCTGATTTAGCGCCATCTGATTTTCATCTATTCCAAAATCTCAAAACATTTTCGGGGGGAAGCGATTTTCCTCAGAAAACGAGCTGAAAGCGGTAGTAAACGGTTATTTTGAGGACCTAGAAGAATCGGACTTACTCAACGGAGTAAGTGACGGGGTAATGACTTGACGCTTCACTGCTGTTCGTAGGGCGAACGTGGCGCCACGATGAGGTAAAAAACAGGAACGCCACACATTCGTTTCTATGGTAGGCCGCGAACTTTTCAAATCACCCTCGTATAACGAATTCTTATCTTGGGAAACGTATTGCCTCTGTATTCGAGAGTATTGAAGCCGCAGTGGAAATGCAGTTGTTTTGAATCAGGCTTACGCATTTTTTACGTGAAGACAGAGAAACAGAGAAAAAGTATATATTTGGTTTACAGAAGAAAACTTCACGGAAAACCAGAAACCAATCATGTACTTGTACTGTGTTTCTCCTTTACAGTATACACGTTTGAGAGCTATAAGTTGATCACCGGATGACAAGCTATTTCAAATTAAACTATAACAAACATACGACAATGTTTAAAGTAAAAAATAATATTTATATGATTTCCTTGAAATTTTCTACAGATTATTTTGAGCTGACTAAAATTTTGATGTCATCAATTCTGATAATTCAATTTTCGAGCAGGATTTCTATTTTTTTAATTTTTGTATTTAATTTTACATTCAAAATGAACAATAAACAAGTTGCAATAATTAAACACTTTCGTGCAAGCACTGGCGTCTATATATTAACAAAACTGTACATATAAATACTAATAATACCTCAGATGGTACCTCAGATATTATTAATGTACTCAGATTATACACTTTCCAAAAAACATAATACTTTCATTACATACCAGTGCTTATATTTAAATGTTGTTTGTAAACAAGTGCAAATAACGGCTGTCACTTACCTTTTTAAATAAGCATGTAGACAACGTATAGTGCTATCTAAGTTGTAGCATACATATTAAATATGCTCCGAATTGTTTACTTTTATTAATGGCTTTGCAGTGTTACCCAATTTTTGTGAGACTTTTTAACATGTTCATAATAACAATAAAAAATTTGTCTCACATGCTGCCTCTTTTTGAACGCACTTTTATTACTGAACATAATTATTGATAATTATACTACATACTGCATAAAAATAAAACAGTACATTTAGAGAGAGAGAGAGAGAGAGAGAGAGAGAGAGAGAGAGAGAGAGAGAGAGAGACAGACAGATATTTCCTTCTTACGTGCACTTAGTAAAATGCCAACTGAAAACTGTTAAAACAGGTTGAATATTCATGATTTTAGTAATAATTCTTATACAAATGGACAAATAATTCTCTACTGCCTGTTTTTACTTTTTTAATAATTGCACTGTTTTCAACAAGTCCAAAAACTTTAGACACTTTCATTCTGTAGCCTATTTTATTCTGAAATAACTGATCTACAACACTTGTCAATACCACATGCAAGTTGAAGAAACGAACCTTATAGCTACTGGCCCAGTGGATAATCACAGCATACAGGATAATCAAAGTGAATTCACTGTAAAGGGGCTTAAAAAATGTGTTTCTAATAACCCGGATGGAAGTGAGGATGACATTCTCTGGAAAGTCTCCAGTTATGACTCTAATTCCAGTACCAGTACTGAAGATGCACTGGTTGAAGAAAACAAGGATGATGACTGGGACTAAAAATAATACAGTACTTTATCACTTATAATTCCAAATTTAATTGAAAAGAGCCACATGTATTTGGTTTCACCTCAAGGGACGGTATTTAGACCACTTAATTATCTTTCTCATAGCACTCCTTAAAAAATTATGGGACATATTATATGCAGGTTCCTTTTCCCTGTAAACCACCTTCAACAATCTACAGTTGTCTTATATGTGAGGTTGTCTTACATTCAGGCCAATACAGTACTGTAATTCAACAAAGAATTTAACACCTCTCTGTACTGCTGCAACAAATTAACTGTAGTCTCAATAACATGTGTAAAATAAGAGATTGCTACAGATACTGTGATACTGAAAGCTTTATTATAATCTTCTATATATTGATCTGCAAGTTCACATACTACTCAACTGAACAAGGCTTGTTACAGACAACAAGCTAACACTATTTACTCTACTGTAAATTTGTATCTCTTTCAATAAATTAAGTGGACTCAGAAATGATTTGCTACACACAAGATGATATATTTGCTGGATTGAAAGTACTGATACTCACAAATACTTGGTGCTCATTACTTCATTGGTACACTTCCAATGAAGTAAATGATTTTCATTTTTGGTTTGGTCTCCAAGTTGCGTATTTAATAAATTATATAGACTGGTAATTACCTTTATCTAATTCCTTCCTTCCAACTTTTGATTGTTTGCGTAACGATGCGTTTGAGGAACACAATCCCATCATCAGGTTATAAAAATGAAATCATGAACTAATCACTCGTAGTTAAGTTTAAAATAAAACCACTGCACAACATTCGAATTCACGCGAACACACATGTAGACTACAACTTTCCACCTGATAATAAACATAATATCGTTGATGAAGTCATTAATGCCGAGACCGCTGTCAAAGCTATTAATGACTCGAAAATCCAAAATGAATCACGTCACATAATTAATCATAAATTTATTAAAATTTTAAATAACCGTAATACTGATGGTCGTACCATACAGAAACAGTTAAGAGCGCAGGCTGAACGCAAGACACTCAAAAAGATAAATACTATGTTGCTTAATAGTAACGTACTTATTACTAAAGCAGACAAAGGTCATACTTTGGTAATAATCCACAACGACACATACACACAGAAAGTACACAAATTCATTTCCGATAAAAATATCGAGCTAATAAAATTCGATCCCACAGACTCATATGTAAAATCATTAAACAATGCTATTAACAATTGTACCAATTTATTTGATGATCGCACTCGTCGTTTCTTAAAACCTATTAACGCGCGCGCCCCAAAACTTACCGGCTTACCCAAGATCCACAAAAGTGACATTCCTATCAGGCCATTAGTTAATTTTACCACAGCGCCGGGTTTCAAAACAGCCAAGAAACTTGTCACACTAATTAAGGACAACATCTTTCTAAAAAACAACCACATTATCGTTAACAATATTGATTTCATAAACAGGGTCAACGACATAAAATTACAACCCAGTTACAAACTAGCCTCTTTTGACATCGTCAATTTATACACGAATATACCCGTGAACCAAACTTTGGATATTTTGAACAACAATCTCCATGACACTAACAAACTGGACACACAACTCATTAAAGAACTAATTACCATACTAAGGCTCATCCTTCAACAAAACTATTTTACTTTCAACGGGAATTACTATATTCAAACAGATGGCCTGGCTATGGGTTCACCGTTATCCGGCCTGTTGGCTGATACATATCTTGATTTTTATGAAAACAACTACATCCTTAATAATAACATCTTTGCCAATAATATTATCTTTTATGGCCGATATGTTGATGACACTTTTCTGGTTTTTAATGGTACCCTACGCCAAATCAGTAATCTTAAAACCATATGAATACTGTTACTCACAATATTCAGTTTACTATGGAAACTGAAACCAACAATGAACTCAACTTTCTCGATCTTACTGTCACTAGGCGGCTTAACAACTTAAATTTTAAAATTTACAGAAAGCCTACCACCACAGACGTGACCATACATGCGCAGAACTCACACCACCCTTTCTCTCAAAAATTAGCGGCCTACAACAGTTTCATTCACAGGCTTTTGATGATCCCCCTAAATAATGATGATTTCGAGTGTGAACTCAACATAATTAAACACATAGCTATAGCCAACGGCTATGAGTGCCAAATGATTGACAACATCCTTAAAAAACACAAAGCCCGTCGATCCAGACAGACACAAGATAATACACCTAATAACAAATTCATCTCAACAACATACACCGAGTTGATGGCTAAGATCCTAACATCCACCTTAAGTAAATTAGGTTATACCGTTACCTTTAAAACAAATAACCGTCTACGGAACTTGGTTCGTCCAGTCGTTCAGACCAACATTGAATCCAAAACCGGTGTTTATAAGCTTATATGCGACGATTGTGACCGTTTTTATATCGGCCAAACGGGCAGACCTTTTATCAACGATTCCGTGAACACACACCACACAGCCACTTTAACAGGGGTGATTTTTCCCTAGATAATATTAAATCTAATTTTACACGGCATCTAATTTCAAGCAATCATTCATATACCAATTTCAACGCTAACCTTATACCTCTACATTATTGTAGTAAGGGCCGATACATGGATGCACTTGAAGAATTCGAGATATATAGAGGTCATAATAACCCCGATATATGTGACGACATACTCAATGATAAACTTAACTTCAGGTCCAACCCACTGTATGATACCGTGCTGCGATCGCTTAAAGATAATACTAGATAACAGTGCCCATCGACAAAGTCTTGACATGCTACACGCGGTGCACCGTGTCGGTTAATAGTACGCTTATAATATGTTCATTCATTGTATTTTATGTATTTGTTTATTATGTGTTTGTTTTAATATGGATTTTATTATATAACGAGCTCCTTTGGAGTGAAGGTCTGAAGATGGCCTGAAACGCGTAACCCAGCACAAATTACGCTAGACGTCACTTGACGGAAATTAAAAGGTAAATTATATAATTATTATACAGTGACTTGGATCGCATTAATTATGTTTAAAATGTTATAAGTTGACCAAATGTAACTTTGTGTGGTATCAAAATAATTTGTAAACAAAATGCAAAATAATGGTGTTATTGTATTTAATATTACAAGTAGTATAAGGAAGTTATAATACTTTAAAGATTTTAATAATTTGTGTATATAAAAACGTTAGTATGATATAACAATGTTATAAATTATCAACCAATGGGAGTTAGAGTTTTACAGGGAGTTGCCATGACAACGAACCCTTGTTACATAGAAAACCGTTAATAAATTGTATCATTCCATTATTAGAGTTTGAGTAGGGTGGATGTATGAAGCCCACAAAGACATAAAAAGAAGTGAATCATCCAATTTTATCTAAAGCACTGATTAAGAAGATAAACTAAATAACAATAATAACACTATTAGTAAACAAATAAATAAATTCAACCAAGGAAATAAAAAATAACCTGGAGAAATTGCTGAAGAAGCCCCAGTGAAGAATTAACAACCAACAGAAGGAAGAACATAGATGACATCTAACTGAACCCTGGAACCAACATTAGCCAGTAGGACTGAGGGAATTTAAACACCGTAACCAGATCATTAACGAAAATTGAACTTGGAATTCACCGAACTACCCAAGAAAGGACAAGCAACAGTATTCGGGAGAAGAATTACCCCGGACCGCTGAGACGAAGGATCGTTAAGTATATTTAAATACCACTTCACCGAAAAAACACCAGACCATCAACAATAAGTCAACTATAATTTGCACTTCACTTATCACTTTAATAAACTTTTGAACTTAAACTTATTTCACAAACACCTCAAATAGAATAAATATATCAATCCAACTTTGATTTTTCATAAATATGTTGTAAAAAACGGAAAGGTTGATAACCATCAATAACCTATAAAACACTAGTTCCCATATCGGTAATTTACCACTATAATTTAAGTATATCACCAGTTCAATAATATTTATAAGGTATATTGTAAGATTTTGTACTTTTATTAGTCTGTATAACAACATTTTCTGTAGTCACAAGAACCTCGACTTGAGAATTAAATTAAACGAAATTGTCAACTGTATGCAAGAGTCTCCACCATAACAGCAAGCGGATAGAATAACCAACCGCGAAAAAATTAAACATGCCGGCGCAAAATTAAGCATTATATTTTGAAGAAATTGTAATTATCGAACCCTATCAATAACTGTTAATAAAACTTAGTACACATTTTAAACTGTATGTTTGATTTTATTCAACACAATATAAAAGTTTGAGCAATTAAAATATAGAATAATAAACTTTACGAATTCGATTCACTAAGCAGTGTTGGTCAACCAGACGTCGAGGCAGTAAATTCGAATCTGAACGACCGAACGGGTGAGTAGACATTCGACATTCGTAAGTATTAAAACACGGTAACGAAAGTGCGTTACAAAGTTTGGAAGATGACCCGCGTACTGCGTGTCCGGAAAGTGCCACTACACCAGAAATCATCAATAAAATGCACGATATTGTTTTGGAAGATCACCGTTTGAAGGTGTCTGAAATTGTTAACCCTCTGGGCATCTCAGATGAAAATGTACATCACATTCTTACTGAGGAATTAGATATGAAAAAGCTGTCTGCAACATGGGTGCCGCGTTTGTTGACAAGTGACCAAAAACGCATGCGAATGCAAGCTTCTCAGGAATATTTGGACCGCTTTAAGAAAAATCCGAAAGATTTTATTCGTAGATTTGTAGCAACTGATGAAACTTGGGTCCATTACTTCACTCTAGAAACAAAACAACAGTCGAAACAACGGATGCATAGTGTTTCGTTGCCTCTACAATCGGTAAAACCAATTTTGTCGGCTGGAAAGTGTATGGATCCATTTTTCTGGGATGATAAGGGGATATTGTTACTAGATTGAATTGAAAAGGGTCAAACAATATATGGAGATTATTACGCTAACCTTCTGGGTCAATGAAATGTAAAAATTCTAGAAAAAAAGACCAGGTTTAACAAAGATCATTTTTCGTCAGGATAATGCAGGACCTCACATATGCGTTGTGTCTATGGCAAAATCGCCGAGTTCAAGTACGATGTGTTGCACCATCCGCCTGATTTAGCGCCATCTGATTTTCATCTATTCCAAAATCTCAAAACATTTTCGGGGGGAAGCGATTTTCCTCAGAAAACGAGCTGAAAGCGGTAGTAAACGGTTATTTTGAGGACCTAGAAGAATCGGACTTACTCAACGGAGTAAGTGACGGGGTAATGACTTGACGCTTCACTGCTGTTCGTAGGGCGAACGTGGCGCCACGATGAGGTAAAAAACAGGAACGCCACACATTCGTTTCTATGGTAGGCCGCGAACTTTTCAAATCACCCTCGTATAACGAATTCTTATCTTGGGAAACGTATTGCCTCTGTATTCGAGAGTATTGAAGCCGCAGTGGAAATGCAGTTGTTTTGAATCAGGCTTACGCATTTTTCACGTAAAGACAGAGAAACAGAGAAAAAGTATATATTTGGTTTACAGAAGAAAACTTCACGGAAAACCAGAAACCAATCATGTACTTGTACTGTGTTTCTCCTTTACAGTATACACGTTTGAGAGCTATAAGTTGATCACCGGATGACAAGCTATTTCAAATTAAACTATAACAAACATACGACAATGTTTAAAGTAAAAAATAATATTTATATGATTTCCTTGAAATTTTCTACAGATTATTTTGAGCTGACTAAAATTTTGATGTCACCAATTCTGATAATTTAATTTTCGAGCAGGATTTCTATTTTTTTAATTTTTGTATTTAATTTCCATCCAAAATGAACAATAAACAAGTTGCAATAATTAAACACGTTCGTGCAAGCACTGGCGTCTATATATTAACAAAACTGAATATAAATACTAATAATACCTCAGATGGTACCTCAGATATTATTAATGTACTCAGATTATACACTTTCCAAAAAACATAATACTTTCATTACATACCAGTGCTTATATTTAAATGTTGTTTGTAAACAAGTGCAAATAACGGCTGTCACTTACCTTTTTAAATAAGCATGTAGACAACGTATAGTGCTATCTAAGTTGTAGCATACATATTAAATATGCTCCGAATTGTTTACTTTTATTAATGGCTTTGCAGTGTTACCCAATTATTGTGAGACTTTTTAACATGTTCATAATAACAATAAAAAATTTGTCTCACATGCGGCCTCTTTTTGAACGCACTTTTATTACTGAACATAATTATTGATAATTATACTACATACTGCATAAAAATAAAACAGTACATTTAGAGAGAGAGAGAGAGAGAGAGAGAGAGATACAGACAGACAGATATTTCCTTCTTATGTGCACTTAGTAAAATGCCAACTGATAACTGTTAAAACAGGTTGAATATTCATGATTTTAGTAATAATTCTTATACAAATGGACAAATAATTCTCTACTGCCTGTTTTTACTTTTTAATAATTGCACTGTTTTCAACAAATCCAAAAACTTTAGACACTTTCATTCTGTAGCCTATTTTATTCTGAAATAACTGATCTACAACACTTGTCAATACCACATGCAAGTTGAAGAAACGAACCTTACAGCTACTAGCCCAGTGGATAATCACAGCATACAGGATAATCAAAATGAATTCACTGTAAAGGGGCTTAAAAAATGTGTTTCTAATAACCCGGATGGAAGTGAGGATGACATTCTGTGGAAAGTCTCCAGTTATGACTCTAATTCCAGTACCAGTACTGAAGATGCACTGGGTGAAGAAAACAAGGATGATGACTGGGACTAAAAATAATACAGTACTTTATCACTTATAATTCCAAATTTAATTGAAAAGAGCCACATGTATTTGGTTTCACCTCAAGGGACGGTATTTAGACCACTTAATTATCTTTCTCATAGAACTCCTTAAAAAATTATGGGACATATTATATGCAGGTTCCTTTTCCCTGTAAACCACCTTCAACAATCTACAGTTGTCTTATATGTGAGGTTGTCTTACATTCAGGCCAATACAGTACTGTAATTCAACAAAGAATTTAACACCTCTCTGTACTGCTGCAACAAATTAGCTGTAGTCTCAATAATATGTGTAAAATAAGAGATTGCTACAGATACTGTGATACTGAAAGCTTTATTATAATCTTCTATATATTGATTTGCAAGTTCACATACTACTCAACTGAACAAGGCTTGTTACAGACAACAAGCTAACACTGTTTACTCTACTGTAAATTTGTATCTCTTTCAATAAATTAAGTGGACTCAGAAATGATTTGCTACACACAAGATGATATATTTGCTGGATTGAAAGTATTGATACTCACAAATACTTGGTGCTCATTACTTCATTGGTACACTTCCAATGAAGTAAATGATTTTCATTTTTGGTTTGGTCTCCAAGTTGCGTACTTAATAAATTATATAGACTGGTAATTACCTTTATCTAAATCCTTCCTTCCAACTTGTGATTGTTTGCGTAACGATGCGTTTGAGGAACACAATCCCATCATCAGGTTATAAAAATGAAATCATGAACTAATCACTCGTCGTTAAGTTTAAAATAAAACCACTGCACAACATTCGAATTCACGCGAACACACATGTAGACTACAACATTCCACCTGATAATAAACATAATATCGTTGATGAAGTCATTAATGCCGAGACCGCTGTCAAAGCTATTAATGACTCGAAAATCCAAAATGAATCACGTCACATAATTAATCATAAATTTATTAAAATTTTAAATAACCGTAGTACTGATGGTCGTACCATACAGAAACAGTTAAGAGCGCAGGCTGAACGCAAGACACTCAAAAAGATAAATACTAAGTTGTGTTCCGTACTTGGTTCGGCATTGTAGGCGATGTGTTTTTAAAACGAGCGGCTTTGACGTCACGCGCGGCCACGGCATCTCGTCGCCGTTGTACTATGCTCACTGTTGTTGTGCAGCGACGAAATTCAGTTGACTCGTCCAGCTGTTTTTGTACATTCCTGCATCAGAGAGGTTTCTTGGTTAGATAGACACTTTGAATCTGTCTCATTTTTATTTGAACCCTCAGCGAGATCATCTGCTCTCGGCTGACGGCACTCATCAGTTCAGGACTTCGTCGACTTTCTCTATGGTTGGCTGAATAAAGTTCTGCTCCAGGTATGTACAAGTTGACGGGTTCTAAAAATATTTTAACCCCAAATATAATTTTTGTGTTTCAGCTTCTATTATAAACTATACTTGTGTGTGTGTGCGTGTATATCAGTTTTCAATTTGGGCGTTAATGCAAATTAAAGATTAACTTAATATGAATGTAAATGTTGCGGGTCAAATTGACTTCAGTAAAGAAAATGATAATGCATCTTGCACTCAGCTGTTGTTTTTTTGTTTTTGTCATTAATAATTATGAAATACTCAGTTAATTAATTTGAACATTCTCAATGAAATACTTAAAACGTAGTTAGTAATTGAGTGGAATAAGTCACAGCTGGGGAGTTCAATACTGATTAATACGAATTAGTGGCGATGTGTGTGTAGTGGCTGTTGAAGCTTTAAAGTGTGTGTTAGAAATTTAATGCGGATGGCGTATGTGGCGAGATCATTTCCTTGTGACACCCTATACAACTCATTGCATGTCACAGGTGCTCGAACAAGGGCGAGATGGGTGTCGGGTGTGACGACCAACTGTCCACCCTCCTGGCAGAGACGATCCTTTAGCCATGATATGCCGTCAGTCGAGATCTACCGTTCAGACACACTTATGACGCCCAGGACTTCTTAGTACAACCGAGACACTACTGATCAGCCACAGTATTGCTTAAGTGTACCGGACGATCCAGGTGGGACCATTCTAATTATTTAATTCTATCTCAACGACATTGTGAATGCACGGAAGCTCCCAGAAGCTCACTCATGAAGTTTTAACCGTTAAACTTTTGCACAAACTCTCATGTTCAGTTCTGTGACTGCATGTGTGAACATTACACAATTAAACCTAATGAAATCTATTATATCTGCTTATAATGTGTAAGAAAAATTACACACACACGCATATCCGCAGTCGGCTCTAAGTTCTATTTTTTAATCCAATTAAAGCTATTAGAGAGTTAGTTATTTTGTGCTTTCATGTCATGCGGTCATGGCAGAATTCTAGTCACGTAAAGGGGGCTGTCTGATGTTTTTCAGTTGTGAAACTTTTTTTATGGTCACATATTCTTATTGCTTATTATGATTAAAGTGAGGGTTGATTAGTATTTCGAGTCTCTGGTTTGGTTGGGGGCACTTACATGTTCTGGTGCTAATTACCATGGCATATTAATGCTTCGTAGCTGTTATTTATCTGATTACCTTGTTAATTATATTTATACATATATATATGGTTGTGCATTCATTTATTCTAGTTGAAATGGGTTTTATGAGGGGTTTGGTACAGAAATGAGGGATGTTGTGTCATTTATGTTGTGTATGTGCTTGTGTGTGTAATCTTTATATATTTTGTTGGGGAAATATGTTATAAATTAAAAGATCATAAATGTGCTTACTAAGTTACTAAAAGGCTAGCCTATTTGAAGTCTATACAACACTTATGGATTAGTGATTTTATATTTTGTGAATAATATTATTGCAACCATTAACTTGAACATAATGTGGCAGGATTTATGCAATTTATGTGAATATTCAAATCACTCACATTTTATGCCATTAAGAATATTAATTGATATATAATCCTGCAGTTAATTTTGCTCTTTGTCAATCTATAACTTGTCATCTCATGTAACAGTTGCATGCTTAATAAAGTATAAGCTTGTTGGTTACTAGACTTTTTCATTTGCAAGTCCTGTCATTCACCTGGGGGGACATGTCTGTAATTGTAATTAGGCCTTGCACACTTTTGCTTCCTCTAGGTTCACCACCTAGTTCTAAATATTATGTCTCTCCCCTTTACAAAAAAAAAACTTAATAAAAATAAAAATTCAAAAAAAAAATTTACAAAAAAAACTTATAAAATAAAAAGGGGGTTTCAGTTGCTTAATAGTAACGTACTTATTACTAAAGCAGACAAAGGTCATACTTTGGTAATAATCCACAACGACACATACACACAGAATGTACACAAATTCATTTCCGATAAAAATATCGAGCTAATAAAATTCGATCCCACAGACTCATATGTAAAATCATTAAACAATTCTATTAACAATTGTACCAATTTATTTGATGATCGCACTCATCGTTTCTTAAAACCTATTAACGCGCGCGCCCCAAAACTTACCGGCTTACCCAAGATCCACAAAAGTGACATTCCTATCAGGCCATTAGTTAATTTTACCACAGCGCCGGGTTTCAAAACAGCCAAGAAACTTGTCACACTAATTAAGGACAACATCTTTCTAAAAAACAACCACATTATCGTTAACAATATTGATTTCATAAACAGGGTCAACGACATAAAATTACAACCCAGTTACAAACTAGCCTCTTTTGACATCGTCAATTTATACACGAATATACCCGTGAACCAAACTTTGGATATTTTGAACGACAATCTCCATGACACTAACAAACTGGACACACAACTCATTAAAGAACTAATTACCATACTAAGGCTCATCCTTCAACAAAACTATTTTACTTTCAACGGGAATTACTATATTCAAACAGATGGCCTGGCTATGGGTTCACCGTTATCCGGCCTGTTGGCTGATATATATCTTGATTTTTATGAAAACAACTACATCCTTAATAATAACATCTTTGCCAATAATATTATCTTTTATGGCCGATATGTTGATGACACTTTTCTGGTTTTTAATGGTACCCTACGCCAAATCAGTAATCTTAAAACCATATGAATACTGTTACTCACAATATTCAGTTTACTATGGAAACTGAAACCAACAATGAACTCAACTTTCTCGATCTTACTGTCACTAGGCGGCTTAACAACTTAAATTTTAAAATTTACAGAAAGCCTACCACCACAGACGTGACCATACATGCAGACTCACACCACCCTTTCTCTCAAAAATTAGCGGCCTACAACAGTTTCATTCACAGGCTTTTGATGATCCCCCTAAATAATGATGATTTCGAGTGTGAACTCAACATAATTAAACACATAGCTATAGCCAACGGCTATGAGTGCCAAATGATTGACAACATCCTTAAAAAACACAAAGCCCGTCGTTCCAGACAGACACAAGATAATACACCTAATAACAAATTTATCTCAACAACGTACACCGAGTTGATGGCTAAGATCCTAACATCCACCTTAAGTAAATTAGGTTATACCGTTACCTTTAAAACAAATAACCGTCTACGGAACTTGGTTCGTCAAGTCGTTCAGACCAACATTGAATCCAAAACCGGTGTTTATAAGCTTATATGCGACGATTGTGACCGTTTTTATATCGGCCAAACGGGCAGACCTTTTATCAAACGATTCCGTGAACACACACCACACAGCCACTTTAAATATGGGTGATTTTTCCCTAGATAATATTAAATCTAATTTTACACGGCATCTAATTTCAAGCAATCATTCATATACCAATTTCAACGCTAACCTTATACCTCTACATTATTGTAGTAAGGGCCGTTACATGGATGCACTTGAAGAATTCGAGATATATAGAGGTCTTAATAACCCCGTTATATGTGACGACATACTCAATGATAAACTTAACTTCAGGTCCAACCCACTGTATGATACCGCGCTGCGATCGCTTAAAGATAATACTAGATAACAGTGCCCATCGACACAGTCTTGACATGCTACACGCGGTGCACCGTGTCGGTTAATAGTACGCTTATAATATGTTCATTCATTGTATTTTATGTATTTGTTTATTATGTGTTTGTTTTAATATGGATTTTATTATATAACGAGCTCCTTTGGAGTGAAGGTCTGAAGATGGGTCATATGGCCTGAAACGCGTAACCCAGCACAAATTACGCTAGACGTCACTTGACGGAAATTATAAGGTAAATTATATAACTTATAACAGATTACTAATTTTTCAGTTTGGTGTTTCTTTTGTTAATTACCTTTAAACTAATTATTATCTATCCAGTTTTGTACCCTACACTTTTACTTTGAGACCTAAACAGATTATACACTTTATTTTATTATTGGCTATTGTTTTATTTTAAAATTCACAAAAGTCTGCTTATCAGGTCTAAGCCTAATGCCTAGAGTTCATAATTCACCTACCCTATACTTATAACAATTGTTTATAGTTTTTTATGTTAATTTATTATATTACTAAACATTATTACTGAAACAAACTAAATTAAATTATAACAATTGATTCTTTTTTTTAATCATCATATAACATATAACTATTTAATACCTCTTTTTAGGTCTATGCCTGTATCTGAATTTTTTACATGTTTTAAAGGTTTTGTTTTAACATAATTTTCCACCTAACAATACTTTGGTTATTTACAATCAAAGAAATCTATAACAAAATTAAATATTAAATACGCACTAATATTCCCTGATAAACTCATTTAAGATAAATTAGTGTCCAACTCCCCTCACTGTCTTCAATCTAACATATTATTTTTTTATACTTATTCTATTTGATTATATAACTCTTAATTTGATTCCTTAACAATAACACAATATATCTTTTATCCTACTCATACGATACTAACATTTATAACTGGGTTAATATATTACTTATAGTCTCTAATTACCAGTTTATTAGTTGATAGTTGATTACACTGCACTTTCTGAACTAGTGTTTATGTAGTTACTTCTACTATCACTGGGTCCTATAATGGTTTTTTATTGTTTATCACACTTTTTATTCATTAATCACCTCTTTCCTAATAACTATTGTTACTCAGGTTCATTTTATTATAGTGGCTTTTGATAGGTTATTATTTAACATTCTATATTTTATTAGTATCTTTTGATTTTACATTTCCTTTTCTTTTATCTTTCCTATAGATTACATATTGTTTACTGTCCTAGCTAATTTTGTACTTTTATTTTATATACATTAATCTAGTTAATATTTGGGCTCTCATAATTGTTGTCATATTGTGGCTTGGATTATTGTCTTTGTCTCACCTTATCCAATCTATTGGGTTTAGTCCTTGTCATTTTCTTAGTCATTTTTTAGTTAGTAGTGTTGTGCTATCATTCTTCATGTTGTAACCTTTTATTTTCCTTCAGTTTTCAGCTTTTCTTCCATTAATTATACTTGTAAGTCTTGTGCTATATTATGTCACGTTACAACGTGCACGACCACGTTTAAATTCAGTAACCCATTTTTTCACTGTAGTAAATGAAGACACATTCTTCATCTCATTAAAAATTTTTGTTGGTGTTAAACCTTTCTTGATGTTTGTTAAAACAAAAAATTTGATGTTCAGTTTTCTTCATTTTCAGCGTTGTTCTGAGATAATCTTATTTATACAGCTGTTTCTCCGCAACAATGACTTGACCCGTCTTGACGCTTCACAGCTGTTCGTGGGGGCGAACGTGGCGCCACGATGCGGTACAAAACAGAAACGCCACACATTCGTTTATATGGTAGGCCGCGAACTTTTCAAATCTCCCTCGTACAGTAGCTAGATACTTGTTTGGAAGGGAGTTTCAGTTTTAACTGAAAAAGTACTTCAAGTTGATTAGTTTTCGAATCAATATTTTAATGAAAGGACTCTGGGAAATTGGACTGGGTGGGTTTTTACATCATTTCATGGAAGCGCTTATCTTAAAATGAAAAATCAATATACATTAACAGTCATTATTTTATTGCAAAAACTCAAACACTTTGGGATCAGAAATTTCCTTTGTATAGTTATATAAGAGTGTTGATGCTAGTGTAAATAAATTTAAAGCTCTGTTATAGAACCTTAGACTATTATTTTGGTTGCAATTGGATTCGTTTTTTACAGGCACAAGAAAGAGAAAAATCAATTAAACGTGCTTTACAAAAACTCTGTTACAAAAAAGAAAGCAATTTTCACTATTTGTACAGTCACGTTGAGATAGGTCGTTCAAGTTATAGGCTAAATGAGAAATCACTTGTTGTTTGCGAAAGGAGAGGAAATGTGATTGTTTTTCTTTTTAACTTGTGAGGTTCAATCAAAACAAGGCTTTGATAAAGCGTTAATTACAATCTAAGGAAAGATTGGAACACAAAAAAGGTTTAATTGAAACTTCGAGAGTTTTGTCCACTATATTTACTTTAACAACATTAATTTTAAGTAGCCTATAGTTGCGATCCGGATAACTTAAATGTATTATCTTCTGGAGTCTAAATTATATTATACACAACAGTGACGTTTTAAATAACCAATTTAGGGTAGAGTGAAAAAATTAAAATCATGAATTTAAAACCCCTATATGTGGAAAAGTTGCCTATTACAAAGCCTATTTATAATACGAAATCTCAGCTAAATCAAATTAAATTTTTGGCTGCCAAAATAACTTTAATATTCAGCTATTTCGCCTAATTTGTCACAAAACTAACAAAAACAGATTCATAAATTATAATAGCTCTGATTTGAAACCATGAGTGGTTGAAATTAAACTGTCAGAGAAATCAAAAGTTTGAGACTTAACGTGACGCTGGGAATCGAGGGACTCGCCCTTCAAGTCCGCACTGCGCGTGCGCATGCTCCTGCATAGACCCTCTCTCTCTCTCTAACCGTGTATGGACGCTGGCTGATGCTATATCTCTCTTGCTGGCGTCAGTACGACTGCGTTCTCCGTTTGAGTTGGTTGTCTTTCTATTATTAGTGCGTATTTCATTTAGTTGCGTTACGTGGTTCACGTATTTTATTTTGTGTTATTTTTGTTCAGTATATTTCATTTAGTTATCATTTCGTGTTACGTAGGGCATACAGAAATGCCTCGGACGCGATCAGACGACTTGTGCCCAGTGTTTGGTGCGCCTGAAACCTTTAAAGATAATATGCTACCGACATATGCGGACGTTATAAGATATTATTTATATATACGACAAGAACTTTTAAGAGAAAACAAACAGGAACCTGGTTTGGCTGATGTGTGTTCGCCATTAATAAAAGATCTCAAACGCTAATGGGAAAAAAGTTCAATTCCTATTGTAACGGACCAACAAATATTACGTAAGATAAGAGAATACCATAACAAATATCGTAATATTAAGAAGCCTTCGAAAAGAGAAGGTAAACTAAATTCTTCGAAAAAAGTTGTATCACTTAGAGAATCAGCGGAAAAAAATCTGTTCGATATTTCATTATGTAAATGCAAGGACTTTTAATCTGTACTTGCAAAATTAAAGTACCTGTAGCTGAAAGAGTTTTTTTAACGGATCAAAGGACATTTCGAAGAATGGTAATTGGAAATATTGACATTAAAGCTAGCAAAATGCTTCAAAAAAGATTGCAACGCAAAGAAAAGGCAGCAGAAAGAAGTCAAAACGTTCAATTGCAAGTCAGTGAAGAAAAAATAGCTAATAGACATTCTTCTTCTGTTTTGGGACACATTTTGAATTCTTCAAGTTCTTCTGATGAATATGAAGATACTGAATATAAACAATGTGAAACGGAAAACACAATTACAAGTCAAGATTCTCCTTCAACTTCGCAAATGAGAACTAAACTTACAAATGTAGCACAGGCTTGCGACAGAACTGGTGTTTCTGATAGATCAGTGCAATTCTTATAACTGCAGCTTTAAAAGATATGGGAATAATTACTAAAGAAGATTCTTCTAAAGTAGTCGATCGTAGCAAAATCAGAAGGGAAAGAATAAAAACCCGCAGTGACTTGAAAAGGAAAAATGAGGGAAAACACTCTTCATCGGAATATGGGATATACTTAGACGGCCGAAAAGACAAGACTTTAATTCGGGTTAAGGAAGAAGAAAGGGTAGCTAGAAAGACCATAACATAAGACCATGTTGTTCTCATAATATTAGAACAAGCATATTAACTTTTTTAGAGGAAAATGTTGATCTTTCTAAGTTGCAAGCTGTTGGTTGTGATGGAACATTGGTTAATACAGGTTATAAAAATGGTATCATAAGACAACTTGAGCTTTCTATGGGACGTCCTTTGCAATGGTTTGTTTGTTACATACAAATGAATTACCATTACGTCATCTATTGCAACATTTGGACGGAAAAACTACTGGACCAAAAGCGTACTGTGGAGAAATTGGAAAAAAGTTAGAATCTTGCGAAAAGATGCCTGTAATAAGCTTTGAAAAGATGGAAATAACTTTGCCTGATGTTGCCCTTGATGAACTTAGTACAGATCAACGATATCTCTACGAAATTTGTACTGGAATTTCAAACGGAAATATTTTATTAAGCTTGTCACGAAAGGATCAAGGAAAAATGAGTCATTCCAGGTGGTTAACGACAGCAAATAGAATTTTGAGATTATATGTTTTAACAAAAGACCCATCGGGGAACTTGAAAGTTTTAACAGAGTATGTTATTAGAGTATACGCATGCGCATGGTTTGATATTAAAACTCAGTCATCTTGTCGGCATGGGAGTCAACACTTTTACAGCATAATAAAAAAATCTCGATTTCTGCCTGAAGAGTTAAAGAGCATAATAAATCGAACATTGCAAAGAAACGCATATTTTGGTCATCCAGAAAATATTCTGTTGGCAATTTTGGCCGCAGCCGAAAACACGTGAGAGAGTTGGGCTTTCGAAGAATTTTAAAATGTAGACAAATAGCTAAAGTAGAACAAAATGTTCGTGAATTTAAGATTCCTACGTTAAATTTCAAAGCAGACGACTATATAGATATAATTGACTGGCATTCAGTTACACGTACTGAACCACCACTTACAGTACCTATTTCTGATAATGAACTTAAGCCGATGATTTTGGACGTTCCTGCTGAAATTGATATTTTAAGATTTCCGTGCCATTGACAAGCAGTAGAGCGCTGCGTCAAAGTAGTTACTGAAGTATCAGCTGCGGTGTGTGGCAACGACGCAGGAGATGGATTCATAAGATCAAGAATAGGATCTAGAATTGGATTACCCAAATTTGAAACCAAGAGTCAATATCTCCAAGTTCTATGAGGCAATTAACCTAAATGTTTAAAGACAATGGGTGGGTGGGTGGTGGAACTCGATATACAGCCACCTCCACGTGGTGAGTTCTGGGTTGTTTTCACACAGAAAACAAGCGAGGAGCTGCATGAAAAATTCATAAATCTTAAACTGTTATAGAGATTTTAGTGGCAAATTGGCAGCCAAAGATTATGTTGTAGGAAGTTCAAATTTCACACAGATGATTACACTTATAGGTAGCAAATTTTCCGCATATAGGCTAATAAATTGAGCTAAACTTTTTTTTGGCAAGCTTTTTCACTCCACCCTAATTATAACCATACAGTTAAACATTTAAAGTGTTATTTTTTCAGAGATTCTGAAAAACCCGAAGAAGGTGTGTAACATTATAGGATGTCTCCAGTTAATACTACGTTGTGTACATTGTGAATACGTCCAGGTAGTGATTGGCCAAGACTATGATGTTTGAACTATATGACATAAAAACTCATGGAATTACAGTTGGAGGTTGTGTAGAAAGGAATTTCGCTGCTCCCTTACTGAAATCATGACGGCGTGAAAGCACGCGGTTCGGTTACTTCGAGTCACAGGCAATGCATTAGGTTTGGACACGAATCTGAAGAACTGGGAAACTGTTATTTTGTTTGTTTATTCCTTTCAGTTGCCTTAGTAACATTTGACAATTTCATAGAATGCGATACATCCTGAAACTCACGTCTGTCGATGTTTGCCAACTGGTTAGTAGCAGGTTGCCATATTTGGGAGGAGCTCTACTGTGTCTTTTACGGAGAGGCAACTGCCCCACAGTTCATCTGAACCACGTTGAAATACCGTTACAAACAATAGTCAGGTACCTAGACCTTTATTTAGACTTTTACCTGGACCACATAAAACAGAAAAGAAAACGACTAAATTTAAGATTTAAGAAAATTAACTGACTGTTAGGCAGAAAATTTATATCTTTATCTTTAAACAACAAACTTCTTCTGTATAAAACTGTCCTTAAACACATATGGACTTACGGAATCGAACTTTGGGGCTGCACCACCAAATCTAACATAGCAATCATAGAGCGATTCCAATTAAAGAACCTACGAGCTATCGCAGATGTCCCGTGATATGTGTCCAACCAGACTTTGCACACAGACTTCTACATTCCACACGTCCTTGAAGTCATCCACGAACGTAAGCTTGAAAATAAAACACCAGAGTGACGGCAAAAAGAATTTAGTCATCAGACGACGGTTAAGACGTTCGTACAAGAGGATACCACTGCAAAATTCATCCTGTTACGAGGTGAGCTGAACCAACAAGTTGACAGAATATCAGAAATAGAAAAATCTGTGTCAACTATGAAAACAAATATGTCAAGTTTAGAAGATTCTATTACAAATTCAATAAAACAAATTAAAAATGAAGTCGAACATTTAGTGAAAGAAATAGTTGATAAAGGAATACTATTAATCAATGCTGAAGAAGATTCAAAATATCAGAGAAATCAAAACACCCCATTAACTGTAGTAGGGCCAGCTTACGTAAAGGCACCAGCGTTTGATGGAAGCACTCACTGGGCAACTTATCTTTGCCAATTTGAACTCGCCGCTCGCTTAGATAAATGTACAGAAGAAGAGAAAGGCCTTTCACTCATTCTTGCTTTAAAAGGACCTGCCGAAGAGCTAATACAGAAAGTGCCATCTGACAGCCAGAACGTATATGCCGAATCAACAAAAGCTCTGGAATTACGGTACGGTGAACAGCATTTGTGCGAAGTGTAGGCCTACCGTGTTCAACTTAAAGCGAGACGACAGCGTTCAGGGGAGAACCTTCAAGAGTTTGAAGCAAATGAGTGTGTTTTATTTAACAAAATGTCAATAACTTCGTTTTAGAAAATGCTACATTAAAAAAAAAAAACTGGAATCTAACTATAGGTTAAGGAGTGCAATGAGACTTGTTCACCACAGTCGCCGTACTTGTCTCCTTCAGTATTCAGCACAGTCTGCAGCTAGCTTCTATAAACGGATAACTCTTTAGTATTTCACTTTGAAATCAGGTGTTTTTAACTAGTTTGGTAAAAAAAGACATTAGGACACCCAAATTCGGCCAGTCAAACTGTTTAGAACAGTACTATTTAATATGCTTACTATTTAATATTATGACTGAAAAGGTTTTTGTATCGCATTATAAAGGCAAGAACGATGTAAACAAAATTATTATTTTCTTAATAACAAATTAGAAACTAATTTTATAATTGAATAAAACTAGTATATTAAAATATACGAACAACTTCTCTTTTGATGGGTGTACGGCAATATTGTTTATATTTTTTAAATGTTCATTAACTTAGCAGAAGTAAAATAAACATAGTATTCGTCAGTTAACTAACCCGCGTTAATTGGTTATGCCAATTATACAGGCTGCCTTTCGTTGTGACGAGCTGAAAATTAATCACAACAAATAAAACAATTCTTATATCAGGATATTGGGAAGGGGAGACTGTTGATTTATGCACTCAGTTTACTCGGTACTCAGATGACATCTCTTTATTACATTATGCAGTAAAGTTCTCTATTTAAAGTTCTCAACATATATAGTTTACAGTATAATTATATATATTACTCTTTCATAAGGGCCCTCAAAATATGATGTACATCTATTTAATTTATTCCACGGATCCGGGATTGAATATATATTAAGTTAATAATGGTCACCTTGCCATATACAATATTGAAAATTGAGCCATTTGAAGAATGGACTTTATTAATCTTTCAAAACAAGAAAATTTTAGTTTAAACATTTACTCTTTTGCTATAACCAGTGTTATTAGATTACAGACTACATGTTACATATAATGTCTGTCTTTTAAAGTCTTAAAAGTGGTGAGTTAAATTGTCTTTTGTGGGTAATAATTTTAGTAACTCATAACCATGGAAGACAAGCCTCCATGTCACCTGGTTTTCAGTATTTGCTGCAGAATTGGTTCTTCGGTCCTTGGTGTGTTTCCTGAAGGTCTGTCGTTGCCTTAGTATCCGGTGACGGTGAAGTTCCTGAAGTCTGTTATATCATTCGGGGTGAAGTACTCTCATCTTAGGCGACTGTAGTAATTCTTGTAGGATACTCTCATCTTAGACGACTGTAGTAATTCTTGTAGTTATAATAAATAAATAGAAAGTTTGTTTCACAGTTATACACTTTACATGATTATTTATTAGCTGAATATCACCTTCATGTTTGTAGTAATGTATGAATTACATAGTTTGTTATTTATTCATTGAGAGAGAGATGTCATCGCCGCACAAATTTAGTTATTTAAATATTCATTGAACCAACCATTCACATAATTATACACGCGTCGCGAACAACGCTGTACGCAGCTTACGGCGTGAGCGCTCCATTGCAAGTGGGCAAAATAGTAAGGGGGAGAGTAGTAATCTCGCGACAATTACTAGTCAACATAAAAGTAGTTCCATGTTTCTTCTTTATTTAAAGGATTAAAGTTTGAGTATTTAATTAAGTAGAGATATTCTTAGTTACAGACGTTATTAACATACATTACAGTGGTCTTATTTAATTATTTAAATAATGTCAAAATTTACAAGTATATTTAGTTTGTTTAGGGGTCGGAAATCAAGTTAATTCTGGTTAGTGCCTGTCTATGCAGGATTAAATAATAGGCTTTACCCTTTCTGTACAATCGTATTCCTTTTATTTTATTATTAGACTTTTTATTAAATATTATTATTATTTATGATAGCAATAAGATTTAGTTTAAATGTGCGATTTTATTAAAAATTTAAAATTTCTCAGCCTACACATTACCTATTTAATAATGACCATATTTTTTATTAATGAAATCGTCACAGTTGCGGCTGGTGGTTGAAAAATTTGGGGGTTGCTGTTGGGTTGGATAGTACTAAATTGTTTTATTATCTGATCAGAAAACGTCCAAGTCTCCTCCCCTCCAAACAATACGTAAGGAAACAAAATAATGCAATTTTAGTGTCACCTACATAACCATGAATATTTATTGCATAAATCATTTTTAAATTTACGATTAAATATTCTGTTACCTGATTTTACATTTTGATTAAATTTGAAAGACCTGGTGTAGCCTACATACTCTCGTAATTTAATTTTTTTTCTCAATATAACGTAAACTGAACAGCGTTTTTGTTAAGTTTACGACAGAATTCATTGCGTCCTACCAGTTAAATATAATAAATATCTTACACTAAGCCACCTTAATCCTTTATGTGTACTACTATTTACATTTAACGATGAATTGGACTGACACTTAACTGACACTAACAACGAAATTCACAAAAAATTCGACCGACACTAACTAACTCAAGTAGCATAACAACATAAACTTACTAATTCCTACCTGGCGCACCACGTGTTATTTACCAACAGACTGGTGGCGCTGTAACATACAAGCGGGGTTTGCAATCCCTAAACTCACACCAAACGAGCCTATATCGTTGCAATAGGAGCACCCGAGTTTAGCCAGCCACAGCAATACTCCAGTGTATTTCCCCATATACAAAGCGCATCACAGTTGGTGCATACTTGCCATGTACACCGCGGGAAGAGCGTGTACGGTTTTTACTATTGCTCTACGATTTTCAATCGTCAAATGATTAATTAGGATTACTTAGCGTGAAAACATTATTATTAGTTTTTGTTTTATTCATAATTCTATAATTTAAAATACAATTGGTGATTTAATCGGGAGTTGTGCAACCGTGCAACCTAAGCACGGGGGCGCCACTGGTAGACGTACAGTAATTTGATTTTCGTATTTTACTGTTTACTATTTTTTATTCTTTTTCCATCATTGACTAGGCGAATCGCCTGAAGCGGTCCTAAAAGAATTACACCTTCATCACCAAAGTCCCCTAGACTTTCGTATACTTCTTTGTCCAATAGGCTTGTATTGCCAATCTCCTCTCGAGCGACTTGCCATCCGGCATCCTATCCAGAAGAGCAATCAATCTCTGTTTCCCGCAATTCAATCTTGGATGTTGAAATATTTCAATTCATTGGGTATGTTTATGTTTTAAAGTCTGTCCGTTCTTGTGCAGGCTTTGACAGTCGCATTTCTAATCTCAGTATCCTACTAAGAGGTTTCCCCGGAACTCATGTTTCAGAACCACATACAGTATTAACTTTAATTTAGACAATCTCCAATTCAGTAACTTCAATTTATAAAAAGTAAAATACACAGTCAGTTGTAACTAATAATACTGTTGGCAAACAGACGTTTATAATGAACAATGTAGTAGAGAAATTAAATGGAATATTAGAATAACTCCTCGTGGACAACATCAGACACCGTGATGCTTATTGTATTTATTTAGACTTACAATTTTCCTTCTGTTGCAGATCCCTGGCCTGCATTACGGACGTACATAGATGCGTACGTCCCCCCCAACACATACACACATGTATACATATTTGTCTACCTAAGGTGTAAGGTAAACTCATTACCAAAAACTATTGGCTTATAATACCCTACAGTTACAATGCGCTGTACTGCATTATACTGAACTCCAAGTCTTTGATGGAGGGGATAAAGTATGCGTGACTGTGTTGTGTGTGTATCTGTGTTGGTATTGTTTGTTTGTCAAGGCCAATGATTCATCAGCCCTGTTCACAGTGCAAACTGGCATCCATCACAAAGACAGACTACCAGTTTGTAATATTATTGCTGTCCGCTTTTTACCGTTACGGTAGTAAGAGCGTTTAAAGACTACGTATTATTGGCATTGTGTTTACAACTTAGTCCTTTTTAAGTAATTGTATTATAGTAACATTAAAAATACGAATTTGTGAACTATCGTGTAGGATTAATGTACTTTTAGTTACTTTCTGTTAGTGAGTGAATTGTCCTGTCATTCGTTTATTTATAACTGTCTGTTCACAGTGTCTCCTCAAGGATCATCGAAACAAAGAAAAAAAGTTTCGTTGTTCTTAGTGAAGGTCGCGAAATAATTAGTTATATAATTGCAAAATTATAAATGAAACAGATGAGAAGTTAGCTCGTCCTCTTTAAAATGTAAGTCATCTATTACATTCGAAATGATAATCTATGTGAACTTAAAATTAGATTTTAATACTAATAATATTTAACAGTGCCAATTCTTGTACAACACATAGCGTCACAGTTATCTGGCTTAATGCTCAATGAGAGGAAAGTGAGCGTTGAGTGAGTTTTGATAATGCATGTGAATCGGGATTTCTCAGTAATCGCTGATTGTTTAATGCAACTGTGCATCCGTGTGTCTATGCTCTCTCTTTCTGCCCGCGTTCCTCTCAGAGACTTGGAGTTCAGTCTAATGCAGTACTTGTAGAGTGTACACAAACTCAGTCCCATCTTTGCTGTTCAAAATTCACAAATTTGCTATTCAAAAGCGTGTCTTGTCTACTCCGCCATTTGCCTCAAGAGGGTTGAATTTTTATAATCACTTGACTCAATTCATCACTATCGTCACTGTCTGCGCGTCCTGAACCGCTTTGTTGGGAGGCATGCATTTTCTTGTGGAAAATTGCGATCCCGAATCAGGATATGCATTCATTTATCTAAACCGCCTGCTAACGGTTTCTTAGAATTGTGGCCGTCGCATCATCAAAACATGTTTATTTGTAAACGTAGATATACAGTAACGTATTGTCCCGCTATATTGTTACGACGGTCTACCGATTGTCGTATGGTACAATGGAAAACAAAATACAAGACACCAATTAAGTCATAATCACCAGCTTTAATTATCACAATGAACAGTCAGTAGTCAACAAGATAGTTTCTTACAACAAATCAAATAAAAAATTGTTCACACGCAATAAAAATGTTAACTAATATAATACAAAATTGTATTACAATTATTGTCCCGCATAATTATGAAACAAATAACATTTCGCCACAATACTTCGAACTGCACTGTGTAAATCCCCCGACAATAACTCAGCTAAGCGCCGCTGAATGCCTATATTTATACACCACTGAAATTCCAGAATCGTCCATACTACGCATCAGCGTAGTATTGATTGCGGCCTTGACACAGCGTGCGCGGCCGGCAAAGTCTAGAAAAATCTCGCTACGCATGTTGAGATCACGTACGCACACAACATCACACCTGGATTCCACTGGAACAGCCGAGAAACACGTAGAATGTTCTGTAATGGTGTAACACTTTTTCCGCATTACGTAACAATATCGTCGTCTCCCTTCGGTTTTTAGTAGTACAGAAACACGACTGTGATAAGATTTAAGCTACGAAGTCGGTAGAGGGCGTCGGCACTTATAACGGCATGTGTACTGTATTGTTGTGTTTGTACGTGTTCAGTTTTGTTTAATAATCACAGTGTCCAAATCGGATCTTTTTATCCAGGATCGGCACCACTTATCGTTCCACGTTTACTTCTACGCTTGTTGTGGCTTCCTCGTTGAACCCTTGTCTCTCAGATACCATGCAACTCACTAAATCTCAGAACCGATTTTAGTGTTGTACTCGTAGTTTATTCTATTAATTTAATCCTCATCTAATCCACCTAATCTAATCAATTGTAACCTACCCCAACAGCTCTCCTTATTGTGTCGTTTCTTAACTGGCCGACCAGTTGTGATTTATGCGAATGAAAGTTATAAGACGTGGTTATAGTAGAGTATATTTTCCTTCTTCTTCTTCTTCTTCTTCTTTATTATTCACATTACAAGTAAGCTCCCTGAGTCACTATTTTCAAGGAAATACATTTATTGTTAGAGACATTTTAATATTACATAATTTCTCAGTTATCAGAAGAATTACACAAACCCCGGTTCCCCTACTATTTTTTAAGTAAAATAACAACTGAAAAGTAGACAATCATAGAATAAACACTAAAAATTCCGAACTGTTGCATGTCTTTTTAGTTAAATTTGTAACAATAATGGCCAAAAGACAACTAATTTAGACCAAGCTCTTAAGTTTATGTATGTTTACATATGTGTAATTTGGTACATATGTATATAGATCTGTATGAAATTCTTTTCACAAATATTCATAATTAATTACAAAATGTAAATATTTTTGCAAAGACAGTTTACAAACTTTTTGAAGTGTCCAAAATTTGCCAAAGACATTAATTTCGCCAAAATATTAAATATACCAACTTCGTGTTTTGAATAAAATTCTTCGTAACCTGACGCTCCTCAGAGACTTTTAAATTTTCTTAAAATTTTGACTTTTATTTTTACCTCCTTGGTGCCCGTGTAATTAAAGTATTTATAGAGTTAACATTAAATTCTGATTTGCGTTAAAATTTCCTTTAGTTAAAACTACACGGTATGGATTTTACAATTTTTTCGAAACGTTGATTCCTTTTTGAGAACTGACGCCCCAAAATTTCTCAAACTGTTACAATATTTAAATTTTTTTAAAGTCTCTTTAACTTAATACCTCACATGGAGTCCAAAAATGTAGAATTGCACGAGCAAGAGAGCCATTTTTCAAGATAAGATCTCTTCCGGTGTCCGGTGTCCAGAAAGAATCTTATAAAGTGTCTCACTTGCACATGTGGCTCGGAAAATTGGACTTTGAGGAAAGTGGAGACGAGTTTACCTTGGAACTCTTGAGATTTGATGCAGGAGGAGGACCTTAAGAATATCGTGGACGGAAAGAATAGGAGGTCATGAAGAAATTGATATAAAAGGATGCTGACTGGATCCATTGTTAAAAGGAGAAGCAATATGTTGGTCATCTGCTACGCTATCCAAACTGGTTCACAGGAGCACATGGACGGGGTGGAAGACGGTATTAGGTGATCATGAGGCTGTCAACAGAAAGGAAGAAACTGCAAGTCCACCAACCTCTGGGTTGAGGAGATGAGAAAGAGAGAGAGAGAGAGAATCTCAAAAACAACAGGGGACATGCATCCCAGGTTTTATTAAAATCGGTTGATGCTTTCAAAAGTTATCGTGAGACGTACCCGAAACAGATTGACATACAAACAAATGACAAACGGTTGAGTTACAACTTTATTCAGGCATAAACATGCTATTGCTCAGTGAGAACCTTCTTGGTTCTTTCTCTTCTTCTTCACAGATTCAAGCAATAATACAACTTGGAAGCATTGACAATGATGTCAATTACTTTCTTCTCCTTATTTCCCCTCTGTTCACCATCATTTCCAAATATTTGCACACGTCATCTTGTTCCATTCTTTCCTCATCTGTAACTATAATACGTCCTTACTGTCTTTTCCAATAACCGTAACATTTATTCTTTGTGTTTATTTTTACGTTTCGCTTCATCAACTCTTTCTCCCACAGCTCCCGATACTCTTGAATCGTATTTTCTTGTAAAGCACAAACCGTCAAATGCACACTGCTATAATCGCGTTGTAAATGCACACGTTAAAAATGCACGTTTTTGTAGTTGTAGTGTGTGTGTGTGTATATGTGTGCATAAATATATACATGCAAAAATTTACATCCAAATACTTGGTATTACATGTAAAAACACTTACATACCCATATTTAGCGCTTTTTACTATACAAAAATCGGCCTAAACTCAAAAAAATGCAAGTTTTTTTTCGTAAAAATGCCTTATACGAAAAATTGCAAAAAAAGGGCTCAACTTTGAGCGCTCATATCTCTGTCCCAGTGTGTCTGACGAAAAAATTACTAAGGACTATTTTGATGGGAAATTTGGTCAGCTACAACTTTTGTATTTAACTTTGTTTTGATATCTTGCTTAGTTTTTGAGATATTTACAACAAACCCTTTTGCCCCACCTTTTAACCCCCTCAGGGGGGGCCCAGCGGTGAGCTGGAGTGTCCGATTTTTTCCCCAATTGAAGTGACCCCAATACCTAACTTTCTACCAAATTTTGTGTCTGGAGGATTTTTGTCCAGATTTTCACAAAATCTGCCTTTATTCAATGGTCTATGTAGTTTATATTTAACAATCAATTTGTCGTAATCAATTATATACTGTTCACTAGGTATGACTATGTTTTCGTAATAATTTATGATTCATGCTTGAAAAGGTATTTAAAAATATACCTTTATACGGACTGCCTAAAATCGACGAAGCAGACATCCAGACATCCCACTTCGACCGATAGTTAGCGCTATAGATTCTCCCACACTAAATCTAGCCGCGTTCTTAGCCGAATACTCCCAACATTAGCCGAAAAAACTGATTCGTAGATAAAAAACTCGTTTACTTTAAAAGAACGGCTCTCGGACTTCGCCATCTCTTCTTCAGACATCCTGGTCAGCTTTGATGTAGTCACACTTTTCACCAACACACCGATTTTAGATGCACTCCGGACAATACAAACTACACACAAACCGCCTCAGCACATCATGGAACTAACAAAGGACTGTCTGACCTCCACTTACTTTACATACAACAATCACTTCTACAGGCAAATATAAGGAGCACCAATGGGCTCACCGTTATCGCCGGTCATCGTAAATCTCTTCATGGACAATCTCGAAGGAAAAAGAAATGAGCACAGCACAGATAAAAACATCCTTGTGAATCAGATACATTGATGACTGCTTCGTAATATGGTCGCACGGAAAGGACACATTAACAGAGTTCTTGACGCGTATAAACAGCATCCACGCAAAAATCACTATGGAAACGGAGACAGACAACGGAGGCAACGGAGGCATTCCATTCCTCGATGTTTTCACAAAGAAGAAAGACGGCCACCTCAGCTTTTCTACAAACAGAAAACCCACACACACAAACAGATACGTACATAGACAGTCCCATCACCATTGTGGCAGTTACAGTCTGTACTGAAGACACTTACACACAGAGCCCTACACCTACCGGACGAGGAACACAGGAAACAGGAGTTGAACACTTTGAAGGAGACGCTGTTTTTCAATGGATACACCCCATCTAATTTAAACAACGCCATCAAACAAAAGAAGACAAAGAAAACGCAACCAGAGAAAGAAACACAGGAGTTCATCAGCACCTTAACATTACCATATATAAAGGGCACAACAGACATAATAGGGAGAATAGTCAAAAAATATCACATCAGGACAACATTGAACACGCAAAAAAAAAATAAAAAAAAAAAA
Source organism: Magicicada septendecula (assembly GCA_034769895.1). NCBI lineage: Eukaryota > Metazoa > Arthropoda > Insecta > Hemiptera > Cicadidae > Magicicada > Magicicada septendecula. Next base: position 204,047,324 of record CM068373.1, on the reverse strand, counting down.
TCAGCGCCTTTCTACAAAATCCAAAGGACTGCATACACTTAGAGGGACAAGGTGTATATCAAATACCATGCAAAAACTGCGACCGATCTTATATCGGCCACTCTGGGAGAAACATCCGTCAACGCGTCCGCGAACACGAACTGGGAGTAGCAAAACAAGAAGACAACACATCCCTAACGAAACACGCCAAAGAAACAGGAGACACTTTCGATTTCAAAAACACAAAAATCTTGGCAAGAATTAACTGTAAGAAAAGCAGAGAGTACAGAGAGGGCATTGAGATTTACCGGATGAGGGTGGGAGCGGTCAACGGCAGAAATGAATATACTAAACTAGCGACCACGTGGAAATTCCTGACAGTTCACAAATTAACAAACAACATATAGTTACAACACACTCACCCCTACGCTCTAACCCTCCCACGGAAAAAATCACAAGGGAAAGAAGATATAAAACGCACGCCGTAGTTAAATCAACATCAGTACGCCTTGAAGATGTTCCGGGATCACGGAACTAAACGTCGGCAATATAAACATCACATACACGGATGTACCCAAAAACCTACTACAACGTATAAAATCCAGCAGAAGTTCCAGAACGATTTTCAATAGTTACAAGAGCTCGAACAGTCTGGAGTGACGTTGACACAGACGCTGCACGCGCTGGTCTAGTCGAGAAACGTGTAGAGTTAGGCGTTACGTAATTGTCGTAGCACACGCCCCTCCGAAACTGACAAACCGTCTCTGCAGTAATACTTGTCCAGGCGGTCTAGGTGGACGACCTTGAATTCAGCTGTCCTTCCTGTTGTATTGTAATTGTAATTGTAAAATCCTGACTGTGTGTCAGAATAAAGAGAATTTTAACGTAAATCCGAACGTAGTGTTAACTCTAAACATTTTTTTATTTTATTTATTTAGATTTAGTTATTTATATTAATAAATTGCGCAACTTTTCGACCATTCCAAGTATGTGTTTGGTCTTACGACGTTTCAGTGATATTTTTACAATAATAGTACACCAAGTATGCTTGTCGTAGTATATATATATTAGCTTTTTTATTTGCCAAACAGTGTATAGTTTTTGTTTTAGTTAGAAAAGTCCGTAAACATATTGCGATTGAGATTTCTCCGTCTCCGTTGGGCGAGGGTTTTCTTATTTGGTTTCGTTCTTTTATGATTTCGTTTTACGACCAGTGTCTGGATCGCTTCGTATCATCTATATATTATTTTCATTTCATTTTATCTTTATGGCTGATTTTATAGACACTACCCAGTGTCCGTGGATACTGTAAGTAGACGTTCTGACATGAAGAAACGAAATTATATCTACACGTCTTGGCGTTTTATTCATAAAACAATAGCTGATCCTCACATGAACACAGTCTCTTTCTGCTCTCTCTCTCTCTCTCTCTCTCTCTCACACGCGCGCGCGCACGCGTCTAATTAATATAGGGACAGCTATATCACAGAAGGGGCAGATGAGTTCCTAGATGGGATAAAGCAGTTAGATAATTTTTTGGGAAAAAGATGTATGCGAATTCCTTGAGTAGATATTCGTGTTGCCAGATGACTACCTATTTTGTCTGACGTTCAGTTCAAGCAGACGAAGAAGATTTACATGATTCTGGATGATGTGGATAGTTTAGGGTACACAGTCAACTTCGTCTACTCTTTGAGTTTCGACGAAGAAGAAATATATTAAGGGCTGCGAGTCCGTTTTCTTCTTTCATGCATCGTTAACTTGTTGACGCCTTACGCTGACACCGCATTCATGATTGTGACTTGACCACGACGTTTGTGAATGTTTATGACACACGCATTCGGTGTTTCTCTTCGGTGTAGAACTTAGCTTGGCAATTCTTCTCCGTACAGCGTCAAGTTTTGACGTTGCTTCTGTATGTATTTAAGCTACAAGGTTTGCAGTTTTCACTATACATAAAATACATATCCATTGTTCTCAAACTCGGTTTAGAAACCTGAAAACAAAAGTATCAACCATTAATACAGGATTTGGGGTGACAATATTTTGCAAAGAATCTATGCCCTCGGCTCTGGTTTACTGGACAGAGCCAGTATAAAAATAATTATTATTTTTATAAAATTGCTCAGATTGTAGATACGGTTAAAACGGCTACAGAAATCTGGAAATTCCATGTGAAACTGTGCTAAACCTACTCCGACCCGCGGTTTGTGGTGACTAAGGTAACTCGACCATCCCCTTGTACAGGAACTCACACATGTTCATCTAGCAATTTGCGTATTTAAATCTATATATTACCTGGATCTGTGTAGGAACTCGTCAACACCCATTACAGGACTTTATCAGGCTAAAATTTGTATTTATACATTTATAAGTAAATGAATATATTTTGTTAAATTGTAACTGTTAAAAAGGTTTTTCAGTTACACTATAAAATAATCATTTTTCTTATCAAAGTGTTACATCTGTAGCGCCAATCATGTTTTTGGCAGAGCTGAGTTTTCAATTGATTCAGACTCTCGTGAAACAGAACACGGTTCTGTGACATGTGTAGTAAATAAGACGTAACATATTTACTTAGTTACCCTTTCTTAACTATGTAAAAGAATTTAAAGTATAAAAGCATACTTGTATAGTTATTCTTATTCTGATTTTCTTCAAAGTAACTTTCCAACAACCTTGTTCTATTGTAGCCTATATATTAATCACATGTGGCTAATTCTTTTCTACAATGAAAACCTTGATGATAGACTCTGTTTTATAGTTCAATAACTTTCCACGAACGTCACTTAACAGTGATATCCTTTCTTGCTCGTGGTTACTAACTTTGTTGTTTTAAGGCTATCTGTATTACGCTACGTGTATCCTAAAGACGATATGCTGTCGACGGCCTCTAATGATAAAAAATGTTGGCTACATTCTTTGAAATCAGAACCGTGTTATTGTCTCAGTTATCAGAACTATCCGTTAAGGATTTGTGAACATGATTTATCAAGTCCTTTATTTTGCTATTCTAGAAAATAAAGAGAATAAGAAAAACACTGATACACTACAAAATAGAATCAGATAAACACTGATACACTACAAAAGTAGAATCAGATAAACACTGATACACTACAAAATTAGAAGTGGCTGTTGAGAAGATTAATGAAAGCAGTTGACGTAAACGTACTCTTGAATAAATAACACTTCATTTGTCAAAATTAAAATAATGCAAAAGCAGGAGTGAGCTTTGTTTTGTTTGAAGGCAAAACCAGTATTGGGTAACCGTCAAATGTTAGTTTTACCTTCTGCCGTCATGACAGGACCATGTGCGAGATAAATGATGCTGTTCCGTCCCTGTGGGAGGAGGTGACGTTTGTTTTTTGGTTTACCTCACAATTGAGAGCGTTTTTTTTTGTTTAACCAAAAAACGTATACAAACATAGATACTATAATGAGCGAGCTAGCTTTAGTATCGGACAATGTTTAAAATTTGTCAATAAATGTTATACTTACTTTTTTATTTTCCAATTTAAATCAATCACTAGCAAATGTCTTTCTAGACTCTTCATTAAAAATTACATGTGGAATATATTTATGGAATACTATATACAGGAGTAAATATACATTGTAGGTCTAGATTGTGACACACACACACACACACACACACACTCACACACACACACAAAGAAATATATGATGTAAATTGGTTTTGGATCGAGACAGAAGCTGAATTTATCTCGTTTTCACTTATGGATTCCTTTAATGTTTCAGCAGGACCACCTCTGCAGTCTTCAGGCCTCTGATTACTCACTGATACCCTAAACATCATTGACCAAAGGTCTGTGTGGTTGAGTACGTGAGAGATGACCTACAATAGAGGACCGGTACTGAGCTTCCTTGAAAAGCTCTTGACTCGGGGTCCAGTCGAAGACGGTATTCCGGTCTTTAATCGATCGTTAAACGGCTGGTCGTACTAACCCACGTCAGTGCAGTTAGTACCGAGGCCGTTTCTAAGTGTCACCTGGAGGTTTATGGTAGCTGCAAAGTACGTGTAAAGTCTGATACCTGCTACGAGGCACGAGTCTCGTTCCCTTACAGGTTGTACGTAAACGTTACGTGTAAGTCGGCGCATAATTAGTCCAAGGATCGTACCCCGAGTCTGGGGACTTCGACCACTAGCCGAAGCGCCCTGTCGAGAACGCTTTGCATCACCAGACTGCGGCAGCGTATGTGATAAGGGGCGGCAGAAACCCGTCGACGATCATTTTAATGATTATTGTCTTCATTAGTACGTCACTAATTGTCTTCACGCTTGCTTGGTAATTGTCTGGGAGTGGGTAAGCCAGGTGAGCCGACGATCGAGGTGGACAACGAGGTACCTGACCTAATGCGCAAGTAGGTTCTACCTGTACACACGCTACCTCGCGGTTCCGGTACTCTTGGTTTTATCAACGACAAGATTCCTGATTTGGTCCAGTTCACATTGGTGTCGAGTTAGCGCTGCAGTCCCGAGGTGTAAACCACCGTGTTGATTGCAAACAGGGCTGTCTGGATTCCAAATTCCCTGCTTACACGTCTGACATAGACGGGAAACAGAAGAGTACTCCGTCTGTAATGATTTTCCCGGAAGAGACGTAATCGTTGATTCTTACACAGAAGGTTCCCATACCATAAAGCTAGCACTCAGATGAACGTAGCAACATGGGAGTTTGTACAAGAAAGACGTCGTTGTGGCAGACACTGTTGAAAACCTTTATCACATCAAAGAAACAATGTAGGTCTGTTCAGCTCGACAGCCAGCTCACCTTATGCCTTATACCTTTGACCGAAACCAAATGCCTTTCAATTGATTGACCGAACCGAATTGTTCGGGGACTAGAAAGTTAAACTTTTGAAGTGGTTGGAACAATAAATTCTATATCATACTATCATGAAGGTGTAAAGACATGTTCTTATTGGTTGACGGCCAACTTTGCATCTGATTGGTCGTCGGGTGGTGCCGGTGGTGTTACATTGGCTGGTGCGTTGTACGCTTGAAGAAAAGGTTTCCAAGCTGAATATATTAGTTGACTCACGTCTCCTTTCTTGTCCGATCTTTATTCTGCTTCAATGGATTCTTTTTTAATGTATGTCTCTAACAGATCCTTGGGAGCTAGTAGTTTGTTAATGCAAATGATCTTAAATCCAATTTTAGCTGTTATCTATAGGATTTATTGAGGACTTGTAATTGATGTTTTCAGGTACTTTTCCACTGCAAGCCTGTTTTCTCTGACACAGGTTTATGCAACTCGCTGGCTTATGTGGTAGTCAGAGTAACCGATAGAAAAGCGGTTGCAATCCCTGAAGGTACTTTATATCCTCCTTATTTATCCAGAGTATTATGTTCTTTTGAGTTCTCCGAAACAACCATCCGTAAGTTTGGTGTGGTATCAAGATTGTACGATCCTGTCTGTAGTTCCTTGCATGTGGAATAATGTGATGATTTGTTGGGTACTCTTGGTGGAATTACTGTCTACGTATGTTTATGACTTAATGTGTTTAACAACTTGTTTCTGTATCAGATAGACTGTAGGGCATCTTTCAGCGTGTAATTTTCTTGTGTGCCTTTGTCAGGAGTCCGTTAAGACTAGCGAGCCCAAGATATTGACGAATTTGAGTCGGCAGGTGATGTGAATTGATGTTTAGCTAGAAGTGTGTGTGTTCGAGATGTCTATCAATCTTTTTACAACGAACACGTGAGCAAAATGGTTGTATACGGTGGTTCATGACAGAGTCCAGTTATTTCCTGCTGTGTTATCTAAACGTCAGTTAAATAGGTGGCCTCTAACTTCAAATCTTGAACACAAGTAACAAATGTGGGGTGGAAACAAAACGGAGGAAACTCCGCTCCCCGAGACGGAGCCGTTCCCGCCGTTTACCGGCCAGGCCAGACCTCTTACCCACGCTTCGTCCTCACCTGGTCTTCAGGAGCATGCTACAATCTCAACCTTCCCTGCTTCCAAGTCTGTTCCGATGGAGGAGGAACCAGTCCCCGAAGTAGCGAGCCAGTTCCTTAGAGATTGGAATCGCCGACTCCCCCGGCTCGCTACAGTCTCCACAAGGAAACGAAGAAGCAGAAGATGAAACCCCCTTTGCTGATCCGACGGCCCCTCAGACACTACCAAAGTTATCTAAGCAACCGCAGCATTCTGACATTGGAGTAGCTTGACAGTCCACAACTAAGACCGCTCACACTAAGGTTCCCACGCGCGAGCGCCCCACCATTTCACGAGTCAAGTCAAACTGCAGCTTTGCTGTCGCCACCCGGAATGACCCTGTTCCAGCTCCTGCATCTTCTTTGTCGTCCTCTTCTGCTATCGCCGAAATTATTTCCTTCCTTGAGGAATTCGACCTCGTCGAAGTGACCCGTATCTTCAAAACCATTCGCGATCGCTTTCGTACGGCGACCCCGACTGAGGAAGCTGCAGGCGCTATAGAACTTCTTTATATGTTCCACGCCCATAGGATAACTTCCCTGTAGCGTGACCTCACCATAGTGGCGTGGAATGCCGACAGACGTCTGCCCCATCTCGAGGGACTTTGAGAGTTCCTTGCTTGTCACAAGGCTGACGTGCTTCTCATCAATGAGACCTTTTTCGGGCCCATGACAACGTGAGGTTACCCAACTATGTGTTTGACATTGGCGATATACCCGGTCGACATGCGTTGGGAGGTACTGCCATAGCGTCAAGGCTTGTGTTGGGCACTACCGCTTGGTTTTATCTGCTTGTTAAAATATTGAGGACACCGTCGTAGAACTCCCCGGAGTTCTCGGAGGCGTCCTCTTGGGTTCGGCGCAAGTTCTAGACTTTGAACTGAATACTCTTTCGGAACACATGGGAAAATTCTCTGCAGGTGATCTGAACTGCAAACGTCCCGACTGGGGTAGTCTCTTGAGTACGCCATCCTTGAGGCACTTCACAGGTACCTTCACGATCATCACATTTGTGCCTACAGACCTGGACACAGACCGAGACGCTCTATCCCCGCACTCCAGGCGCACGACCTGACGTACTGGACATTCCAATTGTCAAGGTTGAGGTATCCGTTGTTCCAGTTGCTACTTCCCAGATTGAAGTATCCGTGTTGACTGAGCTGTCCTCTGATCATTGCCCCATAAAGTTGCACGTGGCTATCCGATACATGATTTGGAGAGGAGCTCGGCGGACAGTGGAGTTGAATCGATACAGCTTGCCTTCTGTCGAAGGCTTCCCGAGACGGTTCCATTCGATTCTGTCCAACACATCGACTACGCGGTTGCCTTCTTCGTTTTGAGGCCGTAGTCTCTTCCGTCAAGGTGTGCTCGCGGATGAAGCCTAATCTCACGCTCGACTACCACCGGATCCTCGAAGAAGTCCGTCTTCTTGCTTTAGAGAAGAACAGACTTCGAAGACGGTAGCAGCGGACGCGATATCCGGCCGACAAAACCAGTTTCTATCAGGCGGTAGGAAAGTTACGTTGTGACTTGCAGGACTTCCGACGAAGCTGCTGGGAGTTTACTGTCGCTCGCATGGCAGACACTCGACACTAGGAAAGCTCCATTTACAGGATGCCTTCCGCGGTTGACCGGGAAGACGCACCGTTCTCCCCTCCCGGCCATCAACGGACCTGGATGACATCCTCTTGCTAAGGCGGATGAGAATTCTGAGTTCCTACAGTGAGAAACTGAGTGGCACTACCGTTTGCTCCGAATTCGTCCGGCGACAAAGACTTCGACGGGGAGATCGAAGACGAAGTTGAGGAGTACCTTATTAACCCGATCGCCGCCGAACCCGAACACACTTCAGACGCAGAGGTTACGGAATGGCTTTTAGCACTTCGACCCCGGAAGAGACCTGATCGGACGGTGTCATGAACACCGTCCTACAGAGGCTTTCAGACAGGGGAGTTTGCTTCCTGGTCGACCTGTTCAGTGTCTGTTTCTGGTTCGCTTACTTCCCTCTGAAGTGGCGCCAGGCGACGATCACGATTACCCCGAAGCCGAGTAAAGGCCCCAAGTTCACCGAAATCCTCCAGCCTGTCATCTGTACGATCGGCAGAAAAAACAGTACAGCCGTGTCGTCAGCAAATAGGGGTATCCGGCCTCCAGGCTGTCTCGGCACGTAGTTGACGTAGACTCAGATCAGGAAGGGGCTAAGAACACTTTCTTGAAGGACGCCGGCAGTGATTCGCCTCTCGAAAGAGACGGAATCATCTACTCTCACGCAGAAAGTCCTTTCCATCAGGAAGCTAGCAATTAGATGAAGGTATCAGTCTGGGAGCTGGTCTTCCCGAAGTTTGCAAAAGCCCATCGCGCCATACGCTGTCAAAGGCTTTCTTTAAATTAAAAAAAAGTGGACTATTGGGAAGCAGACTCATTAGTCACAACACAAAAACGAATATATATAAGGCACTTTTTAGACCGGTTGTTACTTATAGAGGTGAGGCATAGACATTAGCAAAAAAGGAACAAGAAGCACTGAGAAGGTTTGAAAGAACGATTGTGTGACGTGTTTATGGTCCTGTTAAAGAAGAAGGTGATGAATGGAGAATAAGAAATAACCAGGAGATCGATGAACTACTAAAGCATGAGGATATCGTAAAATTCGTAATGGCTAAACGAATACAATGGCTAGGTCACACCTAGAGCGGATGGGCGATCAGCGTATGCCAAAGAAAATCCTGACAGGTGAATAGAAGCAGAAAGACGGGTCGAAGTAGGATAAGATGACTGGATTATGTGCTGAAAGAACTCAGAAGAATGGATGTGAGGGGTTACGCTAAGATGGCAATAGATAGGAGAAACTGGAGAAGATTGGTGTTGGCAGCTAGGCCTCACGTTGAGGTGTAGTACTAAAAAGAAGATCTTCATAGACACTGATCATCGTTGAATTAATAAAATTCAAATTACATAAAATTACATAATTTATATTTATTAAAATTATTGTTTTTAATGTACGCGTAGCAGTTTTGGTTTACGCTATTCGTATCAATTCAAAAGTGCCTTTACCATCCAGTTGCGAAAATGAATTCCACTTGCAAGGGTTTTTGCTTCGTGCTAAACGTAGGCTGTTCGCATACGGGTAGGAAATTGCTTCGTCAGTCCGTTGCAATTTCCGCTGCAGCACAAAATGGAATGTCAGTAGCAAACCGTTTCTCTTCTTCACTGTTTCACATAAACAGAGACAAGTAAGAGCGCTCCGAGCTACAAACTGCACAGTTCCAGACCCTTAATCATTAAACAGTAATGTACATTGTAAATACATTGTCAATAATAAAATTCAAGTTTTGATCCGATTGTTATCGAATAATTGGTAAATAAGAGAATACAATATATTATGTTACCGTTAAAGTGTATAATCCAGTTAGCCCATGAATTACCTGACAATGTTAGGTAAAGTATCAAATAAATACACTATTTGAAACTTTACCTAGTTATTCCATGTAATAACTAGTTGTTTTATAAATTAACTGATAATAAGCAGTTAACGTCTTTAAACAATAAATTTAATATTACGGCTAGATTAGTTGAACAGTAATAAAAAAATTACACTGTTCACCACTTACGCTGTTACACATAGTTCGTGTTTATTTAACTGAATTTTACGTTTTACAACTTAGGATTATATAAAAAATTACTATTTTATCCAACACAAATCACATCAATCGTAAAATACATGATTTATAATGTTTTACTAATGATTCACTAATTTATATATTTTTTTAAATTTATAATAATCCTAATAAACTATTTAAAAAAATACAATTTTTAAAAAACTACAAATCTTATTAAATCTTAAAAAACATTCAGAATAGCGCTTGGATTCGCCAATATCATAATACATTTTTAATAATACTAATATAATTTTTTAAAAGTTTATATTTTATATTCGTAATTTGAATTAGGTCTGCAGGTAAAAAACTTTTACGCTACTTAAAATATATTATAAAAACTTTATCCAAAACAAAAACATCAAAATATATTCAATATCACAATAACTACAATAAACCCAATAACAAAAAAATTTCAAAAAAACTTCCCCAATAGCTCTTGGAATTCTAATTTTAAACAGAAGTTTTTTTTAAGTACAAAATTATATTGTAAATTCATCTTTTGTAGTAAGTGTAAATTTTTTTTATGATACTGTACTTAAAATATATTTAAGAACATCTAGAATATTTCTTGAATACCTTAATACCTAATTATTAAAATTGTCATGTAAAAAGGAAAAAATATGATGATAAATAATAATTAATCCAGCAAACATATTAATTTTAAGCTTTATGAAATACCTTAATTTTATTTTTAATTATTTATTAGAACAAGGATTGCTTTGATGACACTTGGTATTGAGTTGAAAAAAAAAAAACAGAAATTCCCATTTAAAACTTTAACGATAGGGCATTCGTTATTCTGTAAAATAACTAGTTAAACTGTAGAATGCAATAATTTTATACACTTTAAATGATTCAGTTAGGTAATTCATGAAATACCTAGTTATTGTCGATGCATGAGAATTTCTGTTTGTCCCATCAGCATTTGGGCTACAGTTGCTCCTTTCAGGGTTTCCTAGACGTCAGACTTTTCTTTCCCCCAGTTATTTGTAACGTTTAAACATGCCGGCAGTTACAAATGTTTCATTCTCTCCACGTAAACTGACCATTTATTCCTACTTTCCTTTATTTTGTTACTTCATTCAATTACTTTTAATTTTTCTAATCGTGTTTAATTTTTTAGATATATTGAATATATCTTTTTAATTTTTACAATATATTTTTACACACTTAACACACACTGCGATATATATTTTTAATTCTTCTTATATATATTTAAAATTGTTATATATTTTCTCACGATTATTCTTGTTCTATTATAATTATTAATAAATATTATTTGTTAGTTTATGCAAGAATTAATTTTTTGAATAGAATTTGTTTTACAATGTTTCAACAGCAATTTTAACTGTTATCTTTAGAAATATACCTGAACATTTGTGTTTGTGTTTTCTATATTATGGTACCAAGATTAAGAATTTTATTTTATTTCCTTGCAGTCTGGTTTTATTCTTTTTTACTTGTTATCCATTTTTCATACCCACACATTAATTGTAAAACACACTTTACCATAAAAAACTTTAACATCGTCCCTTTCCTAACTTTTTTTTAATGGAGTTCTCCTTCTGGTATCATTGTGGAATTTAGAATTTTTATTTTTCTATGCTTCTATGTTTATGTTCGTTTTCAATATTATCTAAATATAACTCAATGCATTCTAAGTATTTCAGTTTACCAACTTCTACAATACTGTTGACAATTGGTCTCATTACAATTTTTGTTTTTATATTTTATTTACCTTAAAATGCTATTACTTTACTATTAACGATGATAATATTCTTATATTGGTCTTTGTAGATGATTCTCATGGTTTGAGAGCACTGAAAAGCCAATAAAAATGAATTCGTACACGACAAATAGCATTAATGCTGGAAATAAACGCAAGACAAAACACGTAACGTCAAAGTAGACAAAGATCTCAAATCTATAGGGCAGTTATTGTGCCAACTAGGCTGACGTGTAATGTGGGCTGATCATACTAAAAGATTAACGAATGGTAAGTGGACAAAAGTGGAGAGTAATAAAGTGGAGATTTAGGGACGCGAATACCGATAAGATACCGATTTAGGGGCTTATTTTGATTTTCTTAAGTTACAACCAAAAGCTCTTCTGATAATTTTCCAATGTAATTTGTTGTCGCATCCTTTAACAACTCCCAGACACTTTCATTTGCCTACTGTATCGACGATTTTGTTTGTGTATAACTGTTGCTCAGGATTTTTGTGTATTATCTGCATGGCTACCGCAACTGCAGGTCAAGCGAGAATGTGTGTACGTGTCAGGTCAGTATTGGAGAAATTGTCTATACATCCATGTGCTACACTCATTAATCTTCGTTCATCCGATGTTACCTATTCAAAATCTTATTATTCTGGAGGAGTCTCTTCACATGACTTGATAAATCCCTTACTTAAAATCCTTAACAGATGGTTCTGATAACTGAAACAATAACACGGTTCTGATTTCAAAGGAAGTCGCCAATATTTTTATCATTAGAAGCCGTCTACCGCATATCGTCTTTAGGATACACGTAGCGTAATACAGATAGCCTTAAATAAAACAACAAAGTTAGTAACCACGAGCAAGAAAGGATATCACTGTGACGTGATGTTCGTGGAAAGTTATTGAAATATAAAACGGAGACTATCATCAAGGTTTTTATTGTAGAGAAGAATAACCCACATGTGATTAATATATAGGTTACAATAGAACAAGGTTGTTGGAAAATTACTTTGAAGAAAGAAGACTAACTAAAGAAGTAAGGAAACTTTAAAAGCTTTTACACAATTAAGAATGGCTATTAGGGTCTATTGTTATGACAGTCTCATGGACTGTCGTATTGTATAGTGGAAACAAATACCAGACACTAATGAATTCACTAATTACCAACTTCATTAGTTACAGATAACTATTTGAAATCAGCAAAGGTACTCTCATACAATAATTGAAGTTAAATTTGTCCACAGGAAATAATAATACAGTACCCCACTAATTAACACAATAATCACTTTCCAGTAATACGCAACAATCACCTGATCCGCACTCTAAAATATCGCCAACTGTAAATGACTGCTAAGCCGGCCGCTGATGCTTATATAGATCTCGCGCAAAGGTTTCACAATAATCTTTTGTACTCCTGTCGGCCGATGTAATTTTTGTAGTTACAAGAGCTCGAACAGTTTGGAGGTGAACGCAACGCAAGGTCAACGCACGCCCTTGACACAGACGCTGTACGCGCTGGGTTATTCGAAAAACGTGTAGAATGATGCTCTCGAATTTTTGAGAGCGTTCTGTAATTGTCGGAACACTGATCCCTACTTACCCCTGTTCGTCCCAAACTGTCAAACTGTGTCAGCAGTAATACTTGGCCAGGCAATCTAGCTGATCTAGACAATTGGTGTGCTTACGAAGGATAATTCGAAGGCTTGTAAATGAATACAAAACAATAACCAATCAGTGCCTTCGTTACTCTGACCTGCCGACAGCCAAGACAACAGACAAGAGACCAAAGACAGTGCTAGCACACTTATGAGTAAATTGTTCTCCATGCCAGTAATAACGTTGGTATAAGTCTTTTGCGCTATACGAATATAGACTTAACTTGTTAGCAGTTCCATCAAATTGTACAAACCTTATTCGCGGGATCAAATACCTGTCTGGTCAGTTGTAAACTTCCTTGACACTGAATAAATTTTCTAACTGTCAAACATCGTTAAAGAACAAAAATTCCGACAAATTTATATTCCATGGAGAATTTTGTGAACAAATAATTAATAAAAAAAATAATTTTTTAACAAAAATAATTAGTCAAGTATCTTGTTAAAATAGATTGACTAATCAACCGGTCGCGAAAAAAATTAATTTGTTGCCAAAAAAGACCAAAAGTATGTCTCGTATTATGACTAAATTAATATATAAATTATTCTCATTTTCTTTAGTTTCTCATCATTGGAGTTAATGGGCAGTAGTCTGTAAATAACAACTGTTTGAATACATAATGGTCTTTCAGGTCATAAGAGACAGTCTAGTCCATTGCTTAAACTAGACAGTAAGGCGTATCCTACAATACTAACAAAGCAAAATAAATGAAAATTGGTTTTTATCATTTGAATGGCCAGTTGAGGAATGTAGTTTGATGTAACTCAATTCTGAGTAAAATAAAAGTCTATTGAAAATATTAAAGTGTAATTCTTAGACTAACAGATTTTTAAACACTGATACGATAATTTTTTTCGGATTTTTATATTTTAAAATTGTTGTAATAAAAGTGATTAAATAAATACAAATGTATGGAAAGTGAATTGGATATCTTAGTACAAAATAGGTGATCTGTTTGGTTTAGCACAACCAAGGGCCCAATCAAGATTGTATTTGATATATAATTTTGAGGTTTTTTAAAAAGTCGCTCTGATAACAGAAAACGTTTAGACCAAACGAGGATGTAAAATACATTTGCCTATATTGCCCTTAACAACAAATTTCGGTGCGTCCTTACAAACCCATTACTGCTGACAAAAGCCCCAAAATTCTCCGTTTCGGCATTTTCTATCGTGCAGTACGTTAACTTTTCCCTGCGATATCTTAGTCACCTAGCTATTGGACATAGGAGTAATTAGATACACAAGTCCTAATGATGAGAAGTAAAAGACACAAAGTTAAAATAAATGAAAAGTAAAAGAGAATTAGGCTATACCTAAAGTTTTAAAATCGTATTATTGTTGGATGTTTTAATTAGAAATACACTGCTTTTAATGCTAAAAAATGTATCAAGTCCATAACATTTTGATAATTGTAAGTAGTATTATAAAAGAAGAATCAAAATGTTACTGGTAGTTACAGTTATCAGATCATTGCAATGAAGTTATATTGAATTTGTAGTAACAATATTTAGGTTTTCATAAATAATAACACACTTTTTGCAATAACATATTTGAATATTTTATGTCCATGGATATTGGATATAGTAAAAATAAAATCTAATGTTTTTACAAACATTTTACGTAGAAAAGACGAAAAACCTGGCGTCTTTGATCTGAGAACGGATTTTGACGCCTACTCAACGCCTTGTTCTGAAAAAAGAATTCTCAAAACAATTTCTGTGGAACTGAAAACTCTGAATATAGGAGCGCATATTGCTGTTTAGCATTCAACCCGGATAGAATGGCTGGAATTGATTGTTATGAAAATGTTGTAATTGATGATAAGCACAAATTGTTGTGCAAAGTTATCAACATCACCAGAAACGAAAAACCAAAAAAAACTTGAAATTTGAAAAGAAGCAAGAAAAAGAGTCTGGACAAAAAAGACTGAACCTTTATGTAATACAGCATTTATGGTCCTGCAGCAAGCAATGTGAGTATATGTTAACACTGTAAGTAATCAGGTTTTCTGAACAATGTTTTTGTTACTAATTAATATTATACTGATCTCCAGAATCGTAAAATATGTTAATCTAATTCTTTTTGTGCACGTTATTGTACAGCAAGCAACATTTAATTACAATTTAAAAATCATAAAAAATGTAAATAAAAATATTTTAAATTAAAATCATTTAAATTAAAATATGTAAACTAGAACGACACTACTTAAACTGTATAATTTATTTTAATAAATATTTGAAGCTATTTAAAAGTATTTTCTGATTCAGTGAACTCCTAATATATCCAATTATTCTAGTAAATATCGGTATGGAAAACCATACATGACTTCCATGTTCTAAGATTTACATTTAAAAGCATATTCGAAATGAAATATTTCCATAGAAACTACTTCTTTCTATTGCTTCAGCTTTAACCACAGTACTTTGGTCACTAACGTATACCACCTCACTTTTTTGCACTCGATTTTCACTGATGATGGAAGTCGATGGCACTGCCGAAACGTCTGGTTTTGCAGAAAACATTGGACTACGGCTAAACAGCCCGGGAAGGAATTTTAACAAAAACTACTTATTTGTTGCCGATAACGTAGTACACATATAAAATTTCACCCCTCCCTCTTCAACTATAATTTTCATTAATAGAAAATGACACCCACCCCGTTCAAATAGCCTCTTCATTTATAGATATTTCATCTACGTTTCTGCAATGGATTATTATGAGCTTCTTATCAGGATACTTTGACTCAAAATTATGTATTTTACTCTTGTTAAAACATAAAACGTTGCAGGTAAAATATCCCTTTATCTTCACCGATCTTCACCAAAATCAATAGGCCTTCAGTCATCTACAATTCAGGGATGCATGAAAAAAATATTTGATTCTGTTTGAATGTGCGGCAGTTATCGTTCGTCATGTAAACATTTCTCTTGGTTCAACATAAAATGTTGCTGGTAAACTACCCCTTTCCCTTAACCGATCTTCACCAAAATCAACAGTCCTTGAGCACTCTACAACTCAGGAAAGTGTGCAAAAAATTATTAGATGCTCTTTGAATTTTCGGCAGTTATTGTTCGTCATAAAAAAATTACCTTTTTCAAAACATAAAATGTAGCTGGTAAACTACCCCTTTCCCTTAACCGATCTTCACCAAACCAACAGGTCTTGAGAACTCTACAATTCAGGGCTGTATGAAAAATATTATTTGATTATGTTTGAATTTGCGGCTGTTATCGTTTGCCATAGAAAATAATCACCCTTGATTTAAAAAAAATGTTGCTGGTAAACTACCTCTTTCCCTTATCCGATCTTCACCAAAAAAAAAAAACAGGTCCTGAGTACTCTACAAATCAGGCCTCTATGCCAAAACGTATTTGATTCTGTTTGAATTTGCGGCTCTTATCGTTTGCCATAGAAAATTCCCTTTTCAAACATAAAACGTTGCAGGTAAACTACCCCTTCCCCTTAACCGATATTCACCAAAACCAACAGATCTTGAGTACTCTACAAATCAGAACTGCATGCAAAATATTATTTGATTTTGTTTGAATTTGCGGCTGTTATTGTTTGCCATAGAAAATAATTACCCTTGATAAAAAAAAACCTTGCTGGTAAACCACCCCTTTCCCTTAACTGATCTTCACCAAAATCAATAGATCTTGAGAACTCTACAAATTAGGGCTACATGCAAAAAATTATTTGATTCTGTTTGAATTTGCGACTCTTATCGTTTGCCATAAAAAATACCCTTTTAAAACATAAAACGTAGCTGGTAAAGTACCCCTTTCTCTTAACCTATTTTCACCAAATCCAACAGGTCTTGAGAACTCTATAATTTAGGGCTGTATGCGAAAGAGTAGTTGATTCTGTTTGAATTTGCGGCTGTTATCGTTTGCCATAGAAAACAATTACCCTTGATTAAAAAAAACCGTTGCTGGTAAACTACCCCTTTCCCTCAACCGATCTTCACCAAAAACACAAAAACAATAGGTCGTGAGTACTTTACAAATCAGGGTTGTATGCAAAAAATGATTTGATTCAGTTTGATCTTGCGGCTGTTATCGTTTGCCAACAAAAAAATCTACAGACACAGATAGACACACACACACACACACACACACACACACACACACACACACACACACAAACTTTTCGAAAAACGACTTTTTTTCATGTTTTGAGTGTAGTACAATCAGAATCTGCAATAATCTCGAACACGATTTTTTTTTGCCATCACCATACTTCCATTTCCTTAAGGAACATGGAAGTAAAAATCGGTATGGAGAACCATACATGACTTCCATATTCTAAGATTTATATTTAAATCTTAATATCGCCTGCCAAGCGCGATATATTTTCTTTTATACATGATTTACATTAAAATGAAAAAATTATAATTTTATTGCCTGGCAACAAAATTATTTTATTTTTAACAATTACCATTGTTTCAAAAAGTTTAAATAAATTTTCAAGTACTTTACTCTTGTTAAAACGTAAAAAGTTGCAGGTAAACTACCCCTTCCCCTTAACCGATCTTCACCAAAATCGAAAGTCATTGAGACCTCTACAATTTAGGGACGTATGCAAAAAATTATTTGATTCTGTTTGAATTTGCGGCTGTTATCGTTTGCCATAGAAAATACGCTTGATAAAAAAACGTTGCTGGTAAACTACCCCTTCCCCTTAACCGATCTTCACCAAAAACAATAGATCTTGAGTACTCTACAAATCAGGGCTGTTTGCAAAACATTATTTGATTCTGTTTGAATTTGCGGCTGTTATCGTTTGCCATAGAAAATACCCTTGTTAAAAAAACGTTGCAGGTAAACTACCCTTTCCCTCAACCGATCTTCACCAAAAACAATAGGTCTTGAGAACTCTACAATTTAGGGCTGTATGCAAATAATCTTTTGATTCTGTTTGAATTTGCGGCTATTATCGTTTGCCATAGGAAATACCCTTGTTAAAACATAAAACGTTACAGGTAAACTACCCCTTTCCCTTAACCGATCTTCACCAAAATCAACAGATCTTGAGAACTCTACAATTCCGGGCTGTATGCGAAACATTATTTGATTCTGTTTGAATTTGCGGCTGTTATCGTTTGCCAAACAAACAAAATTACCCTTGCTAAAAAAAAACCGTTGCAGGTAAACTACCCCTTTCCCTCAACCGATCTTCACCAAAAACAATAGGTCGCGAGTACTCTGCAAATCAGGGCTGCATGCAAAACATTATTTGATTCTGTTTGAATTTGCGGCAGTTATCGTTTGCCAGAAAAAAAAAATCTACAGACACACAGACACACAGACAGACACACAGACAGACAGACACACAGACAGACAGACACACAGACAGACAGACACACAGACAGACAGACACACAGACAGACAGACACACACACAGACACTTTTCGGAAAACGACTTTTTTTCATGTTTTGAGTGTAGTAGAATCAGAATCTGCAATAATCTCGAACACGATTTTTTTTGCCATCACCATACTTCCATTCCTTAAGGAATATGGAAGTAAAAATTACCCTTGATAGAAAACCGTTGCTGGTAAACTACCCCTTTCCCTTAACCGATCTTCACCAAAAACGATAGGCCTTGAGAACTCTGCAATTCAGGGCTGTATGCAAAATATTATATGATTTTGTTTGAATTTGCGGCTGTTATCGTTTGCCATACAAAATACCCTTGATAAAACAAAAAACGTGGCAGGTAAACTACCCCTTTCCCTTAAACGATCTTCACCAAAAAAATAGGTCTTTAGTACTCAAGAAATCAGGGCTGTATGCAAAAACGTATTTGATTATGTTTGAATTTGCGGCTGTTATCGTTTGCCATAGAAAATACCCTTGTTAAAACATAAAACGTTGCAGGTAAACTACCCCTTTTCCTTAACCGATGTTTACCAAAATCAACAGATCTTGAGAACCCTACAATTCAGGGTTGTGTGCGAAACATTATTTGATTCTGTTTGAATTTGCGGCTGTTATCGTTTGCCAAACAAACAAAATTACCCTTGATAAAAAAAAACCGTTGCAGGTAAACTACCCCTTTCCCTCAATCGATCTTTACCAAAAACAATAGGTCGCGAGTACTCTACAAATCAGGTGTATGCAAAAAATTATTTGATTCTGTTTGAATTTGCGGCTGTTATCGTTTGCCATAGAAACAAATCTACAGACACACACACACACACAGACAGACAGACACACAGACACACAGACACACACACAGACACTTTTCGAAAAATGACTTTTTTTCATGTTTTGAGTGTAGTACAATCATATTCTGCAATAATCTCGAACACGATTTTTTTTGCCATCACCATACTTCCATTTCCTTAAGGAACATGGAAGTAAAATTGTACATAGCTTTTATTCATATGTTATTCGTGTTCGTTTTTATTTGTTAGTTTAGTTGTTTCATTTATATGGTATAGGCCTATATTTACAATAACGTCAGTGCAAGTTAGCAGCCCACACAAATTACATATTTTTTAATGACATTTATGAAAAAATAGATTTATTGCTGAAACCTGTCAAGATAATTTAACACCTGCCAAAATTAACACCGGAAGAATTTAAGCGAGTAAAAATAAGTTTACTCATCTAGTTTAGAAGATACTGTTACGACGGGTTCATTGATCGTCTTATGGTACAGTGGAAACAAAATACAGACACCAATGAAATCACTAATTACCAGCTTTAATGAGTCACAAATAACAAAGTGAAATCAAGAAGATACTCTCACACAGTAATTCAAGTTAAATTTGTACACACACACAGTAATAATGTAAATTTTTAGAGTTCCGCAGTTCCTCACTAATTATAACACAATCACTTTCCACCTCAACAACAACCACAATCCAAACCGCACTAAACAAATCGCCACTGTAACTGACTCACTAAGCCAGCCGCTGTTGGTTATGTATAGCCTGCAGATGTTCCAGAATAATTTTCCATGACAGCATAATTTGCGTAGTTAACAAGCACTCAAACAGTCTAGAGCATTTACAATATATCTTTGAATTTATAAGGCGCATATATAACTGAGGACCAATTCGATGGGCACACCCCTCCCCACTACATCAATGGAAAATTGAAAGGTTGCAGAGCTGGACATTGGACATCAATGGTCAATAGCTGGACGTTAAAAACATTAACTGTCGCTTTATAGTACCCTTGCGCTTATACTTACAGACGAGGAACACCGAATCAAAAAAAGCTTTGTAGTATTTTTTATAAACATTTCTGGAAATTTTTCACAATAGGAGTGGTCATCAACAATCTGTCATCATGCACACGCACGTTAAAACTAAAAACAACTTTAAACGAAAAATAGTTAAACAGGAACACATTTTAATAAAAATAAATTAAAGAACTTACCATAATAAAAACTAATTATTTTTATAAAGTGCACAGAAATGTAAAACTTGAAAAAAATCACATTTAAAACATAAATGAAGGTTTCAGTTCCTTTTCTTGAAAACACTAACTTACAGTAATTATTGTATTAGGAAAAAGTAAAATTTGAAACGGCTTGTACTGTTTTATAATACAGTACTTAGAAGCAGGTACAATGCAAGTGTGTTCCTTCGTTCAAAAGAAAATAAAATTAGAAATTGGTTCGCGGGCGCGTCCAACCTTATCGACGGGCGCAGGGTTGCCGACTGCTGGTCTAGAGGGTACTTTACTTCGCAGCATTGACACACACACTGCAACTGCTCGGCTTGCCGAGAAACGGGTGGAAAGACGCTTTCGACTCTTCGATAGCGTTCCGTAATTGTCGTAACGTTACGTTTACTAAGAAATCTACAAACGTAAACGAGTCTTTCAACAATCTTTCATCCTAGAAAATCAGAAACTAGATTCCCGTTTTGTAAATGGATTCAGTAATTTTACAAACTATTGCTAGAAATTAAGCTTATGGGGGTTAAAAAAATATATGAAATGAATTGTTTTTATAATAATTTAGAACAGGTAGTATTTGACCAAGTGTCATAAGTAATGCCACGCAGTACATGAAGCGTTTAATTGTTATAACAGGAAGTGCGTAGTGTAGGTTTAAGGTTTAAGAATGTAGCTTTAAGAACAAAGGAAGCGAAAATTACATGTCTACCAGAAAACAGCAACGTAGTGTGCCAATGCAATGGTGTACTTATCAGAAATTTAGAATGTTTTACACGTTACAGTATAGGAGTGACGCAGGACATAACAAAATCTCCTGTGCTCATTTTGCAAACATAAATTATTTAAAATTTACGGTGGTCACTGCAACCTACAAATGAAGAAAAAATATCATATACCAAGTATTAAATTCAGTGTTTTTACACTTTAAAAAATATTTTGAACCACAACCAGTTGAACAACTGAATAATAATATTGAACAACTTGAAAAAGATTCTACAAAGTTAAAATAAAATAAAAATTTTAAGTGCAATAGAACTTTCTGGTTGGAACCCTTGGGGAGAATTCCAGCGAAATGTCTGCTGAGAGAAGATTACAATGAGACATTGGATGGACAATAAGTGTGCGAAAAAGACGATCTAATAAGAGAAGGCACATGAGGTGAAGGACTGACATCACACTGGCTGCAGAACGTTGTGAGATATAGTAAACTTATTGTCCATGGGAATGGTGGGTAGGGTGTTTACGAGAAGGAGGATACACTGTAGGGTAGTTGCAGACGAGACAAGGCTTTCACAAGTCCGTAGTAACAGGATACATACATCGTAAATTTGTGGACAGTAGTTGCAAGTCTAGGATCGGGTCACATTCTTAAAAGAAACACAATTTTCAACCATTTGTACTAGGTCTGTTTATTTTTTAAACACCAGATTTTTATAATTATACATTTAAATCTATGTCAAATATATGGTATTATCACGTCTGTAAGTCCGAGTGTAGTCTGGCGGATCATAAAAGAGAGGAAGGAAATAGGACATCCAGTCCACTATATGGTAGGCATTTTGTTGAAGAAAATCATAAGTTTGTTAATCCATTAGAGGAATATGAAATTATAAAGAAACATATAAACATTATAAAGAACTATGAACATAATTCGGTGGAAAGAAAGTTGAGAGAAAAACTTGAAATATTGAAGGAACGAAAGAAGAATTCAAACAGTTTAATTAATTCAGAGGTGAAATTTGATAATGAAGATATATTTTATCACATATTAAGGAAGAAAGAAATGTAGAACATAAAGGTTGGTAGCAGTCTGATACTTAGTTACTAGGCATCAATGGAAAAGTACTGGGACAAGGGGTAGTGACTCGGCTGATTGTTTGCTGGCTAAGGCGTAACAAGGGCGTTTACCTGCTATGTTTGTTTATGTCAAGTTGACGCTTCTGGGTTATAGATAAGATATATAAAGGGGTGAATGTTTCTAGGTAGGTTGTTGTGTCCCATCTTATGATGAACCGAGAGGCTTGAATGTGCTTGTGGAAATTATAATTGCTTGTTAGTGGTTGCAATAAAAGTTTAGTAAAAAAAAGTACCGTCATAGTAGTAACATAAATTACAATGTGTTTTGTGAAATTTGAATTTAACACACTTGACAGAAAATAAAGTTTCTAGATTAAAGTTTTGACTGTGTACGAGACAACAAACACTTGCAAACACTATTGAAATTACAAGTAATTGTTTAATTCATGTTTACGGTCACCACCCCGTCTACAACACACGTTTTTATTTGAGACGTTCGTCTATCATAGCAAATGTAAGCAAAGAAACTAAGTCGTAGAAAAAACACATTAGGTCGACGTCCAAATCAAAATATTTACAGTCAAACCTCTTCTCCCTGTGAGCGAATTGGTAGATCCAAACTTTAGTAGCGTTTCTCAAGTTTCTCAGTTGTCGTTTGAAATAAAAACTGTTTAACGGACGTTGCAAATAATGCAATTCTGCGCAGATAGATTCAGTTATTAAAATTGGTATCATGTCCATTATAAGACCAATTGAAAAAGGAATAACGTGTATTTCGAAGACTTTAGTTACCGCTGCAACAATTTGGAAAGAATAAAGCACAATAAACCTGAGGACGTAGCGAAAGGAAAATATTCTATAGAAATCTTTGCCGTGTAAAACGCTTCACTAATGCCGCGATAGATACTCTGTAATTGTCGTATACGTCGGTCAGGAAGTTTCCACTCCTTTGGTGGCCGGCATCCGAAACAGTCACCTGATCACTCCACGCAATGTTCCTGTTGCTGAGTGTATCAACGTGCTTGGCAGCGCGCCCAGCAAGAATCACTCTTTGCCGTATAATGTTCATTAAAAAGTAGCATTTCACAGTAAAGATTACTGCGTCATACCTGAAAGTAAACCGCTTGTGGGGTCAAATAACATCTTTAAATTAACAACGAATTTACATTTTCCTCTAGAACACGTATTTAGAATAAAATAGTAAATAAGTACGGTACAAGGCACTGTTATAGACAGGACGCATTCTATAGTGTTCCGTGTGTGAGGGACTTTAACATGAAGAGATTCAAGCGACTGATCCACGTACTTAATATTATCAAAAATATTACGCCTTAGATCATGACCAACTAAGAATTTTATTCGGTAATATGTACAAATTGTCATTGATAATATGAAAAAAGAGAGTCTTACAAAGTTTTGCTTTACATAATCTATGTGATCTATGTAATAAAATTTTAACAGTAAGATGAAATTTGGGGTACAGTACAGTGATCAAACCGCAATACAAGTTTAGCAAATTCTGTAGTTTTGACTTTTCGACAACACGTGATTAAGTAGCCGCAGGTTGCGCATGTAACTGTTATCAGCATTGAGGACCGATATATATTCAGTTCCATGTTTGTGTAAAGCCTTGCACAGAGTAACATAAAATTAAAGAATATTGAACATACAGGAAGCTACTGTAAGTTTAACCTCTACAAGATATCTGTGCACTTGTTCCCATGTATATTCCTTCCAGATTGTTGTCGTTAAAATGTGTCGTCACGGCAACTGGTTAAATAACATATATGTTTAATCAATATTTATGTGTTCAAACAATAAATATTTCTGTAAGTATATTTTGTTAAATTGCTATCGTCGTATTTCTAACTGACGCACGTTTCACAAATAAATCTCTATTAATAAATAAATATTGTTGACCTAATTGTTTGGAAACCCAGAGACGCAGATAAATGGACAGATAGAAAGTGAGGAGGGAGAGACAGTAAGAAAGAGAGGTAAGTAAGAGAGAAGTTCAGGGGGAGAAACTAAATTAACAAAACCGTTTTCTTAATGAACAGAAAGCAGAAAGTTTATCAGAATATATCATCGCCATAAACAGTTATAATAAGTTGATCCCTTCCTGAGTCGTTTATAAAAGGGACGACTCCTCTTCTTAATGGTATAAAACAAGTTTACTACAAAATTGTTCTTACCGTCTCTTTACCTCTATCGTAACAACTACTCTTATTTTTTTTCTTTGAGTTCCTTTCTGCAGTGAAACCTATATAACATACCTGTGGCCTGTGTGTTTAAAGAACGTTTTATGGTGTTTTTTTGGACACGTTCCTAGCCATCTGCAGAGGATATAGTAAAGAGGCGTCTTTTGGACAACTACTTTAATAGTCACCTGCCACTGATGTTAACTTGAAATTGTCCGGAATTGCATTAAAATTATCCTAACTTGTCTCGCCGTCAAAAAATTTATATTTTACAGCATTAATGGAAAATTTAAAGTCAATGTCGATCCTGAAGTTCGTCAGTTCCTCACAGTTTAATTCATAAGTGCTTCCAGTGATTTTTGAATCAAATAGCGTTACAGTAAAATGAAAAGCCATTGTCAGTCTGTCCTGGTAATAAAACATATGTTAAGCAGTCATATAGATATATACAGTGTTCCCCAAAACAATTATTCTATTAAGCTTTATTATTGTTATTATTATTATTTAATGTTCTTTGAGGGTAAAGCGTAATATTTTATTCTAATTGTTTTTAATACTGTTGTTTCAGACGTTTCCTGGTTTAGCCACTAGGAGCACTGTATTGATTATTTACTTAAGACGAGCGCCGTGGGTACAGAAGGAAGTTCAGTGCACTCTTTGGTTATCTGAAACAAAGTCTCTCTTTTTATTAATCAAAGGAAGTTTAGAGTAATGCACGTTGACGAACCTTTATACGAGGATTGTTCAATAGAAACAAGTTTGATCTGCGCAGCAGTGACTTCGTCGCCATGGCAACGGAATTCATTTGTTTATATTGTCTGTTTAAGTACTAGTGACGTCCTGTCAAAAATATTTGCAGTTTGCTCTTTTCTAAGCGTTTTGACTGGGTTGGAAAATAGCATCTATTTAAAAATCCGTTTAAAGATAATCCTTATTCAGTTTTTGGCCGCTGAGGGGCGTCAGCCAATGGAAATTTATACGAGAATGAAAGCTGTATATGGTGACTATAGTTATTTATACGTCAGTGTTTTTATATCAACAACAAGGTAATGCCTTTCTACACTAAATTGTTGCCGGTGATGGGTCGTGGTGTTATAACTACGAACCAGAATCCAAACGTCAGAGTATGCAGTGGAAGCATGCACAATCTCCGAAGGCGAAAAAATGTCGGTCCCAACCTTCGGCAGGAAAAGTAATGGTTACCGTAGTTTTTGATTATCAGGGTGTGCTGCTCTTAGATTTTAAACAACCTGGTGTCAACATCAACGCTGAGTGATATGCAAACAGCTTAAAACGCTTACGGGTCAGCATAAAGAATAAACGACCCGGGAAGCTCACAAATGGTGTAATTCTTCTGCATGATAATGTTCGACCCTATGTAGCCCAGACGATTGAAGATCTGCTTGGTCGTATGAAGTGGAAAGTCTTACAACCAGCCATCCACTTACATTCCCGACTTGTCCCCGTGCGATTATCATGATTTTGGCTCATTAAAGAAATCACTAAAAGGACGGCGGTTTAAATCGGACGCTAAGGTAGAGTTTGATGTTAGCGAATGGTTCCGCAAACAGCCGCAAGAATTTTACCAGCAGGGGATCTACAGATTAGTGCAACAGAGGGACTCGTGCCTTAATATTAATGGAGACTTCTTTTAAAATCATTGAATAAAAAATGCTTTACAACCTCTAAAAGTGTTTCTATTGAACAATATGAAACAGCCTCGAATATGAAACAATTAGAAACATTTCTGGCAAACTGCGTCGGTAGAGAAGACTAAATGGTCAGATACAGAAGCTTAATACAAAAGCAGATACTTGTGGCAGAACGCCTGATACAGAAGGAACTGCTGAATTTGCTTTTACATTTACACGACCACCTTGTAATCCAGTAACACAAGCTTCACGCCAGATGCAAGTATCTAAGTCTACACGGCCAGATGCAAGTATCTAAGTCCACACGCCAGATGCAAGTATCTAAGTCTACACGGCCAGATGCAAGTATCTAAGTCTACACGCCAGATGCAAGTATCTAAGTCTACACGCCAGATGCAAGTATCTAAGTCTACACGCCAGATGCAAGTATCTAAGTCTACACGCCAGATGCAAGTATCTAAGTCTACACGCCAGATGCAAGTATCTAAGTCTACATGCCAGATGCAAGTATCTAAGTCTACACATCACAAAGTGTTACGGAAATGCCACAAGCTTCATTTATACGAATTTGAAATTTACCCTAAATTTTTAGAGAGCGTTAACCTTATTTTCCATTTTTCACAAAATGAGTGACGTTAGTCACTTTTTGCATAGGCTACGAGACTCGTATGTTTCATGTTATTGGATTGTCAACAGACATAAGGTACGTACCTGGGTATTAGAGAATCTACTTTTTAAGGGAGTATCTACTATTTTTAGGGAGTATATTAGGTAAAGTCTGTGGTTGGTGTACTTTATTACACGCTGAGACGATTGAACTTTTCTTTTTCTATGATATCACGATAAACTCATAAGTGTTTAACCTGCTTCCCCCGTTATAAAGGAGGTGACAAAATGTCTTCCATTTCGGTGGAGCACCAGCTCATTGGCCTTATATCATTCGAGACACTTTTATGCATGCAACATTCCCAAACCGCTGGATTAGTGGGACTGGACCAATTCCTTGGCCTCTAAAGTACCCGACACTACTTCACTGGATTTATTTTTCTTCATTTATATTAAAGTTATTGTTTATGCAAACTATGTTATAAATATGGACACATTTCCGGAGCAAAGGCCTACTCCGTCCCATTAGCGACAAACACGTGGAAGTTTACTGTGGTAAAGAGATATTGTAAAAAAAGAACTTTAGTTTTGAAGGTATATTTCTATACAAAATGTGTTGAGTTACGCTTGTTAACAAATATTTTATACTACACTGTAACCAGGTTTAATCGTTTATGATGACCTGGAGTTAGTCAAGTAGCATATCACTTGGTCATAATTTCCTGTTTTCCTAGCAAGACTAGCAAATTTGTTTTTACTCTCTAACGCTGGTCCAGGAACGAATTCATATGGGACACATGATACATGGTCACAATTTGTAATAACTATTAACAATTTAAAATTACACCTTTGTATTGCAACTGTCCATTCATAAATTGAAAAATATCTGCTTACAAGTAATAATTATACATGTTTATAAGAAGTATATGAATATTATACATCTAATAATATTTTACGTTGTTGACAGTGCAGACAAAATATGACAAATGACGATGCGGTCGACTAGGCAATCGGAGATAGAAACTGCCTACAAGAAAGAGGAGCCAGTTGCATGGTAAGCAGCATTGTAAATATATATTGAAAGGAAACAAGAGAACCGTAGAAGACTGTCATAAGTACAATGTATTTTATAAGGATCGAGTTATGAGTAACCAAGGATACGTAAGAAAAATTACTCACGGCAACGGAATAAATTTTGTCATTGAACTGCAGTCCATTCTATAATTGAGACAATACCAATTTAAAAAAACAATAAATATAACAAATTCAGTAACAGAGGTAATAAGACCAAATCGATTGATGTCGTAAACCAAATTAATGAAAACCATCCGAAGTAAAAATAAAGTTTGAAACAGAATGTGTTGGAGAAACGAAACTGTAAGGGAGTGGGTGGTATTCAAGTTCAGTAGAGACTAGAGATTGGGTATAGAAAAGTAACGAACATCGGATAAGCAGGACAAAACATTATTCACGTACATTTAAAATTAATATCCGTTAAGGATGGTTAATTACTAATTGTAATAAAAGTAGTTCCATGTTTTCAAATATCATATCTGTCAATTATACGTATACAAATCGAATGGTTTAACAATTTGTGTTCTTAGGCGGTGAAAAATGTCTATTAATCTTTAAATGTTTACTCAAATTAAACGTATTTATGTTTGTATGTAGTGTCTGCACGCTTTTGCCAACTGCAGAAAAAAAACTTTAATTACAATTCTTTATTATTTTAATGCAAAAAGAGCTTTGTTTTGTCAAAAGAGGCACTTGTGAGTAATGATAATTATTTGTAACGACCGTTTCTTGAAATCGCAAAGCTCCTGACGTCACATGTAATCATCTACAGTGCTGTACCTTTTAATATTAAACAGACTAGAAACATTTATACGTTTATCTACACATATGTAATAAAGAATACTTATATCACGGGAAAGAAACATGTGTACTTTATAAATATAGGCTTATACTTTCTGGTTGATTTTATTGTAACCATAAAGAATAGCGAAGAACAGCGGTGAGCGTAACATATCCTGACTTCGCTTGCAAGCTGTAGCGTCACAGGAATTAATACAAAATGTGTATAGATGGTTATACATTTTTATTAGATTAAAGAAAATCCGTAATCTTATGCGTATATATTTTTGATGAATTATACTGTTTTTTACAGACATCAAACACGTGTATTATTCAGATTTTATTTGTAATAAATATAAAAGCAAGCGTTATATTTTTAAATTTTATTTGAATGGCTTCTAACTAGCTGTGGCTTCTTTTCAGGTCTTTTTCATTGCCATTATAAGGAAATGAAAAAATTGTGTACCATCATAGTAATACAGGTTTCTGATTCCAATGTATTTGTATTAAAATGTTTCTATTTGTATTGAAATGATGTAACCTCAACCGTATGATTTGATTGTTTATGTTCAGAAATCACCTAATCTACCAGTTCAATGCACTGTTGATGTCTATAGTGCATCATGTCAGTATTTGGATAGCGAACAGTACTTATCCATGTTGCAGCAACAAAAGCCCGGACACCAGATATAGAAAGAAGGATACTGAGTAATGCATTTTGGTAGTTAGAGTTAATTATAATTTTAACGCAATTTCAACCGATTTTTAAAGTTATTGTCAGCAAACAAAACGATAGAACTAAATTAAACAATGTTATTTAATTACGTATTTATAAGTGGTTCTATTTATATTAGAAAATGTTTAGACATAACTTAGTTTTATGTTTTTAGGTTTTAGTAATGTCTACATAAATCTTAATTAATTTTATTATTTTTCGTAACATTTATTTATTATTCTTCAGGTAACTGAGCTTAAAAATATATTATTACGTTAGATCAATAGGTATTCAAGTTAGTTGACAGCTATACAAGTTATAGGTAGCATAATTATCCCAATATTATTGTCTATTGCCTTCACAATTATTTTGTGTTGTTCCTGACCTGTGTAGCTCATTAGTACAAACAATGGTAGTTTAGATACATACAATCGAGGTTTTTTTACCAATAGCAACGAAATCGAGAACATTAATAGACGGAGTGCTACGCAAAACGCAAAACAAACAACAACAAATCCATAATACTCAACTTGTTAATAACCATGTTGAATAAATTGCCAGCAAATCCAAAATAGTAGGCTACAGCGTTACACTATGAACCACAAATAGAACACAGACAAAACTCTGTAACTCTGTGATGTAGTAGGTGAGATTTGCATATAAAATAATAATTTCACTCTTGACATGTGATAGCATGTTAGAATAAGAATTGGTTCAAGTAAAGATTGCATGTTGAGACATTGTAGACACTATGATTCATGTCAAAATACTTAGATTAATTTGATTTTTGAATGTATAAAAACTAATGAGTGTTGTGAAATAGCGCAAACATATGCGTACGCATGCGAGTGTGCGGGTGTGAATAACTGTGTTACGAACTAACAATAAAAAACGGATTAAATTAAATAACTTTTGTGTAAATAAAATGTTCGACATAAGACTTACACTAGAATGTGCATAAAATAAGGACCT
Source organism: Magicicada septendecula (assembly GCA_034769895.1). Lineage (NCBI taxonomy): Eukaryota > Metazoa > Arthropoda > Insecta > Hemiptera > Cicadidae > Magicicada > Magicicada septendecula. Next base: position 204,017,135 of record CM068373.1, on the reverse strand, counting down.
ATCTGGTAGTAATATTTATTAACTAGCTGAAGTACCCGTTCTACGGCCGGGTGGCGAGCATTTTTATTAGCACATATTTAATTATTTATTGGCATATATTAAATACATTTAACTACATATACATTTAATTACATATTGGCTATGAAATTTAATTATTGGGCGAAAACTTCTTTGTAGACCACATTGTTGGTCTAAACTCTGTGGTATTTCTTTAAGTTACCTTGTTGGTCAGTTCCTAAGACTTTTACCTTGACTTGCTGAAAGGACTTTGTTCTTGAAAATGCAACATAAAGTTGTCCATGACTGAATACTGGAGATGGCAAATAAATACCAACTGAATCCAGTGTTTGCCCTTGGCTTTTGTTGATGGTCATAGCAAAAGCAAGTCTAAATGGAAACTGTTTTCGTCTTAATGTAAAGGGAAGGTCAGGGTCACTGGGTGCAAGAATAACTCTTGGAATAAATACCCTGGTACCTTTAAAAGATCCGGTCAGGATTTCACAGTCAATGACTTTTGATATCATTTGCTTGACGACCATTCTGGTGCCATTGCAAAGACCTCTTGTTGAGTCAAGGTTTCGTAGCAACATTACTACTGCACCAACTTTCAAGTTAAGTCTATGAGGAGGCATACCTCCAGGTGTTAAGCTGTTCAAAAACTCTATTGGATAGTTTGCTGCCTCCTCGCCATTTGCACTGTCTTGCTGAATAGAATCTATGCTGGTATAGCATTTCAATTCAGATTGAATTCGTCTAAGGACATTTTCATTAAGTTCAAGTCACTCGTGGTTTTTTGGAGTCAGGATTGCACGGTTAGCAATGCTGTCATCTCCTGATTGGATGACCTCAGGAAAGACAGCAGCAACAATACATCCATTTTCAATGCAGACTGGAGGAATTTCGAAGATGCCTTCCTCTAATCCAGGCTCTTGGAGTTTTCCATTCCCAAGTTTTAAAAGCCAATCGAAAAAGCCTCGGTGTTCTGATGGGACATTGTCCTCATTGGCACGCATGTTTTGGTCTAACTTTAGGACCTGAATATTTTTCCAACACTTACTATTCTTCATGCATGAAGAAAGTATTTCGGTTCTGCTGCCATGTGGAACAACAGAGAGAATTTGTCTAAAATCTCCTCCGAAAAGAAAGACCGCACCTCCAAATGGTTTTTTAGAAGGAACTTTTGGATCTTCAGCTAAGAGTTCTTTATACAGTGTGTCAACTGCATTTACTCCATGTGCTGGGGCCATTGAAGCTTCATCCCAGATTATCACTTTGGCCTTTTCCAGTTCATTTGCCGTATTAGTCCCATGTCGAACATTACAGGTTGATGTTTCATTTATTGGAATAGGCAGCTTGAAACGACTGTGGGAAGTTCTGCCTCCCTCAAGCAAAGTTGCTGCTATGCCTGTAAATGCACATGGTAAGACTAATTCATTTTTGCTACGCACATAGTGCATGATTGTGTTGTAAAGGAAGGTTTTACCACTTCCGCCAGGTCCATCAATAAAGAATAGACGTTTGGGTAAGTTATGGTTTTCAATTGCTTCCCTGATTTTGTCGAAAGCCCTTCTTTGCCCTGGGTTGAGCATTTGAAACTTTTCTTCAAACATAGTTTTTTCGGTAATTGGATCGTAATATTTTCCAGAATGGATTGGCTCGTCATAGCTGCCGACTGGAAGTTCTAGGCCAAAATCTACCAATGACTTTCCATGTGTTCGAAGGACAGATTCAATTTCTTTAAGCGTCAAATAGAGAGCTTTTTCTCCATCAGGAAAGCGTCTCTTATAGTCTTGCATAAGATTGTCCTTATGTCTGTCGAATAATGCTGCTGCATCCGACGGCTCACACATTATACAAATAAATGCAAACAACTGCCTAAGTTGTACAGGCAAGTATCCCATTCTGAGCCATCATCAGTTAATCCCCTTGCAATGCATGCTTTTTGGAAAGTTGCAAAGGGGATAGGATATTCCTTCGTCTGTTCTTAGGTCCCCGAAAGATGTTGCTCCTCTAACATTTAGAAGGAGAATTCGGAGGAACCATTTTCTCTATCCGTGGGACTTACGGCAAACATTCTGCCAATTGTAGTTTCATGTCCTCTAAGACGTGGTTTCCATTTAGAATTTTTGTCATCCCAGGTATAGTGTTCGGAAAATTCAATATATAAGTACTCTCGGGCATTAGGGTCTTCCTGATTAAGTTTAAACCAAGCCAGAAGTTTGGACTTGGTGGCTTTTTGCTGTACAGCTTCAGCTTCCTTGCCTGGTATAAAACATATTGTATGCTTGTCCTCAAGGTGGACATTTAATCTTTCCACACGATCAGTTTGGTGGTGCATTTTGTATTCCCTGAGCCTCCAGCATGCTTCAGGTGCACTTACATATCGGGTCTCCAAGTAATTTTTACTTCGTCCCATTCAATAGTAGCTTCCTGTTCTGGGGGAACAGTAACGAATTGAATATTTGCACAGTCATGCCCCTTGTAAACGTATTTGAAGAGGTATTTAACGCTTTGAATTGAGCTACAAATCTCTACGTTAATGTGGGCGTTGTATTTCAGAGACAGGTATGGGTTGTATGGCACCACCCATCTGTTATCCACTTTGTTTCCCCCAAGTTCAACAAAGTTACCATCATCTCGGCGTTGATATTTTGGGTAACCATTGACATTGCTGTTGGTCTCGGCACAGAAATCTTTTGGGAATTCTTTTGTGCATTTGCCGTTTTCCATACACGGTGCGTTTGGATTTAATGGACCACATGGGCCGTGTATCATACAGGATTTTACAATTTCATGTAGCCTCGGGTGGGCATCTTTATCAGGGAGTTCTGCACAGACAATTTTGTCAATTCTTTCATTCTCCCAGACTTTGTCTTCCGGGGCCATGAATAGCAATATGTGCCCATGTGGTAGACCACGTTTTTGGAACTCGATCACGTGGAGCATAGCCCTAACACGTGCCCATGGTGTTTGGTTAATTCTTCAAGTAGCAATTTCAGTTTCAACTCAAACACTCTTGCTACTAAATCAGGCCGGTCGCATGGTTGCTGACCGGGAAGTAAGTTTTCCCTGATTTCCCTCCATTTAGGATTGCACGTGAATGTTACAAATAAGTCAGGTTTGCCATATTTCCTGACCATGGCCATAGCATCTTGGTAATTTTGAGCCATATTTCTTGGACTCCATTGGAAGGTTGAAGGCAATATAACTTTCTTTCCAGGCAATATGTTAACGTCCTCAAAATTGTGGTTGTTCACAAATCGGTGAAGAACATCATAGTCTTCAGCTTTTACTGTGTTTTGATTTTTTCGAAACCAATTCTAACGGTTTGCCTCGGTCTTGCAATAGGCATCAACCATGAATTGGTGAAGCAGCTTTCCTGCGTTGAGGAACTCGTTAAAGTTTCTATCACGAATGGCAAAATGGTATGAATACCATTGAAGCTGGGACACATTTCCTTGACCAACAGCTTTCTTCAGATCTGTGGTCCACCCTGAATCCCCATATGGGAAAAGCATTGGGTCACAGAGTCTACTCAGGATGGATATATTTTGTAAAATTCCGCTTTTCGGATAAATTGTAATATCCTGATTTTCTGGGGGTGCACCATCTGCACTGTGAAAAACGGCAGCAATTTCTCCTCTGGCAGTGGGAGCGTTGGTTCTGCTGGAGAGCACATTATTTACTCTTTCTCGCAAGAAAGTCATGCTATATTCAATTGGCGTTCGGTTTTCCCGATTTGCCTTTAGCATTTCGTCTTGTTCAAATTTGAGCATGTTCTTGTATTCTCTAGAGAACGGATTGATATCTCCAAGAAGTTTTTGGAGGTTCTCCATTACGACACGAATGCATCCATTGTTTGCTTGATTGTTCATTCTTTCTGTCAAGGCTTGGGCCGAATCCAAAATATATAGTTGGGCATACTTTGGTAATTCACCTTGATTTGGGTGTAATGCAGATGTAGCGTGATAAATTTGCCCATGGATTCTGTAACAAAAAGGACCTGAACGTCTGGTCACTGATTGGTCAACTTGTGCTCCCATTGAGGCAAAGGCCATTGCACTGTTGTAGGATCTTATGTTTTCCATGAAATTTTGGAATTTGGATCAGATCCATTCATGTAATTTGTAATGAAGGGATGCATTCGTATTTCATCTAATGCAATGGTCCCTTTATGGCAGCAATTTGACATTAATTCATTTTTGAAATGCGTGGCATTGCAAAATGGACATTTAGCGTCCATTGGGCCAAGATAACTTTCTTCAATTTCGTCTTCATTGAAGTTTTCGGGAAGCAAAACGGTGTTGCGGGATCGGACATATCTACTCAGACGTCCTCTTTGATGTTGGCGTGCAAACCTTTGTCTTTCAGCGTTTGCCTCGCGCTCTTGTTGAAGTTGATTTTGTGGCATATTTTCTCTGTGTTGCCGGTGACTTACAGCATTAGCTTTACATTCTGCTTGAAGCTGCTCTTCTGACATGGCCGCTCTACGGCGTCTTTGAGCTTAAGCATTACGTGCTTTTTTTGCTGCAATTTCTTCAGCAGTTGGTGGTTGCTGGCGTTTAGGAGGCATATTTGATCGTATTTCATTACTTATTCATTGGATCATCAGAAATACGTATAAACATAAATATCACAATTAAAACATATACAGAAACATAGGACAATTACAAAATATATAGACGTACCTGTATACAGAATTACAAAACATATCAACACAATCGCATAGTAAAAACATTAAAAACTATAGGAACGGATTCGATGCCGGTAAATATCATTTGTTTATTTACTTGTTACTATGGTAACATACCGATGACTGACACACTACCTACCGCGTTATATTATACAGAAATATAGGACAATTACAAAATATATAGACGTACCTGTATACAAAATTACAAAAGATATCAACACAATCGCATAGTAAAAACATTAAAAACTATAGGAACGGATTCGATGCCGGTAAATATCATTTGTTTATTTACTTGTTACTATGGTAACATACCGATGACGGACACACTACCTAGCGCGTTATATTATAGATAACTTAAAGAACGAAATATGTGAGGTTTTTTCATAAAAAAAGGTTTATGACTCAAAATAAAAGCAATAAAATTATACAGGTTTGATTTGCATGTTTTACATAGTTCATAGACAATATTGTACTTGAAGGACTTTATTTTGACTAGAGCCGTAAGGGTGAGGGAACGTTTTGACCAATGAAATTGGCTAATGCAGTAGTAGATTTTAGCTTTGATGGGATGTAAGGGAGTCTCGATTAGAACTCAGAAGAAGCAGTCTCGTTTGAACTCAATAACGTGTAATCGTTTCCTCCGACTTAGGACGATAGGTCTATCAAGAGCGACGAGCACATGTAATAACGTTTGCTACTAAATAATATCGAGTGCTAGTATACTACAGTTCAAGATTGTCCGCTTAGGGACTATATGAACACTTCAAGTTAGCCGGAGTAGTGTATTGTTTTATACACCATACAGATCATTAATAAGTAGTAATTGACCACTGTTTGTTGAAGTACTCAACCCGGAAAACGACCCTGAACGCTGAGAGCAGAAGGAGATCCTAAAGGAACAACAGGAGAAACAACAGTATCCTGAATGTCTACCTAAAAGAAACATCTGTCGACGATTTTCAAGAACAAAAGGAGCAAAATCGCATCGTTCATCAAACAATGGAAGTGAAATCATTTATATAAATTTAATTAAAACAATAATAAACTAAAAGACATAAAAAAAAGCTTTTAGAAATTACGATTTATGTAATTAGAATCTAGGTAACACTGGACAGGGTAGCCGTATAACGTATGTATACCATAATATGGAAGGGCTAAACCAACACCCCAAGTTCTACGGTGATGAGAATGACAATCCAATAGAGTTTTTAAGACAATGCGAAAAAACAATGGAGTCTATTAGAAACCATTTGACGCATTAGGACAAAATTAACCTTGTTGCAAAATACTGTAGAAATTCCGCAGCACAATGGTATACGTTCATAAGAGATCAGGTCACCACGTATGAAGACTTTGTAAACGCCTTTGAAGCCAGATATTGGAACCAGCATGTACAACGAAAGGTACACGATCGGCTAGAGTTTGATAAGTACGTGTATGGGCGTCAGACAAAGGAACAATATGTAATTTAGCAAGTGGCAAAAACAAAACACCTACGTCCACCACTTACGGAAGTCGGGCTCATACATAAGCTAGCCTATCATTTCGAGCAGAACATACGTGTTGCCGTGATGGCAAGAGGAATAAGCCGGCTAGAAGAGATACTAGTGCTGTTGTCCCAATGGGAAGGTTTAATCAATAAAGGTCAAAGTCCAGATCCTAGTAAAACATATGTGAACATAGTAACACAAATGAATATAAGTATACGCAGAAACCCAACAAAAAATAAAACAAACCAAAATGGGATAATAAGAAACATATAAAACAAATAAACCAACAGTATCCACTATTAAATAAAATAGTGGAAAAAACAGGGTTACAAACACAGACGGTTACGACCACACAAAGAAAAAAATTACAAAACACAAGCCAAAGCGATATTAGTATGTATAAAAACAATATTAGACGTAAAAAAGTTAGTAATAAGTGTAAAAAATAGCAACAAGACCTTTCGTATTAATGTAGTGTACCCAGGTGATATGCGTGATGAATTGCAGAACAATAGTGACGCCCAAAAAAAAAGTAATAGCAGTATATCTAAAAATAAATGTCTTACTATCGTTGCTAAGTGGAAAATGGAGTATGTACTGAAATACTTTTCGATACGGGCGCAGAGTCATGAGTTATAAATCGGAAATTTATTAATAGAAATAAACAGCATTGTAAACAATCATCTGTGCCACCTGTAAACAATACACAATTACAGACCGCCATAAGTACTAAAGGAAAAAAAATCGACAAACGGATTTATGTCAACATCGCTAATGACGAATGGAGATGGGAAATTCCCTTTTTAATCATAGATAATTTGATATATGACATTATTATTGGCATTGACCATTTAAAAAGTGTCCAAACTAGACTTGATTTGTGTGTGTGACCAAATGATGGAGTTTAGGGTAAAAGGTAAACTATATAAAATTAAATTAAATGAACCCCTACAAAAATACACAATGCAGAAAAATGAAGTTATAGCTATAAATCGACCTGAAGTAAGTATACAGTAACCGGACTCTAACGAGAATGATCTGGAAAATAATAATAAATTGAATAAACTACAGCAAAATGCATTAGACAGATTGTTATAGAAACGCAAAGACATATTTAGTGAAACATCATCAGTCACTAATGTTGTGACGATTTAATTGAAATTAGAATCTTAAATAAATAAAAAAAATTAATTTACTAGCCATTAAGTATTTTTAAATCGCACTATTAAACCTGAAGCCCCTGTACTAACTCAGAATAAGTATGAGATGTAAATGGAAAATCTAACTAAAGCATTAATAAAAATTCGAATTGTAAAAAGCTATTAATATCACAGTTAACCCTTTTGCTAGTCATCATGCGGTGACCTGTTAATTCCGGACACAACGTGCATAGCGAGTCGTCTGTAACTTAGGAAAATATAAAAATCATAATGTTTGTAATTAGTAATTTGAAGGCACGAGTAGTAGTTAAAATAATTCACTTAAATTATATATGTATAATTAATGTATTGTTTTTTGTAATAAGAATGTCAATTTAAATAAAAATAGGAACTATATTATCGCGGAGTACTCGGCCCGCTCCGTTGTAATGTGCCAGTCGAATCGAGTAGAGTCACAATGCTGCCGTCAGAGCGTATAGAACTACGAGCGAGAGCTCCACCAAAATGCACTGGTTAAATTTCTTTTAAATGTTAGCTACCACTGCTAAACGTGGCGAGCGAGTGTAATGTGTGAATTGTAGAAAGTTGTGTTATAAAAAAAAGTAATAAGTTAAAACAAAAAAATCTAACAAGTAGTAAGCAAGATGACGTCTCCCCTCAAGAGGTAAATTCAAGTACAACTATACATATGAAGATGTGACCTGCATAAACTTCACATGTGGACGTATACGAGGCATAAGACGCTGACGAGGACCTACGTGGATCTACACCAACTTTAACAAGAAAAACTTCAATCTCCGCAGTAAACCCGCTATCTAGTACTCGCCGAAGACACGACCCAGATGACGACGCCGACTTCAAGAATTCCCAAGAGAGACACCCCAGGACGAGGTCACCACGACTTATTGTAAAGGTGACTCGATAGCTTGCCTATCGAGAGTTAATTATATTTGAGACATAACTTACAGAGAAAAGACACTTTTCAAAGACTATAATTTTCTTTAAACTATAAATGAGACCAACTAAGAGTTTACTGTAATATTGAATATCATACGTTGTAACGCATTATATGTAAATGTAAATTATAATCACTTTAGTTAATAATACCATTCGTCAAATGGTAAATGAAGTCTTGCAAGCAACTAGATGAACTTAAAAATACTCAGAAGTATTTGCTATAGATATATTTAAAGTAAACTCGGATCCGAGGTAAAAAAGTACATAATCATTATGATCCCTAGTTTTTCAGAAAACCATTTAAATATTTTAATCTAATTAATTATGTCACGGGATCTTTTCATATCAGTTGTTAATAAAGAGAAGTCATCTTATTACACAAGAAAATGAGTGCATAAATCAGTGAAATACCTTCCCTTGTCTCCTAATAATTAGCTTAAGTAATTTGTTCAATTATGTTGAGTTTAATAACAGTTCGTTACAACGTAGGCAGCCCATGTAATTGGCAGGTGTCAATTAAGATGGGTTCCCTGGATTTGTAACGTGGTAAAAAACGTTACAAAATTGCGCCACTCTGCTTAATTATTAAAAGGTTGTAAGCATCGTGACGTTAACAAAGATACGTCACGCTGATAATTAAAGTAATTGTTACGTAGTAAATTAGATAACTCTCGGTACTCAGTAATTTGATATATGCGCTCAGTTAATGTATTTTATGTAACATTAATTTTAATAAAATGAATTTATTTTAAGATACGTAAATGATAGTCTGTATAACTTGAAATATCATTGTATGAAGCCAAATGCAAGTAGGTACATGAATTGTAGTGCTTGTTGATCTGTTCAATCTTTAACAGGTTTATATTGTGACAATCCAAGACCTGTAGTTTCTTGAATATGCCTGCATAGTATATCAGTGTATGTCTGTCGTCACGGTAAAAGTAAAAAATATATACTCCTGTGTAAAGTAGACCCGGTTAATTACGTGGAAAGAATTTCGTAACTTAAAATTGTTACTAAAAAAAAATAAGTTAATAGGCGAAAGTTAAAGTACGAGAATTAATTACTAAACTCAGACTGTTATAACCGTAATACACTTGTAACTTGTAAAGCGTGTTTTGTTGAATGAGATTCACCCCATGCGTCCGAGCTGGCTTCTCCAGTTAAAACCGGTCAAGTAAGTTAGCCTGTGGCATTGTGTAGAGAACAATACGTGTGCGTAATCCCCTCGTTCCCACGCATACACTTACCTTGTCTTTGTTTATTAAATAAAAGAGGGTGACCTACATTCCAGCAAACAGCTGATCGGCGATTTAACATTGAAATATGTGTGTGTGGAATTTCTGTCTCTCCCTTAGAAGAGAAATTATTCTCTTCTGAATTATGCAAATGATTTACCCAAGAATGCACCTTGTCTATGTAGTTAGTGTGTAGTGTTGTAAAATCAATTTTAAGTACGTTTTAATGTGTTAGAAATAAGATAACAATGGCTCAATTTAATCCGGATTTACTATTAAAGGATGAGCTATCTTACGAAGCTCTTTTGCGTGGACTACCCCATGCGAATGTAACAGTCGCGGAATTGCGTAGATCAATACGCGAAAGTGGGTTTGATACACCCGCGCAATTAAGCAACCTAAGCGGACTCGATTATGAGAGCGAGAGAGAAATTTGTAATGCCAAATATAGTGAGCTAACCTTATTGTCTCAAACCCTCCAAGACGAGAAATCTCCGGCGATAATTCTGCGGACTACCCAGAGAATAGAGCATTTAACCCGGCGAATAAAAAATTTGTTGATCTGGCCTAATCTTACGGAAATACCTCCTGAAGTCCAAAACCTTGCTGGCGAAGCTTTACGTCGATTACCCACTATTATTAATGAGTTAAGAAGAAGATCCAACTCGTTCCGAATGGATGAAATTGAGAAGTCCTTGAAGAAACTCCACATCTCCCCAGTTCAATCCCCTACCACTGATCTACCTCCGCCTAACACTGATCGCGACTCACCCGCCGTATCGCAAATGCAAGCTAATCACGAGCAATATCCTGATTTAAATGCCCCTCCTCCCAATCGTTTCCAGATTCGTCCCGGAACGCACGAAGTGACCACCCCGAATGCATCATATCGTTCTCCTAAAGGAATGCCAACCTTGAACCATAACGCAGACCTATATGGAAAAATCACTCATCCTGTGGAGAAACTTTTAACTGAAATCCCTTACACCGATGGACTAAATGTCTCCAAACTACTAAATTTCATCAAATATCTCCTGCAGATAAAAGATCTACAGCAGCTGAATGATTGGCAAATTTTGCAAGTTCTGCTACCGAAATGTAAACCCCCGTTAAAGAATCGTGTGATAGAAGCATTAAGCTCTACACTTCCAGTAGAAGACCTACATACCTCAATAATAAAGTATTTTATTCCAACCGGAATTTATGAAGAACTTAAAAGAAAGACCGTACTACGAGTACAAGGAAATCACGAGAGATTAGCTCATTACATCTCAGATATCAGGGAGTCATCTCGACTACTACGTGTAGATTGGAATGAGACACAGATGGTCGACACCATTTTAGTAGGACTGTCACCAGAGGAAAGATCTCGTTTAGCTTTGATAAATCGACCGAACACCATTGCAGATCTAGAACAATGCAGTATCCATTCTTCAAATGTATGGTACTCCAATCAAAATAGACAGACGATGAAATCAGCAGAAACAAATAGAAATGAATTGCGAGCCCTAGAGCCCGGTGTAACAACCCTGCATGAAAGGCAAGTATTCAATAGACCTCACAATGTGCACAGTTCTGGTAAGTTAAAAGTAACACCATCTAAAACGGAAACAAGGTACCCTCCTCGTAATAAGCCCATCTGTTATAATTGCGGCAAATATGGACATATAAGAAAAGACTGTAAGAGCAAGCAATTGGAAAGTAAACACTTAGATCCAAAAAACATGTAAGGCAGGGAGACCCGAAATCCTGTGTCTTCCACAGCAACTCGAAATCTGGTGAACCTAAAGAAACGTATAAAAAAAAAATATTATATAACAAAAGTGGAAGGAAAAGAAGTTCTAAAGAAAAAGATCCCTACGTGAGAAAATTTCTTGAAAAATGTAACGCTATAAATAAATCTAACTGGACTAAAAGTCTATTACTCTTAATCCAAGTAGACCTAGGTGTTACCTCCACAATCGCATTAATTGATTCGGGATCTACCAGAACCTTAATCAGTCAAGAGTTAGCAGACAAATTATCGAAACACCATCTAGTAAAACGGAGTCAAGCGGTGAATATAAAGTGTGCTACCGCAAATAAACTAAATATAATAATAAAACTGAGCATTACCGTTAAAGTTAAAATCAAGAACCTAACCTGGGTTTTTACTATGTTAGTATGTAATGAATTAGGACCCGACTTAATATTGGGAGCAGACTTTATTAGTAAAACGGGAATGATTCTTGACATCTATGAGCAAAAATATTATTTTCGATTCGACCGTACACGGAAATATAAATTTGATTGTAATAATGACAAACAAACAAAAACTAGATCATCTACTGCACACGTAATACACCAAGAGTCTGATTTATCTCATCTAGAGAATACTGAAATTAATAAAAGAATTTTCCTCAGTTCTTACACCTAAGCTAGGACTCACTAAACTAATAGAATATAAAATTAATCTGAGCGATCAGAAAGTAATACGCCTACCTCCGTACAAGTTGTCGTCTCCCAAGATGGAAGTGATGAGAAACCATATCAAAAAGTTGTTGGAACAAGGAGTCATTGAACCCTCTACGTCCCCATATTCATCCCCCTCCTTTTTAGTACCGAAAGGTCACGATAAGCACAGACTAGTTGTGGACTACCGGCAATTAAACAAACGAATAGAATTTGAATCTATTCCTCTTCCAGACATCCATAGTGCTTTCCATTACTTCACGAAAGCGAAAGTCTTTACTGTAATGGATCTGAATCAAGAATTTCACCAAATACCCCTTTCGGAAGAATCAAAACGTCTAACCGCGTTTGCCGTTCCTTTTAACTTGTACCAATTTACTAGAGTACCCTTTGGAATATCTCAAGGAAGTTCCGTATGTAGTAGATTATTAGAAAGGATATTTCACGATATTAAATTTAAATATGTGTACCACTACTTGGACGACATCGTTATCTATAGCGAATCAATGGAACAACATCTGCAACACCTACGTGAAGTATTATCTCGGTTAAAAAAAGCAGGATTAACTGTTAACCCAAAAAAGGTAAATTTTGCCGTCCCACAGTTTTCATTCTTAGGTCACATCGTGAAAGCGAATGGAAAAGTAAGCATTGACCCCGAACGAACCCGCGCTATTAGAGAATTTTCACCCCCACGAGATGCAAAAGGTATAGCCCGATTTTTGGGAATGGTAAATTATTTCCACAAATATATTCCCCATCTTGCCGAAATAGCAGCACCCCTAAATTCCTTAAGAAAGAAGGGAGCGAAGTTTGAATGGAGCGCACAACATCAAAATGCGTTTGAACAACTCAAAGAAAGTATCATATCTCCCCCAGTTTTCCAACTAGCCGATTTCACGAAACCTTTCGTAGTGCAGACCGACAGTTCCAGTGTAGCGTTAGGTGCAGTCATCTATCAAGAGATAGAAAACAGTAGACTACCTATTAGTTATGCATCGCGAACCTTGAGCGACCAAGAAAGAAAATATTCCGCATAGGAATTGGAATGTTTAGCCATTGTTTTTGCATTCGAGAAGTTTAAACCCTTCCTAGAACATAAAGAATTCCTTTTGGAAACTGATAATCAAGCATTATCTTGGTTACTGAATCACCCTAAACAGTTAGGACGTATTGGAAGATGGGTATTGAGGTTAAAGTGCTACAAATTCAGAGTGCAGCATATTAAAGGTACACAAAACGTAGTCGCTGATACCCTGTCCCGTATGTTCCAGTCGCCCACTAATACTCCCGGAAGCAAGGAGAATCCGGAAATAGCACTTGCTAACGCCGTAATTACTGAGTTCCACCTTGCCTTTACAAACATTGCCTTGTATCAACAACAAGACCCTTTACTGAAACCTATTATAGAACAACTTGCGCAAGGTATTAAATCCGAGAAATACGAATTGAGTAAAAGTGTACTATGCCATAAAATAAGAAGCGGAAAGGAACTAAGAATAATCGCCCCTGATGTGATTAAGCCCATGCTGATGGAGTACTTCCATTCATCTACCATTGGAGCCCATATGGGAATCAATAAAACAATACATCGTGTTCGAAAGGAATATCATTGGAACAATATGAACAGCGAAATAGCTAGTTTCGTAAAGAAATGTAAATTATGTGCCCTCAGTAAACCTGCCAGAAATAATCAGGTAGGCCAATTGATTTCGGAAATCCCTAAGACCCCTTTCTCCAAACTTTATCTAGACTTTTCAGGTCCTTATCCACGATCGAAATCAGGTAATACTATGTTACTCATCTGTGTAGATTCGTTCACCAAATTTGTTTGGATGTATCCCATGCGACGAGCATTAGCGTCGACGACTGTAAAAATATTACAGGAAAGATTATTTAAAGACTACGATACACCTGTACGTATAGTGTCAGATAACGGACCACAGTTTAAAGCGAAAGAATTTAAGAATATGTGTTTCAAGTTGGGTATAGACCATATAACCACTACGGAGTATCGACCGCAAGGCAATATTGCTGAAAGGTATCTACGAAACCTCAAATCTGCATTAATCGCCTTATCATGCGAACGATCACACGTCTTGGGACCAAAACCTATCCTGGATTCAATAAGCCTTTAATTCAGCTTATCACGAAGGTTACAAGTCGACCCCGTTTGAGTTACTGTATAAATACAAACCAAACCACCCCTTGTCCACAAAATGGAAAATACACGACCTGCTACCTCCGCAAATAAAGGATAAGCAGATTAAGCAAATATGGAATAAAGCCCGCTCTAATTTAAGAGCGAACTTAGAGAAATCCATAAAATACCACGAGAAAAGTATTCATAACAATTCAGTTAGGTACCAAGTAGGTGACTTAGTAATGTACAAGACTCACCCGACTAGTAGTGCAATTGATAAGACCACCTCTAAACTATCATACCGATGGTGTGGCCCTTACCAAATCCAGAAGTACTTAACTCCAGTTACAGTAGCCTTGTACGAACCTGCGACTCGAGAATATGTGAGGAGAACACATATTTCGCAGATAAAATTGTATAAGAAGAAGATAAGAAATAGTATAGCCAAAAATAGAAAAGGTAATACTAGGTAATGAAGTATATTATACATCAGTAACCGTGCTAAGTGTTAATCGTAGAATTTGGAAATGAGGCCTGATCAACCTGAGATCCAGTTCAGCGAAAGATAAGTAAATGAGTACTCAATGACAACTAAACTGAATTCTAAATAGCAAAATATTTAGAAAATTACTCTAAGAAGAGAGTAATAAAAACCCAAAGAAAAAACCGGTAGTAGATTTAAGTAGTAGACATAAGAAAGAGTTTTGTGTTTTAAAATGTAGATATTAAGTGTGAATAGTATGTAAAAAAAAAGGTAGTTTATAAGAAAATATAAAAGTATATTGTGTTGTGGAGAAGAAATAAATGGGTATAACGCTTGCCAATAACTATGTGAGAGAAATTCCACACACTGACACCAAGCATACTCCAAGTCCCCAAGTTTGCGTTAGGCTCACAAAATTCGTAATGAGGATTTTAAGCGGTGGAGTATGTGACGATTTAATTGAAATTAGAATCTTAAATAAATAAAAAAAATTAATTTACTAGCCATTAAGTATTTTTAAATCGCACTATTAAACTTGAAGCCCCTGTACTAACTCAGAATAAGTATGAGATGTAAATGGAAAATCTAACTAAAGCATTAATAAAAATTCGAATTGTAAAAAGCTATTAATATCACAGTTAACCCTTTTGCTAGTCATCATGCGGTGACCTGTTAATTCCGGACACAACGTGCATAGCGAGTCGTCTGTAACTTAGGAAAATATAAAAATCATAATGTTTGTAATTAGTAATTTGAAGGCACGAGTAGTAGTTAAAATAATTCACTTAAATTATATATGTATAATTAATGTATTGTTTTTTTGTAATAAGAATGTCAATTTAAATAAAAATAGGAACTATATTATCGCGGAGTACTCGGCCCGCTCCGTTGTAATGTGCCAGTCGAATCGAGTAGAGTCACAATGCTGCCGTCAGAGCGTATAGAACTACGAGCGAGAGCTCCACCAAAATGCACTGGTTAAATTTCTTTTAAATGTTAGCTACCACTGCTAAACGTGGCGAGCGAGTGTAATGTGCGAATTGTAGAAAGTTGTGTTATAAAAAAAAAGTAATAAGTTAAAACAAAAAAATCTAACAAGTAGTAAGCAAGATGACGTCTCCCCTCAAGAGGTAAATTCAAGTACAACTATACATATGAAGATGTGACCTGCATAAACTTCACATGTGGACGTATACGAGGCATAAGACGCTGACGAGGACCTACGTGGATCTACACCAACTTTAACAAGAAAAACTTCAATCTCCGCAGTAAACCCGCTATCTAGTACTCGCCGAAGACACGACCCAGATGACGACGCCGACTTCAAGAATTCCCAAGAGAGACACCCCAGGACGAGGTCACCACGACTTATTGTAAAGGTGACTCGATAGCTTGCCTATCGAGAGTTAATTATATTTGAGACATAACTTACAGAGAAAAGACACTTTTCAAAGACTATAATTTTCTTTAAACTATAAATGAGACCAACTAAGAGTTTACTGTAATATTGAATATCATACGTTGTAACGCATTATATGTAAATGTAAATTATAATCACTTTAGTTAATAATACCATTCGTCAAATGGTAAATGAAGTCTTGCAAGCAACTAGATGAACTTAAAAATACTCAGAAGTATTTGCTATAGATATATTTAAAGTAAACTCGGATCCCAGGTAAAAAAGTACATAATCATTATGATCCCTAGTTTTTCAGAAAACCATTTAAATATTTTAATCTAATTAATTATGTCACGGGATCTTTTCATATCAGTTGTTAATAAAGAGAAGTCATCTTATTACACAAGAAAATGAGTGCATAAATCAGTGAAATACCTTCCCTTGTCTCCTAATAATTAGCTTAAGTAATTTGTTCAATTATGTTGAGTTTAATAACAGTTCGTTACAACGTAGGCAGCCCATGTAATTGGCAGGTGTCAATTAAGATGGGTTCCCTGGATTTGTAACGTGGTAAAAAACGTTACAAAATTGCGCCACTCTGCTTAATTATTAAAAGGTTGCAAGCATCGTGACGTTAACAAAGATACGTCACGCTGATAATTAAAGTAATTGTTACGTAGTAAATTAGATAACTCTCGGTACTCAGTAATTTGATATATGCGCTCAGTTAATGTATTTTATGTAACATTAATTTTAATAAAATGAATTTATTTTAAGATACGTAAATGATAGTCTGTATAACTTGAAATATCATTGTATGAAGCCAAATGCAAGTAGGTACATGAATTGTAGTGCTTGTTGATCTGTTCAATCTTTAACAGGTTTATATTGTGACAATCCAAGACCTGTAGTTTCTTGAATATGCCTGCATAGTATATCAGTGTATGTCTGTCGTCACGGTAAAAGTAAAAAATATATACTCCTGTGTAAAGTAGACCCGGTTAATTACGTGGAAAGAATTTCGTAACTTAAAATTGTTACTAAAAAAAAATAAGTTAATAGGCGAAAGTTAAAGTACGAGAATTAATTACTAAACTCAGACTGTTATAACCGTAATACACTTGTAACTTGTAAAGCGTGTTTTGTTGAATGAGATTCACCCCATGCGTCCGAGCTGGCTTCTCCAGTTAAAACCGGTCAAGTAAGTTAGCCTGTGGCATTGTGTAGAGAACAATAGTGACGCCCAAAAAAAAAGTAATAGCAGTATATCTAAAAATAAATGTCTTACTATCGTGGCTAAGTGGAAAATGGAGTATGTACTGAAATACTTTTCGATACGGGCGCAGAGTCATGAGTTATAAATCGGAAATTTATTAATAGAAATAAACAGCATTGTAAACAATCATCTGTGCCACCTGTAAACAATACACAATTACAGACCGCCATAAGTACTAAAGGAAAAAAAATCGACAAACGGATTTATGTCAACATCGCTAATGACGAATGGAGATGGGAAATTCCCTTTTTAATCATAGATAATTTGATATATGACATTATTATTGGCATTGACCATTTAAAAAGTGTCCAAACTAGACTTGATTTGTGTGTGTGACCAAATGATGGAGTTTAGGGTAAAAGGTAAACTATATAAAATTAAATTAAATGAACCCCTACAAAAATACACAATGCAGAAAAATGAAGTTATAGCTATAAATCGACCTGAAGTAAGTATACAGTAACCGGACTCTAACGAGAATAATCTGGAAAATAATAATAAATTGAATAAACTACAGCAAAATGCATTAGACAGATTGTTATAGAAACGCAAAGACATATTTAGTGAAACATCATCAGTCACTAATGTTGTGACGATTTAATTGAAATTAGAATCTTAAATAAATAAAAAAAATTAATTTACTAGCCATTAAGTATTTTTAAATAGCACTATTAAACCTGAAGCCCCTGTACTAACTCAGAATAAGTATGAGATGTAAATTGAAAATCTAACTAAAGCATTAATAAAAATTCGAATTGTAAAAAGCTATTAATATCACAGTTAACCCTTTTGCTAGTCATCATGCGGTGACCTGTTAATTCCGGACACAACGTGCATAGCGAGTCGTCTGTAACTTAGGAAAATATAAAAATCATAATGTTTGTAATTAGTAATTTGAAGGCACGAGTAGTAGTTAAAATAATTCACTTAAATTATATATGTATAATTAATGTATTGTTTTTTGTAATAAGAATGTCAATTTAAATAAAAATAGGAACTATATTATCGCGGAGTACTCGGCCCGCTCCGTTGTAATGTGCCAGTCGAATCGAGTAGAGTCACAATGCTGCCGTCAGAGCGTATAGAACTACGAGCGAGAGCTCCACCAAAATGCACTGGTTAAATTTCTTTTAAATGTTAGCTACCACTGCTAAACGTGGCGAGCGAGTGTAATGTGTGAATTGTAGAAAGTTGTGTTATAAAAAAAAGTAATAAGTTAAAACAAAAAAATCTAACAAGTAGTAAGCAAGATGACGTCTCCCCTCAAGAGGTAAATTCAAGTACAACTATACATATGAAGATGTGACCTGCATAAACTTCACATGTGGACGTATACGAGGCATAAGACGCTGACGAGGACCTACGTGGATCTACACCAACTTTAACAAGAAAAACTTCAATCTCCGCAGTAAACCCGCTATCTAGTACTCGCCGAAGACACGACCCAGATGACGACGCCGACTTCAAGAATTCCCAAGAGAGACACCCCAGGACGAGGTCACCACGACTTATTGTAAAGGTGACTCGATAGCTTGCCTATCGAGAGTTAATTATATTTGAGACATAACTTACAGAGAAAAGACACTTTTCAAAGACTATAATTTTCTTTAAACTATAAATGAGACCAACTAAGAAGAGTTTACTGTAATATTGAATATCATACGTTGTAACGCATTATATGTAAATGTAAATTATAATCACTTTAGTTAATAATACCATTCGTCAAATGGTAAATGAAGTCTTGCAAGCAACTAGATGAACTTAAAAATACTCAGAAGTATTTGCTATAGATATATTTAAAGTAAACTCGGATCCGAGGTAAAAAAGTACATAATCATTATGATCCCTAGTTTTTCAGAAAACCATTTAAATATTTTAATCTAATTAATTATGTCACGGGATCTTTTCATATCAGTTGTTAATAAAGAGAAGTCATCTTATTACACAAGAAAATGAGTGCATAAATCAGTGAAATACCTTCCCTTGTCTCCTAATAATTAGCTTAAGTAATTTGTTCAATTATGTTGAGTTTAATAACAGTTCGTTACAACGTAGGCAGCCCATGTAATTGGCAGGTGTCAATTAAGATGGGTTCCCTGGATTTGTAACGTGGTAAAAAACGTTACAAAATTGCGCCACTCTGCTTAATTATTAAAAGGTTGCAAGCATCGTGACGTTAACAAAGATACGTCACGCTGATAATTAAAGTAATTGTTACGTAGTAAATTAGATAACTCTCGGTACTCAGTAATTTGATATATGCGCTCAGTTAATGTATTTTATGTAACATTAATTTTAATAAAATGAATTTATTTTAAGATACGTAAATGATAGTCTGTATAACTTGAAATATCATTGTATGAAGCCAAATGCAAGTAGGTACATGAATTGTAGTGCTTGTTGATCTGTTCAATCTTTAACAGGTTTATATTGTGACAATCCAAGACCTGTAGTTTCTTGAATATGCCTGCATAGTATATCAGTGTATGTCTGTCGTCACGGTAAAAGTAAAAAATATATACTCCTGTGTAAAGTAGACCCGGTTAATTACGTGGAAAGAATTTCGTAACTTAAAATTGTTACTAAAAAAAAATAAGTTAATAGGCGAAAGTTAAAGTACGAGAATTAATTACTAAACTCAGACTGTTATAACCGTAATACACTTGTAACTTGTAAAGCGTGTTTTGTTGAATGAGATTCACCCCATGCGTCCGAGCTGGCTTCTCCAGTTAAAACCGGTCAAGTAAGTTAGCCTGTGGCATTGTGTAGAGAACAATAGTGACGCCCAAAAAAAAAGTAATAGCAGTATATCTAAAAATAAATGTCTTACTATCGTGGCTAAGTGGAAAATGGAGTATGTACTGAAATACTTTTCGATACGGGCGCAGAGTCATGAGTTATAAATCGGAAATTTATTAATAGAAATAAACAGCATTGTAAACAATCATCTGTGCCACCTGTAAACAATACACAATTACAGACCGCCATAAGTACTAAAGGAAAAAAATCGACAAACGGATTTATGTCAACATCGCTAATGACGAATGGAGATGGGAAATTCCCTTTTTAATCATAGATAATTTGATATATGACATTATTATTGGCATTGACCATTTAAAAAGTGTCCAAACTAGACTTGATTTGTGTGTGTGACCAAATGATGGAGTTTAGGGTAAAAGGTAAACTATATAAAATTAAATTAAATGAACCCCTACAAAAATACACAATGCAGAAAAATGAAGTTATAGCTATAAATCGACCTGAAGTAAGTATACAGTAACCGGACTCTAACGAGAATAATCTGGAAAATAATAATAAATTGAATAAACTACAGCAAAATGCATTAGACAGATTGTTATAGAAACGCAAAGACATATTTAGTGAAACATCATCAGTCACTAATGTTGTGACGATTTAATTGAAATTAGAATCTTAAATAAATAAAAAAAATTAATTTACTAGCCATTAAGTATTTTTAAATCGCACTATTAAACCTGAAGCCCCTGTACTAACTCAGAATAAGTATGAGATGTAAATTGAAAATCTAACTAAAGCATTAATAAAAATTCGAATTGTAAAAAGCTATTAATATCACAGTTAACCCTTTTGCTAGTCATCATGCGGTGACCTGTTAATTCCGGACACAACGTGCATAGCGAGTCGTCTGTAACTTAGGAAAATATAAAAATCATAATGTTTGTAATTAGTAATTTGAAGGCACGAGTAGTAGTTAAAATAATTCACTTAAATTATATATGTATAATTAATGTATTGTTTTTTGTAATAAGAATGTCAATTTAAATAAAAATAGGAACTATATTATCGCGGAGTACTCGGCCCGCTCCGTTGTAATGTGCCAGTCGAATCGAGTAGAGTCACAATGCTGCCGTCAGAGCGTATAGAACTACGAGCGAGAGCTCCACCAAAATGCACTGGTTAAATTTCTTTTAAATGTTAGCTACCACTGCTAAACGTGGCGAGCGAGTGTAATGTGTGAATTGTAGAAAGTTGTGTTATAAAAAAAAAGTAATAAGTTAAAACAAAAAAATCTAACAAGTAGTAAGCAAGATGACGTCTCCCCTCAAGAGGTAAATTCAAGTACAACTATACATATGAAGATGTGACCTGCATAAACTTCACATGTGGACGTATACGAGGCATAAGACGCTGACGAGGACCTACGTGGATCTACACCAACTTTAACAAGAAAAACTTCAATCTCCGCAGTAAACCCGCTATCTAGTACTCGCCGAAGACACGACCCAGATGACGACGCCGACTTCAAGAATTCCCAAGAGAGACACCCCAGGACGAGGTCACCACGACTTATTGTAAAGGTGACTCGATAGCTTGCCTATCGAGAGTTAATTATATTTGAGACATAACTTACAGAGAAAAGACACTTTTCAAAGACTATAATTTTCTTTAAACTATAAATGAGACCAACTAAGAAGAGTTTACTGTAATATTGAATATCATACGTTGTAACGCATTATATGTAAATGTAAATTATAATCACTTTAGTTAATAATACCATTCGTCAAATGGTAAATGAAGTCTTGCAAGCAACTAGATGAACTTAAAAATACTCAGAAGTATTTGCTATAGATATATTTAAAGTAAACTCGGATCCGAGGTAAAAAAGTACATAATCATTATGATCCCTAGTTTTTCAGAAAACCATTTAAATATTTTAATCTAATTAATTATGTCACGGGATCTTTTCATATCAGTTGTTAATAAAGAGAAGTCATCTTATTACACAAGAAAATGAGTGCATAAATCAGTGAAATACCTTCCCTTGTCTCCTAATAATTAGCTTAAGTAATTTGTTCAATTATGTTGAGTTTAATAACAGTTCGTTACAACGTAGGCAGCCCATGTAATTGGCAGGTGTCAATTAAGATGGGTTCCCTGGATTTGTAACGTGGTAAAAAACGTTACAATGTGTATGAGCACAAAATTATAGTTAAAGATGACTCAAGGTTTGTGCGTATAACGTACCAGGTCTCAATGCATTACCAACAGCGGGTCAAACAGCAATTTTTTAAATCCATTAGTAATAGTCAAGAAGAAAAATGATGATATTAGGTTATGTTTAGACATGCGAAACTTAAATAGTATCACCCAAAAGAACTTTGGCTGCGCTCCTACAGCGGACAGTTTATTTCGTAAATGCCAAGGCATCAAATATACACGCCTGGATTTAGCAATTAGTTTTTGGCAAATAGGTCTACACAAAGATAGCCGTGAATATACTGTATTCATGTTCAAAAATAAATGCTATCAATTTAAAGTAGTACCATTCGGATTAGTCACTAGCTTAGGAGCAATAGTCAAGTGTTTAGAGTTAGCGTTAGATTATGATGTAGAAGATTTTGTAAGTGTTTTTGTGGATGATATTTTAATTATCTCTAAGTCATTTGAAGAACATGAAGAACATTTAAATATAGTGTTCGATAAGTTAAGAAAAGCTAATTTGTTTGTCAAGAAAGAGAAGTGTGAATATATGAGATCGAGAATTAAATTCTTAGGGCATATCATATCGGAGAAGGGTGTAAGTACTGATTAGGAAAAATTCAGAGTATTTAAAATTTTCCAACGCCTAATAAATTAAAAGACATTCCAGCTTTCTTAGGATTGACCGGATACTACAAACGATTCTCGCCCCAGTATTCTAACACCATAGCTCCCTTACTTGAATTGTTACGTAAAGGTAACAAAAAGTGGAGATGGGAACCAAAACACCAACATGCGTTAGATAAGGTCAAGCAACTATTTAATAATAAGTCACGCTTAGGCCTATACCACCCTGAGAAATACGTTCTGTATACTGACGCGTCTGATGTGGCGGTAGGGGGAGTACTATACCAACAAAATAATTATGGCGAGTTTCGTGTCATCGGATACACGAATAGGATCCTTAAAGGAGCTGAAAAAAGTTATTTTCACCTCTGAAAAGGAAATTTTAGCGATTGTGTACGCATTAAGTAAGTTCTGATATTATTTATATGGTCAACAATTGGAAATTCACACAGATAATCAGGCACTATCTTTTTTGTTAAAATTCCGTTTAACTAATGCGCGTATGACCCGATAGATAATGGCAATCCTTTGTAGTTAAATATTGCAAGGCGACGGAAAGTATAGTGACTGACATTCTTAGTCGTTATGCAACGGTAGAAAAGACAGAACATACCCACAAAAATACTGACATTAAAATAATTGCTATGAAATATGAGGTTCCACTACTTATTTTATGCGATGTTATACATCGCAGTATATTATAGTGTATTACGTTATTAACTGTGGAATTCCTGTCACCCTTTTGGGTCACAAAGATGTTTAAGAAAACGACAACCTTTGATACCATCTTTTGCCGTACATCGCCTGTTATTACACATAAGCGTTACTGTAAATACTGACTTTCAGAGGCTGAGTCCACTACGTAGGTGAGAAGAACGCTTTGAATATGGCGACGCAGACGATTGGTTTCGAGGCCTCTAGATTAACAGACAAGCTACGTACCTGCTGCTTTACGATCCCTAATTAATTTCGACGATAAAAGATTTTTTTCACTAACACAATTTCTTTTTTTATGCTTTCGGTCACTACCATATGTAGCAGTAACTGATCCAAGACAAGAAGGTCCACAAGGTACGTCTTAGATATCTGACAAGGATTTACATCTGTATGATAAGATATGTGACTAGTAATGTAACTCAATGGCAAATGGTATTTGGAAAACATTATATTAGTACAACATAGTACACGAACCTGGGAGCATCATATGTGATGGTGCAAGTTTAAGGAATCCTCTCTGCGATTATAAGACCTACAATGTAACACCGGCCACAAAAGGCTAAGTAGAGGGATGTCTGTTTTATCATAATATTTCCAGGGGCGAACTACTAGAACTCATTTTGTCTAAGAGAGCACATTTTGACCGAGGCAGTAATCGAACCCTAGACGCATCGGATCGACATAGTAATTTCTATACCGTAACTGTCCCTGTACATTAACAATATCTTAATTACAATGGCTTTTTATATGTTATGCTGCAAACACAATTTAAACATTAATATTACTATTATTATTATTATTGTTATTGTTATTATGATTATTATTACTATTTAAACATGAACATGCGGTAATTATTATATAACAAATTAATGTTACCAAATCCAATGTTACTATTATTAGTAGCCAAATCGTGCACACCCAGCTCTTCATTGCTTTCACCACTACCTGAACAACACATTTTGCTCCAGCAAAACCGTCTGATAATGCCTGGATGTTATAAATTGTCAAGTAGGCCTATATGTTCACAGAAACTGTGAAGACATTAAGCGACGCTGCGTTATCAGTGTAGTAGAAGCCGTTTAATATCAACACCGTTACAGACATTAAGGCATGCAGCTGCTATAAATTAAGTTTTTTATTCTTGTTTCTATTTAATAAAGTTGCAGAGCCAAGTGGGTCTGTACATTGACTAAAGAAACTTATCCTACACGAATAGTTGTTCGTGAAAAGTAATTTAAAACATACATGTCACTTTATATTTCAACTAAACGTGGTTATCAGGAGAAAGCTAAACATATTTGGTGGAATTTTTAATATTGATAATAGAAATATTAGAAGATTGGTACCTTAAAAAGGCACGTTAATAACCTAAAAATTGATGTGAAGAGAAGAAGAAGAAGAAGAAGAAGAAGAAGTAGTAGTAAAACACTACATAAAATCAATAACAAATACTTAATGTAAATGCAAAAAGAAATGAAACTAGATTTAGAATATTGGTACCGGTATAGAATATAGATTTAGTTATACAATATAGGACAAAGCGTTGAACATATAAGTAGAGCGTTGGCAATAAAACAACGTAAAATAATTTTACAAATGAAACTGAAGAGAACAGAGTTGTAGAAAAGTCACTAAACGGTAGTAGAGAACTAGAGACGTAAATCATAAATAATGCCGACGCATTGAGTAGGAAGAGAAAAGCAAGTTCAAAATATTTTCTTGTCGTTCAAGAAAGAAATAGAAGTTTAAGGGAGGCAAAGGAGGTCGGAGCTTGCCTGATAATTCTGAAGCGTTTCTGAAAGAACTAAAGTTGTCTACCAGACGTTTATGACAAACTTTCTTACTACTTCATATTCGCGTTCTCCAGCATTGACAATATTTTCAAACAAAGTAGCGCTTTTGCGTATACAATGAAAAAGTATTATATATTTAGTTATAAAAAAAAAGGCAAATGTGCCACTGATTCTGTATTAAACGGTCACGAGGAGTGTTACCTCTCCGTTGTGTGTGTGACGTCATATGTGCTACAATTAGAAGAAACAACATAATGGTCGCAGTTCTTAGCTGCCAAAAACTCGTGCGTATTCTGATAGCAAGATTTCAAACTTTCCAGTAGCGATGGCGAGTTTTTGGAAAATATACGCACGAGTTTTGCAGTAATTACCACGTAATTAGACAAGTCAGTACGTGGTAGTTCCACTGACTCCTATTCTAATTTTGGAAAACATTGTCTTTTCCGTTTTTGATTAAAATATATTGAATTATTATAGGGTCCCTGTTTAAGTACAAATAAAATACAAATTATTATTAATATTTAAATAATAACATTATTATTATTATTATTAAAATTTACTATTATGATAGAAAACATAAACGATACTTATTTTTTACATCGGAGAGATTAGTTATCACGGAGAGATGTTTTCTCAACGCTAAAGATAGAAACGTTGTTTACTTCAAGAGCAGTGAAGGCGGACTGATTTTCCGACTAGCCCCCATTAATAATATGTCAAAGTTTGCGTTCTGCCTCGATGACCATAGTTGCAAGCCGTTATGCCATTTTGTTTTCCAATGAAGGTCAACAGACTTCCCCCACGGCATAAACTATTCACAAACAGGTCAGCTCATTTCAGATCGTAAACCCACGTATAGCAAGTTCAATATCTTTGCGGCGTAAAAGAATATTACCAGCAGCTCTTCATTGTGAGTTTTGATTTGATAAAGATGTGAACTGTGTTAGAGTTGTTGTGCTTTTGTACAACATTCGATTCAGTGAAAATTGTTACACTTAGCTCCAATCTCTGACTTGGAATACATTCCCTTTATGAGAAGATAAAACTGTGACAGGCCCAATAGCGGACTCAAGGGGACACAGGGGCATGCGTCCCATCAGACGGTGCAAACATTGGATAAAAGATAAATTTACTTAACAGCTAATTTAATTATTATATTATTTAATGATGTTTTCTGTTACTTAAGAACTAACATCTCAGATAGGATTAAATTGGCGAAATAACAATGGAAGCGATTTTCTCTAACGTCATTTCATTAACGTCATATTTGCACACTCGTAACAAATATCTTACTTTAATTGCTGATGAGACTATTGATATTTTTACTGACGTAAACAGCAATTATCTGTCGACATGCAATATTAAAATAATGTATCTTTTATGATTAAGAAATATTTAATATGGTTTGTTGAGGTTGTGGACCTTATTAGTGAAAACATTGCTCGCACTATTTTGCAGAAAACTGAAAAAAATTAAATCTCAATATTCTTATTATCGCGGTTAAACTTCTGATGAGAGGTGGATTAAAGGAAGCAAACTGAAAGGCGTTCAGGCTAGGATAGCTGGAATACAGCCACTCACTGTTTAGAGTCGTTGTACCAGTCATAGGTTTAATTTAGCCACAAGCAAAGCATGTACTGTAGCTTGCACAATAAGGAGCGAAACTGGGTGGCTCTAACGTCACGATGCTGTAATAACGTTTATAAATACCCTGCTTATTCTTGCAGCAGAATTAGAGATTATTGTTCAGTCAACCGAAAGTAAAGAAGTGATAAATTTCATTTCTTCAAAGTATACTGTCGTCTAATTCTCTTGTAACTGTCGTTGTCTTATAGTTGATATTTTTGGATTCACTCTACCCTTGGCTAGAAACTTACACTGCGGAGTATATGGACACATTGAAAGTTACTAAACGTCACGTCAGGAGCAACGGAATGCATCCTGTAGGAGAATTCAAACAACACAAAAAATCTAAACATTTGGCACGTGAACCGGGAGCAGGTAGCAAACGCAGGGAACAGTGGGATACAAAGAAAAAAGAGATCCAATATATAATCACATACTGTGAAATAATATTTTCGTGTGTACGTTTCATTTACGGATTGCCTGGTTAACAAAATTTCGTAGAGGTTTCAAGATAACAATCGCTACAAGTTTGAAGATTAAGAAACTGTTATTACCAGAGTTTACAAAAGGTTCTGAAGTGTGTGGACTGAACTGTATAAACAAGATTTACCTTCTTTCTGCTGTAACGGGAGAATTTAATAAGATCCAGAAGCAGTTTTAGACATCAACATCAGAAAGCTTTCCTGAATACCCTACGGACTCGTCTCTGATTTACGTACCTTTATACCAGTGCTTGTTCTGAAGAATTTCCAGGAGCTGATTGCATTTCGACTCCTTCGACGTCATTTTCAGAGGCTCTAAAGCCGCGTCCAGACGTACGAACCGCACGGTGTGCACACCGTGCGCGTACATGAAATTCCTCCGTCTGGACAGCGCGACATACACGTTGCAAACGGTGCGCGCACCGTTCGCACACCGTGCGTCACGATCCAGATTTTGTCGGTTTTTCCCGCGAACACAAAGCGGTTCGTGCGTCATGTGTGGACAGGTAGTTGATGTCTGGACAGTGCGGCGCAAACATACCGTTCCCCCTCGCGAACTAATTTGTGTTTTCTTTCTATTGTTTTTCTTTCTAGTTTCTTTTTAGTGTTATGGAGTGGTCAGAAGATACAGTTCTCGAGTTGATCGAAATTTATAAACAATATCCATTATTGTGGAAACCTTCAGATCCACAAGATTTTAATAAAATAAAAAAAAGTGACGCGTGGAAGGACATTGGTGATAAGATGTTGCGGCCTGCGGAAGAGTGTAAAAAGAAAATGATTTATTTACTTTCATCTTACAGAAGAGAGAAGGGGAAAGTAAAGAATTCCACAGGAACTGGAACACGTAAATTTCTTTTTGTAAACTAGTACCTTTCATTTTATTTTCATTTATTTAAGTATCAATCTATAAATACTAGGTTCGTTTTATATTGCTTCCGATATTTTCCGGCATTTTATTTTTATTTACCTAGCTATGTGTCTATCTATAAATAATACTGACAGCTACATAGGTACTTGATTTAATCTTTTCATTTTGAATTATTTAGCTTTGCATTTTTTACCTATTATTATTGTTATAACGATAACAAAATAATAATAACAATCGTATTATTTTTCTATAGGTACTTCGCAAGTGTATACCAGCCACTGGTTTGCGTTCGAGTCGATGAAGTTCTGGTTGGTACGCCAGAATTTCTGGATCTCGGAAACTCGCACACCGTGCGCCGAAACAAAAAATTACGACGTACGGTGTGCACACGGTGCGCGCACCGTGTGCACACCGTGCGGTTCGTACGTCTGGACGCGGCTTAAGGCGCCTTTTTGGCATTGCAAAGCTAAAAAAGTGGAAATGTATTTATTTTGTCTATACTAATAAATCTCTAGGGGCAATTAATAATTTATACAATACATATAGCACATATTACTTACCGATGACGTAAAATTAACGAAAAAAGGCACTGATACTACATCACTGACACTCAGCCTGACTGAGGTGAAGTAAGTTAAGTACACTTCTCGAGAATTAATTATTCCTACTGCACATAGGCCTACTGAATATTCAAAAGTCGAAGAATATGGTTTGTCAGAATCAACGTGTACTATATAATCAATGTTACAATATAATCAAACAATGAATTATTGTATTGTTTATATGAATCCATATGCTGATAAGAATTCTATAACCCTACTAAAATGTAAGTAGGCCTACTCAAATGGACTAACTGATATCAATATACTTATGCATACACTATTTGTGTTATTCTATACGAATAAACATTTCATCTAATTGTGTTACTGCATGTTTGTAAATATCTACTAAATTACCAAATTTTGATTTTAGGCCTACATATCGAGGAAACATAAATAAACTTACAATATAAGAATATTATTAATATAGATGTACCATTAGCAATTTACCAACTCGACAGTTACCACAACAACCATATACAAATATTCGCGATCGAAGCCACGGGTTGGACTTAAAAAAAATGAGGTTTTTTGCAATAACTTCGGTTCTTTAAGTTGTTAAAGTGGATAAACTATCGTTATCAAATAAAGTGGAAAAACTTCCGTTGGGTACCTGCTATGAGCGTGCAAAGTTTCATTGAAATCGGTTCAGTAGATTCTTAGATTACCGCGAAGAAACGTAGACCCCCCCTAGAGATTTATTAGTATAGATAATAAAATTTTGGACTGAAACCTGAAACGAAGTGGTCAAGAATATTAAATACGTTAAACGTATTTCATTGAATTGTTTTACAGAAATCTTACTAATTGCTAGTACAGATTAATTATAGTTCATACATTTTTTTATAAATATAACGTACTTTTGAACAGGAATAATTGTTTTAAACGTTTTGATCATTTACAACACTCATTATGTGTTACATTTGACGCGTAGGCTGAAGATTAATCTTGGGGGAGCTAGTGAGAAATTTCAGGTTAACTGGGCCACTGGCCTGGGGGGGGGGTCACCACTGATACTGACTAGAAACAGTGGCCCATAATTTAGACTTACTTTTTACTAACATGCTGCCGGCTTCAATTACAAAAGTGGCCGGATAAAGATCGGATCGTTAAACCGGCCATTTGGCAAGCACAATACTGTTTAAGAAATCTAAATACAACTATTACATTAACGACTCGGAACACAAAGTTTTTTATGAGTAAAAACATAAAGTTTTACCTTACAACGTGAACCGGATTTCACTTTTGAAAAGCTTCTTCAGAGGTTGCCGCTGGTAGCGCTGTCCGTCCTATTGTGGGCGACGGAATCGAATTTCGAAAGATCGATGTTGTGTGTGTGGGGTGAGATATGTTCGAATAATGCGTGCGAACGCATGTTTATGACGTGGAGTGTTGAAGTAAAAGAGTAAGTCATTACCACTTAACCTATAACAAGCCAATCGCATTGATCTCCATCCATAGGCGTTGACGACATGAAGTAGGCTAAATAAAAACGCACAATATTGTCACAATATCTGTAGGCCCGTATACGTTGTTTACGAAACAGATGAAACTTGAGTTCATCGTCACACACCCGAACAAAGGCACAACAAAACAATGGACAGAGACTAGTTGTCCTGCACTAAAAAAAACTGTTTAACCACAGAAAAGATTATGGTATAAATTTTGGGGGATATTATTGCAGGAATATTATTAATCGATCATCTTCAAAAAGGCAAACGGTTAACTGGTGGATATTACGCATGCTTTCTGCTTAAGCAGGATGAAAGAAAATCGTGAAGAAACCTTAGCAAAGAAAAAAGAATCTCCTTTTACGAGGACAATATGCCAGCACACAAATTTGCTCTGTATTAGGGATCTGAAATATGACCTAGCGGAGAACATTAAGCTAGTTCACCAATATGGCCCCGCACACTTTCATCTATTCCAAAACTACAAGAAATTCATAAGTGGAAAGCGCTTGCGATTAAGTGAAGAGGTGGATGTAGGGGGGGGGGTTGAGGGGTATTTTACAGACCCTTCCGGAGAGGCGCTACAGAATTGAGATAATGGCATTGCAGAATCGCTGGACCAAATATATTGACGTTAAAGAAAATGCCGCGTCTTGTAGTATGTCGATATATGTGCAGAGTAACAGTCAAGTGTTAATACATTTTGTTGTTGTTTTATGTTCAAAATGACGTTAAACTGAAAAATCGGTATGGAAAACCATACACGACTTCCATGTTCTAATTAATTATATAATTATTTTCAATATATACACTCAGAATGAGACCAAATATACCAGCATGCTTTTGGTAAAAACTGTGAGAAAGATAATCAAAATACGAGTTGTACAGAGTTGTAAAATTTTTTAAAATAAAGAATTAATTTGATTAAACTATCTTTTATTTATACAACGTGAAAAAAGCGAATACCGCCCAGCGTTTATCTGTGAATTTCTGGAAACGAAAAATTAATTTGTTTACGTATCCGTGGTGACATAGCATGGAACGATATCAATTGTTAAAATTTTATGAAAATTTTTAAGTTTCCGGTAGAACAAATTTATAACATCAATACAAAAAATTACCCCCTTCCCCTACAAGTACCCTTTTCATTTATAGATATTTTATTTACCTTTCTACAGTCGATTATTATGACCTTCTTGTCAGGATACTTTATTTATCAAAATTAAGTTCTTTACTCTTGTTAAAACGCAAAACATTGCAGGTAAACTACCCATTGCCCTTAACCGATCTTCCCCCGCAACCCGAGCACACAGGTCCGAGGAGGGCAACATATACAACCCGGGCACATATGCAAAAAATTATTTTATTCTGTTTGAATTTGCGGCAGTTATCATTCGTCATATAAAAAATCTACACACAGACACACATTCACACATACAGGCACTTTTAGGAAAATTATTTTTCTTCATGTTTTGAGGGTAGTACAATTAGAATCTGCCCTTGTCTCGAACACGATTTTTTCCCGATCACCATACTGCCATTTCCTTACGGAACATGGAAGTAAAAACTAAACAGAAAAGTACGAAGGGATTGCTAAATACAGAAGGTAAGTGATGAGATCAAATAAGCTATCTTTACAACATTCGAGTAGCAAGTAAAATCTGTTGAATACATAATTTTTTAAAGTTGCCACAGAAGAAATTACTGCACAATAAATATCGTAAGCCGGGATGATTACCCACAGACTGAATAAACGTTCTAAAGCTACCTCTTTTCCACACAACCTCTGTAAGAGAAAACAAGCTGAGAACTGGGATAATCATTTGAACCATCAGACCAGCAAAGTTTATACACGATACGATTTCGCACTCATCTTTGCATACCGCAAATAATAAAGTTTGTACTCACATAATTAATTAATAAATTCAACTGATATGGTAACATTTTATCAGCCCATTTTTTTAAGTTTGATCATTTTCAGTTAGCTTTTTTGGGGTAGTTTTGTCTACCCCGGAAACCCCCCTCGCTGCACCACTGGGGTGGAGCGTGCAAATATTACTGTTATACGGTCTGTTTTTGGGTGACAGTACCTATTACTTCCATGTTCCATAAGGAAATGGAAGTATGGTGATGGCGAAAAATATCGTGTTCGAGATAAGAGCTGATTCTGATTCTACTACCCTCAAAATATAAAGAAAAGTCATTTTTCTAAAGTGTCTGTGTGTAGAATTTTTTCTATGGCAAACGATAACAGCCGCAAATACAAACAGAATCAAATAATGTAGAATCCCTGAATTGCAGAAGACTCAAACCCTATTGATTTTGGTGAAGATCGCTTAAGGGAAAGGGGTAGTTTACCTGCAACGTTATACGTTTTAACAAAAGTAAAGTAGTTAATTTTGATAAATAAAGTATCCTGAAAAGGAAGTCATGATAATCCACTGTAGAAAGGTAGATGAAATATATATAAATGAAAATGATAGTTGAAGGAGAGAATAATTTTTTACATGTGTACTACATTATCGGCAACAAAGAAGTAGTTTGTTGTTAAAATTGCTTCCCGGCTGTTTAGCCGTGGTCGAATGTTTTCTGCAGAACCAGACGTTTCGGCAGTGCCGTCGACTGCCATCATCAGTGAAAATCGAGTGTGCTAACGTGAGGTGGTATACGTTAGTGACCACAGTACTGTGGTTAAGGCTGAAGAAAGAAGTAGTTTCTATAGGGATATTTCATTTCGAAAATGATTTTAAATATAAATCTTAGAACATGGAAGTCATTTATGGTTCTCCATACCGATATTTTTAAGGTACCAAAGAACAATAACATGAAAGCAATATAATAAATGTTTTAAGTACCTTGCGTTCAGACGTAAAAATTTATTCGCACATAGTGTTCTAGAACAAAAGGATTTAGCCCTTGCGAACTAATTTTAGGCATACAGCTATTTTTAAGCAACGCACACTCCACAAAATAAATAATTGTACAGTTAATGCAAAGAATTCTTGAAAACACATGCCATGTTATTAAAAAATGTTTCACATTACCAACATCATAACTCTAATTTCCTTATATGCCCTACCTGACGAGTGGTGCATTTTCAAATTCAGGGTGTACGTACGCGTATTTAGGTATGGATGTTTATGTTTCAAGGACTCGTACTCATCCACAGACTACGTACCTATTTAGAAATGAATTCTTTTGTCTCAATAGAAAAATTTGCATGATAACATTTCAAAAAAAAAGGAATAAGTAGATTATAAACCAAGAAAAATTGAAATTTTATTGAATAAACGGAAAGTTAAAAAAAAATTAAACAGCGTGTTTCAGATACATTTATGAATTCATCGTAAACAAAAAATGTTATTTTTTTAATTAAAAGAAACGGAAAGTTTGGAATTTCAAAAGGCAGGCGTTATATATCAATGTGTGAGAAACTTTGTATTTTTGTATTCGTATAATTAAATATGAATACAAAGCGTCACACAGACGTCTTACTAAGTAAAATGTTATGAATTGTATTTTCCAGGAAGGGGAAGACTTCAGCAAATGAACCGCGAGGCCAACAGACAGCATCTTGTACGAGAAGCAGTTGAAAAGTTCGCGGAGCGACATCTGTAGCTTAGCGGTAGAAATAAAATTTTTCGTGTGTTGTAGGATTAAATTTACGTAGCATGCTTTTTGCAAAAATGGACAAAATCAAGAGTTTTTTGATAAAGCGCAAATGGAAATTCGCAACGAATAGTAAATGCGTTAGAAGATGCTGCACCTTCAAAAACAATGGGTTGTAAGCGAGCGCTCGAGTTTAACCGTGGCCGTACGAGCATTAAAGATGACGCGTGCAGTGGACAGCCTTCATAGCAGTCCCAAAATGTCTAGGGAGTCTAGGGGGCCGTGGCAGTGGACGCCCCAAAATTGCAACACTCCAAATGCGGCACCCAGCTTGCACAAAGTATTTTCACAAGGTACTGAGATAAAATAGGATAAAAACGTTCATTTGAGATGCCTGTGATGTCAGAAACAATTTCTTGTTACAAAATTATTTATTATTTAATAAAATAATTTATTATATCCTAATTACATCTTTTAGTTTTGGAGTACCCTATGTTCGGCTATAGTTGCATATATAGGGCTTACCAATACGTGATAAGTGAATCTGAAGTCATTTATACAATACTTATCAAACTGTTAACAAAAAATTGTGTTTAAAGCCTTCCGTTTTATTCACGAAGAGCTGCAGAGCTGATATAGTTTTTGTCAGAGTTTAGCTGTCACTTGGATGCTAGTGACAAGTTTTCACATATCATAATAACTCTAGTTGTGTTAGACTGTGTGTAGATGGTTGTATCATCCCAGAGTTATTTAATAAATATAGAGAGGGTCATAAGTCATGAAAAAAGAACGCAACTCCTAGTGATGAAAGGTTTTGTTAGGTTCGCTGATTGACTACACTCAGTTTCAAAACAAACGTGTCAGCGTTCAGACAAACGTTATTATTAACATCAGGGCCTCTTTTTAGATGATACAGAAATAATTAAAACGCATATAATGGACGTTAATACGTCCGGAATATTATAATTGTGTCTTATTCATGTAATATAATAACATATCTGTAATAATAATAATGACTATTATTCACATATAGCATAAACATATATATTTATAAAGGGTGTTTCGTGAAGAAACGGAAATAATTCCAATATATGTTTTACTGCTAAAATAAAGACAAAAATTTATATAAACATGATATAGACCGTTTGTTTTTTAGTTGCCGTTTACTAAAAGTTTCGTGCTGTTTTCTATACCAATGGAAATGAGGTTATACTAAATTTATCGTGTTTTTGTACTAACGAGTTGTGCTTATCGACTTAATTTTTTTGGTTTTACAACAATTTTTTCGGAAAATTACTAGAGATATACAGTTCTGGAACCCATTTTAAAAAAGTTTTCTGATCACAAACATATTGTATTCTAACATTTGTGTCCCAAGAATTTCAGTATAGCGGTTCCTTTGGTACAAAAAATAGAGCGATACGTTTTGCCGACCGCAACTCAAAAGAAAGCGTTTTCCGGACCTATGTTTGTATAAACTCTTTTCTTTTTTTTTACCAGTAGAATATAGCGTGAAATTATTTTTGTTTATTCGTGAAACACATTGTAGGCCTATATAGGAAGGTGCACACAGAAAATACTCGTTATATGTGTAGGAAGTCAAATAATTACTTCTGTGTTGCCGACATAGAGGTTCTGGTAGTGACAACAAATTTGGTCCACGCAAATGTTTTAAAATTGTGTTCAAAGTTATCACTGAACACATTGTTTAATTACATCACAGTGTTTAATTTACACCAGTAACAAATTAAGGGAAAATAATTTAAAAAACTCTTCTGAAGATAATGTCCATTAAAAAATATTACGCGCGGAACTTCGTCAGAACGAGATATTTGCTTTATTTAAGAACAGCTGCAGTCTTTGTAGGAGTACAGCTGTTACCTGAGTAATGATGCTATACTAAATTCTTGTATTTTTAGTCTAAAAAAGTTGAGTTTTCGACTTCAGATTTTTAGGCTTAGCAGTAATTTTCTGGGAAACTGTAACGGTACAGTTTTGGGACACATTAAAAAAGGTGTTTCTGATCAAGAAACATATAAAAAAACCATGTTATCCCAAAATGTACGTTTTAAGAATTTTAGTGTAGCCTTATTTTTCTGTTGGTGCGGAAACAGGGAAAATCATTTCCCCAGTCATAACTCGAAAACTAAGTGTTTCCGGAGCTATGTTTATGTAACATTTTTCTTCATTTTTTCCAGTAGAACACATCCTAAAATTATTTTCGTTTTTTCGTAAAACACGTTGTATATAGGAAGGTGTATATAGCATGTACTCGTTATATGTGTAAGTCAATTATTTCTGTGTTGCCGTCATACAGGTTGTGATAGTGATAAAAAATTTTATCGGATAAAATTAAAGTTGTGTCCAATTTAACACTGAACCTCCCAAAACCTTTGACAATTTGTTAAATAATAATACACAAAGGACAATTTCTAGTGTCAACCGACTTGGCCTACTCTGTACGCAGATTGTGAATTATTGGTAAAAGCTCAGTTCAGATTACGGACAAGGTCTGACCACTGCTTTGCGAGTGGTAGTGAATCTTAACCGCTGCATGTTCGCACATGAGTTACATAAAGATTTATATTTGTTTCTACACATTTACTTGCTACGTTTTATAACTTAAAAAATATTTTTAATGAAAAGAAATTTTTTGCTTACAAACATTTAATTCCATGAAGACCCTAACACAGAAACCCAGACACACGACAGAAATCATTAAAAAGTTAATACGCACATAATTGTAATTTTTTAAAAATTTGTTTTGTTTGTGGAGGTAAGGGAGTGTGAGAATCTCTGAATTCCGCTTGCATGAGTGTGTTGGAGTCTTCACAACTCAGTGTCATGTTCGTGAAATACTTTTACCGGTTCAACCCTATCGAGCAGTACTCAGATTTTTCATGGCGTAAAAAAAATCTCTTCCAGCAGCAGAATTCTCTATACTGATCAGAGCTGCCCAGCGTACAAAGAAAAAAATTGTTAAATTATAAATCCTTTCAACATACAGATATTGTTTTCGATGATAAAGTTAAACACATATGTTTTGTATTAAACACAAAGTCGGAGGCATTTTAATCACCTCAGTTCTATTCGTTTCATTGTAGTAAAGCTATGTAACTTTTGTAATGATAACTAAAAATAAAAATAAATTTTTACTTTTATTTTTTCTGATCGCCCTTAAACGTAATTAAAAGCGTTTTTATAAAATATAAAAAACTCAATGGTTTTTATAATAAAAGGATACAGAATGCAGAAGGAAAAATAAAATTTAACATTGAAAGCTGTAACAAAGGGCTGAATTAAATTTTTATTTTCTAATTTAATTGAATCGTTTTATACAGCTCTTACTAAATTCTAATATACAGCATTAAATATAGTTTACTGATTTTTGTGAAAAGTGTACGTAATTTTTCAATGAGAAAAATAAATATTTTAAGTCTTTTGGTCATTTACAACAGTTATTAAGCATTACATTTGAAGCATAGACTGAAGATGAAACTTGAGGGAGATAGTAAGAAATTTTAGGGTAACTGCGCCATTGGCCTTGGCAGTGGGTGGGGGTCACCACTGTTACAGACTAGAAACAGTGGTACATAGTTTAGATTTCTTTTTACTGGCCTGCTACCGGCTTCAGCTACAGAAATGGCCCGGATTTCGATCGGATCGGTAAAAAAGAAGTCATTTGGCAAGCCCAGTACTGTTCGAAACATAGTGTTGAAGGAAAAAAGGACTTCATTACCACTTATAACACGAAACCCGCATTGGTCTGTAATTCACATATTATTATCTAAAGCGTTGTCAATATCAGTAAACGAAATTAAAATGCACAGTGTTATCTCAGTCTGCACGCACGATTTGCGTTGTTTACACACTTTCAGCCTTCTACTACCAAAATTTATATTCATATTTTTAAATAACTTAGTCAAATAGGACTTACACATTTCTCGATAAGTTCCCGAAGAGGTGACTTTTAGCGATAAGCTTTATTGGGAGGGGATCGAGCACAAGCCACGAATAATTTTTAGTATAAAAGAACAGACTCCCGAATTTCGATTCATTCATCACTTTGCTTAGGCTGTCTACACAAACAATCGAACTAACTATTGTAACACAATGCTCAGACGGGTCTTTGTAAGTAGCCTATATTGTCTGATACAATTATCAGCTTTAATAAGCTCTTACATGTATATAGATTAACTTGTAATTATTACGTATTCAATTGTTCAGTCACAAACTGTTCGTTAGAAATTACTCAAATAATAAACATGATATTCTATAATAAACAACCATCATGACGTAATAGCTATAGAAGTGATACCCATATGGTATTTGTTTAATCGAGTGTTACTTGGCTGAAATACTAAATATTGTCAAACCACAAAATTATTTTATCTAGAAATTAGATCCGAAAAAACTGTATCTCAGTATGTCATCCCCAGCTTCTCGTTATAACCCATTACACTCCCCACACACACACACACACACACACACACGCCAAGCGAAACTGTATCAAATCAATTGAGCTCTTCTGAGCCATTTAACGTCTGCTAGTGATGATGAGTCACTTGACACCATTGCAGACTGTACTAGTAAGCTCATTGAGCTGCAGAACTCTCTCATATTCTGAATGAAACCCATTTATCATTAGGTCATTAGTCATTTCAATATTAGTTAATTGAGTGTTGAAAATTGAATTCTTTAAAATTGTTAGGTTAGGTTAGGTTAGGTTAGACACCGAGTTTGTATTTTAAATAAAGTTTCGTATCTTGAGTTCCACATAGGCTTTTCAAATGTTCTTAAAATTTTCTGTTCTATTTTTTTTCTTAGTGTACCTAAAGTTAAACAATTTTATATTAAACGAATCATTCGAATTTGGGTTAAAATACCCTTTAGTCTGACATCTGGCTAGATTTTAATCATTTTTTCAAAATTGTACTCCCTTTTTTTGTATCGTAATAGGCTACGTATTTTAAAATTTCCCAAGCTATACACTTATTATAATAAAGTATTATCTTTAATTTGACGCTCTATATGGATTTTTGTGGCTTAACAAGATTTTGACCCACATTTTGGGCCCTGGCATTTCGAAATGTTGAAATTTTCAAAAAAAAAGACTAATTAAATTAATTCAGCTTTAGTTAAAATTCTTTTTACTTGCATGTTCCTTAACGAAATGGAAGTATGGTGATGGCAAAAAAAATCGTGTTCGAGATTATTGCAGATTCTGATTGTACTACACTCAAAACATGACAAAAATTCATTTTTCGAAAAGTGTGTGTGTCTATCTGTCTATAGATTTTTTCTATGGCAAACGATAACAGCCGCAAATTCAAACAGAATCAAATAATGTTTTGCATACCGCCCTGATTTATAGAGTACTCAAGACCTACTGTTTTTGGTGAAGATCGGTTGAGGGGAAGGGGTAGTTTACCGGAAACGTTTTATGTTTTAACAAGGGTATTTTCTATTACAAACGATAACAGCCGCAAGTTCAAACAGAATCAAATGATTATTTGCATACAGCCCTAAATTATAGAGTTTTCAAGACCTATAGTTTTTGGTGAAGATCGGTTAAGGGAAAGGGGCAGTTTACCTGCAACGTTTCATGTTTTAAAAGGGTATTTTCTATGGCAAACGATAACAGCCGCAAATATAAACAGAATCAAATAATGTTTTGCATACAGCCCTGTATTGTAGAGTTCTCAAGATCTATTGGTATTGGTGAAGATTGGTTAAGGGAAAAAGGTAGTTTACCGGCAACATTTATGTTTTAACAAGGGTAATTTTTTATATGACGAACGATAACTGCCGTAAATCCAAAGAGAATCAAATAATATTTTGCATACATTCCTGATCTGTAGAGAACTCAAGGTTTGTTGATTCTGGTGAAGATCGGTTAAGGGGAAGGAGTAGTTTACCTGCAACATTTTATGTTTTAACAAGAGAAATGTTTCCATGACGAACGATAACCGCCGCACATTCAAACAGATTCAAATATTTTTTTGCATCCATTACTGAATTGTAGAGGACTGAAGGTCTATTTATTTTGGTGAAGATCGTTTAAGAGAAAGGGGTAGTTTACCTGCAACGTTTTATGTTTTAAGAAGAGTAAAGTACTTAATTTTGATAAATAAATTATCTTGATAAGAAGCTCATAATAATCCACTGTAGAAACGTAGATGAAATATCTATAAATGAAGAGGTTAGGTGAACGGGTTGGGGGTAATTTTCTATTAATAAAAATTACAGTTGAAGTGGGAGGGGAGAATTTTTTATATGTGTACAACGTTATCGGCAACAAAGAAGTAGTTATTTGTTAAAATTCCTTCCCGGGCTGTTTAGCCGTAGTCCAATGTTTTCTGCAAAACCAGACTTTTCGGCAGTCCATCGACTGCCATCATCAGTGAAAATCGAGTGCGAAAACGTGAGGTGGTATACGTTAGTGACAACAGTACTGTGGTTAAGGCTGAAGCAATAAGTAGAAAGAAGTAGTTTCTATGGAAATATTTCACTTCGAATATGATTTTAAATATAAATCTTAGAACATGGAAGTCCTGTATAGTTCTCCATACAGATATTTTCCTACGGCAAACGATAACAGCCGCAAATTCAAACAGAATCAAATAATGTTTTCCATAAAGCCCTGTATTGAAGAGTTCTCAAGACCTATTGGTGTTGGTGAAGATCGGTTAAGGGAAAGGGGTATTTTA
Organism: Magicicada septendecula; assembly: GCA_034769895.1. Lineage (NCBI taxonomy): Eukaryota > Metazoa > Arthropoda > Insecta > Hemiptera > Cicadidae > Magicicada > Magicicada septendecula. The sequence goes on along the minus strand of CM068373.1, from coordinate 203,976,400 downwards.
CCTGCAACATTTATGTTTTAACAAGGGTAATTATATGACGAACGATAACTGCCGTAAATTCAAACAGAATCAACTACGTTTTTGCATATCTTTTTGAATTATGGAGAACTCAACGTCTGTTGATTTTGTTGAAGATCGGTTAAGGGAAAGGGGTAGCTTACCAGCAACATTTTATGTTTTAACAAGGGTAATTTTTTATATGACGAAAGATAACTGCCGTAAATTCAAAGAGAATCAAATAATTTTTTGCATACGTTCCTGATTTGTAGAGAACTCAAGGTCTGTTGATTCTGGTGAAGATCGGTTAAAGGAAAGGGGTAGTTTACCTGCAACATTTTATGTTGTAACAAGAGAAATGTTTTCATGACGAACGATAACTGCCGCACATTCAAACAGAATCAAATATTTTTTTGCATGCATCCCTGAATTGTAGAGGACTGAAGGTCTGTTGATTTTGGTGAAGATCGGTTAAGAGAAAGGGGTAGTTTACCAGCAACTTTTTATGTTTTAACAAGAGTAAAGTACTTAATTTTGATAAATAAAGTGTCCTGATAAGATGCTCATAATAATCCACTGTAGAAACGTAGATGAAATATCTAGAAATGAAGAGGTTAGGTGAACGGGGTGGGGGTAATTTTCTATTAATGAAAATTATAGTTGAAGGGGGAGGGGAGAATTTTTTATATGTGTACTACGTTATCGGCAACAAAGAAATAGTTCTTTGTTAAAATTCCTTCCCGGGCTGTTTAGCCGTAGTCAAATATTTTCTACAAAACCAGACTTTTCAGCAGTGCCATCGACTGCAATCATCAGTGAAAATCGAGTGCGAAAACGTGAGGTGGTATACGTTAGTGACCACAGTACTGTGGTTAAGGCTGAAGCAATAAGTAGAAAGAAGTAGTTTGTGTGGAAATATTTCATTTCGAATATGATTTTAAATATAAATCTTAGAACATGGAAGTCATGTATGGTTTTCCATACCGATATTTAATTTGATAGCCAAATTTTTTAAACACTTTACCTCCTCAATTTTTTGCCTCTCGTCCCCACATTTTTTGGGGTCAATCGATCTCAAAAACAATACTGTTCTGTAGGTTCAAGTGTGGACACGCATCCCACGTTTTAAGAAAATCGATTGAGCATTCAAAAGTTATCGTGAGATTGACCTCAAATAGACAAACAGACAGATAAATACTAACGGTCGAGTTAAAACTTAGAACTCGCTTCGTTCGCTCAATTAGACTACACGTCTAATTGGACACCTTAGCCACGTCTAGATGGGGCGCATAGAGCAAATCAATGACACTCGATAAATAGCCAAAAGATCATGAACGACATATGATGGACACCAGACGTAGTAGGAAACCGATGTCCCACCAGCGGGACGATGCCAGCGAGGTGCTGTGAATCTTCTGGGGCGAGAAACTGGCAAGAAATCCGGTATCTTTGGAGGCAGAGGTTGCACGAGGTCAAGATCAGTACGAGCTGAAGTACCAGGGGAAGGAATGGTATGACACTACGGGTCTAACGTACACACAAACAGAGCAATACAAAATTAATTAAACTAAAAAATTTTGGTTTTGCCAAATTTATCAGATTATTTTTACACACCGATTTACCGAAGACTGAAACGATAGGAACAAGCGCAACAACATAATGAAAAAATATAGGCTAATTCCGAATTACGTACAATTCTTATTACCAAGTATGTTAGCAAGATCGACCCATTTGTCTTCAGGAAATGTGAAGACGCTAACAAAAGAAAGTACTAATACATGTAAAAAATTCTCCCACGCAAGCACCCCCCCCCACACACACAAACACGCTCAATAAAGCGTCATTTTATTTTCAAATATTTTTCCCTGGATGTCATTTTCCACTGCTACACTTTTCTGTTTTATTTTGACTAAGAAATACAAAATTATCAACTTCATTAAAATGAAGAGACTTTAAAATGAATACTTGAGGAAATTTAGAAATTTATAAATATAAAGTATACCAAAAATTAATTTAAGGGCGTTCAGGAAAAAAAACTAAATATGACAATAATACAAAAATTAATAATTAGTCTACTAAACGAGTGAATTCAGGAGCGAGAAAACAATAAAATAACAAAAAGAGATGTCAATTATCAAAGATAAAATATTAAAAACGACAAGAAAAATACAAAGTTTGAAAAGAATCAACAATCAGTGGAGCTCAAAACGGAATCCACATAAGGACGTCAGACTTTTGTACCAGGAAATTTTGTATGCTGTGCGAATTTTTTTTGGCGTCATTGAAATGTAGCGAAATATAACTCACGAGATACCGAATTCTCGCGCCACTGGACGTTATCACTGTAAACGTACCAATGAATAATAGTCCTTTGGGCACGCGCTCCTGCAAAACCTTATGATCTTGTGTTAATGAGGAAACAACACTAGCCGTTACTTACAAAGTGTTAATACAGCGGCAACTTTCCTTATAAACAGGCTGAGTTCTTTGGCCTCATAACATGCTGCACAAATAAGGCCACTGCTCTATGAATTACAAACCGACCACGTATGTGATGCAAACGGTTCGATTCAACTGGGACAGCGTACAGTGTCGATGAAATCTAGTCAGTACTGCAATCAACGCCTCGCATAGACTAATACCATTATTGACGTTAACATAGAGGCGTCTTTTTACATTCAATTTTCCAACAATTTATACAGTATATACAAAGGAATCGCTGGCACCTCCCCCCACATACACACATACATGTAAATGTACAGGTAATATACAGGTCGCTATGACATAGGACCCGTTTCGCAAAGTATTATGGTTGCCATCCAGAAATGACTCATTAGTTAAAAAAATGTTGTTTATAAAAAGCACAAAACATTTATAAATAATAAAGAAAATATACTTCAATAATACGTTAATCTTATTTAATTAAAAGTGGCTAATTTTCTTAACGGAAATGAAATTGTAATTAGTAGGAAACAGTAATAAATAAAAAAGTCAACACTAATCGCAAAACAAATGACAATACACAATTACTTTTCTTTATTCTTGTGTGCTTCTCCATTAAGGGGAGATTGTATGCCCCATACTGTCAATGTTACAGACAAGATATATCTGTCCCATTATTTCGGAACGTGCTAAAGATATGTTTTGTGGTTTTCAGTCAATTTTAACTAGAATATCACTGATCAGTGGTTTAACTAGATCAGTGGTTTACTGATCTAGAATATCAGTAACCTGTACATTAGAACATTATTTATAAATGTTTTTCTAAAACACTGACTTTCAATCAAAATTTTGATGCTAATATTTAAACAAAATGGAAAATCCTTAAACACTTTTAATTATTCTAGATTATTCCACATGTTTACATGACTGTAAAACACGATCGACATGTTAAAGTATTATGACTGCATCTTTACTATATTCTGAGAAAACGAGTTAAAAAAAAATTATTATGATGCGAACAGACACGGATTACACCCACAAAAGAACAATGATACAAAAAAACGAATAAATTTTGTTTTTTTTATTTCTTTACACTCCTTCCCCTATGAAAAGATATCACAAAACATACGGTACGGTTTTTCAAGGAAGCCAACATACAATGTAAAATATTCAATCTGAATCTTCTAGACAAAATAGTTTTTAAAATATGCGAATTTTAGAAGTACAGTAATATACAGTGCAACAGTGAGTAGGTAGTTTTACAGTTGCAGATTACTATTTAAAAGCATTTTAAACACAGTTTTAATTCGAATTTTAAAATCAATTAGGTATCCAAATTCTCTGAAACATCCATAGTTTTAATTAGGCAAAAAACGTCATTTCTTTAAGAAGCACTTCCTCAGTTTTCTGTTTTAAATGTTAAACGCAAAAATCGTAACTTAATAAACTCGATAAACTATTTCCAACTGAGGTTTTACTTAGCCTAACAAAATCAGCGGTACCAACCGGTTTTTAAGGATTGATAAAATCACGGACAAGGGCAAAAATCTCCCTCCGGACGTTCCCATCTCACATGAAAAGCAGGACATGACCGGGAAAACCAGGACGAATGGCGACGTTAGGTTAATACGTTCATGGGACAATTTAGTGGAATAGGTATAAGCGTTTGGTATGCAGTGCGCCCTGGGCCCGAACAACATTCGCGCCCCCATCTCCCGTCTCCCGACCAAACCACTCTGACGTCAGCTAGTACTAATTTCCGCGTAGTTTGCGCACCGCGATCAACATTAAAATATTGTTCATTTTTGGTCATATGAAAAAGGAAAAGAACAAAAATATAAGTGACGTGGTAAAAAATAATAAGGTGTAAAAGTAATGACAATGGTAAAAATAAAAAATTAAACATTTTCTGTCATATTAAAAAAATGTATTAACTTATAACCGAACAATCAAAGCTGTTTTGATCAAATACAAATTATTTTGTATGAATAAAATATTGAATGGCGTAATTAATCTTTGGCAAAGGAAAAAGTCTACATAAATATTGTATTGTACCTAATAATGACATTTGACATTGAAAGAAACCCTAACAATAGGGTTAATTGTTATTGGTGCGTCTTAGACGCTCTCGATGAATCTTAAGTTGGTCTTAGAACGCTTATTGAGGTGCTGGTGTGAAATGAAATGATGAAGTGGACTGTATATATTCTTGAGATAATAGTTTATTGAAAAATTAACAAGAAATAATTGCTGGCGCGTGAGTTTTAGCGCGGCATAATGCCGAGAATTAATATAGAATTAAATATTGAAAACCCATAACAGAGTGTAGAGGCCGAGATCGCCCAAGTAAATTATCGCATGATGGTCATGCTACAATTATGAAATATTGAAACTTTATGTAGCCGCGGCTTGCGAACAAAGCGTGTTTGTAACTGGTGCAAGTAATCTTTCGACCACCTGTTCCATATAGATTGGGTGAATCTTTGGAGCAGCTGCCATCTGCCCAGACGGCTAATATTGGCTTGGGAATAGTCAGGTTCCGGGAGTGCAGTGAGCGGAGAACCAACCAGGAAGTGAGCTGGAGTTAAAGGTTCGGGGTCCCTAGATTCATTGGAGATGGCGAACAAAGGGCGTGAGTTGAGGCAGGATTCTATTTGAGTTAGGATAGTGTAATATTCCTCAAACGTAAGAATGGTTCCGCCGACAACGCGCCGCAAATGGAATTTGACGCTCTTGACTCCGCTTTCCCACAGGCCACCTAAATGAGGTGCTGAGGGAGAAATAAAGGACCATTTGATGCCTTGGGCAGTGGTAAAATCCTGGGTGGTCTGTTCAAAACCATTAGAATGAAAAAGTTTGTATAATTCGTGAAGTGAGCTACTAGCACGACGAAAATTTGTACCATTGTCGGAAAATATCTGATCAGGGATACCTCGACGCGCTATAAACCGTTTTAATGCTGCTATGAAGGCGTCTGAGGTAAGGTCTGAGACTAGTTCTAGGTGAATAGCTTTAGTGACCATGCATATAAATAAAGCAATATAAGCCTTTGACGTCGATTTTGAACGCTGCCCGCAATGACGTATAAGTACGGGACCGGCATAGTCGACTGCAGATTGAGAAAATGGCTTAGCAGGCGTAACCCGGGAAGGGGGTAATTGTCCTAATAATTGGCTTGCGCCCCTAACACGGAAACGAAAATAAGTGATACATTTGTGTATTACTGATCTTATATGTTAAGTGAGTAAACTTTTTTCAAGTATGGTCATTTTCATAAAGGTAATGTACTTTCAAATAATTTGTAATCAAACCAAATATTATTCAACGAAACTTGTAAATACTACTTAGAATCAATGATACATTTATCATATAAAGTTAATGTACTTTAAAATAATTTCTAATCGAACCAAATATTATTATTCAATGAAACTTTTGTAAATACTAATTAGAATCAACGATACATTTATCACGTACATGTAAATTCAATTATTAAAGTGTTAAGCCCTGGAAGTTGAAACTACACACACACACACACACACACACACACACACACACACACACACGTACAAACACATTAGCGAGCACGGAGTTCCATATTTTGTGTTCACATTTGTTAAGACCACGATTCTGACCACCTGATATTACGTAAACATGTTTGTTCTACCTAAATATCTTCATACAATAAAGGCTACGTCTCAGTCATTACGAATAATGTTTATACAAAAGTTATATTTTAATATATGAAACAGGAATAATCATACATATTAGAGTTTGCTTACTTCGCTCCCTCTCACTCTATCTCTCACACATACACATTTAGTTTAAAAATTCATTTTACATTTATTAAATATATATATATATATATATCGCAATCAATATTATAAAATAAATAAAAATCACAAACAATGTTATAAAATAAATAAAATATTAGTAATAATTTTTGACTTGTAAGATTTTAATAAAAACAGATAACGATTCACTAACAACAAAATGGACTGCACTCATACATTATTCTTGTTCCAGGAGCGACTTGACTGCAGTGATCAGACCTACAGAAAAAGTACACTTTATCGTAATTACTTTGTAGTATAAACATTATACTTACATTGTCTCTATATGGCTCCGTTTTCCTCTTTTACACCCTGTAAATATATAATATACCGCCTTCCTTATTTGTTCGGGCTTAGGACCGACTCAAGATCACATGAAAATGTTTTTTGTTGTGTAAACAAATAACAAATTCAAGTAATATGAGGCTAAGTTACGGTGGCTCTGAAAAGAACCGATTAATAATTAGACCTAACGTTTGGGTGTGGTTTGTGTCATTTTAGCTGTGTCACCACAAACTGACACTGCGGCATTACTCGAGCATGTAAAGCGTTAGGACAATCGTCCATCATCCAGTCTTCAAATCTAACTTGACACGAACTACATCGTACAGTATCGCCATCCCCCTCGTACACAAACCCAGCGCATGCCAGTGTTTGTGGACTCTGATTAACATTTGGATACTTTAAATGGTAATCTTTACGTGCACCCACTCTCTGTATTTTAAAATACGTGCGCAGACGGCGTAAATATTCTTCATGATTGTACTTCATTGTACAGCTGTAAATGAAGAGTAATTTGCATGGCTTCCCTTACACATTTATATGTAACTAGAAGTGGTGTAAGATCCCCACCACCTGCCCTTTTCTTCTTCTTCAAGTGGAAGGTCAAGAACAAACGATACATGATTACAACACCAGCTTAACTCAAGGGTCATTGTACACACACAGTGGAAAGCTTTCAGAAATTTGCGATACTGAAAGTATTTTCATACATTAGTCATTGTATGCTTCCCATTGTCCCTCTGTAAATATTTCATTCGGTTAGTATCATTTGTATGTCAAGAAAACATAATAGAAGAAATAAAAAAACTGCACAGTATGTTTCTTTGATTGCGGACGAAACATTAGACATCTCGTCTGTATTTCAGTTAGTTATAGTTTTCCGCTATGTTTTAGCTAATGGTCAACCAGTTGAAAGATTTTGGAAATTTGATAACCCTAAAGGCACGACGCAGAATCTATTGGTCTAAGTAAGCGTACATTTATTATGTAAATCATCTCTTTTTCAGTCATCTACGTATGTGCATTTGAATTATTTGCCCATGCGCATAACAGCTTTTTTAGTACAGTTGCACACACATCGACGCTTGCACTATATATAACCTGTGAACTTCGCAGGTGAAGAAATTAATTTCTATTTTTTTTCATCTGTAACGACATGCGTGTATAATTTTAATTTATTTCACTATACACCTCTGAACCTATGTGTAATTATTTTGTAAACTGCGTTACCTGTGGAGGAACTGTTGCAGCAAACGTTAACACTAGAACGATTATATTATTATTATTATTCAGTGATATATACATACAATTTACTTATTAAACACTTCAAGGATTGGATTTCTACTCGTCATTTGTAACGATATACATACAATTACATTAAACCGGTACAATGGACGCAGAGAGAGAGAGAGAGAGAGAGAGAGATTGGACACACATGTAAGTAGCTCGATACTCAGTGACAACAACACACGCACACACACACAGTTAATATTTGTCAAATATATATATATTTCTAAAATCATATACAGATATAAAATAAACTTAATTTTCTCGATCTAACAAGGTTGGACAATAGTTTCAATACCACATAAGAAAGATCTTTTATAAAAAGGTGACAGCACGTGCTGAAAACCGTATGCTTTCAGTATTCACGAAGATGAAGATTGTACAGCAAGCAAACAAATTGTCAATAAAAGATATGGACTTTTTGGTAGGTGACGAAGGCGGCACTGATCCGCTATTACCGAACAGTATTCGTTGTATACATTACACACACATACACACACACATGTTAGGTTAAACGCAACCTCTATACAAAAACAGATATCGGATTTAAATAATAATAATTTCGTGCTTACAATATATATACTACCTATGTACACAAATTTAAAATATAGTTTACTGACCATTGTAATACACGAGGTCATTGCCATGACTTTACACTGGTTTAGCATAGTTACTAATGTTAGGTTGAACGCAACACACACACACACACACACACACACACACACACACGTTAGCTTGAACGTAACACATACACACAGGCGTTAGGTTGAATGCAGCCTCAGGTTCTTGTAGTCTATCGTTTATCTTATAAATGTAATGTATATGTCTCCACATCCTCTTTTGACATTGTATGATTTTAATAAAAACAGATATCGGATTCCAATCCATGTACACAAACTTAAAATATAGTTTACTGACCATTGTAATACAAGAAGTCATTGACACGACTTTACACTGGTTTAGCATAGCTACTTACATTCAAATGTGAGAGAGAGGGAGAGAGAGAGAGAGAGAGAGAGAGAGAGAGAGAGAGAGAGAGAGAGAGAGAGAGAGAGAGAGAGAGAGAGAGAGAGAGTGAGTGAGAGACTGCTATGTGTCAGTGTAAAGTCGTGTCAATGACCTCTTGTATTACAACGGTTTAGCATAGTTACTTACTGAAGTCTTGCACGCTTAAAATTCAGCTATACCTAAAATATATCTTCAATTAGAAGTGTAATATAAAAAGTACATTAAGAATATATTTTCAGAAATTGTAATTTGATCACACACACACACACACACAACATACACACACACATGTATTAAATTCAGTAAATAATGCGCTTGATAATGTTTTAATGCAAATAATTTTTACGTTTAAATAAAATCTGTACATACAATAAAAATTATGCTCAGTTATTAACGTATTCAAAATGTTTCATGTACACTTACTTATTTGATTGAGTCGTATATTAAATTCAATAAATAATGCACTTGATAATGTTTTAATTTGAATAATTTTTTTTTACGTTTAAATAAAATCTGTACATACAATAAAATTAATAAAATTGTAACAGACATAATAATTTGATCATACACACACACGCATACACACACACATGTATTAAATTCAATAAATAATGCGCTTGATAATTTTTACGTTTAAATAAAATCTGTACACTTACCAAAAACTAACGAACGTTGTCCACACACACGTACCCTTAAATGACGGACGTTGTATGCACACTGAAGGCTTGCACGCTTAAAATTCAGCTATACCTAAAATATATCTGTAGCCTATACATCAGACTGCATGTATCTGTCATTAGCAATCTAAAGTTACGACGGCAGCATAACGATAATGAAAGCCATACATTATCGTTTGCTAACGTTTGCATTTTGTCTAAGCTATGTTAACTTCACACACACACACACACACACACACACACACACACACACACAAGAATCAGATTTTTTGTATACGTTCTAGGTGAAAAACTACTTTTTGGCAGGTGACGAAGGCAGCACTGATCCGCTATTACCGAACAGTATTCGTTGTATACATTACACACACATACACACACACACACATGTTAGGTTAAACGTAACCTCCATACAAAAACAGATATCGGATTTAAATAATAATTTCGTGCCTGCAATATATACTACCTATGTACACAAATTTAAAATATAGTTTACTGACCATTGTAATACAAGAGGTCATTGACACGACTTTACACTGGTTTAGCATAGTTACTTATGTTAGGTTGAACGCAACACACACAAGAATCGGATTTTTTGTATACGTTCTAGGTGAAAAACTACTGGGGTGTCTCTGACTTTAGTTGGAAATAAATAACATTACAGATATTGATATGGTACTATGAGTAGCCTATACATCAGACAGCATGTATCTGTCATTAGCAATCTAACGTTACGACGGCAGCATAACGATAATGAAAGTCATACATTATCGTTTGCTAACGTTTGTATTTTGTCTAAGCTGTGTTAACTTCACACACACACACACACACACACATACACACACACACACACACACACACACACAAGAATCAGATTTTTTGTATACGTTCTAGGTGAAAAACTACTTTTTGGCAGGTGACGAAGGCAGCACTGATCCGCTATTACCGAACAGTATTCGTTGTATACATTACACACACATACACACACACACACACACACACATGTTAGGTTAAACGCAACCTCCATACAAAAACAGATATCGGATTTAAATAATAATTTCGTGCTTGCAATATATACTACCTATGTACACAAATTTAAAATATAGTTTACTGAAACGTTACGACGGCAGCATAACGATAATGAAAGTCATACATTATCGTTATTTTGTCTAAGCTATGTTAACTTCACACACACACACACACACACACACACACACACACACACACACACACACACACACACACACGGAAATGTAGGAAAAGCGCCTGAGGGCAAAGTTATGCAAGAGGTTGTTGACGAGAACCAAACAAACTTGGATCAGCCAGTAGTGTTTAGGTCATCAGTACATGACGCAACGAGAGTGATAGGTCCAATTAGGTTTGTTACACGTTGTGTGTTATGTTAAAATGCAGTCGATTCACGTTTCATGTTAGGTTAAAATGCAAACAAACACACACACACACACACACACACACGTGTTAGGTTGCAGCCTAACACGTGTGTATGTTATTTAAATAATAATTTAAATAACATACACGTGTGTGTGTGTGTGTGTGTTTGTTTGCATTTTAACCTAACATGAAACGTGAATCGACTGCATTTTAACTTAACACACAACGTGTAACAAACCTAATTGGACCTATCACTCTCGTTTCGTTATGTACTGATGACCTAAACACTACTGGCTGATCCAAGTTTGTTTGGTTCTCGTCAACAACCTCTTGCATAACTTTGCCCTCAGGCGCTTTTCCTACATTTCCGTGTGTGTGTGTGTGTGTGTGTGTGTGTGTGTGTGTGTGTGTGTGTGTGTGTGTGTGTGTGTGTGTGTGTGTGTGTGTGTGTGTGTGTGTGTGTGTGTGTGTGTGTGTGAAGTTAACAAAGCTTAGACAAAATAACGATAATGTATGACTTTCATTATCGTTATGCTGCCGTCGTAACGTTTCAGTAAAATATATTTTAAATTTGTGTACATAGGTAGTATATATTGCAAGCACGAAATTATTATTTAAATCCGATATCTGTTTTTGTATGGAGGTTGCGTTTAACCTAACATGTGTGTGTGTGTGTGTGTATGTGTGTGTAATGTATACAACGAATACTGTTCGGTAATAGCGGATCAGTGCTGCCTTCGTCACCTGCCAAAAAGTAGTTTTTCACCTAGAACGTATACAAAAAATCTGATTCTTGTGTGTGTGTGTGTGTGTGTGTGTGTGTGTGTGCGTGTGTGTGTGTGTGTGTGTGTGTGAAGTTAACATAGCTTAGACAAAATACAAACGTTAGTAAACGATAATGTATGACTTTCATTATCGTTATGCTGCCGTCGTAACGTTAGATTGCTAATGACAGATACATGCTGTCTGATGTATAGGCTACTCATAGTACCATATCAATATCTGTAATGTTATTTATTTCCAACTAAAGTCAGAGACACCCCAGTAGTTTTTCACCTAGAACGTATACAAAAATTCCGATTCTTGTGTGTGTTGCGTTCAACCTGACATAAGTAACTATGCTAAACCAGTGTAAAGTCGTGTCAATGACCTCTTGTATTACAATGGTCAGTAAACTATATTTTAAATTTGTGTACATAGGTAGTATATATTGCAGGCACGAAATTATTATTTAAATCCGATATCTGTTTTTGTATGGAGGTTGCGTTTAACCTAACATGTGTGTGTGTGTGTGTGTGTGTGTGTGTGTGTATGTGTGTGTAATGTATACAACGAATACTGTTCGGTAATAGCGGATCAGTGCTGCCTTCGTCACCTGCCAAAAAGTAGTTTTTCACATAGAACGTATACAAAAAATCTGATTCTTGTGTGTGTGTGTGTGTGTGTGTGTGTGTGTGTGTGTGTGTGTGTGTGGGTGTGTGTGTGTGTGTGTGTGTGTGTGTGTGTGTGTGTGTGTGTGTGTGTGTGTGTGTGTGTGTGTGTGTGTGTGTGTGTGTGTGTGTGAAGTTAACATAGCTTAGACAAAATACAAACGTTAGCAAACGATAATGTATGGCTTTCATTATCGTTATGCTGCCGTCGTAACGTTAGTTTGCTAATGACAGATACATGCAGTCTGATGTATAGGCTACAGATATATTTTAGGTATAGCTGAATTTTAAGCGTGCAAGCCTTCAGTGTGCATACAACGTCCGTTATTTAAGGGTACGTGTGTGTGGACAACGCTAGTTTTTGGTAAGTGTACAGATTTTATTTAAACGTAAAAATTATCAAGCGCATTATTTATTGAATTTAATACATGTGTGTGTGTATGCGTGTGTGTGTATGATCAAATTATTATGTCTGATACAATTTTATTAATTTTATTGTATGTACAGATTTTATTTAAACGTAAAAAAAAAATTATTCACATTAAAACATTATCAAGTGCATTATTTATTGAATTTAATATACGACTCAATCAAATAAGTAAGTGTACATGAAACATTTTGAATACGTTAATAACTGAGCATAATTTTTATTGTATGTACAGATTTTATTTAAACGTAAAAATTATTTGCATTAAAACATTATCAAGCGCATTATTTATTGAATTTAATACATGTGTGTGTGTGTGTGTGTGTGTGTATGGTGTGTGTGTGTGTGTGTGTGAGATCAAATTACAATTTCTGAAAATATATTCTTAATGTACTTTTTATATTACACTTCTAATTGAAGATATATTTTAGGTATAGCTGAATTTTAAGCGTGCAAGACTTCAGTAAGTAACTATGCTAAACCATTGTAATACAAGAGGTCATTGACACGACTTTACACTGACACATAGCAGTCTCTCACTCTCTCTCTCTCGCTCTCTCTCTCTCTCTCTCTCTCTCTCTCTCTCTCTCTCTCTCTCTCTCTCTCTCTCTCTCTCTCCCTCTCTCTCACATTTGAATGTAAGTAGCTATGCTAAACCAGTGTAAAGTCGTGTCAATGACTTCTTGTATTACAATGGTCAGTAAACTATATTTTAAGTTTGTGTACATGGATTGGAATCCGATATCTGTTTTTATTAAAATCATACAATGTCAAAAGAGGATGTGGAGACATATACATTACATTTATAAGATAAACGATAGACTACAAGAACCTGAGGCTGCATTCAACCTAACGCCTGTGTGTATGTGTTACGTTCAAGCTAACGTGTGTGTGTGTGTGTGTGTGTGTGTGTGTGTGTGTGTTGCGTTCAACCTAACATTAGTAACTATGCTAAACCAGTGTAAAGTCATGGCAATGACCTCGTGTATTACAATGGTCAGTAAACTATATTTTAAATTTGTGTACATAGGTAGTATATATATTGTAAGCACGAAATTATTATTATTTAAATCCGATATCTGTTTTTGTATAGAGGTTGCGTTTAACCTAACATGTGTGTGTGTATGTGTGTGTAATGTATACAACGAATACTGTTCGGTAATAGCGGATCAGTGCCGCCTTCGTCACCTACCAAAAAGTCCATATCTTTTATTGACAATTTGTTTGCTTGCTGTACAATCTTCATCTTCGTGAATACTGAAAGCATACGGTTTTCAGCACGTGCTGTCACCTTTTTATAAAAGATCTTTCTTATGTGGTATTGAAACTATTGTCCAACCTTGTTAGATCGAGAAAATTAAGTTTATTTTATATCTGTATATGATTTTAGAAATATATATATATTTGACAAATATTAACTGTGTGTGTGTGCGTGTGTTGTTGTCACTGAGTATCGAGCTACTTACATGTGTGTCCAATCTCTCTCTCTCTCTCTCTCTCTCTCTGCGTCCATTGTACCGGTTTAATGTAATTGTATGTATATCGTTACAAATGACGAGTAGAAATCCAATCCTTGAAGTGTTTAATAAGTAAATTGTATGTATATATCACTGAATAATAATAATAATATAATCGTTCTAGTGTTAACGTTTGCTGCAACAGTTCCTCCACAGGTAACGCAGTTTACAAAATAATTACACATAGGTTCAGAGGTGTATAGTGAAATAAATTAAAATTATACACGCATGTCGTTACAGATGAAAAAAAATAGAAATTAATTTCTTCACCTGCGAAGTTCACAGGTTATATATAGTGCAAGCGTCGATGTGTGTGCAACTGTACTAAAAAAGCTGTTATGCGCATGCGCAAATAATTCAAATGCACATACGTAGATGACTGAAAAAGAGATGATTTACATAATAAATGTACGCTTACTTAGACCAATAGATTCTGCGTCGTGCCTTTAGGGTTATCAAATTTCCAAAATCTTTCAACTGGTTGACCATTAGCTAAAACATAGCGGAAAACTATAACTAACTGAAATACAGACGAGATGTCTAATGTTTCGTCCGCAATCAAAGAAACATACTGTGCAGTTTTTTTATTTCTTCTATTATGTTTTCTTGACATACAAATGATACTAACCGAATGAAATATTTACAGAGGGACAATGGGAAGCATACAATGACTAATGTATGAAAATACTTTCAGTATCGCAAATTTCTGAAAGCTTTCCACTGTGTGTGTACAATGACCCTTGAGTTAAGCTGGTGTTGTAATCATGTATCGTTTGTTCTTGACCTTCCACTTGAAGAAGAAGAAAAGGGCAGGTGGTGGGGATCTTACACCACTTCTAGTTACATATAAATGTGTAAGGGAAGCCATGCAAATTACTCTTCATTTACAGATGTACAATGAAGTACAATCATGAAGAATATTTACGCCGTCTACGCACGTATTTTAAAATACAGAGAGTGGGTGCACGTAAAGATTACCATTTAAAGTATCCAAATGTTAATCAGAGTCCACAAACACTGGCATGCGCTGGGTTTGTGTACGAGGGGGATGGCGATACTGTACGATGTAGTTCGTGTCAAGTTAGATTTGAAGACTGGATGATGGACGATTGTCCTAACGCTTTACATGCTCGAGTAATGCCGCAGTGTCAGTTTGTGGTGACACAGCTAAAATGACACAAACCACACCCAAACGTTAGGTCTAATTATTAATCGGTTCTTTTCAGAGCCACCGTAACTTAGCCTCATATTACTTGAATTTGTTATTTGTTTACACAACAAAAAACATTTTCATGTGATCTTGAGTCGGTCCTAAGCCCGAACAAATAAGGAAGGCGGTATATTATATATTTACAGGGTGTAAAAGAGGAAAACGGAGCCATATAGAGACAATGTAAGTATAATGTTTATACTACAAAGTAATTACGATAAAGTGTACTTTTTCTGTAGGTCTGATCACTGCAGTCAAGTCGCTCCTGGAACAAGAATAATGTATGAGTGCAGTCCATTTTGTTGTTAGTGAATCGTTATCTGTTTTTATTAAAATCTTACAAGTCAAAAATTATTACTAATATTTTATTTATTTTATAACATTGTTTGTGATTTTTATTTATTTTATAATATTGATTGCGATATATATATATATATATATTTAATAAATGTAAAATGAATTTTTAAACTAAATGTGTATGTGTGAGAGATAGAGTGAGAGGGAGCGAAGTAAGCAAACTCTAATATGTATGATTATTCCTGTTTCATATATTAAAATATAACTTTTGTATAAACATTATTCGTAATGACTGAGACGTAGCCTTTATTGTATGAAGATATTTAGGTAGAACAAACATGTTTACGTAATATCAGGTGGTCAGAATCGTGGTCTTAACAAATGTGAACACAAAATATGGAACTCCGTGCTCGCTAATGTGTTTGTACGTGTGTGTGTGTGTGTGTGTGTGTGTGTGTGTGTGTGTGTGTGTGTGTGTGTGTAGTTTCAACTTCCAGGGCTTAACACTTTAATAATTGAATTTACATGTACGTGATAAATGTATCGTTGATTCTAATTAGTATTTACAAAAGTTTCATTGAATAATAATATTTGGTTCGATTAGAAATTATTTGAAAGTACATTAACTTTATATGATAAATGTATCATTGATTCTAAGTAGTATTTACAAGTTTCGTTGAATAATATTTGGTTTGATTACAAATTATTTGAAAGTACATTAACTTTATGAAAATGACATATACTTGAAAAAAGTTTACTCACTTAACGCATTGATTCTTTCTTTCCACTGACTGTGCATGTGCGCGTGATAATTGAATATTTATCGTATCAGTGATTCTAATATCGATTGTATTGTTATGTTACAGATAAACTTCCATGTGGACTGTATCTACAGCCGTAAAATTATTATTATATAAAAATCTTGCAATGTCAAAAATTATTATTATTATTATTAATATTGTATTTATTTTATAAACCATGTTAACTTCACACACATACACACACACACACACACACACACAATCAGGTCAATGACTGCTACGTGCTGTCACCAGCCAGACGACAATACAAGAAGAGTACAAACAAATAGATTATCATATAGGAGAGTTAGTACTGGTTCGTAACAGACAACTATCCTCTTTTGACATTGTATGATTTTAATAAAAACAGATATCGGATTTAAATAATAATTTCGTGTTTGCAATATACAATCTATGTACACAAACTTATATATCCTTTGTTGGGTTGTAATTATTACTAAACAGTAATACATGCTTAGAATGAAAATATTTGCTATGATTTTAGTAACGTACAACACCAGCTTAACCCAAGGTCATTGACCAGTGTTATACTCAGCATAAAATAATTAACGCGCACGCACCCGAAAGAGTCAAATCATACCTTATTGGTGCTGTCAACTTGTGTGTGTGTGTGTGTGTGTGCGTGCATAGTTAATCTTTCAATCACTAATTACCACACTGAATATAACTTTCTAATGACGAAATATTATTATTTCATTGTTTACGATATATATTTAATTAATGCAAAAATGAATTTTAAAAATGACAATGGTCTGTAAACCATATTTAAGTTTGTGTACACATACAAATCGCTTTGAATAAGGGAATTCTTGTCAACGTTTGCAGCGAGAGAGAGACATACACGCACAGGTAATTACATTATAAACTAGGAATTGCTTCCGACGTCTGCGAGCGAGAGAGAGAGAGAGTGCTAGCACATATGTTGTGTATATTAATTTCTAAATCGTGGTCAATGACTGTCATGTGTCAAAATTAGAAGTAGGACGCAATGAGGTAGGCGATAAATATATTTCCTGGTGATTACATTTTAGTATCGCTAATTACAATAATCCATAAGTAGCACGACGCTTATGTAAAACCGATGACATAAAGAGAGAGCTAGCGAGAGAGAGTGTGTGAGAGAGAGAGAGAGAGTTTATATCGTGATCGATAACTGTGTCTAGAGACAAAGAGAGAGGAAGGGAGAGAGAGTTGATATCGAAGTCGTCAACAGTCATATAATTTACTATACACTATAATGCGTCTGCTAATATAGTTTGAATTTCCCACCGAAGAAAAATGTTGGCTGATCTGTTCTATACACAATAATGCAAGATTGGTAACCCTGATCATATATTTTAATATACACTATAATACACATATCAAGTTTGAACCCATGCATAGGTTGGTAAACCTGATCATATAGATTTAATATACATTATAACACACACAACAAATTTGAACTCATCCAAGGTTGGTAACCCTGATCATATATTTTTAATATACACTATAATGCATCAAGTTGGAACCCCCACCCACCACCCACCCTGTTATGCAAATCAGCTTTATTTAAAAATTGGTAACCCTGATCATATATTTTAATATACACTATAATACACATATCAAGTTTGAACCCATGCATAGGTTGGTAAACCTGATCATATAGATTTAATATACATTATAACACACAACAAATTTGAACTCATGCAAGGTTGGTAACCCTGATCATATATTTAATAATTACACTATAATGCATCAAGTCGGAAACCCCGGGTCCAGCTGATAGAAAGTGAAAGTGATCTAGGCTCGCGAAAGGCGGCATATAAAAAAATAAAAAATTATATTCGCGGATGCTGTGGTCCAGATACGCGAAAAAGTCGCGGGCTGTGGTCCATTTGGGATGCTGCGGGTCCAGCTGATAGAAAGTGAAAGTGATCTAGGCTCGCGAAAGGCGGCATATATTCGCGGATATGCAAATCAATTTAATTAAAAAAATAAAATTATCAAATTTAAAAAAAATAAAAAAATTTATTTGCGGAAATTCGCGTGGTGATTACATTTTAGTATCGCTAATTACAATAATCCATAAGTAGCACGACGCTTACGTAAAACCGATGACATAATCAGAGAGAGAGAGAGAGAGAGAGAGAGAGAGAGCTAGCGAGAGAGAGTGTGTGAGAGAGAGAGAGAGAGTTTATATCGTGATCGATAACTGTGTCTAGAGACAAAGAGAGAGGAAGGGAGAGAGAGTTGATATCGAAGTCGTCAACAGTCATATAATTTACTATACACTATAATGCGTCTGCTAATATAGTTTGAATTTCCCACCGAAGAAAAATGTTGGCAGATCTGTTCTATACACAATAATGCAGGATTGGTAACCCTGATCATATATTTTAATATACACTATAATACACACACATATCAAGTTTGAACCCATACATAGGTTGGTAAACCTGATCATATAGATTTAATATACATTATAACACACAACAAATTTGAACTCATGCAAGGTTGGTAACCCTGATCATATATTTAATATATACACTATAATGCATCAAGTCGGAACCCCCCACCCACCACCTTTGGGATGCTGCGGGTCCAGCTGATAGAAAGTGAAAGTGATCTAGGCTAGCGAAAGGCGGCATATAAAAAAATAACGCGGATGCTGTGGTCCAGATACGCGAAAAAGTCGCGGATGCTGTGGTCCAGTAGAAAGTGAAAGTGATCAGCTGATAGAAAGTGAAAGTGAGTCAGGACCGGCATTTTCCCTCTACTAGTGCACATAAAAAATTCTCCCCTCCCCTTTCAACTATAATTTTCATTTATAGAAAATTACCCCCACCCCGTTCACCTAACCTCTTCATTTATAGATATTTTGATAACAAAATTGTAAACTATCAAAAAATGTTCAAAACGATGATATACTTTTAAATTTCAGTACTATAAATGCGTTCTCCTTTAACTTGTCACAGTGGCCCAGTGATTCATTCATAGATCTTCCTTAAAGCGCTGGCATGGTACTTGCCCAATTCTTTCTGTCTTGTGTCGTCATATCCGGTACAGTGAAAGTTTGTTTGCCAATTTGTCTTAGCAAAGTGTAAGGTCCATCATACAATCTGAAGAATTTTTTCTCAGTATTATCAATACGTTTTCCCACTGGATTGGTTTTTAATAATATTTTCTCTCCCTCATTAAACTTCTTCAACTTGTAAGTTCTGTTGGATCGTTCTATTCTCTTATTACCTTTTTCCGTTATTCTTCTTTTCCCATGTTCGATCTTAATGCTTAACGGTATCGGTAAGTTCAGATTAACAGGTTTGTGAACATACCTCTTCCAAAATCGGTCGGGCTGACGATCTTGTTCAATCTCTGTCGGTGTGTAGCTATTTGCTTCGCTATAATTCTCATTAATGGCTTTTTCAAAGAATGGTAAATATTCTGACCATTTATTGTGTTGGTTATGGCAGTAAATACGTAGGTACTTACTCAATTCTTTATTCACTCTCTTGGCTAAATTTCCCTGTGGGTGTCTGATGGATGTGAGTATGGGTTGGATTCCATTTTCTCTTAATATTCTATTCCATACTTTACTTTGAAATTGCACTCCTTGATCACTAAGAATCCTTTGCATTTTACCATGTATTGGAATATATTTTTGTAACAGAATTTTTAGGACAGCTTTTGTTGTGGGTCGCATAATAGGATACAAATAAACTGCCTTAGAAAAGACGTCTGTACAGACTGGTATGTGTTTAACCCCCCGACGTGTTCGTGGTAATGGCCCTAAGAAGTCCACTGCAACTAACCCCCTTTCACCTCTTTCTGTATACTTTGCATTTCCACATATGTGTGAAGATTAGGTTGCTTAGCAGTCTGCCAATCATAACATTTCTTCAATTGATTTTTAATTTTTCTAAACATGTTGTTGATCGTAAAATCTTTTCTAAGGGATAAATAACATTTTAATGCCGATGCATGAGCTAAGCTTTCATGAGTTGGTGTTATCAGTTTAAACAACATATCGTTTGTCAACACGACTTTCCAATCATGTCTTATTAAATTGAAAATAATGTTGTTATGTAGCTTAAATTGAGCTGGTAGATGAGATTGGCGTTTTAAATTTCGTAAGGTACTATCTTGATCCTGTTCTTCTGCTAGATTTTTTATAATTCGTCTTACTTCGTTGCTAGCTTCAAATCTTATGGGTAATAGACGTACTTCGTTATCTTCTTTATTGTAGATCTCCTCACATTCTTCTGTAACATAACGACTTAAAATATCTGCAACGCTATTATCGTTCCCTTTACAGTACTTGATAGTGAATGAGTACTCACCAATGGCTAAAATCCATCTCAGTAAACGAGAGTTCGTTACTTTACATTTCAGTAGAAATGACAATGCTTGATGGTCAGTATGTATTTCAAAATGAGTACCATAACTATAATATCGAAATTGCTTAAGAGCGTAGACAATCGCAAGTACTCCTTCTCTGATGTTAAGTAGTGCCGCTCTGCTCCTTTGAAAACTCTGCTTGCGTAGGCGATGACCCTGAGTTTTCCTTCGGAATCCTTCTAGTATAGTACACTTCCCACAGCGTAATCACTAGCATCAGAATAAATCACAAATTTTCTTTCTCGTTGAGGATGAAGTAGGATGAGTTTTCTACGAATAACGTCTTCACTTGGTCGAAGGCTTCTTGATGCTTCTTCTCCCATTTCCATTTTCGTCCTTTCTTTTTCAATTCTAACAAAGGTTGAGTCCTTTCAGCATACAATGGTGTAAACCTCCTGTAATATTCAGTTCCTCTCAAAAATACACGTAACCCTTTAAGATTACTGGTTATAGGAAAGTTGGTTATACTGGTTATCTTGGTAGGATCTGGTTGTATATCTGAGGATGAGATGATGTGTCCTAGGAATTCTCTGTCGGTTCTCTGTCTTGTACATCGAGTTGGTACACATATTGAACCTTGGGTTTAGTTAAGACAATACTGTAGGTGTCTCACTTACCTTATACTGTTTTTCTTCTTCATTCATACTTATGCTATGTTGAACACCCTTATAATTACATGTTATCTTATTATTAATTATATCAACCTTAGCATGTAGCACATTCAATAAATCAATTCCTATAATACTATCATATATCAACTTATTCATAATAATCATTGGACATTCTATTTATAAATTGTTATATGTCATTGTTACGTAGGCTTGTTTTTAACTTTTTCTCGCTTATTAGTAGCAGTTGTAATGTTCATATTATTCACAGGTTATAGCTGTATTTTTAAAATAATTTTTATTTCGTTGCACCCATGCAGCGTTTAAAACTGACAGTTGACTACTTGTGTCCACCAACATTTTAATTAGACAATTGTTGATACGAACATTAATAGTAGGGCAAAATGTGTGTGTGTGTGTTCCTCTTGGTTTACACCTTCGTCTGTGCTAAGCAATTCGTTTCGTATGTCGACAGGATATATATTATTTATTGTGTACTGACGCTTATGCTTCTCGAGTCATTGTTTAGAAGTCGATGGTGTACTCGCCGTTTCAGTTATGCATTCTCTCCTTGAGTTATTTTTTGTTTTTACCGCGTTAACCGCTCGTTCATATGGCTTCGGAAATCTTTTCTTTGAACTTGGCCAGATGTAGCCACCCTTCTCTCCTCTACTCTCTCTCTGATCGCTGCTTCTCTCCTTTTCTTGACGATCGCATTCCACGCGTTGAGTCGTTGGCTTGTAAGCGATATTGACAGCTGATCGATTTTGCATGTGCTGCGTTGCGTTGGTGGTTTATAATTATCACGGCTGTGATTGTGGTTATAATTGTGATTACCGTACGGTTGATAATTGTGTTGTGTATTCTCACCGCGAGCGATGTTCTCAGATAGTGTTACAAGTATTAAAAGTTCCTCAATTATTTTAATACCTTGTGTGTAAACAGCAACAACTAACAGCAAGAATAAGAGTTGGATATTTTTCTGAAAATGGTGAGACAGTTTAGATATTATTTCATATTCTAAAAATTTAGGTTTAAAATGTTTCACTCTTTCAATTTGTGCTTTTGTATACTGTTCCATACTCTGACGACCAATGAATATTATATTTACCATATTCTAGCTGATCACGTATTTGTCGTGGCGTATGGATATTCCAATACCTATTTTCAAACGAATCACGGATTTGTTTTGTGACATTTTCACGTATTATAGTATACCACTGTGCTGCTGAATCTTTGAAATGGCGAGTAACAAAATTTATTTTTTCCTTATCGTCAATGGTACTACCAATTTTTCCCATTTCTTTTTCGCAGTTGGTTAAAAATTCCATACTGTTCTTCCATTTATTTCCTGCAAATGTTAATTTAACCCTTTCTTTTACTGGTGCGAGATACATCATTATCGGCGCTGGACGTCTACGTAGCTCCTCTCGAAGTTGATCCATTTCACTCTTCACCTGATCCTTCATATTGGACATCTCTCCAGAATAATCTTCGCAGTCTTGGATGTTTCTTGTAGCTTATTCTCTATTACCATTGTGCGTGTTTCTATCTCACTCGTTTTACTAGTGGTCGCTTGAAGCAGATCATGAATATCCTGTATTTTACTGTCCTGTTCATGTTTTATTGTATTTAGTTTCTCATTTACACTGTCATTTATTTGTTTATGAATGTCCTTTAAGTCTTTCCTCCATTCAACGCGTATCTCTTTATGCTTATTCTCTAACCTAACAGATTTTTCATGCAGAGCTTGTTTAACTTTATTTTCTAGTCCATCTATGCGCGTATTCGTGTCTATAATTTTATCTGCTAACTGTGTAGTACAATCTATTATATCTTGTTTTATTTCTTGTTTTAATTCACCTAGTTTATCATTTAAATTTTCTGCGAGTTTTAAATTCACTTTTATTAACTCTTCTTTTAGTTTTAAATGATCTTGTTTTAATTCTTCTTTTAAATTTTCTGTTTGTTTTATATTCTCCTTTTTTAATTCCTCCGTTTGTTTTATATCCTCTTGTTTTAATTCTTCTATTTGTTTTATACTTAATTCGTCCATCATGGCTCGCATCATATTTTGGAGTGCTTCCAGACTAAAACTTCCTGGTTCTGGCATGTTGAATTATTTTCATTTATATTCTGTTTTTAAATAATTATTATTGGTTACCGATTATACTATTCTTTATTTATTATTTTGTTTATTATTATTATTGTTATTATTATTAATGTTACTATTACGATTACACTTTTCACTTACAATAATTACCTGTTGAGCGCCAGTTGTGCTATCATAATACACAACAATTGAAATAACATTCAAATGATATTTAATATAATATTAGTTATTACATATAATATATTTTTTCATTTAACACACATTTTTAGAGCATACATGTAACTTTAAAATTTTTTAAATAGTTAAATGGCATGGTCGCGCACCACGTTCTTGGGCGCCATTTATTTTACAACGTTAAGTATTTGTGAAGCTCCCAACTTCTTATGAGACATTTATTTTGCAACATTACTTACGCTATAAAATTATGACAGGTGTAATCGTAATAATAATAACACAACGTGAAATGGTTTAGAATAATTTAAAAATTTATTAATTAAAAATTTTCTATTCTATTGCGATTTAAAAATATCATTATTATTCGCATGTGTGTAGCCGTAGCACACATCTAGTTATTAACATATAAGTAATAATCTCGTATTACACATAGAACATAATATAAACTCTTATACTACAATAAACATTTGTTATTATATAATTTTGCTCTCTACTTGCTCATTACTGTGAGAACTACTAGATTATCTGATCTCTTTTTAATAATCTATTTTCTTTTTATTATATTGCATATGCATTTCTTTGTTTTCTAATAAAAATTTACTATTTACTTTCATATGAATTTAAATATCATTGACTAAATTATTTATTCAAGATTATAAAATTTACTCTTTACTTACATATTACTTTAAATATCATTGATTAAATTATTTCTCCAAATTATACTTTAATGTGTTTAAACATTACTCTAAAACTACTGTACAAAATAAACATTTACATTTCCAAAAATTATTAACTCATCTTTGAATTATATTGTCTTTCGTTTTACATAGTTAATTGTCTTTACGTGAGTCTTTTTGTTTTTCCACCTTATTTGTCGTGGTAATACTCAGCGTATCCTCTTCGGTCCTAGGTCCTCGATCCTGGATGCTCCACTGTCGTCGTGTAGTACTGGAGTCCTTGATCCTCGTCCTTCAGATCCTCTCCGCAGTCCGTTGCCTCGTTCCGTACGCTGGACTCTATTCCATGTACTTGACTGCTCCGTCGTATCCCGTCATTGCCTCAGGTTGCAGGTGCTCTCACGAAAGTGATGAGTAGTTGTGAAGAACCTCCGGCTGCTGCTGTGGTTGATAGAAAAAGGGTTGTTGTCGTTGGGCAGCGCCTCCGGCTGCCACGGTAGTTGT
The DNA here is from genome assembly GCA_034769895.1 of Magicicada septendecula. NCBI lineage: Eukaryota > Metazoa > Arthropoda > Insecta > Hemiptera > Cicadidae > Magicicada > Magicicada septendecula. The sequence goes on along the minus strand of CM068373.1, from coordinate 203,951,336 downwards.
ATGAGAAAGAGAAATAAGTTGGTGCGTCCCAATTTATACCCTAGGGCGCAAAAATCATGTTTCGACAATATTCTGCAGGTCTCAGTCTGTCGTTGGTGTCCCTTTCTAACCACGATTATTTTCACATTTATTTCGCTTGTCTTCGCAACATGCGAAGTCTTTTGCACATTACCCGATATTCATCTTGTCGGTAATTTTTATGTGTCCCCTGTGTATAAACCGTTTTTCCCTATCTTAATTTATGTAAGTTTTATTTATATTTATTTTCACTATAATCGTACTTTTTATTATTTTCGCACTATTTTTTGTACACATGTGCGTCATTATTTTACACACAGTGTGGCGTATTTGGTTTTGTGATATTATGCGCACACTCTTTACAAATTAAATGATTCATGTAATTAATAGCGTTCATTTAGGGGTGACGCTTTACAGGAATCAACTGGTCTCACACACACATGTAAAATACATGTGTACACACAGACACAGCAGGGTGGCGTGATTAACCTGTCCCAGCATGAAATTTTGTCGTTCCATTTACAGTTCAGATTGAAAGCTGAATTTATTATTACTAACAATATGAATTATTAATTTAATTTTGTACTGTTGATATATATATATATATATATATTATAACAGCACCAAATATTAACTATTTGGGGTTATATGTTTACCGCATACTGAAAGCATATTTAAATAAAAGATAACAGTCAAAACTCCATTTGAATGTAGAGCGTTGAAAATAATGCTTTGTAAAGCAACGCACACGTGGTCATTATGTAATCAGTTCGCTGTACAAGGAAGCGACCACACCCAAACTGTTAATTATTAATATCTCGGAAACTAATAAATAAAGGCGAAATCCAACATAACCAAAATGTTTGCCGAAATATTAATAATGACGTGTGCAAATTTTACGCGATATAATTAACAAATGAAAGAGTTAATTAAATATAATTGAATAACTTCTGTATAAATAGAGTTACAGTAGTGAGATTTTAGTATGTTATAAAGATAATAATTTCTGACAGATTGTATATTTTAGATTTTACACAACTTGGTTTGCAACCAAGTTATTGCAAAATTAAATAAGCACAGGAAATCCGGAGCGACAAATTGGTTCCGCTGATAGTAATATTAGAAATAATATCAATTCTCCGTCTGTGGGAACCTAACTTCATTCTCACGGACCAAGGGAATTCAAAGTTTATGTAGTAGGGAGAATGTGCCAGCCAATCAAATCACTTGACGCGAGCCCCGACTAGCGAGGTGTTTTCTGACTGAAACATCACTCTTTTGCCAGTACTCACGAAGTTAAGACGTAGTTCTTCGATCGTCTAGTAACCATAGTGGTGAAGATCAACAAGAAGACTCTACGTGGTCAACACACACGCAATTACGAACACAGTAATTACAGATCAACTGTATAGCTCGTAATTGTTGCGTAAAGGCGAGATACTCTTCAGTACATCAACCAAGCTTATTGTGTACTACCAGCTAGTCATAAGCACGCAAGAGATCCACCAGACTTCAAGACCAGACTTCAAGAATACAGCAGAGAGGCCGTCTAAATCATTGGTGAACAGCTGACGAGCAGAGCTACCACTCGAACGAAGCACACACACACACACGCTGACGTGCAACGTGCGAATCGATGAGGGACAGGAACCAGTTCCAGCAGACAACCGCAGACGTTAAAAGATTCACAAACAGCAAGGAAGCAGAGTGTTGCCGAAATTTGAACTCCACGACCGAATCCAGCAGCTCAAAGCAGATTATTTTCTCTAGCGAAGGACTCGAATCGACGAGGGACAAATCGGAACGACATCCTCTTCAGTAACAGGAAAGCAAAATCCACTTACTTATTTTTCACACCAAATTTTCTATTTTTCAATTAAAACATTGTAATTCAAATAATTCAGGTGCCAAACAAAAAGCAAAGACTCTAGTAATTAAAAAGTAAATTCATTGTGATAATCTGTATAGCAGTTTAAGTCATTAGTAAGTTATAGTTAAGAAATAGTGAAACCCCCCTTTTATTTTTCTAAGTTTTGTAATTTTTTTGAATTTTATTTAATTTTATTTTTATTAAGTTTTTTTTTTTGTAAAAGGGGAGAGACATCATATTTAGAACTAGGTAAAAAAACCTAGAGGAAGCAAAAGTGTGCAAGGCCCAAATTCAATTACAGACATGTCCCCCCAGGTGAATGACAGGACTTGCAAATAAAAAAACTCTTTTAACCAACAAGCGTGTGCTTTATTCAACCTGCAAGATTTTACATACATGACAAGTTCGTGATTGTGTGAGCACACCATTAAAGGCAGAATTATATATATATATATATATGTATATCCATTAATTCATAATGTCACAAAGTAAGTGAGTTGATATTAAACTAATGGCAAAAATTTCTGCCTGATTATGTATGAGTCAAAGTTAGTAATAATCTCATTCATAAAGCAATACTAATCCATCAGTGTTGTATAATATCAAATAGGCTAGCCTGTTGTCTCAGTAAGCACATTTATGGTTATTCTCTTTTTTAAATCCGTTACATATTCCCCCCAAAAAAATATATATATAGTAAAATTACACACACAAACACATATACGACATGAATAACAAATCATCCCTCATTTCAACACTAACCTCCTCATAAACCCATTCCAACTACAGTAAATGAAGGAACCCTAATATGTAATAGATAGATACAAATATAAATGACAACGTAAATGGAATATCTCAGCTCCTAAGCATAGCTTTACCAGCATATTCACAAGCATAGTTCACACCAGAGAATGTAAGTGACCGCCCCGAAACTAAACCAGCCAAACGACCCCTTACCTTAATCATTAAGCGTTAAGTATGTGTGTGAAAGAAAATCGTTTCTCATCTACAGCATCAGACAACCCCCGCTACGTTATTAGAACTCAGCCATGACCAGATGACCTGATAGCACGAGATAATTAACTCCCTAATGGTCTTAATTAGATGAAAGTTAGATCTTACAGCAAACTGCGGATGTGTGTGTATGTGTGTAACTTCTTACACATTATACAGTTATAAGATACTTCATTAGGTGTACTGTGGTAATGTTCACACATGCAATAACATAATTGAACACGAGAGTTTGTGCTAGAGTATAATGTTCAGAACTTCACGAGTGAGCTTCTGGCGGCTTCTGTGCATTCACATGTTGTAGAGAGAGAGAAATAGATAATCAGAATTTTCCCACCTGGATTGTCCGGTGTACTTAGTTCGTATAGGCGCGGATCAGTGATGTCACAGTCGTGTCACAAGTTCCTGGTGCAGCTTAGCATTGGAAAAGTCCTCGACTGACGGCATTGTGGCTATAAGATCGTCTCTGCCATTAGGGTGGACAGATGTTCGTCCACCCCTGACACCCATCTCGCCCTTGGTCGAGCACCTGGAACAACACTTTATCTAGCCTATCATAGTGATAGGTTCGGAAGTCCTGGATAGAAGTTTGCCGCCAGCCGAGACCAGATGAACAGGTTGGAGGATCAAGCAGAAATGAGGCCGATACAACGTTTCGGTCCAGCCAAGTAACCTCCGAATGCAGGAATGTACAGACATAGCTGGCTGGCAGCGCCAGCTGTATTGCGTAGCTGCACAACCGTTTGTGTGTATAACCGACCGGCAACAAACTATCGTAACAGTGTGGCAGTGCGTGACGTCAGCGGCGCTCGTTTTTAAAATACTAATAATACGTTGCCGAAGCCAGTTCGGCACACCCTCACCCCAAAAGGGCAACATGGTTGACCCAAAACAAACAAGTCCTCAAGCACGACGGCTGCGGGAAACCTGGAAAATCTCAGATTCTAAAACGCTCTTGGTGAGTTCAGTAACACAGGAAAACGAAAAGGCAGAAGGAAGAGGTGTGAGTTAGTGAGTGTGTGTCTGAAAGAGAAGATGTAAGTGTGAGTCCTGCATGCTCGCCGGGCCCTGGTCCGCATGCAGATATAAGAGACAGAAAAGAACAGGAGAAAGAGAAGAATCGCAGGATCCCGCTTTGAGTACTGACCACCAAGGCCTCCCAATTCCAATAACTGAGATCCAGGAACCCCAAATAGTATTCCCCCTTTTTTATGGGCCCAACTGTCATCCCTAACTCATGCCCTATGGCAAAACTTTAGCTTCGAAATACCCTGGTAATTTTTCGATTTATTGTTCGAGTCTTTATTGCCCTGGGAGTCGCTGTCTTTTGCAGTTGTATCAGCTTTGGCTAATTCGACCGTTTGAATCGCTCTAATTGGTGCCCCGTCGTTGCCCTTACCCTGCCCCTTTGGTCTACCAATATTTTGTTTACCCTTGTACTCAAAGGTTTTATTTGGCTGTTTTGACGGTGTTTGGGGTGGAGTAGAACTGGTACTCGGTCTTTGATCGGTTTGCTGATGGTACTGTACCCGCGTATTCTGCCCTTCATTATTTCGGCGAAAATCGGGATTATAACGCCACCCGCCCAAATCAAAAACCGTCTCACTTTGGGATACTAGAATGAGGAGTTCGTCTACCGTGCGAATACCCTGCGTAAATACAGCTACTCTAATGTTATGATTAAAATGATAGGCAAGTTTCGTGACTATGTCAATCTCCGCAAATGCTGGGGTTAAATGCTTCGCGCGTTCGACCTGCTGGATTATATAATTTTCGGCGGTAATACCCATTCTCTTGTCAAATCTGCCATATTCCAGTTCATTGCGCAGAAGTCGTTGGGTATGCGAGTTCCAGTACCGGCTTTCAAATTTTTGTTTGAACTCCGCGTATGTGGACACTCTATCGCGTACAATGTTATACCACTTACGCGCCGAGTCACGCATCGCGTTAACCACCCACTGTATTTTGTCTTGATCTTCTAGTCGGGAACCTACTCTAGCCATTTCACTCTCACACGCTAATAAAAATTCAATAGGGTTTTCGTTATTTTCCCCCGTAAAATACACGCGATTTTTCTCGTCGACAGGACCTTGTACCAAAATATTAGGAGCAGATCTCCTCCGTACCTCCTGTCGCACTTTCAAAATCTCGTCGTTTAACGTTTGTAAGACACTCTCTTTATTAGAGTCAATGTTAGATCGCGTCTCTACAATTGAAGCGTCTAATTTATCTACTCGTCGTTGCGTTTCGGTCACGTCCGCGTGAATCTTTACCTCTAGGGATTCGACCTTTCTTGAGACGTCTTGTGTTTGCTTTTCGCAGCGGTTTATATGGTCCTTGAACCGGCCCTCCATACGTGTTACTTGTTCAATAAACGATTTTTGCATAGTGGTCTCAAAAACCTTAAACCGTTCATTGATTTTGGTATCAACCGTATTTACTTTTTCAGCGATTTCCGCGACTTTCACAGTTAACTCGGTTACGCTTTCGTCTATTTTCGCAGTTAATTCTTTACTACTTTCTTTATTACTTTGCTTAATCTCGGCGTTTATGTCAGCGTTGCTTTGATCTAATTTCTCGGTTAGACTAACTCTCTGCGCCTCGATGTTAGATTTTAATTCTGCGATATTTATCTCAGCATTGGCTGTTATTTGTTCAAATTTCGCGTTCATATTAGCGGTTAATTCGGCATTTGTTTTCTCAAATTTCGCGTTCATATTTTCGTACATTTGTTGTATTTGTTTAAGTATTTTATCCATAGCCATTTTAAATACACAACAATTTCAAATATAAACAATTTAAAATACACAGAACAGTTTCAAATACACAAAATAATTTCACTGTTGTACGAACACCAGTCACAAAACTCTTTGGGGATTGTTTAGTTGGACGCCAGCTGTTTTATGAAGTAAAACAGCAAAGTTTGTTTTACACGTGAAAATTAAATTTAAATTGATTTTAATTAATTTAATTTAATTTGATCTTGCCCCACGTTCCGGGCAAGCCATTTATAACTCTACTTCTATGCGTTATTGTTATGTCGTGTTGTGTGTGAGTACCTACCTGCTGTCCGATCTTGTGGATTCTTCCGACTAGGGCGTGTGGATTTTGGATTTGAAGTTCGCAAGCTAGTAATCTCAAATTTATTGCAACAACACACAAAATAGGTTACTTTAAAGGGGGAGAGTTTTGTGAGACTGGTAGGCTTTATCGTACAACAATAAAACACTGTTATATGGGGTAATAAAACGTTGTTTATTACTCCAACAACACACAAGAATAGAATGGTTATTATTTTATGGATTTCTTACAGTCTAAACAATGAATCAATGTTTTTCGATTGGTCAATAGTTGAAAGAAACTAAACTCGTTCTTTGGCGAGTTAATTGCTATTTAAATTTTAATTTATTAATTGATTTGATCTAATTAAATTTCTTTAATTAAATTGAATTTAAATGTTCATGAAACAAAATATAAAACTCTGAAATTAATTAGAATAATTAATTAAAATGAATTTAACGTGACAGTCTAGTTCACGTTATTTCATTTCTAGTGATTCGACTTCTGATATACTGCAGTATGATCTAGGGTAGGAAGTACGTAATGTACACTCACGCTAGCGAGTACGCTATCGGCGCCGTGTTGCACCAAGAAGACGAACAAGGTAGTCTTCATGTTGTAGCATACGCCAATAGAACGCTCAAAGGCGCTGAGTTGCACTATTGTACTTCTGAGAAAGAAATACTCGCCATAATAAACGCACTCAGAAAATTCAGACACTACCTATACGGTACCCATTTCGAGATCCACACTGATAATCAGGCGTTATCGTTTACATTAAAATGTCGATTAGCAAATTCCCGACTAACACGATGGGTGTTAGCTATTCAGGAGTACTCATTTACTATTAAATATTGCAAAGGATCAGAGAATACCACCGCAGACACTCTAAGTAGATATCTGCCCGTAGAAAAGGAGGAGATATATGAAGCAGCTGACGACGAGTTGAGAGTGTTAAATATGCAATACACGGTCGCGCCTGAAGCTACTAATATGCTACAGAACTTAGGACGTGAGCAGGACGATAACCTCGCACTCCTTGCTAAAAAGCTAATGTTAGCAGCTCACCCGAATCCGCATTATCTTATACAAGACAATATATTGTATAAATTGTTACAGGGCGAATGGAAAGTGGTATTGTCTCCAGCAATGCTTGCGTGTGTAACACAATCATTACATATAAAAATGGCGCACGCATCTCCTGTAAAATGTGTCAAAATATTGCAGGAGGATTTTACAATTACAAACATGTACCGTAGGGTAAAGAAATTCCTAAAAACATGTTATCCATGTCAAACAGCGAAAGTACCAAACTTGCACACTTACGTTCCCATGGCCAATGTGATAACGGAAGGTAAGGGACAGATGATCGCCATCGACTTTCTGGGACCATTACCCAAGGCTACCAAAAATCTAAAACACATGGTAGTTTGCGTCGATGTGTTTACTAAAAAAGTTAGCCTTTATGCGATCCCTAGGCCCACCACAAAGTCCGTTTTAAATATTATACTTAACAAGTATATCCCACAGCATGGACCAATAAGGAACGTACTTAGTGACCAGGGAAAGCAATTCCAAAACAAACACTGGGCAGCTACCCTGGAACGTAACGGTATCAAAGCAATCCTAACCTCGATACGACGACCACAGGGAAACCTTGCTGAAAGGGTGAATCGGGAAATCGGTAAAATGTTCCGTATTTATTGCTATAAGGAACAAAGTAAATGGCCCGAGTTCCTACCATTCTTCGAAAAGGCAATAAACGAGAATTATCACGATACCACGGAATACACACCAGCAGAGTTAGACTCTGGGATAAGGCCAGAGAGGTTTTGGAACAATTATTTAAGTAGCCCAAAGACTTATAATCTACCTCTGCCGGTGCAGTGTAAAAATCAACTTGTGAAGGAAAGAATAGTTGAAAAAGGGCGAAAAAGGGCGGACAAATTCAATACTACTCATAAACTAACTAACTTTGTAGTAGGTGAGAAAGTACTGCTCAAGGCGAATCCTGTAGGCCGAAGAGACATAAATGTAGCCGCAAAGTTTTTTCGTTTATATAATGGTCCGTATCTTTTGGCTCAACAACTCGCGCCTCACACGTTTATCGTTACGACACTCGACCGAACGAAAACGATCGGTAAATGCCATGCGAGCTCTTTGAGAAAATACTTTGAGTAGCATGGCGTTCCAAAGCGCGTCGCGACGAAATAATAAGACTTTAAAAAAAAATAAATAGTATTTAGAGTTAATAATAATTGTATTATAATAAGTAAAATTAAAATAAATAATTTGTGTTTTATAATATTAATAGTAATAATTGTAGATAGCTGGTGTATTAATAATAATGTTTTTCTATCGCGGTAAATAATGGGCGTGTAGAACTTACTCAACTAAACGCACAGCAGGAAATAGTTACGTCACGCGATAACTACCTCCCCACGTTTGAAAGTAGGTCAAGCAATTAGCCACGCGGCAGGCGATAACGGTTGTAAATAAAATGTCAGCAAATTCTTTCGTGCGCGTGCCACTGTTTACAAACATAGCTATTAGCTGTTCTAAAAACATTAATACAAAAATAATTGTAAATATAATATTATTAATAAATGTATTTAGAATTAAGTTGTATGTAATGGAATAACATTAACACACGTGTATGTTTTTCTTTTGAATAAGTAATACAATATATAGGTAATAAGTATAGTGATTACAGAATATGTGTGTAATGATTAAGAAAAAAAAATAACTGTAATTATTACATTCATTTTTTTTTAAAGCGGGTGTGGGAATATATAACAGCACCAAATATTAACTATTTGGGGTTATATGTTTACCGCATACTGAAAGCATATTTAAATAAAAGATAACAGTCAAAACTCCATTTGAATGTAGTGCGTTGAAAATAATGCTTTGTAAAGCAACGCACACGTGGTCATTATGTAATCAGTTCGCTGTACAAGGAAGCGACCACACCCAAACTGTTAATTATTAATATCTCGGAAACTAATAAATAAAGGCGAAATCCAACATAACCAAAATGTTTGCCGAAATATTAATAATGACGTGTGCAAATTTTACGCGATATAATTAACAAATGAAAGAGTTAATTAAATATAATTAAATAACTTCTGTATAAATAGAGTTACAGTAGTGAGATTTTAGTATGTTATAAAGATAATAATTTCTGACAGATTGTATATTTTAGATTTCACACAACTTGGTTTGCAACCAAGTTATTGCAAAATTAAATAAGCACAGGAAATCCGGAGCGACAAATTGGTTCCGCTGATAGTAATATTAGAAATAATATCAATTCTCCGTCTGTGGGAACCTAACTTCATTCTCACGGACCAAGGGAATTTAAAGTTTATGTAGTAGGGAGAGTGTGCCAGCCAATCAAATCACTTGACGCGAGCCCCGACTAGCGAGGTGTTTTCTGACTGAAACATCACTCTTTTGCCAGTACTCACGAAGTTAAGACGTAGTTCTTCGATCGTCTAGTAACCATAGTGGTGAAGATCAACAAGAAGACTCTACGTGGTCAACACACACGCAATTACGAACACAGTAATTACAGATCAACTGTATAGCTCGTAATTGTTGCGTAAAGGCGAGATACTCTTCAGTACATCAACCAACCTTATTGTGTACTACCAGCTAGTCATAAGCACGCAAGAGATCCACCAGACTTCAAGACCAGACTTCAAGAATACAGCAGAGAGGCCGTCTAAATCATTGGTGAACAGCTGACGAGCAGAGCTACCACTCGAACGAAGCACACACACACACGCTGACGTGCAACGTGCGAATCGACGAGGGACAGGAACCAGTTCCAGCAGACAACCGCAGACGTTAAAAGATTCACAAACAGCAAGGAAGCAGAGTGTTGCCGAAATTTGAACTCCACGACCGAATCCAGCAGCTCAAAGCAGATTATTTTCTCTAGCGAAGGACTCGAATCGACGAGGGACAAATCGGAACGACATCCTCTTCAGTAACAGGAAAGCAAAATCCACTTATTTATTTTTCACACCAAATTTTCTATTTTTCAATTAAAACATTGTAATTCAAATAATTCAGGTGCCAAACAAAAAGCAAAGACTCTAGTAATTAAAAAGTAAATTCATTGTGATAATCTGTATAGCAGTTTAAGTCATTAGTAAGTTATAGTTAAGAAATAGAAGTAGTATAAAAACGCTATACAAATCTTAACTGACAATCTAATTATTAGATCATACTGCAGTATATCAGAAGTCGAATCACTAGAAATGAAATAACGTGAACTAGACTGTCACGTCAAATTCATTTTAATTAATTATTCTAATTAATTTCAGAGTTTTATATTGTGTTTCATGAACATTTAAATTCAATTTAATTTAAAAAATTTAATTAGATCAAATCAATTAATAAATTAAAATTTAAATTGCAATTAACTCGCCAAAGAACGAGTTTAGTTTCTTTCAACTATTGACCAATCGAAAAACATTGATTCATTGTTTAGACTGTAAGAAATCCATAAAATATTAACCATTCTATTCTTGTGTGTTGTTGGAGTAATAAACAACGTTTTATTACCCCATATAACAGTGTTTTATTGTTGTACGATAAAGCCTACCAGTCTCACAAAACTCTCCCCCTTTTAAGTAACCTATTTTGTGTGTTGTTGCAATAAATTTGAGATTACTAGCTTGCGAACTTCAAATCCAAAATCCACACGCCCTAGTCGGAAGAATCCACAAGATCGGACAGCAGGTAGGTACTCACACACAACACGACATAACAATAACGCATAGAAGTAGAGTTATAATATATATATATATATACACATACATAATACATATATATATATATTAATATCAATATTAATATTAATATCAATATTAATATTAATATCAATATTAATATTAATATCAATATTAATATTAATATCAATATTAATATCAATAATTGATATTAATTAATTTATTTATTAATTATATTAATTTATTATATTATAAATCCACTAAAATTCGTTTTTAATTATTAATGTCATAACCCTGCATAACATGGATTAGGCCTACTGGGACATGGAAAAAAACGCGCCTTAAATTCTACCTCGAAGGTGGTGCGGAAACGGCTAGTTTTACGTGAAAATTGCATAGGGCGCCTTTTTTATAGAGAATATTGAATTCTATAATTTTGATATTCACCTCTATTGTCGTCATACCAATAGGAAGCGAGGTATTTGCAAAAAACATTTTTTGTGACCTTTGACCTTTAAGAACTCAAGATGCGTACACGATTGGCATTGTGACTTTTTACACGTTATTCAGGATGTCGAAATAAAGCTGTATACAAAAAACGAGATCAGTAGGATTTTTTGGGCACTTTTTTCCTTAAATCACTGGGTTATTAGTCAAGGTAGTCGTCTAACGAATACTCATTTCGTATCGATGACTTCGCAGACGACTCCTGAGAATGCAGAATTTTATTTGAACCCTAATCGTTGCGATGTTCTCACATGATATACACAGGATTTTACCGTGATCCAACCAAAAATGGACTCCTCAAATACTAACTCCCGTTCTTGCATCTTGGAACAATGCTTTGTAGAATATTCGGCCGGTGGGATAAAGCCATAAAGAGTGTCGGGCCGGAGAATATTGGTCTACTACCCCCCCCCCTCAGACTAATAATATTAAACATACGGCTACCTGATTTTCTTCTCCGTGATCTAGAAGTCGTGATTTGGGCATGCCCCGTTGATAAACTCACGTGGTCTCCTCGCTATCGACGTTAACGTCTCAGCTAGATAATCACTTGCCTTTCCTATTTGGTCAACACTAATTAATATGAAGACTTTTGGAAACTCCACCAAAGGAAACTCCATCACGATATTGTCCAGTTGTAACCCGCCGGGTATCCAACATGGTCTTCAGGAAGGGCCTCCTTCGAGTAGCCTATATGGCTATTTGATTTGTATAGTCATAAGTACTTATTTAAGAGTATTAAAAACTAATTTAAACTTTGAAGAAGAACACATTAATTTGTTTGATAGTAAACAGTATTGTAATTAGAACGTTAAAAAATATTTTATTAGTGCCGTTATTTAAAAAAAAAAAATTGACTGTCAAATTAAACAACAAATTTCTTAAAAATATGTATACACATTAGCTGGTTTGCAGTAACAGAATACTTTGCTAATTCATTTATTGCAACTTTATTGTGTAAATAATGTGAAAGCCTTTACTGCATATAGATAAGTAGAAACGCGTACTAAAAGAGACAAAAGAAGAAACATTTGAAATACCCTATTATTATATATGCTGCAGGTTTGCTAAAATCATTAAAGTTTCATCTCTATTTACTTAAATATGATAAAAACGATTATTCTGTTATGAGTTATAACTGATAACCTTATAGAACGGTTTCATTAGTCGTTTGAGTGCTTTCAGAAAATACTATTTTATTTTAAACATCTCTTTCTACTAACACATAGCACACGCAGATAAGAGAAGTAGGTTATGTCCTCTGCGGCTTAAAGTGTACCTTATCTGTTTATGTAGCCCTCGTATTGCACACTAGAGATTGACGCAGCGGAAAATCCGAAGGGAAGTGTGAGCACTTGTGTTGGAATTAAATTGTCAACTGTTGTTAAATGAATTCTCTATCAGTTGCACAGCAACTTATCAGTTGTCGTTAGCACTTGATAATCTCGTCTATGCATCGCTTATATGTTACACACACACACACACACACACACACACACACACATTGGCGGTGTCACAGACTAACACAGACAAATATACTCAGTACACACATACGCGCTCTCGTCCCCCCAAACACATATGAAATGTTGATATTTAATTAAATCAGTATACAGTTGTTGAAATAGTGAAGTTAGTTTTAACATTACAACAGAAAAATTTATTGCGTTCACCTTAGAAAAATTAAATAAACCTTGTCTTTCTTAAATGTCCGGTATTACTAATGTAATTAATAACCGGTTTTATACTTAAATTATACATTTTAAAATTATTTTCTAAAATTATAAATTGTTAATGTTTGTATTTTCTAAATGTTTATAAATGAACAAATAAATAAAAAAACATTTATAAATGTTTATAAATAAATAAATCGGTTGGTTTACGTATATATGACAACCGTCACGTACGCTATTACGAACATAAGTCTCCTTGCAGTGGAGTAACGCATATAACTGAACATAATTAAAGCATGTAACCAACATATTTTTAGAAAATGTGTCGATTCAACCTCTTCTGCCTAGGATTTAATGCAAATGGTTTCCTCCGAGCGGAAAAAAAAGGTACGTTCCGAGAAAAGTTTTGAAGAAACGTTACAGTATTAGCCAAAATTATCATTTATAAAGTTTTTGTAAGATATTATGCTTCTATATTTATTGAAGGTCTTGTAAAAATCAAAGAGAATGACAGTCACTTTCATTTGACCCTCAGATTTTAAAATATAGAAATAATACTTGTGTCTGTGTGTTAAATAAATGTTAGTTTGCTGTTAACAAAAGTTAACAAAACCTCTAACGTAAACAGAAGCAACGTAAATATATCTCACTGATTCATTTAACACGTAATACGAATCTAATGACTGGCCCTTACGTGGGAAGTACAACAGGTGTTCCCCAGTGGTTTGATCGCATCAACTATTTACAGTAAAATAATACGTGTTGAAGCAAAATAAACGGTGAATAATTAGTTCTTCCATCGCGGACCTAAAACGCAGTTAATTGTAACTACACAATTAATATAATGCAGACAATTTTTTTGAAATAAAAATTTGTTCGCTATTTATTAACGTCGAAAAATTTTCAACTCATTTCCACTGCAGCTTAATTTAATAACATTGATTTATGATATCCAATGCGTGTTTGTGCCATACATTTATTGCAGGACTGGTAAGCGGTCAGTTGGTGACGATTCGCTGACACATTTGACGACCATCAGTAAAACAACCAACTTAGAACTGCTCAGTTCTTTTTTTTTTGCGTATGAGCCACTGTAGACTACGCTTGGTTCAACTGGTTCCTCTCTTCTTCTCCTCTCTGTTCTTCCTCTCCTACATCTCCTTAATTCTTGATCGATGTCTCCCCCTCATTTCGTCAGTCAAAATGGCACCTGTCCTCTTCTTGGGGTTTTCCTGAAAACCTTGGGGATATTTAATTTCTTTTTGAAAGGCAAGATTCTTCAATGTCTTCTTGAGCAATCTGGAGTTTTTCTATGTCTTTTCAAGTTTCTTCGGACCACGTATTGGACATTTTGAGCTTTTTGGAATAGTTAAAAATCCTCCCAGTTAGTCTGTCAGCATTCATTCTTTGAACATGTCCGTAGAAAATAATTCTTCTTTTCTAATTACGTCTGTGATTTTCTCAACACATGTGTACAGCTCATTATTGTGGCGTCTTCTGTACTGCTCTTCATCTTTTATTGATCCCAAGATTTTTCTAAATATTTTCCTTTCTGGGACTTCCAGTTTTTTCAACATCATTTTCTTGTTTACAGTCAGCTGCATAAAGTGCTGAGAGAATTAGGTTGTTGAATGTTCACTTAATTAAAACTGGAAGTTTATTTAGGGCATTCACCGTTCAGTAGGTTTCCGTTCTTTTCTGCTTTGTGTATTATTTTTTTTGTCCACACTTTGTTATTTTTCATTTCTATTTTCTTTTTATAATTTCCTTGTTTTATTATTAAATATAATATTATTAATAAATGTATTTAGAATTAAGTTGTATGTAATGGAATAACATTAACACACGTGTATGTTTTTCTTTTGAATAAGTAATACAATATATAGGTAATAAGTATAGTGATTACAGAATATGTGTGTAATGATTAAGAAAAAAAAATAACTGTAATTATTACATTCATTTTTTTTTAAAGCGGGTGTGGGAATATATAACAGCACCAAATATTAACTATTTGGGGTTATATGTTTACCGCATACTGAAAGCATATTTAAATAAAAGATAACAGTCAAAACTCCATTTGAATGTAGTGCGTTGAAAATAATGCTTTGTAAAGCAACGCACACGTGGTCATTATGTAATCAGTTCGCTGTACAAGGAAGCGACCACACCCAAACTGTTAATTATTAATATCTCGGAAACTAATAAATAAAGGCGAAATCCAACATAACCAAAATGTTTGCCGAAATATTAATAATGACGTGTGCAAATTTTACGCGATATAATTAACAAATGAAAGAGTTAATTAAATATAATTGAATAACTTCTGTATAAATAGAGTTACAGTAGTGAGATTTTAGTATGTTATAAAGATAATAATTTCTGACAGATTGTATATTTTAGATTTCACACAACTTGGTTTGCAACCAAGTTATTGCAAAATTAAATAAGCACAGGAAATCCGGAGCGACAAATTGGTTCCGCTGATAGTAATATTAGAAATAATATCAATTCTCCGTCTGTGGGAACCTAACTTCATTCTCACGGACCAAGGGAATTTAAAGTTTATGTAGTAGGGAGAGTGTGCCAGCCAATCAAATCACTTGACGCGAGCCCCGACTAGCGAGGTGTTTTCTGACTGAAACATCACTCTTTTGCCAGTACTCACGAAGTTAAGACGTAGTTCTTCGATCGTCTAGTAACCATAGTGGTGAAGATCAACAAGAAGACTCTACGTGGTCAACACACACGCAATTACGAACACAGTAATTACAGATCAACTGTATAGCTCGTAATTGTTGCGTAAAGGCGAGATACTCTTCAGTACATCAACCAACCTTATTGTGTACTACCAGCTAGTCATAAGCACGCAAGAGATCCACCAGACTTCAAGACCAGACTTCAAGAATACAGCAGAGAGGCCGTCTAAATCATTGGTGAACAGCTGACGAGCAGAGCTACCACTCGAACGAAGCACACACACACACGCTGACGTGCAACGTGCGAATCGACGAGGGACAGGAACCAGTTCCAGCAGACAACCGCAGACGTTAAAAGATTCACAAACAGCAAGGAAGCAGAGTGTTGCCGAAATTTGAACTCCACGACCGAATCCAGCAGCTCAAAGCAGATTATTTTCTCTAGCGAAGGACTCGAATCGACGAGGGACAAATCGGAACGACATCCTCTTCAGTAACAGGAAAGCAAAATCCACTTATTTATTTTTCACACCAAATTTTCTATTTTTCAATTAAAACATTGTAATTCAAATAATTCAGGTGCCAAACAAAAAGCAAAGACTCTAGTAATTAAAAAGTAAATTCATTGTGATAATCTGTATAGCAGTTTAAGTCATTAGTAAGTTATAGTTAAGAAATAGAAGTAGTATAAAAACGCTATACAAATCTTAACTGACAATCTAATTATTAGATCATACTGCAGTATATCAGAAGTCGAATCACTAGAAATGAAATAACGTGAACTAGACTGTCACGTCAAATTCATTTTAATTAATTATTCTAATTAATTTCAGAGTTTTATATTGTGTTTCATGAACATTTAAATTCAATTTAATTTAAAAAATTTAATTAGATCAAATCAATTAATAAATTAAAATTTAAATTGCAATTAACTCGCCAAAGAACGAGTTTAGTTTCTTTCAACTATTGACCAATCGAAAAACATTGATTCATTGTTTAGACTGTAAGAAATCCATAAAATATTAACCATTCTATTCTTGTGTGTTGTTGGAGTAATAAACAACGTTTTATTACCCCATATAACAGTGTTTTATTGTTGTACGATAAAGCCTACCAGTCTCACAAAACTCTCCCCCTTTTAAGTAACCTATTTTGTGTGTTGTTGCAATAAATTTGAGATTACTAGCTTGCGAACTTCAAATCCAAAATCCACACGCCCTAGTCGGAAGAATCCACAAGATCGGACAGCAGGTAGGTACTCACACACAACACGACATAACAATAACGCATAGAAGTAGAGTTATAATATATATATATATATACACATACATAATACATATATATATATATTAATATCAATATTAATATTAATATCAATATTAATATTAATATCAATATTAATATTAATATCAATATTAATATTAATATCAATATTAATATCAATAATTGATATTAATTAATTTATTTATTAATTATATTAATTTATTATATTATAAATCCACTAAAATTCGTTTTTAATTATTAATGTCATAACCCTGCATAACATGGATTAGGCCTACTGGGACATGGAAAAAAACGCGCCTTAAATTCTACCTCGAAGGTGGTGCGGAAACGGCTAGTTTTACGTGAAAATTGCATAGGGCGCCTTTTTTATAGAGAATATTGAATTCTATAATTTTGATATTCACCTCTATTGTCGTCATACCAATAGGAAGCGAGGTATTTGCAAAAAACATTTTTTGTGACCTTTGACCTTTAAGAACTCAAGATGCGTACACGATTGGCATTGTGACTTTTTACACGTTATTCAGGATGTCGAAATAAAGCTGTATACAAAAAACGAGATCAGTAGGATTTTTTGGGCACTTTTTTCCTTAAATCACTGGGTTATTAGTCAAGGTAGTCGTCTAACGAATACTCATTTCGTATCGATGACTTCGCAGACGACTCCTGAGAATGCAGAATTTTATTTGAACCCTAATCGTTGCGATGTTCTCACATGATATACACAGGATTTTACCGTGATCCAACCAAAAATGGACTCCTCAAATACTAACTCCCGTTCTTGCATCTTGGAACAATGCTTTGTAGAATATTCGGCCGGTGGGATAAAGCCATAAAGAGTGTCGGGCCGGAGAATATTGGTCTACTACCCCCCCCCCTCAGACTAATAATATTAAACATACGGCTACCTGATTTTCTTCTCCGTGATCTAGAAGTCGTGATTTGGGCATGCCCCGTTGATAAACTCACGTGGTCTCCTCGCTATCGACGTTAACGTCTCAGCTAGATAATCACTTGCCTTTCCTATTTGGTCAACACTAATTAATATGAAGACTTTTGGAAACTCCACCAAAGGAAACTCCATCACGATATTGTCCAGTTGTAACCCGCCGGGTATCCAACATGGTCTTCAGGAAGGGCCTCCTTCGAGTAGCCTATATGGCTATTTGATTTGTATAGTCATAAGTACTTATTTAAGAGTATTAAAAACTAATTTAAACTTTGAAGAAGAACACATTAATTTGTTTGATAGTAAACAGTATTGTAATTAGAACGTTAAAAAATATTTTATTAGTGCCGTTATTTAAAAAAAAAAAATTGACTGTCAAATTAAACAACAAATTTCTTAAAAATATGTATACACATTAGCTGGTTTGCAGTAACAGAATACTTTGCTAATTCATTTATTGCAACTTTATTGTGTAAATAATGTGAAAGCCTTTACTGCATATAGATAAGTAGAAACGCGTACTAAAAGAGACAAAAGAAGAAACATTTGAAATACCCTATTATTATATATGCTGCAGGTTTGCTAAAATCATTAAAGTTTCATCTCTATTTACTTAAATATGATAAAAACGATTATTCTGTTATGAGTTATAACTGATAACCTTATAGAACGGTTTCATTAGTCGTTTGAGTGCTTTCAGAAAATACTATTTTATTTTAAACATCTCTTTCTACTAACACATAGCACACGCAGATAAGAGAAGTAGGTTATGTCCTCTGCGGCTTAAAGTGTACCTTATCTGTTTATGTAGCCCTCGTATTGCACACTAGAGATTGACGCAGCGGAAAATCCGAAGGGAAGTGTGAGCACTTGTGTTGGAATTAAATTGTCAACTGTTGTTAAATGAATTCTCTATCAGTTGCACAGCAACTTATCAGTTGTCGTTAGCACTTGATAATCTCGTCTATGCATCGCTTATATGTTACACACACACACACACACACACACACACACACACATTGGCGGTGTCACAGACTAACACAGACAAATATACTCAGTACACACATACGCGCTCTCGTCCCCCCAAACACATATGAAATGTTGATATTTAATTAAATCAGTATACAGTTGTTGAAATAGTGAAGTTAGTTTTAACATTACAACAGAAAAATTTATTGCGTTCACCTTAGAAAAATTAAATAAACCTTGTCTTTCTTAAATGTCCGGTATTACTAATGTAATTAATAACCGGTTTTATACTTAAATTATACATTTTAAAATTATTTTCTAAAATTATAAATTGTTAATGTTTGTATTTTCTAAATGTTTATAAATGAACAAATAAATAAAAAAACATTTATAAATGTTTATAAATAAATAAATCGGTTGGTTTACGTATATATGACAACCGTCACGTACGCTATTACGAACATAAGTCTCCTTGCAGTGGAGTAACGCATATAACTGAACATAATTAAAGCATGTAACCAACATATTTTTAGAAAATGTGTCGATTCAACCTCTTCTGCCTAGGATTTAATGCAAATGGTTTCCTCCGAGCGGAAAAAAAAGGTACGTTCCGAGAAAAGTTTTGAAGAAACGTTACAGTATTAGCCAAAATTATCATTTATAAAGTTTTTGTAAGATATTATGCTTCTATATTTATTGAAGGTCTTGTAAAAATCAAAGAGAATGACAGTCACTTTCATTTGACCCTCAGATTTTAAAATATAGAAATAATACTTGTGTCTGTGTGTTAAATAAATGTTAGTTTGCTGTTAACAAAAGTTAACAAAACCTCTAACGTAAACAGAAGCAACGTAAATATATCTCACTGATTCATTTAACACGTAATACGAATCTAATGACTGGCCCTTACGTGGGAAGTACAACAGGTGTTCCCCAGTGGTTTGATCGCATCAACTATTTACAGTAAAATAATACGTGTTGAAGCAAAATAAACGGTGAATAATTAGTTCTTCCATCGCGGACCTAAAACGCAGTTAATTGTAACTACACAATTAATATAATGCAGACAATTTTTTTGAAATAAAAATTTGTTCGCTATTTATTAACGTCGAAAAATTTTCAACTCATTTCCACTGCAGCTTAATTTAATAACATTGATTTATGATATCCAATGCGTGTTTGTGCCATACATTTATTGCAGGACTGGTAAGCGGTCAGTTGGTGACGATTCGCTGACACATTTGACGACCATCAGTAAAACAACCAACTTAGAACTGCTCAGTTCTTTTTTTTTTGCGTATGAGCCACTGTAGACTACGCTTGGTTCAACTGGTTCCTCTCTTCTTCTCCTCTCTGTTCTTCCTCTCCTACATCTCCTTAATTCTTGATCGATGTCTCCCCCTCATTTCGTCAGTCAAAATGGCACCTGTCCTCTTCTTGGGGTTTTCCTGAAAACCTTGGGGATATTTAATTTCTTTTTGAAAGGCAAGATTCTTCAATGTCTTCTTGAGCAATCTGGAGTTTTTCTATGTCTTTTCAAGTTTCTTCGGACCACGTATTGGACATTTTGAGCTTTTTGGAATAGTTAAAAATCCTCCCAGTTAGTCTGTCAGCATTCATTCTTTGAACATGTCCGTAGAAAATAATTCTTCTTTTCTAATTACGTCTGTGATTTTCTCAACACATGTGTACAGCTCATTATTGTGGCGTCTTCTGTACTGCTCTTCATCTTTTATTGATCCCAAGATTTTTCTAAATATTTTCCTTTCTGGGACTTCCAGTTTTTTCAACATCATTTTCTTGTTTACAGTCAGCTGCATAAAGTGCTGAGAGAATTAGGTTGTTGAATGTTCACTTAATTAAAACTGGAAGTTTATTTAGGGCATTCACCGTTCAGTAGGTTTCCGTTCTTTTCTGCTTTGTGTATTATTTTTTTTGTCCACACTTTGTTATTTTTCATTTCTATTTTCTTTTTATAATTTCCTTGTTTTATTATAATTTTAGAAGTTGTTCGACGTGTTTATTTATTAAGAATCGATCAGTAGTCCCTGTTTTGTTATCAATAAATAGCGAATTTGAGGTCACAATGTACTAATCCAAGACTTTAGATTTTGTAGTGTAATATATGAAGGTTGGGTTTTAAGGGATTTACGACTGTATGCTAGCTAACGATAGTTATGTCTGCTGTGACAGAGTAGTAACCACGGTAATCTGGTGTTTGCAGAACCTCGTACATAAAAGTACTAAAGACGGTAGTCAGTAGACCGCGGTGATCATAACAGACATAGTTACAATAATATTTATTGGGAATTACGTTTGCATCTTGTAGTGTATGTTTCAAAAACGAAACACTATTACTGTAAAATGTTACTTTTATCTGAAATAAAGTTTGCCGTCAGTGATCTCTGCTAAAGAGACACGACGGGTTGAATGCAAAAAGTCTTCTGCAACTCTCATCAGATACAATATGAATTTAATATACATATTAGAGTTGGAACACTTAACTATCCTTCATTAAAATAAATACAAGTAACAAATAATCAAAGTAGTATAAAAATGTTAAAAATACGAGGGCTATTCAAAATTAACCTCCAATTTGGTGTATAGGCCTATATACACACTGGTTGCCAAAGCAAAGATGCAAATGTACAACGTCTGCAAGCATTCTTTTAAATATTCCACTCAGATCCCTACCCATTTGTTTATTTCTGTTCGAGTATTGACCGCCAAAATATGGAAGCGGCGACTGCTTTTAGCTCTAGCTACAAGGCGCACGGTGAAGCTAGACCGTCCCACCCTTTAATGGGTACATTCGGGAATGTATCCCCATTTTTTGAAACGCTGTCGGATTAAGGGGCTGTGAGCAATTGGAAAGTGGAGAGCAAAACCGTACGCCACTACCTGGACTGTGCTGCGTCGTGTGGCACGGTTTGTGGGGGCTGTTGTCTCGCCCAATCACCGTGGGATGCCGAGTCGCTGATATGGCTTTACAAAATGCTGACTACGATAGCCGTGGACCTGACGTCACGGCCACAGTGTGGCGTAGGACTGATGCAGCGTGTACTGAAAATCTGACGTGGAAACCTTCACACACAAGCGCACTTGCGGACAGCCGCGCGCAGTGGCGGCTCGTGGCTTCGAGGATTGGTGAAGCAGAATCGGCGGCAGGCCCCCCCCCCATCAATTATGTGAATATGTTTCTTCCTGTTTTGGAATCATGAATAACATATGGAGACAAAAGAAAAGTATGTTAATAAAATTTACAAATAAAGTAGTTAAAAATAGTAAGTACTTACAGGCTTGCATTTTATTTATTGAACAAAAGGTCAATTCTCCTGTCTTTCAAATATGCAAACTTGTCGATAATGTTGTCATAAAATGGTTGTACATTAATTAATTCGTTTAACAGTTCCTTTTCTATGGAAACTTTTGATAAGCTAGTAAGTCTGTCCTCTGTCATTGTATTGCGCAGGTATGATTTTATTCTTTTTAAACAAGAAAAACTTCGTTCTACGGAAACGATAGTGGATGGAATAGTTACTATTAAACAAAACAGTTTGTAAGCTTCTTTAAAGATGTTCCTGTTGTCAGCCAAAAGTTTTATAAAATTTAGTGGTTTCATTTGTCTGTATTGATTACCCTCATAAATAAGCTGTAATTCGTTTTTCAGTTTTTGGAAAACGGTAAAAAAGATTAGGGTAGCACACCTTTAAGTTACTTAATGCATCCGTGGGAAACTTTTCATAATACGTTACGAACTTTGAAATATCCATTAATGTAACAAACTGAAGCTTTTCCATATCATTAAAAATCATTAAAACGTATGGCTATTTGTGCTGAAAGGTTATCAAAATATTTATAATACAGAATTTTGTATTGTTCACAAAGTTGATCACGTGTGAGTAATTCTTTTCTGCAACTAATGGTATTCAGTTGGAACTGTTGTTTTTGAAGCAGCTAAATCGAAAATTTTCATAAATGCATCATCAGTTCTTTTGCTATTTATGAGTGTTTGAGTATTTTTAACTTGCGAGATACAGAAATTAATGTCAAATGACTTCTTTTGTAGCACATCGAAGAGAACATCCGTGGCTCCAAAAATATCTTTAAAAACGAGAACCAAAAGCGTAAATTCAAAATCATTAAATTTATTTAAGAAGCCATCACTCTGCCTAATTGATGTTGTGCCGGGAGTTTAAGTCCCGGCGCTTCTATTGTGGAGAATTTACTTAAGAGGATGAACTGCCGAAATAAATTAATTATGGTAATTACGCGTCAGTACGGGTTTACGATTCGTGGCTTTCACTGAACGCCGACGCATTCTGGTGGCGGAGTAGTGCGTTTATGTTTTTCGACACGTTTGTTTGAGGCAGACTGTTTCAGTCGGAATTCAGTAGTAGCAGGCACTAGCAGTCGTCTCCCTCTGGCCGAACCAAGTTTCTTTAAGACTTCTAATTTCTATTCACTATGATTGAGTAGAAGCTAAGCGATCTCCGGGTTCCCGACTCAGTCGGAAGTCTGACTTACTCCACGTGTGGTTATCCATCTGCCACAATGCCATAAATACATCTAGACTTGATCTTGGCCGCCACGGGAGGAACGACTGCACATCACGCCACTGTACCCACGAGACATGTTCTGGATTACACTCAGGTGACATTTAAGCTTTATAAATACCCTAGGCCGCTGCAGCAAATACCATGTGTTGTGACATTATTCTCAGTTAACTCAAGTTCTACTCATTGTGCTCGCGTCCAGCTGGACATAATGTTGGGTTACAAACTTTCTCTAGTATAGATTCAGAATGTAATAACGCCCCAAAATAATTGTAGACCCGGCCGAGGGGCACGTGTCCGGCGTCCATTAATTTTATATTTGTTTTACGGTAAAAGTTGTAGTTGTAAATGTTGTGGGGAATCAAAATTTTGTGATGTATGTGGGCGCGGTTCGTAAATGCTGGGGGCTTGACCGGCTGGTCGGGTCCCTATTACCATTTTAGGTTTTGTATTAGTTATTCATTATTAATAATTATATATTTTAAAAGGGGTTGGAAATTTTTAAGGGATTATAGGGTTTTTTCTCTCTTACTTGAATCAGGCACCTGTGGGGGCAGTTCTATGCAGGAACCGGACGTGTTCTTTAATGTTGAATCAGGCCCTTGGCACGTGCTGGCGGTCGGGTCAATTCAGATTTTCTGTAAATTTCTTTATATATTTCTACACGGCTTAAACAAAATGATTTTACAATTTTATAAGATCATTCAGTATGTACCAATACTTAAAATCATTATTGTCTTTCTTACTGCCATAGTCAGTTCAGGCTCTCTTAAGTTTTTTTTTACATATATTTATAATATTAGTTTCTCACTATTTCATTCTATAATTGTAAAGTTATAAAATCCGCCTCGGTTTATATTTTATTTTCTGGTGGTTATGTTCAACTTGGATTTTCTTTAAAATTTTGAATTCTTATAAAAGCATAAAAGAAAGTGAAAAACTTATAATTTTAGAAACCCATACAGACACGTTAACCTTGTGATGGTACTTTACTATCAGGGGACAAACGCGATTTTTTTTAATTATAGATTGTAACTTGTGAGTTTGTACAGGCTGCTACGCCAATTTAAATTTGTGAATTCTAGTCCTTATGATTAATTCAGTTTTGTTTTAATTCTGTTATACTCTTATGAGTTAATGGGTTTTGGTCTTTTCATGAAAATTTGTATAAGGCTGTGCCGGCCACTTAAAGTGATAATTGTAGTTTTGGGTCATGATGACTATTCCAGATGTTCTCCACATTCATGTTTGGGTATGATAGGAATATACAGGCTGTCTGTCAGACTTAACTTGCTGTATTGTGTCTGTGATATATGTATATATGTATATGTGTATTTATGTCCAATTGTGTGTTCTTATGTCAAGTGTTATAAAAGGGTAATTTATATAATTTATATGTTATATTTACACAATTCATATGATTATTGTGTTATGTGAATGATATATATATTTATATTTATAATGTCGGGAATACTATTGTGGGAATTTATGACAGTAAAAGAATGTTTCCTGAATTGTGATATATTATGATACATATGATGATAAAAGGCATGGTAAATTTTAACTTGCAATTCATATATATCTATATGTATACAAAATAAAATTAAAAAAGATTAATATGGATTATGAAAATTATGAGAATTTTGAAATTTAATAAAGGGCTGTTATATTATTTGTTAATAGCGAGTTTTAATTGCAAGTCCCACCTCACTGGACCCAGCACATTTTATGCATCGTCTAGGCCTTCTGCCTAGTTTTAAATATCTAGTAGCCTCTCCTTAAAAAAAATAAAATAAAAATAAGGAGGGGTTACAAATGGTAGCAGAGCGTGGTTCTATCTAGGGTCGAACCCTTGGGTCCTTTGGTGTGACGGGGCTTGCAAACTCGGAAACAGTTTGGACAAGCTGAACTTAGAAAAATTTGAAAGATTAACACAGATGTAGACATTATGTCATGTTAATGTTTTTATATATTATGTGAATGCGTAATTGTTAGCCTGTTGGAAATTGTAAACCTGGCGCTGCCACGTGGCATGCATTTTAGGGGGATATTTTTCTTTTGAGACTTGGAATTACCGGAGATCTGGCCCGTTGCTGGGGGAGTAGGCTGCATTGTCAATAGATATGGAAGTAATTGCGCGTGTGTTTAGCGGGATGCGGTATGGCCCGATCGGAAGTCGGTACCGTCACCGACTGGATTTATGTTTGAAAATTTTGGAAATTTATGTTGATTAAATGTTGAGGATTGTTAGCTACGTGTTGGTGAGATGTTCTATGTCATGGTAGGGTTAAGCGTTATTGATCTTATGTATGGTGTTAGTGTCTGATGTTGTTTCTCCTCTTGTGTGTCGGAAAGAGAGCTAGTTCTGGAGTGGGTCAGGTCTCCGCAGCGCTAGGGAACCCGGAGGTCGACTCGAAGGAAGGATTAGTACTCGAGTTTTTTCTGTTTTGTAAGTTATGTTTGTGTTAGGTATTGCGTTGGGATTTAAGTTTTATTGTTGTGTATTGTGAATTGTGTAATTCTGGCGGCGGTATTGTGACGATTTAAATGGTAATAAAAAAATTAAAAAAAAATAAGAAAACGAAAGTAAGTAAGTATTTTAAATTGCACGATTAAACCAAATTCCCCTGAACTAACTCAGAATAGTTATGAGAATTAAATTAAGAAAATCTAACTAAATAAGTAATAAAGAAAATCGTAATGTAAAAAGTTAAGAATAATACAGTTAACCCTTTAGTAAATTATCATGCGTTGACCTGCTTAATTCCGGACACAACGTGCATAGCGAACCGTCTGTAGCTTAGAAATATCTGAAAGTCGTAATGTAAATAATTAATAATTTGAAGTCACAAGAAGTAGTTATAATAATCCCTGTAAACTAAATAAGTCTAGATAAATTGTTTTGTCTTACTATAAGAATGTATATTTAATAAAAAGTTGGAACTATATTATGGCGGAGTACTCACTCCGCTACGTTGCAATCAACCTGTCGTAGCAATGCAAGAGTTACCATGCGGCGTTCAGACTGTAAACACCTCCAAGCGAGGGCTCTTCAAAAAAATGTTTGTTTTAAATTTTTAAATGAGTGTTAGCTACCACTAAAAACGTGGAGAGCTAGTTCTAATTATATATAAGATGTAGTGAGGAATTCGTTAAAGAAATGTGCTAATGTAAAATAAAAAGAACTCGTATATAAGGTGATGTCTCAAGTTAATTAAAAGACGATCTCTCGAATATTGTTCGAGTGATGTAATTCAGATAGTAATGTAAAAAGAAGAAGATGCAAACTCCAGTACTACTCTACCAGTGAACATGTGACGTGCTCAACTGCATATACGGACGACTACCACCTATACAACACTTACCAGAACCGCCGAGGATCAACCCGACTTCACGCAGCATAACATCCATCTCCTCATTAATACACCTAGAAGACTTTCACCGGAAACACGACCCAGATGACTACCCCGACTACCACAGTTCCGAAGATTCAAGCCCCAGGACAAGGACAACAAAGGCTTATTTGAGAGGTGACTCCGTGGCTTGCCTACCGAGAATTATGTACATTTAAAATATAAGTTTCATACATGCCAGAGACTTTTCAGAGACAATAATCTTCTCTAAGCATTAAGTAAAACAAAAAGAAATGTAAACAGTAATTTCTAAAATCATACGTTGTAACATTAATCTTGAAATATAAGTTATAATCCCTTAACTAAAAAAATCCATTCTTCAAATGGTTCATGCAATCATGCAAGCTCCTTGATAAGCAAAGTAAAATTCAGACGTCTTTACTAGATTTAAAGAGACTCGGATCCGAGGTAAATTACATGATCAATATGATCCCTTGTTTGACAGAAAACCCTTTTTAAATATTTCAGTATAAATTTTTTATGTAATGGGATCTATATATATAATTTATTAATAAAGAGATGTCATCTTATTACAGGTTGAAGTGAGTGCATAAATCAGTGAAAATACCTTCCCTTGTGTCCTAATAATTAGAGTAAATATTATTGTTCTATGTGTTGAGTTGATTATCAGTTTGTTACAACGTAGGAAGCCTGTATAATTGGCTAGCGTCAATTATCACGGGTTCCCTGGATTTGTAACGTAGCCCGGAACGTAACAAAGTTGCGCCACTCTGCTTAATAAAAAAAGGTTTGTGAGCATCGTGACGTATAAAGTTGCGCGTGTAAAATAATTGTTACGTAGTAAAATAAAATAGGTAACTCTCTGCTGGTCTATGCACTCATACTGTCGCTACCATTAATAGATTATTACACTATATTAATTGACCATTGAGAATTTATTTTGTATAAGATTACGCAAAATAATACAAACTATCATTGTATTACACCAATGCAAGTACGTACATGAATTTTAGTGCTTGTCAAACTGTTCAGTCTTTAACAGGTTTATATTGCGACAATTCAAGACCTGTAGTTTCCTGAATATGCCTGCATAGAATTAAGTTGTATGTCTGTCGTCACGGTGAAACATATAAACTCTTGGCTGAAATAGACCAGGTTAATTACGTGTAAATAAATTCGTAACTTAATTTTGTTACTAAAAAAAAAAATTAAATTACAGAAATTAAATTTAGAACGTAAGACAATTAATAACTAAACTCAGATTGTTACAGCCGGTAATACACCTTGTAACTTGTAAAGCGTGTACCATTGCATCGGATTCACCCCTTGTTGATACTGGCTTCCCCAGTTGAAACCGGTCGATAAAGATAGCCGTCAGCTATTGTTATATACAACAATACCCGAGTGTGTTTCTCGCGTTCCCACGCATACAACAAGTATGCCATTGTTTACAAAGTAAACTAGGGTGACCTACATTCCAGCGAACAGCTGATCGTTGACTTTACAATGACGTCTGTGTGGAATTTTTGTCTTTCCCTTAGAAGAGAGATTATTCTCTTATGAACAATGCAAATGCTTTAACCATGAATTAAATTGTCTATGTAATTGTGTATAGTATAGTAGAGCAAGTATTTTCACCGTGACAACAATTAAGTAATTTAGTGACTTAAATTTCAAATAAATAAATGGCTTAGTTAACCCTCCATTGTTAGGTAAAGTATTAAACCCCATGCCCCAAAACAGTAAACTTTTAAACTGAGCAAAACTGAAAACAAAGTAAATAAAGTGTCCTAAATAAATATGGTAATTCAATAGGAAATAATTCTAAGTAAGTTTCTTAAATCTCCCCCAAAGTAATTAATAAAAAGAAAAAGGTAAGTTTCTTAGAAAGAGACCAAAAGGAAAATAATAATAAGTGAATAATAATTGCTTTAAATAATAAGGCTGAATAAATCTTAATTTAAACTAAATTGTGTAAAGTGTAGCAGTAAATAAGGGAAAAGAAAATAATAATAAAAGTATAGTTGAATAGTGTAAACACCCGGTCGTGGCCTGTTCGCGAAGAATAAAGCGTGTTGAGAAATGTAGTAAGCAGCCACCCTCCCCCTATTGTTATGAACTGGTGCCTAGGTAAACAATGAACACCTCCCTAGTGTATAATACAATGCGTCCAGTGTTTGTCCCCTCCTGCATAGTTTGTAACAGCTGATCATTTAATAGAGAATAAAAATTAACTTTGTGAAATTCCGCTTCTCTCAGTAGCGTAAGAAATTAGGATTAGAAATAATCTAAAGTGGAGTATGGGATCCGCTTTAGGTTATATTAGAGGTAATTAAGAATTATATATGTACCGTAACATAGTCATAACGGCGCCGACTGAAAAGGGTAATGATGGTGCAGAAAGCTAACTGATATAGTTAGAGTGTGCCAAGGTAATCATTAGAGAGTGCTTAAAGCTAACTGATGTAGTTAGAGTAAGCCGATGTCAGTCGGGCCACGATATTGTGAGTTACGGAATTAAAATTGTGAGTATTAAGAATTAAAATCTAAGTCAGCGTTTTAAGAAACGAGATAAAGGGAATTTCACGAATGAGAACAAGACAAGAAATAAATAAATTTCAAGAGAGATAGAGAAAACAAACCGTGTACTAAATTAAACTTCACACAGTAACGGCAAGCATACTCCCAGTACCCCACTTTCGAATTTTCCTTATTAAAATTCCCCATGTTGATTTTAAGCGGCGGAGTATGTGACGATTTAAATGGTAATAAAAAAATTAATAAAAAAAAAGAAAACTAAAGTAAGTAAGTATTTTAAATTGCACGATTAAACCAAATTCCCCTGAACTAACTCAGAATAGTTATGAGAATTAAATTAAGAAAATCTAACTAAATAAGTAATAAAAAAAATCGTAATGTAAAAAGTTAAGAATAATACAGTTAACCCTTTAGTAAATTATCATGCGTTGACCTGCTTAATTCCGGACACAACGTGCATAGCGAACCGTCTGTAACTTAGAAATATCTGAAAGTCGTAATGTAAATAATTAATAATTTGAAGTCACAAGAAGTAGTTATAATAATCCCTGTAAACTAAATAAGTCTAGATAAATTGTTTTGTCTTACTATAAGAATGTATATTTAATAAAAAGTTGGAACTATATTATGGCGGAGTACTCACTCCGCTACGTTGCAATCAACCTGTCGTAGCAATGCAAGAGTTACCATGCGGCGTTCAGACTGTAAACACCTCCAAGCGAGGGCTCTTCAAAAAAATGTTTGTTTTAAATTTTTAAATGAGTGTTAGCTACCACTAAAAACGTGGAGAGCTAGTTCTAATTATATATAAGATGTAGTGAGGAATTCGTTAAAGAAATGTGCTAATGTAAAATAAAAAGAACTCGTATATAAGGTGATGTCTCAAGTTAATTAAAAGACGATCTCTCGAATATTGTTCGAGTGATGTAATTTAGATAGTAATGTAAAAAGAAGAAGATGCAAACTCCAGTACTACTCTACCAGTGAACATGTGACGTGCTCAACTGCATATACGGACGACTACCACCTATACAACACTTACCAGAACCGCCGAGGATCAACCCGACTTCACGCAGCATAACATCCATCTCCTCATTAATACACCTAGAAGACTTTCACCGGAAACACGACCCAGATGACTACCCCGACTACCACAGTTCCGAAGATTCAAGCCCCAGGACAAGGACAACAAAGGCTTATTTGAGAGGTGACTCCGTGGCTTGCCTACCGAGAATTATGTACATTTAAAATATAAGTTTCATACATGCCAGAGACTTTTCAGAGACAATAATCTTCTCTAAGCATTAAGTAAAACAAAAAGAAATGTAAACAGTAATTTCTAAAATCATACATTGTAACATTAATCTTGAAATATAAGTTATAATCCCTTAACTAAAAAATTCCATTCTTCAAATGGTTCATGGAATCATGCAAGCTCCTTGATAAGCAAAGTAAAATTCAGACGTCTTTACTAGATTTAAAGAGACTCGGATCCGAGGTAAATTACATAATCAATATGATCCCTTGTTTGACAGAAAACCCTTTTTAAATATTTCAGTATAAATTTTTTATGTAATGGGATCTATATATATAACTTGTTAATAAAGAGATGTCATCTTATTACAGATTGAAGTGAGTGCATAAATCAGTGAAAATACCTTCCCTTGTGTCCTAATAATTAGAGTAAATATTATTGTTCTATGTGTTGAGTTGATTATCAGTTTGTTACAACGTAGGCAGCCTGTATAATTGGCTAGCGTCAATTATCACGGGTTCCCTGGATTTGTAACGTAGCCCGGAACGTTACAGTATGTTATCAAAGATTACCCAACCCCATTTCCGGCGTTTTCCAGAAACTTCCGGTGGTGGATGGAGTAGATGAGGACAAGTTGTTGGTTTTCTTGGACCTTGTCCTGCAGTTGCCCGATTTCCCGGGGGTGTCCGATGGGGACCTCTTGTCCCTTATATATCCCTATTGCCGGGGGTCATTGGCTGGCTGGTCACCAACACTCTGCGTCGTGGGGGCAGTATCGATGCTTTCCATGGGGAGTTGTTGGACTTTTTTATACCTCATCGACGACGCGACCAGTTGAAGTTTAAGTTATTCTATCGTCTACAGGCCAACGAAGAGGCGCTGGTGGATTTCGTGCAGTATATACGGAAAGCTGCCCGGGTATTAAGGTTGGGGTTGCCCGAGACGGAAGTAACACAGGTAATACGAGAGGGGCTGACTCCCCAAAAGAGATCCCGCTTGCTGTTCGCAGACCATCCACGTTGTTGTGCGGACCTGGACCGGTGGGTCCAGGCGAATGACGAGTCCCGGGGAAGAGCTGCTAAAGATGTCCAATACTCAAGTGGTTCATTAGGAAGAGCTAAAAATGACAAACATGGTGGTTGGTGGACAACACAAGAAACTGTAAAAAAAACTGAATATTCCGGAAGTAATGGAAGCTACGAGGGGGTGGCAAGTGGAAAGGCGGTAACAACAGCTACAGCACAGAAAACAAATAAGTATGAAATTAACAGGGGAAGAAGAAGTTATATTAGGGAATCAACATCGGCCAATAGGGAGCCTGTAGCAAGGCGTTATTCCTATTTGGAAAAAGTTGAAAGTTTAAAGGTTCCAGATGAATTACAAGTGCCTGATAGAGTAGTGGATGAAGAAGGTGAAGAGGAAGAAGAAGCGTGGAATGGCTTCGTGGGATCAACACCAGACAACAAGGACACGTCGGTTAACACTGAATTACAGGGCTCAGAGATGACGTCACAGTTGAATCCAGATGCCGTAGTATTTGTTCCGGTATCTCCATCTCGGTTCATTATGGATCCAGATCCTGTAATGTCATCATCGCCTACGCAGGGATATGAGACGTCACTTGATAGTGTAGCTTTACCATCGCAAGTAGAATATAATTTAGACATTGCACAGAGACCTGGACAGCTAAATTCCAGGGGGGGACTGTTGAGGACGTTGTAGTTGCTGAAAGTGGTGAAGGAGAGGAATCGAAGGAAGAGGCAGAAGAGCTGTCTGCAGATGCTGCACAGGGAAGTATAGTTATAGGTGTTAGGGAGACTGAAGTTTCTGAGTTTGCGGATGGACACGGGGATGTCCATGCTGCAAGTGTGGTTGAAGGAGATGAGGTAGAAGTTGAGGATGAATTTGGGGGCAGCGTTGTGGAGTGTGCGAGTGAGAATGATGTAGTGTGTGCAGACACTTCTGTGCGGACGGCTTCTGTATCTGATGCCATTTGTGCTATTATTTATTAACACATTTATAGAATAATATATTATCTCTCACCTACCTTAATTGAGCCCAGGTTCGTCACACGAACTGTGAATACAAGCGTGAATTAGGTTAATATTCTTCAATAAATCATGCTCTCAATTTCTGTTAACTAACTCAATTTATTTCACATCCTTTTAAATATTTGATTTTACGTTACTGATTTGTTATTTCCACTTTTTTATCGGAAAACATTGTTATTTATTTGTTACCATTATACAGGCACATACAAATAAAAGAAAACTTGTTGAATTACTTATTGTACTAACAATCTTAAACGATAATAATAATAATAATAAGGAAACCCAGCTTGTTACACTCTCTCACTCATTCTAATTACCCCCTTTTATGTAAAATAATAATAATAGGTAGGATGTAATACTGTTACATGATACAGCGTCGTCTCCACCGACCGCGTGGCGCGTCTCACAGAGTCCTTTTATTCACTGTCCAAAAGGTTGTTGTTTCACTTTTTGATAAAAATTTTGCTTGTCAAAATATAGGTTTAGATTTTTACACTGCTTTACATAACTCGGATATACACTTGGTTGGTCGGCCGACAGCAATTTTGTACATAACCGCGTGGTCTGAAACTTTACGTCGACTGCGCGGATTCTGATGAACGGAAAGAAATTTCATGTGGACCAGATGAACAACTAGAGGATGAAGATGTGCAGTATTATGATGGCGGTAGTGGACGTGATGGCGATGATGTTGGTGATGAAGAAAATTTAAGTTATGATGATGAACGTGTTGATGAAAAGGTTGATGAAAATGAGATTGGAGAAGAGGTTGGTGAAGAAGTTTGTAAAGGAGCTGGTGACGAGGGTGGTGAAGAAATTGGTGAGGAGCTGGGTGAAGATGCTGTTGTAGATGGATCAGATGAGCAACTGGAAGATGGTGAGGAGGTGCAGTGTCGTGATGGTGATTTGGATTATGGGGACGAAGAAGGGGAAATGGTAGAAGAGGAAGAAGAGCATGAAGAAGAAGTGGAAGAGGAAGAAGAGGACGGTAAGGAGGAAGGAATAGAGTTGGAAGAAAGAGAAGCAGGGGAGGTAGAAGCAGAGGAGTTAGATGATGAGGATAATCCAAAGCGGAGTGAAAGTAGTGATGTAAGTTGCCGTGATTCTGATTCAGAAGAAACAAATCCGTACAGCTCAACACGAGATAATTTCTCAGAGAGTGGTGTCCGGAAGGAACGAGTACATAAAGTCCGTCATAGAAAGGTGAGAAGAAGCGGTTAACGGGTAGCGGTCAGATGTTCCCCACAGTCCCAGTGGTGTTCGTCTACTTCAGGGATGCGCCCCTGCCCACGCGAGCCTTGGTTTTGTCCAGTCATTCTCATTTTCGGAGGGAACCATGTCCTTACCCTTTGTCCTAGCTCTTGACCTTCAAGGATCCTTGCCCTTTTCATCTTTCTGATTTTCCTAACCCTTCCCCGTAGAAAAACATAAAATAAAATTAAAAAAAATAATAAAAATTAGAAACAGGAATAAAAATTAAAAAAAGGAGTTAGAAAAGAATTTGGTTGGAGATGTTGTGACTAGGTTGGTGTAGTGTTGTTAGTGTTAGATTGTTGGTTGTCGTTTTATGGGGATACGAGATATTGTCGAGGGTAGTTGTATTCAGAGGAGTTTCTAAGTACAGAGGAGGTGGAAAGTTGAAAGTAGTGACCTAGAAAATTATAAACAGCTGTAGCGTAGTGAACGGGGCGATCTAAGTGAGTTGGACTCTGAGCCGTTGATAGCCGTCTGCCGGGTGGAATTTAATTGTTGTCTGATTGATCTGATAAACCGTGCTTGCTTCATCAGCTGATCTATTGTTGATATTGTAGTTCGTTGTTAAATGGCCATGCCGCATTCCCCGGTTGATTTCCCTGTTCTTTTCTGTTGAGAGAGAGTGTGTTGTATAGATGGCTCTGTAGAGAAGAACCCCCCCCCCTTTAGTTACAATGTAGTCGAAGTGTTAAATCAGAAGTGGAATTGATGTTCGCGTGCCCTCTATGTGGTCTTCTCTGTCTGGCTAAGCGGGGCCGTCCGCCCTAGTGTAGAGATGTGGGCCAGTCATATGGCAAGGATGGTGATGCCTTGTGTTGGTGCATATGGCTGGTCGGTCCAGGAGGTGGACGAGAGCAAAGTCTGGTGGCTCACATAC
The DNA here is from genome assembly GCA_034769895.1 of Magicicada septendecula. Taxonomy (NCBI): domain Eukaryota; kingdom Metazoa; phylum Arthropoda; class Insecta; order Hemiptera; family Cicadidae; genus Magicicada; species Magicicada septendecula. Next base: position 203,916,655 of record CM068373.1, on the reverse strand, counting down.
CAAGGTTAGTGACAACTTTTTTGGTCCTAGGGACGCGTATGTGAGTGGCACCAGTAGAGGTAGGTGGTGGTCACCAGAGAGGGTGACGTGTTGGGGCGGTCCCGTGGGGTTGGCATGGCGGATAGGGCTCGCATGGGGAAGGTCGCGGTATCGTTGAGATTTTGCAATCCTGAGAGCAATTGGTGCCACCCCCACCAATCACCGGTACATTTACCGGTAAGACTCGTGTTTTTAACGAATATATGGGGTACGCTGCAGGGTACCCCGGAGTTCAAGTGTGGGCAACCAGGTTACCCTTTTGGGGTGGGGGTGTGCCGGGAGTTTAAGTCCCGGCGCTTCTATTGTGAAGAATTTACTTAAGAGGATGAACTGCCGAAATAAATTAATTATGGTAATTACGCGTCAGTACGGGGTTGACGTTTCGTGGCTTTCACTGAACGCCGACGTATTCTGGTGGCGGAGTAGTGCGTTTATGTTTTTCGACACGCTTGTTTGAGGCAGGCTGTTTCAGTCGGAATTCAGTAGTAGCAGGCACTAGCAGTCGTCTCCCTCCGGCCGAACCAAGTTTCTTTAAGACTTCTAATTTCTATTCACTATGATTGAGTAGAAGCTAAGCGATCTCCGGGTTCCCGACTCAGTCGGAAGTCTGACTTACTCCACGTGTGGTTATCCATCTGCCACAATGCCATAAATACATCTAGACTTGATCTTGGCCGCCACGGGAGGAACGACTGCACATCACGCCACTGTACCCACGAGACATGTTCTGGATTACACTCAGGTGACATTTAAGCTTTATAAATACCCTAGGCCGCTGCAGCAAATACCATGTGTTGTGACATTATTCTCAGTTAACTCAAGTTCTACTCAATTATGCTCGCGTCCAGCTGGACATAATGTTGGGTTACAAACTTTCTCCAGTATAGACTCAGAATGTAATTACGCCCCAAAATAATTGTAGACCCGGCCGAGGGGCACGTGTCCGGCGTCCATTAATTTTATATTTGTTTTACGGTAAAAGTTGTATTTGTAAAAGTTGTGGGGAATCAGAATTTTGTGATGTATGTGGGCGCGGTTCGTAAATGCTGGGGGCTTGACCGGCTGGTCGGGTCCCTATTACCATTTTAGGTTTTGTATTAGTTATTCATTATTAATAATAAAAAATTTTAAAAGGGGTTGGAAATTTTTAAGGGATTATAGGGTTTTTTCTCTCTTACTTGAATCAGGCACCTGTGGGGGCAGTTCTATGCAGGAACCGGACGTGTTCTTTAATGTTGAATCAGGCCCTTGGCACGTGCTGGCGGTCGGGTCAATTCAGATTTTCTGTAAATTTCTTTATATATTTCTACACGGCTTAAACAAAATGATTTTACAATTTTATAAGATCATTCAGTATGTACCAATACTTAAAATCATTATTGTCTTTCTTACTGCCATAGTCAGTTCAGGCTCTCTTAAGTTTTTTTTTACATATATTTATAATATTAGTTTCTCACTATTTCATTCTATAATTGTAAAGTTATAAAATCCGCCTCGGTTTATATTTTATTTTCTGGTGGTTATGTTCAACTTGGATTTTCTTTAAAATTTTGAATTCTTATAAAAGCATAAAAGAAAGTGAAAAACTTACAATTTTAGAAACCCATACAGACACGTTAACCTTGTGATGGTACTTTACTATCAGGGGACAAACGCGATTTTTTTTAATTATAGATTGTAACTTGTGAGTTTGTACAGGCTGCTATGCCAATTTAAATTTGTGAATTCTAGTCCTTATGATTAATTCAGTTTTGTTTTAATTCTGTTATACTCTTATGAGTTAATGGGTTTTGGTCTTTTCATGAAAATTTGTATAAGGCTGTGCCGGCCACTTAAACTGATAATTGTAGTTTTGGGTCATGATGACTATTCCAGATGTTCTCCACATTCATGTTTGAGTATGATAGGAATATACAGGCTGTCTGTCAGACTTAACTTGCTGTATTGTGTCTGTGATATATGTATATGTGTATTTATGTCCAATTGTGTGTTCTTATGTCAAGTGTTATAAAAGGGTAATTTATATAATTTATATGTTATATTTACACAATTCATATGATTATTGTGTTATGTGAATGATATATATATTTATATTTATAATGTCGGGAATACTATTGTGAGAATTTATGACAGTAAAAGAATGTTTCCTGAATTGTGATATATGATGATTCATATGATGATAAAAAGCATGGTACATTTTAACTTGCAATTCATATATATAATAATTAATATGGATTATGAAAATTATGAGAATTTTGAAATTTAATAAAGGGCTGTTATATTGTTTGTTAATAGCGAGTTTTAATTGCAAGTCCCACCTCACTGGACCCAGCACATTATATGCTTCGTCTAGGCCTTCTGCCTAGTTTTAAATATCTAGTAGCCTCTCCTAAAAAAATAAAAAACTTATATAAAAAACTAAATAAAAATAAGGAGGGGTTACAATGTTTGATCATAATTTGAATCGTTCACAACTTTAGTGAATACTTCTTTTAATGAATTCCATTCGTTGTATATAGTATTCACAATTTTGGAATTAGACTTCCATCGCGTAATAACGGAAGTAGGGATTCGTTTTCCAACGACTGCGTCTACTGCGTAAGTTCGCTTAGCAGGACTGTGGAAAAAAGAGGGTAAACCGTTAACAGTCGCAAAAATATCCGACACTTCGAAATGCTGTTGCAGCTTTGTTGTAGCACTAAATTCAAACGATGCGCCATGCAGTGAACAAAAACCGTTTGTGGCACTACTTCTTTGATTTTTGCCTGAAGACCATTTAATTTCCCTGACCTAACGCTTGCACCATCAAAACACTGGGCAATAAGTTTTGATTTATAGTCAAATTTTTTGAGGGACCTTGACACAACGTGAAACAGTGTGTCGGCAGTCCGACTGGAACTAACATCATAAAATCCCAAAAATTTTTCCACCAGCTTTCTTCCGGGAATAACATATCTAATTATGATGCTACATTGAGATTTGTGGACAATGTCTGTGGAATTATCCACTTGAATTGAAGGAAATGTACTATCTTCTATTTCCTTTGCGACGTGCTCATCAACATATTGTGAAATGCAGTCAGTTATTTCATTCTGAATAGTCTTAGAATTGCCGGCAAAGACGGGTGAGATTTTTTTATAGTGTTCTTAAATATCTACAAGGCTTATCGATACGAAGGTTTCTAGCAGTTCTTTAAAATTTCCGCGATTAATAGATGATAACTCTTCGTGGTGACCGCGAAATGCTAATTCTTGTTTACCCAAGTAAAGAACTGCACGAATAGGAAGACGCATGAAACGTCTGTTAAGCCGATCTTTGTCATTGAAGTGTTTAATATACAACCTAGAATTTTCCTTCAAAGGATCCTCGATAGTACTTAAATTTTTCTTTAGTTTTGAAAAACTCAATGCACAACGCATGTGCTCAGAAGAACCTTCATGTTTGGAAAGAGAACGAGTAACGTTACCGAAATCATCAAAGCCGTTCTTATTCCACGCACTTGATTTAACACTAATAATTAAGCAGGGCATACAAAAAAGTTAATTTAAATAATAACTGCCACACAACCACTCGAACGTTGAATAAGTTACCAATTTTGTTTAAAGTTGCGATTGTACACCTTGTCCTTTATTTTTGCAACTTTATTTACTTTGAATATAGGCATAGGTTTTTCACAGCTTAAAAAGTTTTTCTTATCATCATTATTCCATCTTGAAAATGGTGTTTCTAATAAAACACATACCGGATCATATGAAGGAAACATTCTGTAAAAACTTCACACACGACGAACAACGAACACGCGCTGGATAAGTAAAGCACTGTACACGTACACCACTGAGAAACAGCCAGTGACACTGCTTCACGTGTGTGGGGGGGAACGCTGAGTTCGCATACGTTGTCATGGCAACCGTCATAAACCGAGCGTTGTTAGTGACGTATTAACTGATGCAGCCTTCGAGGTACAGAAAGCTGCTTCTACGATCTCAGCGCTTTCCGCCACCAGTAGTGATCGCAGCGAAGTCCTGCTTCTGTAACCTATTTCTATCGCTTGCAAATGTTATTTTAATTATTATACAGACGAAATTTAATTTAAAAAAATATTTTTATACATACAATTGACTAAAAATTGAAAATAATTTTGTGTAAAAAGAAACACATTGAACCAGTTATTTTAGGTGAAGCAGCGCTTCACCTGCGTCACCTGACGAGCCACCACTGGCCGCGCGCGTACTCTGTCGCCAGTCAAATTGAGACAAGTACCCCATCTACCCGAGTACGGGCAAAGGTGGGACCGGTAAAGAAATGATAGTTGGCTGCGTATCCAGTACTGTGAGACCATGCGGGTCTCATTAGTAGCGCCAAAACAAATAAATAATACCGGTAGCGCATAAATTTGCGGCAGCGTTTTCTAACGACGGACTACAAAGGCAGGCGCACTGACATATTTTTTGTATGTTCGATGTTGATTATGTAGATCTGTCCATAACTTATGTATTAATAAATAATTTTAGCTGTTTTTTTACTCTTGAAGGAGGCTAATTCTTAAATCTGCATTGTATTAAGAGCTTAAAACTCGTCGTCGTCGTCGTCGGTCGTTATCCCTTAGGGCTTAGGCTAGTAGCCTGTTTAAGTCTCAATGGAATTCATTCAACCATCGTTTACGGGGTCTTCTCACACTTATCTTCCGCCTTGGATGATAGTCAAGAGCTTTTCTTGAAAATCTAGTTGGATCCATTCTCTCTGCGTGTAACCGCCCTCCGTTTTGTACCGGGAGATTTTCTCATTTAAGCTTTAAGGTATGCCTAGCTCTATTCTAATATGATAATTACTAATAAGATCTCTGCCTGTACAACCATTTAGAGCCCTCGAGAACCTTATTTCCGCTCTTTCTATTCTAGAAAATTTGGCCTATCTAATCCAATTCTCACCACCATAAAGTAGTTGAGGTATGGCTATTACATTATAATATTTCAACTGAGTCTCTTTCCTTGTTTTCTTCTTTAAGTGTTTAATGATATATCCACAAAGCGACTGGAAGGGACTAATATTAAAATTAAACTTACATATTTAAACTGTAATTGAAGTTCTAAAAAGGTACTTTGTTTTTAATTACTATGCTTCTACTGTTTAAACGTGAGAGTGTGTGTGCGTGTGTTCATTATTTTGTTTATACTGCGGAAAACTCGTAACGATATGGACATGGCAAACTAAGCTTTTATTTTTCAATCCGCCTTGTGACTCATTTTTATATTGATGGCCCGTTTCAAAACATAAGCTTCATCATCAGATATTGAAATATCCCTTGTAGAATTTCGTCATTGATTAAAAAGCCAAATATCATTTGGACTATTTTGCGTCAATGGGTGCGCATCTATCCGCAATTGGTCTACCATTCTATGCGTCATCAACTATAAAGAAGAAGTCACAAGGCTATTGTAAAATATTAGTTTATCTATAGTGAAACTGTTGAGCTCAGAACAGAAGACTTCATCTTTTTGATGATTTAAAGGAGAAAAAGGAATACTGGAAACTTAAGGGAGAAGCAAATGATAGAGTATAATGGAAAACAAAAATCGCTAATAAAGTGAAGAACTCGCCTCAGGCAAATTAATAATAATAGTAATAGTGGATTCTAACTAACAGAGAAATTAATCTAGGTAATGAATTCCAACTGACTATCTCTTATCCCATAACTTGGTAAAACAGCAAATATATATTGTCCTTATCAACACAAAGCACTTTTTAGTAACCAAATATTTGTCTTGACAACATATCTTAAAAACAGTAAGACACACACACACACATAAATATGTACATGCATATACACCGAAGAGAGTTTAAGAATTTACACAGGATAAGAATTTAAAATTTTTTCTGCAAGTTTTCGTTTTGTATTTTTTAATGGCTCTGAATTTGGAGTTACAAAGTTATCGAATTCAATATATTTTGATCATCAATCCTACTAAGAGTTTATTGCGCCTTACGTGACTTTTTAACTATCTTTGTCGATTACAGGCTTTACTAAAGTGTATCGTTTTGTAGACACAGCTCTTAGTATCGTATTTCCCTTTAAAAATTTAGTGTAAACCCCTGTTACATAGATTATATCAATAATTTATACATTTTTACAATTTATGAGTTGTCTTTATGTGTGTCATGCGTGATGGTTTCAGTACACTATAGGAGAATATTTTTACGTTATGAGGATGTAAAACATATTGCCATCAGTTACGTGGACCAAAAGCGCTTCAAGTTCTACACACAAAAATGTTGCAGAAACAGAATATCGTGGAATGTATAATATTGTAACATTACTTTACATTTTGTCTGTAATTTACGGAATTATAATTTTGTGTTTTACAGGAAATTTGAAAAAATTACTCATTTCAAATTTCCACGGAGACGCGTCAATTGCTTTTCTCGAAGGAACATCTTCATTAATGCTGAATGCACATTGCTATTTTGTTATAAACATTTCACAGCAACGTTTGAATCTTCCCCGAGGAGTCGCTGAGATCTTTCATAAACTCAGTGACAGTAACATAGTTTGGAAAGATCACTTGACTGTTTAAGTGGTCGCCATTAGAGAAGTGAAAATTTCTTAACGAAAATACGAGATAGATTTGTGGAGTTAAGACCGTCTTACACGATCGTTACTATGGTCAAAAGTATGGCTACAAAGCTTTGTGAAGTATGTACAGGGGCCATTAGTAAGGCCTTATACACAGCAAAGCAGTTACATAAAATGATTTCCTATCGATTTGTGTTTACAGTATTGTGGTAAATCTTTTTAGATATTTACTTTAGATACTAAAAATTAGGTAATATTTACTGATAATTTATGTTTTGTTTCCAATTATGTGCTTCTGATAATAATAACTGAATCATTAAAATGAAGTATCTGCGTACACTGATAATTAATTTTTATCTTAAAAAGGAAGTAAACTACTTGACGACTACCACAAAGATTTGGATTTATCAACTCTGACACAAGGAGAAAAAGAATGACTGACTGTAGATTGTTTGACATTAACATCAAACTGTTGTCTCACTTCTACAACTTGTTTGCTTCTACAACGTTCCCTAACTGTGTTTGCTACGTTAGACGTACGTTAACGTTTAATACGCGTACAAATTATTAGAGTAGTTAAAATGGACACGTAAACGCTATCTTGCACAAAGTGTCCAACAATGTTTAATAAGTTAATAATAATAAGAATATAATTGTAAATATCTGTTTTGCATTTCTGAATCTTGTTAAAACACAAGTTACTCCTTTTATATCGCAATCCTAAATGCCATGCATTTTGTATTAGCATACTCTGTTGCTAACCCCTCTTTAACTTGGACTGGTAAAAAAAAAGATTATTTTTTTTTTAAATTTAAAAAAAAAATTTTTTTTTTTTTTTCGAAAGAGGGGCCACAAGTTATTTAGAACTAGACCAAAGCCTAGAGAAGCCAAAAATGCGCTGGATCCAGTGAGACGGGACTTGCAATTAAAACTCATAAAATTAACAATTAATAAAACCCCTTTTATTATTCTATCTCCTTTTTTTAAACAAATTAATAACAAAATCAATAAATATAACAGTCAGAAGCTATTTTCCCCTTAAATTGTTAATTAAAATAATTTCTACTCTTTAAACAATGTCACCTGAAAATTATTAACACATATAAAATTTATTTGCTATCTTCTCTTTAAAATGAATTAAAATTAAAATCATTAATTTTCTTTAAGTAAAGTTTCCTTTAAATTATTAATAAATATAACACTTACTTTCTATCTTATGATTAAAATGATCAATTGAAACTTAATGGAGATAATTTTTATAGACTTCTTGATAATATTAATTAGAATAACTAATTCTCAAACAAAATTAATTAAAATTAAATAGAGACAAATCTACATACTCTTTATTTAAGTTAATTAAAATAAATTACTTTCTTAGAAGAAATATTCAGCAAAATTAATTGAGATAGAATAAATTAATGTCATCAAATTAAATGGATATATATAATCCTATGTTTCATCTTTTCTTTTATAAAAACCCTGTATCTAACTCCCCCAAAAATACACCCAAATGTACAATACATATAAAACCCCACAAAATACACACACAAATATACAATACATCACATGTTCCACAATACAAGACAATTATTACACAGATCTCTTCCACGCCCTTTTCTTACCCCCATGAGGTACATTATTAATTATTTCATGGAAATCCATGTTAGGATTACAATTCTTAATTTGTGCATAACACATTACATGTGTTTTAGATTATACATATGCAACTCCAGTAGTCCCCAGGACATAATCAATTCAAATTTTGGCTAAATGCCTAATACTATTATAAAATACGGCCACACTGGGCACTTATACTGGGAGAAATAAAATTTAGAAAACAGTTAACACCGAAGTTATCATAATTAATTAATAGAATGTATATATATAGAAATATTGTTAAGTTGTGAAAATAGAAATATGTCATGAATCTTATAACCCTTTTAAAAAGTAATTTTGGCCCAGAGACCGACATGTTCATTTGCCAGTCAGTGCATAATTCAACCTGTCTCAACAACATGTTTAACACTGCATGAACAGGCACCAGTACAGGATTAAACTTGTGAATCTACTTAACTACCCCAGAAATTTCTATCCCTATATAAACCAAACTGAATTTAAAAATGAGAAAATATATATAAAATGAACACTAAATTGAAACAGAGAAATTACAAATTGAATGAATGACTTAATAGCAGTAATGAAACCCTTATACTGAAAATAAGAAGGAATTGTACGTTTAAATGGTGAGCTGCCAAAGATGGATGTCAGCCTCTGAGCTCACAATTATACAAACAAATGAATAAAATTTATAAAAGATTTCCCTCCCAGTTCACGCACTATACTGTCCCGTTAATTGTGGATCCAATTAAAATATTTAAAACTTGAAAGTCATGTTGTTGACTGATTGAATTGGTTCACTGGCTCTTACTGAATGCATCACTACGTGTAAAGAATATAATGGGTTGAGATCACCATATTTTTGTCCATGGGGGTGAAGTGGCAATCTCGCGGCCTACATTATAGGTGTTGGTGCTTCGTCATGGCAATTCCTCCCCGGCAGATGAAGCGAGAGAGACTCTAGGTGTTACATATTCAGGTTGTGGGACTGTTTCCTCGACTTCCTCGGGGAACCCTGATTACACAACATTATATCAGCCAGAGTACACAAAACAATGCCCCCAGAAAGTTCACACACCCCCAAAACCCATATATAATCTTAACACAGTTTTAGGGCTATTTAAATATAATACTTGACAAGGTTATATGGCCAACAGGCCCTATTTGAAAACATTTAGTACAGTTAAATTCTATAATAATAACTTCACCCATGCGGGTTAACATGATTGAATTTTGATAGCTAATTATGGCTTGTTACACTTTTAATAAAATTTGTACATATTCAGAATTTTAGTTTGCCACGTGGTTGAAATAGGTTATATCTGATTACATCATTTCTACTAATTAAATTAATACCTTTTGGCATTTATATGACTCTCACTTTTAGTGCCTTAATTAGGACATGTGAATTTACTATTGTATAACTATGTTTTGAAAATTTTACCTTTAAATTACGTATTGCACAATGACCATGAGGTGACTCAAAAAGGTTATCAGAAATTCGCTTACCGTGGCCTATAAACAAGTTTTTCTTTAGTAAAACTTTAAATACATAATTATAAAAATATTGGCGAGACTTACCGCAGTTCTATTTAGATCTAGCTTGCCATAGTTGGAAGAATGGTGCAAGAAAATTTCTTCATCTGTCCGGAGGAAACGACGCAGCCAATTTTGACGAAGTTCGAAGCGAGACAAACTTTGCATAAAACGTTATTTCCGCTTGGAACTCGCAAACCGGGTTTCTCGCTAGAGGTCAGCACCTCTCAAGCGCTCTAAATTCACGCAGTAGTATTTCTTATCTTAACTGCTAGGGTGCGGCACTAATTAAACAGCTTTAAATACTGTACTGCATTTAACGTTTACCTAACGTTAATTACTGAACATGCGCCTATTCTATCCTAGACTCGGCACAGTTGCCTTGACAACACATTTTAAAACATACAGTAAAACAATGACGGGAGTTAATTTTGACTCCAATTACAGTGACCTTCTGCAGTAGTTAGTTGTTACATTCTTCTGTTATTGTATACATGGATTTACAAAAACATATTCCAGATGTTCACATTACAGTCAGATTACCATGTTAGTAGAAGAGACTTAACTGCTAAATATATCAAAGTGTTTTCTTTCTTAACATTAGCGTCTTGGTCGATAGATTCAGCACAAACGGCACACTGGTAAAATGGAATACCTTTCATGTTACAGAAAAGCTTGCCGCAAATTCCGTTTTTGTTTTAACGTTTCTTTTCAAAAGTAATTTTTAAACGTTTTGCGAATATTAAAACATTGTTTTATCAGAAACATTAAAAACACTGATGGCAGTTGAGCTCTGTTGCATTGTACTTATATGACCGAAAAGAATGACTTAATGTTGATTTTTCTGTGCCCAAAAACTGAAGATATATTACTATTATTGACGACCATGTTACTAGTGCAATTTGGCACTTACAGAAAGGTGACCAAGCGTCCACTATGAATTCCCCTTAAATAGTACACATTTGAACATTGAGCGTAAGGTCTTACTAATTTTACTTGTAGTCACAACCCCCGCCTTACTCTTACCATTGGTTTCTGTTATTGGCGCTTCTCATTAACAACCAGACACAAGAGCGTTTGTCCTGCAAAGAGGATGTCAATAAACGTTTATTTGTTTCTTCAATATGCCATTGAAATGTGACAATGGTAATGTTGTCTTGGTTTGCTTGGTACTTTTTTCTGTTGCTTTCTTGTATTTTGAGGACCTTGTCGCATTGCTCTTTGAATAAACAGTTGTTCTGTAGGGTGTGTTAACTTCACTTCCTGAGGTCTGATATCTGTGGGTGTCACACATATATGTCGTAAAAAGTTTCCATAATACATACATTTTAATATTAATGAGCTATCTTTCGTTTATTCTGTGTTGACGCATTTTTCTTTTCTATACGTAATACTGACGTCATTAAAGTTTTATAGAGGGCTCATTAAATTAATATAAGTTTTATAGTAGTTTAACCTTTGTACTAGTTTATTTTGATTTTGGGTTGGAAATCAGAAATAATAATATTATTAGTTTCCTGATTTTATTATTTAATCGTATTTTCGCAGTAATTGTTTGCTATTTACGCTATATAACAGAAATCTGTGACTCTTTCGAAGGAGTGGTCAGTAGAGGGAAAATACTGGTCCTGACCCACAAAGGAATGCCGCCTTTCCCACGGTCTAAATCAAAGAGATGCCGCCGTTCCCACGGTCCAAGATTTTTTCCCACGCTCCCCCCACCACCGCTGGACCACAGCATCCCAAAGGAGCACAGCATCCGCGAATTTCCGCGAATAAAATTTTTTATTTTTTAATTTGATATTTTTATTTTTTTAATTAAATTGATTTGCATATCCGCGAATATATGCCGCCTTTCGCACGCCTAGATCAAAGAGATGCCGCCGTTCCCGCGGTCCAAGATTTTTTCCCACGCTCTCCCCACCACCAATGGACCCGCAGCATCCGCGAATTTCCGCGAATAAATTTTTTTTATTTTTTTAATTAAATTGATTTGCATATCAAGGGGTGGGAGGGGGTGGGGTGGGGTTCAATGGACCACCCGCATCCGCGAATTTCCGCGAATATAATTTTTTATTTTTTTAATAAAGCTGATTTGCATATCAGGGGTGGGTGGTGGGTGGGGGGTTCCAACTTGATGCAATATAATGTATATTAAAAATATATGATCAGGGTTACCAACCTTTGCATGAGTTCAAATTTGTTACGTGTTATAATGTATAGTATATTAAATCTATATGATCAGGTTTACCAACCTATGCATGGGTTCAAACTTGGTGGGTGGTGGGTGGGGGGTTCCAACTTGATGTAATATAATGTATATTAAAATATATGATCAGGGTTACCAACCTTTGCATGAGTTCAAATTTGTTGTGTGTTATAATGTATATTAAATCTATATGATCAGGTTTACCAACCTATGCATGGGATCAAACTTGATATGTGTATTATAGTGTATATATTAAAATATATGATCAGGGTTAACAATCTTGCATTATTGTGTATAGAACAGATCTACCAACATTTTTCTGTGGTGGGAAATTCAAACTATATGAGCAGACGCATTATAGTGTATAGTAAATTATATGACTGTTGACGACTACGATATCAAGTTATCAACTCCCCCTCCCCTTCCTCTCTCACTTTGTCTCTAAATAACGTCTCTCTCTCTCTCTCTCTCGCTCTCACTCTCTCTCTCACACATTTCTGATTACTATACACGGAATTACATATTGTTATCTGCTCGTACGCAAGGGGTATTCGTCATTGTAAGATTTTAATAAAAACAATTATCAGTTTAAATAATAATTTTCGTGATTGCAAGATACAACCTGTGTACACGTAAACTTAAAACATAGTTTACCGCTGTGGTGGGAAATTCAAACTGTATGAGCAAACACATTATTAAATTGTCTCTCTCTCTCTCTCGCTCTCTCTCTCACACATTTCTGATTACTATACACGAAATTACATATTGTTATCTGCTCGTACGCAAGGGTATATCCTTTGCAAGTAAGTGATATTTTAAAAAATTATTTACAACGTCCGACTAAAAATCATATTCCAAAATAAAGGGTTGTGTCAAGAAATAAAATCATACTACGATCACATACACACACACACACACACACATGACATATGTTTATGCGTCGTATACTTGTAACAGAAATAATGTATTGCTGTCTCTATGTGTTTATGTAACGTCTCTGTCTCACATCTCTAGACACAGTTACCGATCACAATATTATTCCTCAAAAATCTGTTGTACAACATCTCTCTCTCTCGCCCGCAGATGTCGGAAGAAATTCCTAGTTTATAATGTAATTACCTGTGTGTATGCTGTTACAGATGACAAATCCATACGTTAACGACTTCACAATAAATGTTAGCCTATTGTGTGTGTGTGCTATGTAAATTGTTTGTACATCAATGAATAATATAATAGTGCTAGTTTTAATGTAATGCGTATTGTGTATTGCTGCTGCTGTTGCAAACGTCGGAGGAAATTCACACATTCAAATAGTTGACAGCACCAATAAGGTATGATTTGAATCTTTCGGTGTAGCATTTCACATAATTTAATGTACTTTACAAATATTTGCTTACATGTTCAGAGGTTTATAGTGAAATAAATTAAACCATAATTTGTTTAAATGATTAAATATATATATTTACACCACTGTATAGAAAGATTAACTATGCACGCACACACACACACACACACACATACACACACACACACAGCGATACAGAATTATTCACTAACTTAAGCCAAGGGTCATTGATTGTGATTATATCGTCTAAATCGGTCCGTCCTACTTTCTAATCCGTAAGTAACTCGTCTTACTGTCACCGCTTGGTACTTCATTAAGCTGGTTCTTGGACTTTACTTTTCTGGGTGCTTCAGAAACATAAAAATCACTACCGCCAATAACTTGTGGTACAATACTTCTATTCAATGGTAAAACCTAAGACAAAAAGCATTAAATAAAACATGCAATCAGTATTAATAATACAAAATCACTGTTTTATTAATTTAAAATACTGTATGAAAGAGTGGTATGTAATTTTTATCCAAAATATGTAAAACAAAAATACAGATTATATGAAATGTATATTAACAAATGTATATTTACAAAATAAGTATATTACAACTCAAGAAAGAGTGGTACGTAATTTTCACCCACCCAATCATTCACAAATCTGCCATAATTTACTCCGCCAGCATGGTCGGTAATGAACTGGGTGTAAATATTCGATAAGTCTTTTTTAACTTGTGTCTCGCCTTGAGACTGGCAATCGGAGCGACGTTGTAATAATAGTTCCCTGTTGTGCTTCACTTCAGTCGCATGTCTGTCTACCCAATCCGCCAAAAGATCATTTCGTTGGTCTAAGCGTACATTTATTATGTAAATCATCTCTTTTTCAGTCATCTATGAATGTACATTTGAATTACTTGCGCATGCGCATAACAGCTTTTTTTTTTAGTACAGTTGCACACACATCGACGCTTGCACTATATATAACCTGTGAACTTCGCAACAGCGTCTTACTTACCACTCGAATCTATATAACGTTCTGTTTCTGTTTCAGATAATAATAATAGTTTGAATATAAAATGAAATAGCACGTTGTATTTTGTTACGAGAAAATGCATTTCTAAATTTTTTTTACATTTGTAAATTACAGAATTGTTCTCTAACTACAACTGCAATCGTTCAGTTTCGGTAACATTTGAAAAATTGATGGATTTGGTACTCGATATATTCTACTCTTACAGTATTTTCATTGATACATTTCGGAAACTGAGTACAGAATAAATCTACAATCACCCAGTCGGAATCAATAAGTTTTACAAAAGATCTTATTGATCAGACGTGTGAGTAATTATATTAATCTTTATGTAGCAAATACGCACACATTCATATACAGCACTTAGGTGTAGGGAAATTAATCCCTTTTGTATTAAACGTATTTAAGTAGGCCTACTCGTGACGACAGTAAATTTTGTCTAAACGTCAACTCAAATGTCTGGTAAATAAACGTACCTGATAAAACCTTTAATCGCTTCTTGAGTCGTAGTCATTATTAAACTCGACATAACTACTTGTGTTACGCGATTGATGTTCGTGTTAAACGATTGATGACTCATGTAATAATACAGATTAACCTCGTATAATAATTAAAGTAACATGAGTATTAAATTATACTATACAATATTTATTGTCATCATCAAGACTGTGTATGAATACAAAGAAATATCAAACACAACAGATCAATTATTTGAGTGAATGTGTTTTTGTATGTGAGCGCGTGTGTGTGTGCGTGTGCGTGCGCGTGTGTATCATTGTATATGTGAATTAGTTGAAACAATACGAGGTAGAGGGAGAATGGGTGTGATTGTTGACATAGGCCTATACATAATTTTAAAATATTCTAATTTAAAATACTGTATAATTGTCTACGATTGACAAATAAGAGAAAAGGCATACTTTACGGAATTTCTTGAAATTTTTGTAGTTAGTCTTCACCTCATCACCCTCACATGTACTAGCAGTGTGTTTGGGTACAATTAACGATTTAAATTCAATGTTCTGAGAAGTACACATATTCATCTGCTCGTCTCCCTCTCGTTTACTGACAGTATGTTTGGATACAGTTAACCATTCAATGTTCTGATAAGAATTCATCATCTTCTTGTTCCTATAATAATAACAGTACCTGCTTCATTATCATATACATTATGTGCTACATATACACATAAGGCTTTCAACACACACACACACACACACACACACACACACACACACACAGCACATACCATAAATCTAGAACATGAAAAGGTATTATAACAAACATTACGAAAACATGTACGTATGGTCACGTACATAGATCAAACGTTTAAACAAAACAGATTAATACCTGAATAAATTTTAAAAAACAGGACAGCGTATTTCCAACACTTAGAATTGGAAATCCGCAAACACATCAAAAAATATCCGTCAAACCCTATCAAACATCGTACCCAACAAAAGCCCTGTTCTTATCGAGAGACATCAGTAACCGACCTAAGCACAAGTGCTTCATTAGGCAACAGACCAAAATCAAAATAGACGACTATAAGCTCAATTTAAATAAAATCTGTGTATTCAATAAAATTATATTCACTTATTAACATATTCAAATCTTTTTACTTACCTCTTAAATGTTGTTATATACACACAATAGTCGATTTCACGATGAGTGCAGTGTATCATGCAAATGAGAAATAGTGACAAGTCTTCTTGTGTATATATGTGTATATATATATATATATATATCATACGACGCAAGGTAAGCTTGCGTACACGTTTGAAAGTTGATGTAAGACATATACCCGAGGGGGTCATTGTCTGTGTTGGAATGTTTTTATTTTCATACATTAGTCAAATTAGGAAAACAAACGAACCAGTAAACATTATGAATTCCATATGATTACAACAACAGCTTAACTCAAGAGGTCATTGTCTGTGCTAGAAAGCTTTCTGAACGATTATATCTTAAGAAATTAGCGATACGAAAGTATTTCGTACATAGCTAAAATTATGAATCTTGTACGTGAGAAGCCTGTAAATTCACGCTCATAGACAATTTTATTTCCATAATATTATTATTTGTATATATAGACATTTTTTACATAGCTCATAATTTATACAAAAATCATAAAGCATCAAACTGTATGGGAATGATGACCTGCGACTTACCGCAACGCTTAATTTCTATCTCTTCACATAACAAATTGTTTCTTTACGTTTGTATTTTGTCTAAACCATGTTAACTTCACACACACACACACACACACACACACACACACAATCAGGTCAATGACTGCTACGTGCTGTCACCTTTTTATGTTAGATCTTTCTTATGAGGTATTGAAAATTATTGTCCAACCTTGTTTTGTTAGATCGAGAAAATTAAGTTTATTTTCTAATTCAACCTCAAGGTAAATTGTATGCCTTCCCATTATCCGTCTGTAAATATTTCATTCGGCTAGTATCAGCTCCAGTGCAAACGTTAATTCAATAGAAATTGTTAATGAAAATATAACCAAACTGACATAAGTATGAAAATATATCTAAACTAATTTTACAATTAAAATACGTATACACAGCTCCAATATAATATTGTTACAAATATGAATATATATATATTTAAAACTAGTATTTACAAAATATGTATAAAATAAGACTTAAACACGTCTATGTACTGTGTTGGACAATGACGTATATTCTACAAGCGAATCATGTAGTATCATACAGTAGGCAGGAGTCTGCACAGGAAAATTCATTGACGATTCAAATTCTAAACGTGAAACGTGAGCGGATTGCATTTAACCTAACATGTGTAGGTTGTGTTTTGTGTGTGTGTGTGTGTGTGTGTGTGTGTGTGTGTGTGTGTGTGTGTTTGAATTCAACCTAACGTGAAACGTGAGTGGACTGCATTTAACCTAACATGTGTAGGTTGTGTGTGTGTGTGTGTGTGTGTGTGTGTGTGTGTGTGTGTGTGTGTGTGTGTATGTGTGTGTGAAGTTAACATGGTTTAGACAAAATACAAACGTAAAGAAACAATTTGATACGTGAAGAGATAGAAAATAAGCGTTGCGGTTAGTATTAGCTTCAATGCACACGTTAATTCTTTTATGCTGAGTATAACATCGGTCAATGACCCTTGGGTTAAGCTGGTGTTGTACGTTACTAAAATCATAACAAATATTTTCATTCTAAGCATTTATTACTGTATAGCAATAATTACAAACCAACAAAGGATATATAGTTTGATGCTTTATAAGTTTGTGTACATAGGTTGTATATTGTAAGCACGAAATTATTATTTAAATCTGTTATCTGTTTTTGTATGGAGGTCATCTATAAATATCAGGTCAGTGCGACACAACGTTCAGTTCTGTCTGAATATATTGAAGAGGTGGGGCGTTTAACACACATTCACGATACGGAAACGGAAATCAAGGATTGGAGATCTGTTTACAAGAATGCATGTACTTCGTAACAAACCTAATTGGCGTTGTATTGAACCTAACGTGTACGGGATTCAAATCAAAAGCCTCGCTGTTTGTATTTGATTGTAGCAAACAAGACGATACGCTTAAGTCTTCAGCGGTTGATGCACGTTTAGAATTTGAATCGTCAATGAATTTTCCTGTGCAGACTCCTGCCTACTGTATGATACTACATGATTCGCTTGTAGAATATACGTCATTGTCCAACACAGTACATAGACGTGTTTAAGTCTTATTTTATACATATTTTGTAAATACTAGTTTTAAATATATATATATTCATATTTGTAACAATATTATATTGGAGCTGTGTATACGTATTTTAATTGTAAAATTAGTTTAGATATATTTTCATACTTATGTCAGTTTGGTTATATTTTCATTAACAATTTCTATTGAATTAACGTTTGCACTGGAGTTGATACTAGCCGAATGAAATATTTACAGACGGATAATGGGAAGGCATACAATTTACCTTGAGGTTGAATTAGAAAATAAACTTAATTTTCTCGATCTAACAAAACAAGGTTGGACAATAATTTTCAATACCTCATAAGAAAGATCTAACATAAAAAGGTGACAGCACGTAGCAGTCATTGACCTGATTGTGTGTGTGTGTGTGTGTGTGTGTGTGTGTGTGTGTGAAGTTAACATGGTTTAGACAAAATACAAACGTAAAGAAACAATTTGATATGTGAAGAGATAGAAATTAAGCGTTGCGGTAAGTCGCAGGTCATCATTCCCATACAGTTTGATGCTTTATGATTTTTGTGTAAATTATGAGCTATGTAAAAAATGTCTATATATACAAATAATAATATTATGGAAATAAAATTGTCTATGAGCGTGAATTTACAGGCTTCTCACGTACAAGATTCATAATTTTAGCTATGTACGAAATACTTTCGTATCGCTAATTTCTTAAGATATAATCGTTCAGAAAGCTTTCTAGCACAGACAATGCCTCTTGAGTTAAGCTGTTGTTGTAATCATATGGAATTCATAATGTTTACTGGTTCGTTTGTTTTCCTAATTTGACTAATGTATGAAAATAAAAACATTCCAACACAGACAATGACCCCCTCGGGTATATGTCTTACATCAACTTTCAAACGTGTACGCAAGCTTACCTTGCGTCGTATGATATATATATATATATATATACACATATATACACAAGAAGACTTGTCACTATTTCTCATTTGCATGATACACTGCACTCATCGTGAAATCGACTATTGTGTGTATATAACAACATTTAAGAGGTAAGTAAAAAGATTTGAATATGTTAATAAGTGAATATAATTTTATTGAATACACAGATTTTATTTAAATTGAGCTTATAGTCGTCTATTTTGATTTTGGTCTGTTGCCTAATGAAGCACTTGTGCTTAGGTCGGTTACTGATGTCTCTCGATAAGAACAGGGCTTTTGTTGGGTACGATGTTTGATAGGGTTTGACGGATATTTTTTGATGTGTTTGCGGATTTCCAATTCCAAGTGTTGGAAATACGCTGTCCTGTTTTTTAAAATTTATTCAGGTATTAATCTGTTTTGTTTAAACGTTTGATCTATGTACGTGACCAAACGTACATGTTTTCGTAATGTTTGTTATAATACCTTTTCATGTTCTAGATTTATGGTATGTGCTGTGTGTGTGTGTGTGTGTGTGTGTGTGTGTGTGTGTGTGTGTGTGTGTGTGTGTGTGTGTGTGTGTGTGTGTGTGTGTGTGTGTGTGTGTGTGTGTGTGTGTGTGTGTGTGTGTGTGTGTGTGTGTGTGTGTGTGTGTGTTGAAAGCCTTATGTGTATATGTAGCACATAATGTATATGATAATGAAGCAGGTACTGTTATTATTATAGGAACAAGAAGATGATGAATTCTTATCAGAACATTGAATGGTTAACTGTATCCAAACATACTGTCAGTAAACGAGAGGGAGACGAGCAGATGAATATGTGTACTTCTCAGAACATTGAATTTAAATCGTTAATTGTACCCAAACACACTGCTAGTACATGTGAGGGTGATGAGGTGAATACTAACTACAAAAATTTCAAGAAATTCCGTAAAGTATGCCTTTTCTCTTATTTGTCAATCGTAGACAATTATACAGTATTTTAAATTAGAATATTTTAAAATTATGTATAGGCCTATGTCAACAATCACACCCATTCTCCCTCTACCTCGTATTGTTTCAACTAATTCACATATACAATGATACACACGCGCACGCACACGCACACACACACGCGCTCACATACAAAAACACATTCACTCAAATAATTGATCTGTTGTGTTTGATATTTCTTTGTATTCATACACAGTCTTGATGATGACAATAAATATTGTATAGTATAATTTAATACTCATGTTACTTTAATTATTATACGAGGTTAATCTGTATTATTACATGAGTCATCAATCGTTTAACACGAACATCAATCGCGTAACACAAGTAGTTATGTCGAGTTTAATAATGACTACGACTCAAGAAGCGATTAAAGGTTTTATCAGGTACGTTTATTTACCAGACATTTGAGTTGACGTTTAGACAAAATTTACTGTCGTCACGAGTAGGCCTACTTAAATACGTTTAATACAAAAGGGATTAATTTCCCTACACCTAAGTGCTGTATATGAATGTGTGCGTATTTGCTACATAAAGATTAATATAATTACTCACACGTCTGATCAATAAGATCTTTTGTAAAACTTATTGATTCCGACTGGGTGATTGTAGATTTATTCTGTACTCAGTTTCCGAAATGTATCAATGAAAATACTGTAAGAGTAGAATATATCGAGTACCAAATCCATCAATTTTTCAAATGTTACCGAAACTGAACGATTGCAGTTGTAGTTAGAGAACAATTCTGTAATTTACAAATGTAAAAAAAATTTAGAAATGCATTTTCTCGTAACAAAATACAACGTGCTATTTCATTTTATATTCAAACTATTATTATTATCTGAAACAGAAACAGAACGTTATATAGATTCGAGTGGTAAGTAAGACGCTGTTGCGAAGTTCACAGGTTATATATAGTGCAAGCGTCGATGTGTGTGCAACTGTACTAAAAAAAAAAGCTGTTATGCGCATGCGCAAGTAATTCAAATGTACATTCATAGATGACTGAAAAAGAGATGATTTACATAATAAATGTACGCTTAGACCAACGAAATGATCTTTTGGCGGATTGGGTAGACAGACATGCGACTGAAGTGAAGCACAACAGGGAACTATTATTACAACGTCGCTCCGATTGCCAGTCTCAAGGCGAGACACAAGTTAAAAAAGACTTATCGAATATTTACACCCAGTTCATTACCGACCATGCTGGCGGAGTAAATTATGGCAGATTTGTGAATGATTGGGTGGGTGAAAATTACGTACCACTCTTTCTTGAGTTGTAATATACTTATTTTGTAAATATACATTTGTTAATATACATTTCATATAATCTGTATTTTTGTTTTACATATTTTGGATAAAAATTACATACCACTCTTTCATACAGTATTTTAAATTAATAAAACAGTGATTTTGTATTATTAATACTGATTGCATGTTTTATTTAATGCTTTTTGTCTTAGGTTTTACCATTGAATAGAAGTATTGTACCACAAGTTATTGGCGGTAGTGATTTTTATGTTTCTGAAGCACCCAGAAAAGTAAAGTCCAAGAACCAGCTTAATGAAGTACCAAGCGGTGACAGTAAGACGAGTTACTTACGGATTAGAAAGTAGGACGGACCGATTTAGACGATATAATCACAATCAATGACCCTTGGCTTAAGTTAGTGAATAATTCTGTATCGCTGTGTGTGTGTGTGTATGTGTGTGTGTGTGTGTGTGTGTGCGTGCATAGTTAATCTTTCTATACAGTGGTGTAAATATATATATTTAATCATTTAAACAAATTATGGTTTAATTTATTTCACTATAAACCTCTGAACATGTAAGCAAATATTTGTAAAGTACATTAAATTATGTGAAATGCTACACCGAAAGATTCAAATCATACCTTATTGGTGCTGTCAACTATTTGAATGTGTGAATTTCCTCCGACGTTTGCAACAGCAGCAGCAATACACAATACGCATTACATTAAAACTAGCACTATTATATTATTCATTGATGTACAAACAATTTACATAGCACACACACACAATAGGCTAACATTTATTGTGAAGTCGTTAACGTATGGATTTGTCATCTGTAACAGCATACACACAGGTAATTACATTATAAACTAGGAATTTCTTCCGACATCTGCGGGCGAGAGAGAGAGATGTTGTACAACAGATTTTTGAGGAATAATATTGTGATCGGTAACTGTGTCTAGAGATGTGAGACAGAGACGTTACATAAACACATAGAGACAGCAATACATTATTTCTGTTACAAGTATACGACGCATAAACATATGTCGTGTGTGTGTGTGTGTGTGTGTGTGTGTGTGTGTGTGTGTGTGTGTGTGTGTGTGTGTGTGTGTGTGTGTGTGTGTGTGTGTGTGTGTGTGTGTGTGTGTGTGTGTGTGTGTGTGTGTGTGTGTGTGTGTGTGTGTGTGTGTGTGTGTGTGTGTGTGTGTGTGTGTGTGTGTGTGTGTGTGATCGTAGTAAGATTTTATTTCTTGACACAACCCTTTATCTTGAAATATGATTTTTAGTCGGACGTTGTAAATAATTTTTTAAAATATCACTTACTTGCAAAGGATATACCCTTGCGTACGAGCAGATAACAATATGTAATTTCGTGTATAGTAATCAGAAATGTGTGAGAGAGAGAGCGAGAGAGAGAGAGAGAGACAATTTAATAATGTGTTTGCTCATACAGTTTGAATTTCCCACCACAGCGGTAAACTATGTTTTAAATTTACGTGTACACAGGTTGTATCTTGCAATCACGAAAATTATTATTTAAACTGATAATTGTTTTTATTAAAATCTTACAATGACGAATACCCCTTGCGTACGAGCAGATAACAATATCTAATTCCGTGTATAGTAATCAGAAATGTGTGAGAGAGAGAGTGAGAGCGAGAGAGAGAGAGAGACGTTATTTAGAGACAAAGAGTGAGAGGATGGGGAGGGGGAGTTGATAACTTGATATCGTAGTCGTCAACAGTCATATAATTTACTATAAACTATAATGCGTCTGCTCATATAGTTTGAATTTCCCACCACAGAAAAATGTTGGTAGATCTGTTCTATACACAATAATGCAAGATTGGTAACCCTGATCATATATTTTAATATATACACTATAATACACATAACAAGTTTGATCCCATGCATAGGTTGGTAAACCTGATCATATAGATTTAATATACATTATAACACAACAAATTTGAACTCATGCAAAGGTTGGTAACCCTGATCATATATTTTAATATACATTATATTACATCAAGTTGGAACCCCCCACCACCACCCACCAAGTTTGAACCCATGCATAGGTTGGTAAACCTGATCATATAGATTTAATTTACTGTACATTATAACACGTAACAAATTTGAACTCATGCAAAGGTTGGTAACCCTGACCATATATATTTAATATACATTATATTGCATCAAGTTGGAACCCCCCACCCACCACCCACCCCTGATATGCAAATCAGCTTTATTAAAAAAATAAAAAATTATATTTTCGGAAATTCGCGGATGCGGGTGGTCCATTGAAATCCACCCCACCCCTTGATATGCAAATCAATTTAATTAAAAAAATTAAAAAAATTTATTCGCGGAAATTCGCGGATGCTGCGGGTCCATTGGTGGTGGGGAGAGCGTGGGAAAAAATCTTGGACCGCGGGAACGGCGGCATCTCTTTGACCTAGGCGTGCGAAAGGCGGCTTATATTCGCGGATATGCAAATCAATTTAATTAAAAAAATAAAAATATCAAATTAAAAAATAAAAAATTTTATTCGCGGAAATTCGCGGATGCTGTGCTCCTTTTGGATGCTGTGGTCCAGCGGTGGTGGGGGGAGCGTGGGAAAAAATCTTGGACCGTGGGAACGGCGGCATATCTTTGATCTAGACCGTGGGAAAGGCGGCATTCCTTTGTGGGTCAGGACCAGTATTTTCCCTCTACTGTCATTAACGGAAATTCCGGACGCATTGAAATAATTATTATGATAGTCACGTATCTTATCCTATTTTAATTTGAATCCATAAACCCATTTCTTTTCACTAAATTCAAAAACAGGGAAGTTTCGTGTAATTATATCAACAACATCTGCAGATATCAATAACGGTTTTGGTTTTTTGCACATCAAAGTTAACACTGCAGACTTTGTGAAATTTTGTTCACCGTACTTAATGTTGTATTGTCTGCTGCAATTGTGTTGTTATAACTCGTGTTGTAACATTGATTACGTCGACTGTAACTTTATAGGAGTGTCTTTATGTTGATACGGCGGTCTACTTGATCGTCGTAGGTACAGTGGAAAACAAAATACAAGACACCAATTAAGTCACTAATTACCAGCTTTAATTTTCACAGTTAAAGAGTTCGTAATTAACAACACAGTCTCTTACAACAAATAAAATAAAAATTGTTCATACGCAATAAAATGTCAACTAATATAAAACACAATTGTATTACAATTATACCGCTCGATTATAAAACACAACACTTCACTAACCACTTGAACGCACACAGTATTATCGCCCGATAATAACTCGAACCGCACTGTAATATATCGCAACTGTAACTGAAACTGAACGTCGTTGAGTACTGGTATTTATACCCCCCGAAATACTAGACTATTCCATACTGCGCGTTAGCTCTAACTACGACGTAATTAATTGCGGCCTTGACACAGTCCGCGCGGCTGGCGGCTTCCAGAAAAGTCTCGCAAGCGCATGTTGAAATCACGTAGGCCACAACATTTAGCCGTATTCCTCTGGATCGTTCGAGAAACACGTAGATTGTTCTGTGATGTTGTAACTCAGCCCCTTCCTTAAGCCTGTTTGTCCCAAACTGGCAAACCGTCTCTGAAGTAATACTCGACGAGGCGATCTAGGTGGACGTCCTTGCGAAAGATAATTCTCCGGTTCTTCGAACTCAGTCTCGTATGATCCAAACATCACGTTCCTTGGAATGCGAGTCTTCCGCTCAACCACTAGTTTTGTTGAAATCACTCCCGTTGCGTCATGTACTGATGACGTAAACACCACTGGTTGATCCAAGTCTGTTTGTTTCTCGTCAATAACCTCTTGCGAAACTTCATCTTCAGCAACTTATCC
Source organism: Magicicada septendecula (assembly GCA_034769895.1). Lineage (NCBI taxonomy): Eukaryota > Metazoa > Arthropoda > Insecta > Hemiptera > Cicadidae > Magicicada > Magicicada septendecula. The sequence continues at coordinate 203,891,580 of CM068373.1, read as the reverse complement.
TCCGGGTTCTTCAATTAACTCAGGAACAAGCAAGAGTCTTGTCTCGACACCCATAGTTGGCTTTCCAATCACTTCTTTTGTCGTTACACTTATTTGTACTTCCTCTGCTAGTTCTTCCTTCATTTCCGCTTGCAATAGGGAGGGTTTCTCTTGACCAGACCTGTTGAATTTTTCTTCGACTAATGCCACTTGCTTAATCGAATGGTTGGTAGACCCTGCCATTTAAGCCATGCAAAGCTTTATCTTCTCTTGCCCAACCCTCAGGACATTCTCTCTCAAGTCAACAAGGAATCCGTAGGCATTCATAATGTCCGTGCCAAGAATCACTTCATCGACAATGCCTGCAGCGAGCATTTGGTGGCTAAACTCGAGAAGACCCAGGCGTACACGTATGTCTACCTTTCCTAGCACCTTGACGGGGCTTCCAGTCACTGTCTGTATTGTACAAGAGCTAATTAGAGGATGGTGGTTGCTGACTAAGTCAGGGCGCACAATGGACACTGCTGCGCCCGTGTCATCTGTAAATGATGTTGGCTTATCTTCGGAAAATCCATTAACAATCAAGTTTCCACTGGTCTTATGTAGCGTGGAAACTGTGTGCTGTTTTGGGACTTTCCAGAAAACTCTCGCGAGCGCATGTTGAAATCACGTACGCCACAACATTTAGCCGTATTCCACTGGATCGTTCGATAGACACTACATTGTTCTGTGATGTCGTAACAATATGTATTCTCCGTAACGGTTTCGACATATTATCGGATTATATTCTTACGTCATCAAGACCTAAAGTACAACATTTTTGACAACATCAACTACGTGGATAAGGCGCTGATGAACTGTTCTCTGGAAACTTTGCACAACGGCGTACGTATCACGTTCATTAATCAATGTCTACGAATTCGTTATTGTAAATAGTGGCTGTTTTACGATATTGTGACCGCAAGTGTGCTGTATATGACCTGACGATGGTCTGTGACCAAAATCGATTGTTTCTAAGAATGTGACTAATAAAACTTTTATTGCAAATCGTATGTATGTTACCTTAGGCTATGAACAATAAATACAATACAATAGAAAATTTAAATTATAGGTACCATTAGTAAACAATATTGTGTATAATAAATACTTCACATTATCATTAATTGGAAATAGGGCAATTTACAATTAGTACACTTCTTCTTTTCCACACCGTAATATATCGATACAATCGCATATTAAAAACATCGAAATGTATTTTGGGTACTCATACAGTTACAATCATTTACTTGAATTCGATTCGATAATTCCTAAAAAAATATAGAATTTTGTCATAGTGAAATAAAATGTTTCCATAGATACTACTTCTTTGTTATCAATAACGTAGTACACATATAAAACTTATAAAAATTTACTTCCTCCACCATCAACTACCATTTTAATTTATAAAAAAATTACCCCTCCCTCCTTTAACTAACCTTTTAATTTATAGATATTTCATCTACTTTTCTATAGTGGATTATTACGACCTTCTTTTCAGGATACTTTATTTATCAAAATTTAGTACTTTATTCTAGTTAAAACATAAAACGTTGCAGTTAAATTACCCTTTCCCCGTAACCGACCTTCACCAAAATCAACACGCCTTTAATCTTCTACAACTTAGGTACATATGCAAAAAATTATTTGATTCTGTTTGAATTTACAGCAGTTACCGTTCGTCATAAAAAAAAATTACTCTTGTTAAAACAAAATGATGCTGGTAAACTACTCCTTCCTCTTAACCGATCTTTACAAAAATCAATAAGCCTTGAGTCCTCTACAATTCAGGGACGTATGCAAGAAATTATTTGATTCTGTTTGAATGTGGGCAGTTATCGTTCATCATAGAAAAAATTATTCTTGTTAAAACATAAAACGTACAACGGGGGTGTATAAATTATCGTGCGACGATTGTGAATGCTTTTATGTCGGCCAGACGGGAAGGGGTTTCCAAAAACGTTTTATTGAACATACACCTAAGCACAATCTGAAGGGTCAGACAACACCATCAAACACAAAATCCAACTATGCACGTCACTTGATAAACATAAATCATAAATATACAAGCTTTGTTTCCAACTTGAAACCCACGCATTTTTGTAATAAAGGCACTTATATGAACGCCTTAGAAGAATTTGAGATATATAGGGCGTACAATGACGTACACAGTCGTGACTTCGTGCTAAAGGATCATTTAAATTTTAAATCAAACCCGCCCTACGATACCGCAATAAACCTGTCTACACAATAGCTATTGATAATCAGTTTCCGATCGGTCCGACTCGAGTGCGCACTCAAGTAAAGTGGGTATATGTGTAATCGTTTTCAAATATTTGTATTTTAATATGTAACGACCTCGCTAAGAGTGAATTTTTATTTTATTTATTTCTGATGACGAGACATATAAGGGGACAAATGTAAAACCCTTGTTATCATGGACAGTGAATCGTATACAATGAAGGTTAACGACTTTATCTCAAATACAATATAATAAATCTGAAGTCTGATCCTACACACATTTACGTTAAAAATTTAAACAAGGAAATTAATAAATGCGTAAATTTATTCAATGAATGTGTGAAGAAACATACAAAATTAAAAAAAAAATTGTACTGCCAGAACCTTACCTTGCGATGTTTTCTCGCTCTCGTAACTTACCTTTTACACAATCAGAAGTTCAAGGTCGCCAACATATTTCTTAAGTTAAAATATGTAAAACTTTAGTACTCTTCCCGTTCCTTAACCCTTTAATAATTTCAAAGCAATCTAACTCCCCTTAATCAGAAGATTCCCAGTATCGTGAGACAAATTTGTGTGGACACTGAAATATAGGAGAAGGTTAACGGTGAAATTAGTTATTCTAACACATTGTTGTGTTGATTAAATCAATGTTAATTTATTCAAAAAAACTTACTTCCCTTTTACTAACATTACTTTCAACTCCTCAAACTCTGCACTTTCTTTTCTCTATTCCCTTTGTACAACATCAAAATTATAAATATGAGATTACAATGGCTTAATTAATAATAACATTATAAATGTTTAATTACTATAAAGCTATTCTTGACCAACCAGTAAAGTACTTTTAATATTTTTACATTCTCACACGCACACCCAACCATTATATTGTTTAAATTTCCCCTTTTTATTAATAGAGCTCGTTCTTTAATTCTCGTTTGATTAGATTTAAAATAGTTACTTTCCTGTTTTGCGCATTACTGCTGTGGCCGTCTTCACGTGGTTGCAACACTACCGTTTATTCGCTTTTGTTCACTTTAGGTTCGAAATTCACTGTTTAGCTCTTTGATGTAAATTATTTTGGTTCACATTTTTTATTTCTGTTTTACGTCAATTCACTTTTTATTTGTCGGCCGACTTTAAAATTTTGCTCAAGCACTGATATAGAGAACCGCGCGTTAACACACCCGCGCGGCTCTGAAGTTGAATGCCGACTGCCGTGTCCCAAAAAATGGCTAACACCTCTCTCGGCGTTCACCTGCCTTGTTTCTCCACAGGAAGCAGGTCTCATTGTAGATTTGATTGGTTCATTCTATTAGCGAAAAAGGTCTCGCCTTTACCGCGTGGTGCATTTTGGGTTCGAGTCTATATATTTTTTCCCATAACCTTTCTCGTCCCCTGAGCACATGTCGAATTTTACGTTGCAAAAGGCGGCACACACGTGCGCTCGTACGCACAAATGCGCACCCTTCTGATAACTTGCATTCCCAGACTCTTAATTGCTTTTGTGCCTCGCACGGCTTGGTACCGCACTGACTACAAGGTATTCAAAAAATGTCAAGCGTTTGTGATCAAAACGTTGTTCAGCTTGAGTTGCGACTACTTTTTACAATTATTAATGAATATAATAAATCCCCGTTTACGGGAGTTTGTCCCGTTACAATACCCCTCCAATGAGAGGTTTTCTGTCGAAACAGAAAAACTCTCATTGCCTAAAAACCTAAGAGGATTAGCTAGGATATGGCGCCAACAACCCCCTTAAATCCTTATTACAATCATGGGTAACTTACCCCCTAGTTCGGTGACTGCGGCTGCACCTGGATGACCTTGTAACCCCTCTTTAACTTAAGCAGTAAAAAAAAAGATTATTTTTTTTTGATTTTTTTTTTTTTTGTAAAGAGGGGCCACAAGTTAATTAGAACTAGGCTAAAGCCTAGAGAAGCCAAAAATGCGCTGGATCCAGTGAGACGGGACTTGCAATGAAAACTCATGAATTAAACAATTAACAAATCCCTTTTATTATTCTATCTCAGTAAACACATTAATAATAAAATAAATAAACCCAACAGTCATAATCTATAATTCCCTTAAATGGTCAATTAAATAAAGTATACTCTCTCAACAAGGTCACCTGAAAATATTTATTAACCCCAAAAAAATAATTTGCTATCTCTCTTTACAAATGAATTGAAATTTAAAACCATGACTATACTTGAAATAAGGTTTCCATTAAAATATTAATAATATATAGAATTTATTTTATATTTTCTCTTTAGAATGCTCCATTGAACTTAATGGAGCTAAATGGTATAGATTCCTTGATAATATTAATTATAATAATAATAACTCAAACAAATTAAATAAATTTTAAAGGGTGACAATTCATATACTTGTTATTAAAGTTAAATAAAATAAATTATTTTCTTAAAGAAATGATCAGCAATGATTAATTGAGATAGAATACCTGTTATAAAAAATGAAAAGGATATATATACATAATTCCATGTATCAACTTTCTTTTATAAAAAGACAAACACCCTATATCTAAAGTCCCCACCAAAAATACACTAAATGTACAATACATATAACCCCCAAAATGCATACACAAATATACAGAACAGCACATGTTCCACAATACAAATACATTACACAATACCATACAATACAATATATAAGGATCTCTGGCCATGCCTTTTTTTATAATATTACCCCCATGATGTAGATAAATTATTACTGCTTTTATAAATATCCCAGTTAGGATAACAATTTACTTGGGTGATCATACATCACGTGTATTAGATAATGCTTAAGCCTTCAGTAGTCCCCAGGATATAATAACTTTCAAAATTCTGGCTAAGTGCCTAATGCTGTTATACAATTCTGCCCCACTGGGCTCTATTACTGTGACAAATAAAAAATATTTAAAACAATGAACACCCCCCAGTTATCATAAATAATTTAAAGAATTTATATATACTGAAACATTGCCAAGTAATGAAAATAGAAATATGGCGTAATATTATAACCCTATGAAAAATACTTTTGGCCCAGAGACCGACATGTTAATTGCCAGTTGATGCATCTTTTAACTTGTCTCAACAACAAGCTCATACTGTATGAACATGCACCCATTCAGGATGAAACGTGTGGAAAATGCACCTACCTACCCCAGAAATTTCTATACAATAAGAATTAAACTGATTTTAAAATTTAGAATATATATATTGTGCCGTACTGGGTTCGGCAGTGTATTATAAGAATTTTAAAAACGAGCGCCGCTGACGTCACGCACGGCCACACGGCTACGGTAGGTTGTTGTTGGCACACAAATGCTGTGCAGCAACGCAATTCAGTTGGCCCGGCCAGCTGTTTCTGTATATTCCTGCATCCAGAGTTTACTTGGCTAGGCCGACACATTGAATCGGCCTCATTTCTGTTCTGTCCTCCAACCTGGTCATCTGCTCTCGACTGGCGGCTACCGTTTGTTCTGGACTTCCTCGGCTATCACTATGGTTGGCTAGATAAAGTGTAGCTCCAGGTATGTACAAGTCAGCGGGTTCTGAAAATATTCTAACCCCAAATATATTTTTACTTTTCAGCCTCTATTATAAATTATACTTGTGTGTGTGTGTGTGTGTAGAGCAGTTTTCGATGTGTGCGTTAACGCAATTACAAAATTAAATTGATATGAGTGTAAATGTTGTGGGCTAAATTGACTTCAATAAAGAAAATACTAATGCATCTCGCACTCAGCTGTGTTTGGTGTTATTAACAGTTATGAAATACGTAATTAATTAATTGTCATATTTCAACGAAATACTTAAAAGGTAGTTGGGACATAAGTGAAATAAGTCACAGCTGAGGAGCTTAATACTGTTTAATATGAATTAGTGGCGATGTGTGTGTGCTGTTGATGTGTAAAGTTAGTGTTGGAAGTTAATGTGGACGGCCTATGTGGCGTATTTTCTTTATGACACCCTCTACAACCTATTGTATGTCCAGGTGCTCGAACAAGGGCGAGATGGGTGTCGGGTGGACGTACATCTGTCCACCCTAATGGCAGAGACAATCTTATAGCCACGATGCCGTCAGTCGAGGACAACTTAGGACTCTTCCAACGCTAAGCTGCACCCGGGACTTGTGACACGACTGTGACATCACTGATCCGCGCCTATACGGACTAAGTACACCGGACTATCCAGGTGGGAAAATTCTGATTATCTATTTCTCTCTCTACAACATGGTGAATGCACAGAAGCCGCCAGAAGCTCACTCGTGAAGTTCTGACCGTTATACTCTAGCACTAACTCTCATGTTCAATTATGTTATTGCATGTGTGAACATTACCGCAGTACACCTAATGAAGTATCTTATAACTGTATAATGTGTAAGAAATTACACACATACACACACATCCGCAGTTTGCTGTAAGATCTAACTTTTCATCTAATTAAGACCATTAGGGAGTTAATTATCTTGTGCTATCATGTCATCTGGTCATGGCTGAGTTTTAATCACGTAACGGGGGCTGTCTGATGCTTTAAATGAGAAACTATTTTCTTTCACACACATACTTAGCGCTTAATGATTAAAGTCAGGGTCGTTTAGCTGGTTGAGTCTCGGGGCGGTCACTTACATTCTCTGGTGTGAACTACCAAGGCAAATCTATGCTTAGGAGCTGAGATATTCAGTTTACGCTGTCATTGATATTTGTACATATCTATACATATTAGGGTGCATTCATTTACTGTAGTTGGAATGGGTTTATGAGGAAGTTAGTGCTGAAATGAGGGATGTTTTGTTATTCATGTCGTATATGTGTTTGTGTGTGTAATTTTACTATATTTTGCTGGGGGAATATGTAATGGATTTAAAAAAGAGAAAAACCATAAATGTGCTTACTGAGACAACAGGCTAGCCTATTTGATACTATACAACACTTATGGATTAGTATTGCTTTTATGAATGAGATTATTACTAACTTTGACTCATACATAATCAGGCAGAAATTTTGCAATTACGTTAGTATCAAATTCACTTACTTTGTGACATTAGGAATTAATTGATATACATATATATATATATATATATATATATATATATATATATAATTCTGCCTTTAATGGTGTGCTCACACAATCAAGAACTTGTCATTTATGTAACTTCTTACAGGTTTAATAAAGCACACGCTTGTTGGTTAAAAGACTTTCTTTTTCATTTGCAAGTCCTGTCATTCACCTGGGGGGACATGTCTGTAATTGTATTTGGGCCTTGCACACTTTTGCTTCCTCTAGGTTTTTCACCTAGTTCTAAAAATGATGTCTCTCCCCTTTTACAAAAAAAAACTTAAATAAAAAAAAAAATAAATAAAATTAAATAAAACAAAGATTCAAAAAAAAAATTTACAAAAACTTAGAAAAATATAAGGGGGGTTTCAAATGTTAGATCAGAGCGTGGTTATGATTCTAGGTAGGTATTATTTCTGCCTTATTTTTTCTTTTCTTTTGAACTTGAGAAATTTTAGAATCTGGGGACTTACATTTATTTCCTTAAATGAATCTTGGTGTGGCTACAGACATGTCAGCTGGTGTTAGGACTTGCAAATTATTTCAAATTATTTTTAATTAGAATCCAAGTGTTGCAAGAAAACTTAATGGTAGTGGAACGAATTAATAGAAAGAATAACCAGGAAAAAATAGCACATTTTATAAAATGAATAAGGGGTTGATGAAGTTAAAATAATTTAATATGTGTTAGTGTTTAAGTGATTATTTTGTGATGTTGAGTGTGAGATGAATTTTGAAAAAGGGGTTATAGGAATGTGATTGATTTTTTTTTAATAAAGGTGTGCTGATTGATTTTACTTGCACATACCCTGGAGCTCAACCAGATTCTGGACGTGATGAGGGCCGTCAGTACTTGTCGATTTTGATTGTGATTTGTCTCCTGGATTAGACTACGTGTTTTATAGCACCCCGTTATATGGTAATTGTTTATTGAGGGCGATGCGTTGCAGTACCATGTATTTTGAATGCGGTTATGGTCCGACCAAGGGCATGGATGTGATAGTTTATATTTTCGATTATATCGAATTTTATGTGTACTTGGTGAATGGTATGTAGTGAGTTAGTTTGGTTGTTTTGTGTCGTGTTCTCTTCTGGGCATTTTGTATGGCTGTTTCTCTGCTTTTATGACACCCATCTCGTCGTATCGCTAGAGCATTCTGGAGCCGCTTGTATGATCAAGTTCTTCCTGTCGTTCTCTTTAATTATTGCTTTTACGTGGTGTGTGTGTGGATTGCGCGGTCATGTCCATTTCTTTGAATGTGGACTTGTTTGTCAAAGATGAGCTCGAGTGGGAGGTCCGGTTCCGGGGACGGAAGCCGCAGGAGACTGTTGTTTCATTAAGGAAGCAACTCCGCGAAGCTCTTGCCTCCGGTGAGGCACCGAGTGGGAGAGTATTACTTACGGATGTCACAGCCGAGGTGGAGCTGTGCTCGGAAAAATTTTCAGAACTGCGCGATTTGGCCGAAGGCCTGCAGTCGGCGGCACCCACCTCTACGGCTAGACAGAGGGTACGCCAACGTTTACAACATGTTCTATGCCGTTTACAGAATGCTGAATCACAGGCTACCACCTCGGAATTAGAGAAAAATGTTGTCACTCTTAGGGAGCAAGTGGCGATGGCATTGCGGGAGTTTTCTCTCGGCCAGCGTCGCCACGTGGATACGAATTCCGGTTCTTCTTCATCTTCTGTTGAGACGGCAGCCAGGGTGGAACCCCCTGTCCATGTTTCTGCCTTTTCGGATATGGCTACAGCGAGCTATCACAAGCTCCCTACCCCACTGTCGGATGTCATTCAGCGTCTCCCAGTTGTCGATGGTCTGGATCCCGAGGCGCTTTTGAGATTCTTACGCATATTTTTTCAGTTGGCCGATTTCCCTGGGCTGTCGGAGCGGACTTTGCTTGAGCTCATTTACCCGTACTGTCGGGGATCTATGGCTGAGCGCGTGACAAGTACCCTTAGGGATGGCGGTGGCATTGACCATTTCCATCGGGAAGTCCTGGACGCTTTCGTACCGGGAAGGTTACACGACCGGTTAAGACATAAACATTTTTATAGAGTTCAAGCAAGCGGAGAGTCCCTTGCTCATTTCATATCCAGTGTTAAAGACGCGGCCCGGATCCTGAGGCTGGGGTTGTCTGAGTCTGAAGTTATTCACACTATTTTGGAGGGCGTGACGCCGGAGGAACGGTCACGTTTGACATTCGCTGTCCGTCCCCAAAGTTTTATTGATTTGGACCGGCTGTGCGCCGAGTCAACCACTATACGGGGTAATGACGATATTAGAGCCCACGAGGCTAGGAGGCGTTCAGATCGCCCTGATTTAGAGCGACGAGTCGGGCAGCCCGGGTCTTGGGGTCCTCGGCCTGCGCCGGTTCAGAGCTGTGAGGTAAGAGAATTATTCTGTTCTAGGTGTCATAGATCCGGTCACGTTGCGCGCTATTGTCACGATGCTAGACGGCGTCAAGGGACTTCCCGAAATGGTAACTTTTCAAAAAACGTAAGCTCTCGGGGAAGATAAGTAGGGAGTGGTCTTCCCCGTTAGGCCGTTCGGTTCCGGTTTCACTTAACCCCAGGCGGGTAGTAAATCCCGGATCATCTGGCTCTAAGGTCCTGCGAACTGTCCCCAACTACAGTTCAGTATGCCCCTTCCTGTCGATCGAGTTGAAAAAGGGTCAGCTCAGAGCCTTGGTTGACTCTGGATCAGCCCGATCCATTATTTCATCTAGAGTATGTGAGGACCTTGAACAACAGGGCTTACTATTAGGGTCGGATCGGTCTTCCGTGGTATGCTGGACTGCATCGCGGGAAATTCTGCCCATCTCCCGGGTGGTTTCCCTAAGTATTAAAATCGAGTGTTTTTCATGGGAGAAACCGATTTTTGGTTTCTCCGGCTCTGGGAGTCGACTGCATTGTGGGTGCCGATTTCATCTCCAAGAGTGGTCTCGTTTTAGACATACAAGGGCACCACTGTTATTTTAAATTCAATCGGGAGGTTGTCATTCCTTTCCTTGGGTACCAGGGAGCCAAGGGAGGTATCCAAGAGGTTGTGTGTCCCGATTCAGAAAGAGACCATCTCACTCCGTCCCAGAAGCATGCTTTGGATCATTTGTGTGAGCAGTTCCCCACTGTATTAACTCCCAACTTGGGGCTCACACATCTTTTGGAGTATAAAATCCGTTTGACGGACTCCGCTGTAGTACGTTCACACCCATACAAATTCGCTTCTCCAAAGATGGATGTTCTTAGAGAGAAGGTTCAAGAGTTGCTTAAACAAGGGGTCATTGAGCCTTCCAACTCTAGTTATGCAAGTCCAGCATTTCTGGTGCCCAAGCCTGGGGGTAAACAGCGTATGGTCATAGACTATCGCAAACTAAATGCTAATATTGAGGTGGATTCAGTTCCTCTTCCCGATTTACATTCCGCTTTCGATTGGTTTAGTGGGGCCAGGTACTTCACCATCTTTGACCTCAATGCCGCTTATCATCAGATTCCTCTGTCTAAGGAAAGCCGCCCTTATACGGCATTCTGTGTGCCATGGAATCTTTATCAATATACTAGAGTACCCATGGGTCTGGCCGTGGGGGCTCAAACCCTCACGCGACTACTCGACACTGTATTCCATGATGTGAAATTTAAATTCATTTTCAATTATCTTGATGACCTCTTAGTCTACAGCAAAACGTTCGAGGAGCATCTGGGTCAACTGAGAGAGGTGATGCGCCGATTGAGGAGTGCTGGCCTCACTATCAATCCAGACAAAGTCAAATTTGCACAAAAGAGTATTTCGTTTTTGGGGCATCTCGTTTCATATGGGGGTGTGACGGTCGACCTGGAGAGGACACAAGGCATCCGAGATTTTCCTCCCCCTAGGGATGCGAAAGGTGTTGCCAGATTCGTTGGCATGGTCAATTTTTATCGTAGATTTATCCCTAATGCCGCGGAGATTGCCGTACCTTTAAACGAACTCAGAAAGAAGGGTACCAAATTTGTGTGGGGAGAGAGGCAACAGCGGGCCTTTGATACCCTCAAGGAGACGATCGTCTCTCCCCCTGTGTTGAGGATGCCTGATTTTTCAAAAAAATTCATTTTGCAAACGGACGCGAGTTCTGTTGCGCTCGGGGCGGTTCTGTCCCAGGAAGTCGATGATGCTAGGCAGCCGGTGGCATTTATATCCCGAACCTTGACCCAACAAGAAAGGAAGTCTTCAGTGTACGAACTAGAGTGTCTTGCTGTCGTGTACGCTCTAGATAAGTTCAGGCGTTTCTTGGAACACGCTGAGTTCCTCCTGGAGACCGATAATCAGGCACTCTCCTGGCTTCTCGCTCATCCCCGGCAGCTGGGTAAAATAGGGCGTTGGGTGGTCAAGACCTCATCCTTTAAATTCAAAGTGCAACACATCCGGGGAACACAAAATGTTGTTGCCGACGCCTTGTCACGAATGTTCTCGCAACCCAGCGAAGCCAATTCTGAGCAACCCTGTTCCGTTCTGCTGGATTTTCCTTTGGCTTTTACTGATGTGTTACCCCATCAGTTAAATGATGAAGAGTTGGGTCCTATCATCCAACACCTAAAAGAGGGTAACGTGCAGGTTCCATATTTTTTGTCCAAGGGCGTCCTGTGTTGCCGAGAACGAAAAGGACGTGCCCCGAAGGTGGTGCTGCCTAGCAAACTCGTGCCAATGGTCTTCAGTTACTATCATGATTCCCCAATAGGTGGCCATAAGGGAATTTCGAAGACCATTTCCAGTATTAGGAGGCATTTCATCTGGAAGGGCATGGACAGGGACATCGCGGCTCGTGTGAAAGCATGTCATCTCTGTGGCTTGAGTAAGCCTGCTCAAAACACTAAATTGGGTCTATTGTCATCTGATGTGGCGAGCAAACCAATGGAGAAGTTATTCATAGACTACGTGGGACCTTTCCCTCGTAGCAAGTCGGGTAATGCTTACCTACTTGTTTGTGTGGATGCTTTTTCCAATTTTGTCTGGCTACTGCCCTTACGACAGGCAAACACTCTCTCAACCATCCTTATGCTACAGTCCCATGTCTTTCAGCATTTCGGTTTTCCGTCCACCATTGTCTCTGACAATGGACCACAGTTCATTTCCAAAGATTTCCGGCGAATGTGTTTCGCTAACGGCATCAAACATGTGACCACTTCCCCGTACTACCCTCAACCGTCCCACGCAGAGAGATTTAACCGGAATCTCCGTTCAGCTCTCATCGCCTACCATGCTGAACAACATGATTGTTGGGACCTCAATTTGAAGTGGTTGCAATTGGCATTTAACACGGCCCTACACGAGAGTCACAAGGCCGTACCCTTTGAAGTCATGTTTGGTTTCTCGCCAAGTTTGCCGTTGGACAATTTGTGGCACATTGAGGATCTTCTACCTAACGATCCGAAGGTCACGACTGTGGACAGATGGCGGGAGGTCCGGAGGAATTTGCTTCGTGCGCACGAACGCGTCCGTAGTCGCTACAATCAGGGGCGAACTCCGAACCCATTTAAGATTGGCGACTTGGTCTACTGCCAGAGCCATCCGATCAGCTCAGCCATAGATAGGAGGGCCGCTAAATTATGTTATCGTTGGTCGGGACCATACCGCATTCTTCGGTTTGTGTCGCCCGTTACAGTGAAATTGGGTGATCCCGGTGGGGATGTTGAAAGAGTAACCACTCATATTTCCAAGCTAAAGTTTTGCCATAGGGCATGAGTTAGTGATGACAGTTTTGTCCCATAGAAGGGGGGAATACTATTTGGGTTCCTGGATCTCAGTCATTAGATTTGGGAGGCCTTGGTGGTCAGTACTCAGAGCTGGCGCCAGCGATTCTTCTCTTTCTCCTGTTCTTTTCTGTCCCTTATATCTGCATGCGGACCAGGGCCCGGCGAGCATGCAGGACTCACACTTACATCTTCTCCTTCAGACACACATTCACTGACTTACACCTCTTCCTTCTGCTTTTCGTTTTCCTGTGTTACTGAACTCACCAAGAGCGATTTAGAATCTGAGATTTCCCAGGTTTCCCGCAGCCGCCGTGCTTGAGGACTGGTTTGTTTTGGGTCAACCATGTTGCCCTTTTGGGGTGAGGGTGTGCCGTACTGGGTTCGGCAGTGTATTATAAGAATTTTAAAAACGAGCGCCGCTGACGTCACGTACGGCCACACGGCTACGGTAGTTTGTTGTTGGCACACAAATGCTGTGCAGCAACGCAATTCAGTTGGCCCGGCCAGCTGTTTCTGTATATTCCTGCATCCAGAGTTTACTTGGCTAGGCCGACACATTGAATCGGCCTCATTTCTGTTCTGTCCTCCAACCTGGTCATCTGCTCTCGACTGGCGGCTACCGTTTGTTCTGGACTTCCTCGGCTATCACTATGGTTGGCTAGATAAAGTGTAGCTCCAGGTATGTACAAGTCAGCGGGTTCTGAAAATATTCTAACCCCAAATATATTTTTACTTTTCAGCCTCTATTATAAATTATACTTGTGTGTGTGTGTGTGTGTAGAGCAGTTTTCGATGTGTGCGTTAACGCAATTACAAAATTAAATTGATATGAGTGTAAATGTTGTGGGCTAAATTGACTTCAATAAAGAAAATACTAATGCATCTCGCACTCAGCTGTGTTTGGTGTTATTAACAGTTATGAAATACGTAATTAATTAATTGTCATATTTCAACGAAATACTTAAAAGGTAGTTGGGACATAAGTGAAATAAGTCACAGCTGAGGAGCTTAATACTGTTTAATATGAATTAGTGGCGATGTGTGTGTGCTGTTGATGTGTAAAGTTAGTGTTGGAAGTTAATGTGGACGGCCTATGTGGCGTATTTTCTTTATGACACCCTCTACAACCTATTGTATGTCCAGGTGCTCGAACAAGGGCGAGATGGGTGTCGGGTGGACGTACATCTGTCCACCCTAATGGCAGAGACAATCTTATAGCCACGATGCCGTCAGTCGAGGACAACTTAGGACTCTTCCAACGCTAAGCTGCACCCGGGACTTGTGACACGACTGTGACATCACTGATCCGCACCTATACGGACTAAGTACACCGGACTATCCAGGTGGGAAAATTCTGATTATCTATTTCTCTCTCTACAACATGGTGAATGCACAGAAGCCGCCAGAAGCTCAATCGTGAAGTTCTGAGCGTTATACTCTAGCACTAACTCTCATGTTCAATTATGTTATTGCATGTGTGAACATTACCGCAGTACACCTAATGAAGTATCTTATAACTGTATAATGTGTAAGAAATTACACACATACACACACATCCGCAGTTTGCTGTAAGATCTAACTTTTCATCTAATTAAGACCATTAGGGAGTTAATTATCTTGTGCTATCATGTCATCTGGTCATGGCTGAGTTTTAATCACGTAACGGGGGCTGTCTGATGCTTTAGATGAGAAACTATTTTCTTTCACACACATACTTAGCGCTTAATGATTAAAGTCAGGGTCGTTTAGCTGGTTGAGTCTCGGGGCGGTCACTTACATTCTCTGGTGTGAACTACCAAGGCAAATCTATGCTTAGGAGCTGAGATATTCAGTTTACGCTGTCATTGATATTTGTACATATCTATACATATTAGGGTGCATTCATTTACTGTAGTTGGAATGGGTTTATGAGGAAGTTAGTGCTGAAATGAGGGATGTTTTGTTATTCATGTCGTATATGTGTTTGTGTGTGTAATTTTACTATATTTTGCTGGGGGAATATGTAATGGATTTAAAAAAGAGAAAAACCATAAATGTGCTTACTGAGACAACAGGTTAGCCTATTTGATACTATACAACACTTATGGATTAGTATTGCTTTTATGAATGAGATTATTACTAACTTTGACTCATACATAATCAGGCAGAAATTTTGCAATTACGTTAATATCAAATTCACTTACTTTGTGACATTAGGAATTAATTGATATACATATATATATATATATATATAATTCTGCCTTTAATGGTGTGCTCACACAATCAAGAACTTGTCATTTATGTAACATCTTACAGGTTTAATAAAGCACACGCTTGTTGGTTAAAAGACTTTCTTTTTCATTTGCAAGTCCTGTCATTCACCTGGGGGGACATGTCTGTAATTGTATTTGGGCCTTGCACACTTTTGCTTCCTCTAGGTTTTTCACCTAGTTCTAGAAATGATGTCTCTCCCCTTTTTCAAAAAAAAACTTAAATAAAAAAAGAATAATAAATAAAATTAAATAAAACAAAAATTCAAAAAAAAAATTTACAAAAATTTAGAAAAATAAAAGGGGGGTTTCAATATATATATATATATAATGAACCCTAAATTGAACTCGATAAATTACCAATAGAAAGAATGACTTAAAATCTGTAAAGAAACACATATGCTGAAATAAGAGAAAATTATGGGTTTGAATGCAGAACAGTGCAAGAAGACATGCCAGTCTCTGAGCTGACAATTTTACCAGAAATTTAATAAAATTTACAATTAATTTTACACCCTGTTCACACACTAAACTGTCCCATCAATTGGGGATCCAATTAAATGTTTAAGACTTGAAAATGTTGTAGTTGATAGAGAGAACTGGTCACTGGGTATTATTGAGTGCTGACTCTATGTGTACATAATAATTGGTTTTGTATCGCCTGATTTTGTCCATGAAGGGTTTTAAGGTGGCAATCTCGTGGTCTACATTATAGGTGTTGGAGTGGCCTTCTGGCGATTCCTCCGGTAGTGAAGAGGAGCTTTAAGGTGTTAATAGTTCAGCCATGTAGTAGGGTCTTGTATTTCTCGTCTGTTCGGTGGACCCTGATTACACACCATTATATATATTAGCCAGAGTACACAACACAATGCCCCACTAAAGTTTCCACACCCCCCAAAATACATATATAAAGTTAACATAGCTTTAGAGCTACTTAAATATAACTTGACAAATTTATATGGCCAACATGCCCTATTTGAAAATCTTTAGAACAGTAATTCTTCATAATATTAATTTCACTCAATGCGGGTTACCATGTTTGCAATTTGACAATTAATTATGGCTTTGTACCATTTCATAGACTTTATACATAGTGTGAATATGTAGCTACCACGTGGTTGAGGTTAATTCAAATTACATAGTTTTCACTATAGTAATTAATATGAATTGGTGATTATTTACTTTCAAAATGTGCCTTAGTAAGTTTCCAGATATTAATAAAGTTTTACTGTTAATTCTAGTAAAACTTGTATGCCATCTAAACCAACTACGATTGTGCAATAACCTAGGTACGTAACACGAATCTGGTTACATTCATGTTAAGATATATTTTAAACTTAGATTTTTGTATTTAATTTACTTAACCTTTTAGTGCCGAAATTCGGTCACGTGAATGGAATATAGTTTTATAAAGTTTTAAAAATTTTACCATCAAAGTGCGTATTGTACAACAGCCACGCCCCTTTCAAAAGTTACTAAGAAATTACTTAGGCTTATTAAAAACAGTTTTCTCTAGTGAAATATTATATTCTATTAATATGAAAGTATAAACGACACTTACCGCAGCCATTTATCTGATTAGCCAAACATAGCGTGAAGGCTGGAAGGTGTAAAATTCTTCATTCTCTACCGGAGAACCAAAAGGCGGCCATGATCGTTGAAATTAGAAGGCAGACAGACTTAATCACAAAAATTCCTGTCCACTTCGCCTGCCTACAGAGCTTGGCGCTAGGTGCCAGCACCTGGAGTTTTCATACCGCGGCTAAGCACCAGATGCCGACACCGATCAACGCTCACTTGGTAAACTAGAATGGTGCTTATCTATGCTACAAGAGCGCAGCAGCGATAAAACGCTATAAATTAATACTGCGTACTGCCTATAACTACAGGCCGTATACTCAGTGGTTTTGCGCCGTCTCTCCACTAGAGAGCAGCTCACTGCTTTTAACGTTTACAGGGGCGTTATTTTCTGGGCAATCGCCGATTCTGCGTGACTCGGCACACCCTCACCCCAAAAGGGCAACATAGTTGCCCCAAGGCTAACTCACAGCCTCTTGGCTAGTCCTCGGAAATCTCAGAAATTTCTCCGCTCTTGGGAGAACAGAGGCTCAGAAAAAAAACGAAGGAGACGAAAGAAGGTATGTAATATGTAAGTGTGCGGGTACTGCATGCTGACTTGATCAGAGTCAGCACACAGCACAAGAGAAGAAGGAGAAAAGACGAAAGGGTCTTATCAATGGCACCGTCTGAGTTCTGACCTCCCAAGGCCTCCCAAAACCAAACTGAGACCCCAAACTAATACCCTTCTCAGGACAACAACTATTTCCCCCCTCTCTCACAGGACTGGAAAATCTCGACGCCAATGCAACCATCTCCATGCGACCCTCTCCGCCAGGCCAACCCCACAGGACCGCCCCAACACGTCACACTCTCTGGTGACCGCCACCTACTCCTCCTGTTGCCACTCACATACGCGTCCAAAGACCAAAACAAGGTATCTAATACCTTGATATGTGAGTGCCCATAACACGACTGTCCACATCTGGACTAACCAGCCATATGCTGCAAAACAAGGCATCACAAATCCTTGACATATGTAACTGGCCCCAAAAAAAAAACATCCCTACACTAGGGCGGACGGCCCCTATTAGCCGGACAGAGAAAACCGCATAGAGGGCACGCGAACGTCAATCCCTCTACTTGCTCTTCAATACTGCTTAACTAGCCATGGGGTTTTACTTCAGTACGGCAACGTCGAACAACCTACACTTAATCAAAATAACCTACCACAGAAATCAACTGGGGAATGCGGCATGGCCAGGACCCTACAATTATCGACGACAACTACAACAAAGAAAAATGAAAACGACACTAAACTCACTACCCACGTAGTCACAACTCTTCCAACTAACTTCTCTCTAACTCCTCTCGGATATTTTTTTCTTTTTCCTTTTCTAATTTTTTTTTTGCTTTTTCCTTTCTAATTTTTATTTGTTTTTTGGTTTTTATATTGTTTTCTAAGGGGAGGGGTAGGAAAATTGGGAAGATGACAAGGGCAAGGATCATTGAAAGTTCAACAGCTAGGACTAAGGATAAGGACATGGTTCCCTCCGAAAATAAGGATGGGTGGAGAAAACCAAGGCTCGCGGAGGCAGGGGCGCAACCCTGAAGTAGATGAACACCACTGGGACTGTGGGGAACATCTACCCGCTACCCGTTAACCGCTTTGTCTCACCTTTTTATGACGAACTTTAGGAACCCGTTCCTTTTGGACGTCACTATCTGAGAAACTATCTCGTGTTGAGCAGTACTGATTTATTTCTTCTAAATTAGAATCAAGGTAACTTACCTGACTACTTTTACCCCGATTTGGATTATCCTCAACCTCTAACTCCTCTGCTTCTATCTTCTTCTCTTCTACAATTTCCCCTGATTCTCTTTCTTCCACCTCTTCCTTTTCCTCCTCTACATAATCCAAATCACCATCACGACACTGCACATCTTCATCTTCTAGCTGCTCACCTGGTCCACCCGAAACTTCTTTCCCTTCCTCGGAATCCTCAACACTACTTACAGAAAGCGTCTGCACATCTTCACACACTACATCATTCTCACTCACAAACTCTACAACGCTGCCCCCCAGTTTCTCCCCAACTTCTACCTCATCTACTTCTACCACACTTGCAGACTGGACATCCCCTTGTCCATCCGCAACATCAGAAACACTTGCAGCCTCCCTAACACTTACACTTATACTCCCCTGCGTAGCGTTTGCAGACCACTCTTCTGCCTCCTCCTTCGATTCCTCTTCTTCACCACTCTCAGCAACTACAACTTCATCAACATTTCCCAACCTGGAATCCAGCTGTCCAGGTCCATGTGCAATGTCTAAATTAAATTCTACTGACGATGGTAAAGCTCCAACATCAAGTGACTTCTCATCTCCCGTCATAGGCGATGATGATGTTACTGTATCTGGATCTGTCACGAACAACACAGGAACAAATTCTGCGACCTCTGGATTCAACCAGGACGTCCTCTCTGAGTCCTGTAATTCAATATCAACAGACGTGTTCTTGTTGTCTAGTATTGATCCACAGAAGTTACTTCGCTTTTCTTCTTTCTCCTCACCTTCTTCCTTCACCTCTCTCTTAGGCACTGGTAATTCCTCTGGAAGCTTTAAAGTTTCTTTACTCTCCAAATAGGAATAACTTGCTATCGGCTCCCTACTTGCCGATGTTGGTTTACTAATGTAACTTCCTCTTTCCCTGTTAGTTTCGTAATTATTCATTTTCTCTGCTGTAACCGTTGCTACAGTCCTCTCACTTGCCACCCCCCTGTAGCATCCATTACTTCCGGAATATTCAGCTTTTCTCCGACCGCCATGTTTATCCTTCTTGGCTCTTCCTGACAGACCACTGGAGTATTGGGCATCCGTAGCCCCTCTTCCCCGGTACTCGTCCCCTGCTCGGACAGTATTCGAAACAACACATAATCGGGACAGATCCGCAAAACAACGTGGACGTTCTGCAAATATTAAACGGGATCTCTCTTGGGAATTCAGTCCTTCCAGAATTGTTTGGATGACTTCGGTCTCGGGCAACCCTAATCTTAATATCCGGGCAGCTTTCCGTATGTCCTGCACGTAGTCCCCCAACGCCTCTCCGTTGGCCTGTAAACGATAGAATGAATCCCACTTAAGCTGGGAACGTCGTCGAAGTGGTATGAAGTAATGCAACACTTCCCCATGAAAAGCGTCGACACTGCCACCCCGACGCAGAGTGTTGGTGACCAACCCTGCCAACGAACCCTGGCAATACGGGTATATAAGGGACAAGACCTCCCCATAGGATACACCCGGATAATCTGCCAACTGCAGGACAAGATCCAAGAAAACCAGCAACTGGTCCTCATCAAATGCATCTACCACCGAAAGTTTCTGGAGAACTCCTGAAAGAGGGTGGGGCAATTTCTGAAAGCATAGCGCCGCCAGAATTACACAATTCGCAATACACTATCAACAAAGCATAACCCCCACAAAACACCTGACACCCTACAAACTAATAACAATAATAAGACAGGAATAAGAAAAACTCAAGTACAAAACTCCTTCAAGTAGACTGCGGGTCCACCTACCGTTGCGAGAACCTAGCCCACTACCTGAACTGCTCTCACTCTTCAATTACTCTACACAAATGGAACGCGACACACACACACACAAATACACAACACGACAAAAACACCGACCAACGAAAATTTATTTAAACAATTTCTCAATGTTACTTCGGCTACCGTATATCGGAGGAAACCGACCGCCGATCGGGCCATACCGCATAATTAATAAAACAACACCTCCCCAAATATGGGCAAGGTAAAACTGCAACCATCACCAACCAGGCACCGAACTGCGATAAGTCCCGTTTCCCAAGGGATGTCCCCTTCTAAAATTTCTCACCACATGGCACTATCAACTATTCTAGGCGGGCAAGTACATATACATATATATATCTCAAAACCTTAAACCTAACAAAAATATTTTCACCTTAAATATAGGGCCTTTCAAAATTTTTTTAAGTTCAATTAGAACTCCCCCAATGTTTCCTAAGTTTGCAAGCCCCATCACACCCACAGGACCCACGGGTTGACCCTAATCTCAACCACGCTCTGCTACCAAATGTAACCCCTCTTTAACTTAGGCAGTAAAAAAAAGATTATTTTTTTGAATTTTTTTTTTTTTTTGTAAAGAGGGGCCACAAGTTAATTAGAACTAGGCTAAAGCCTAGAGAAGCCAAAAATGCGCTGGATCCAGTGAGACGGGACTTGCAATGAAAACTCATGAATTAAACAATTAACAAATCCCTTTTATTATTCTATCTCAGTAAACAAATTAATAATAAAATAAATAAACCCAACAGTCATAATCTATAATTCCCTTAAATGGTCAATTAAATAAAGTATACTCTCTCAACAAGGTCACCTGAAAATATTTATTAACCCCAATAAAATAATTTGCTATCTCTCTTTACAAATGAATTGATATTTAAAACCATGACTATCCTTGAAATAAGGTTTCCATTAAAATATTAATTATATATAGAATTTATTTTATATTTTCTCTTTAGAATGCTCCATTGAACTTAATGGAGCTAAATGGTATAGATTCCTTGATAATATTGATTATAATAATAATAACTCAAACAAATTAAATAAATTTTAAAGGGTGACAATTCATAATGATAATTCTATATGATAATAATATACTTGTTATTAAAGTTAAATAAAATAAATTATTTTCTTAAAGAAATGATCAGCAATGATTAATTGAGATAGAATACCTGTTATAAAAAATGAAAAGGATATATATACATAATTCCATGTATCACCTTTCTTTTATAAAAGACAAACACCCTATATCTAAAGTCCCCACCAAAAATACACTAAATGTACAATACATATAACCCCCAAAATGCATACACAAATATACAAAACAACACATGTTCCACAATACAAATATATTACACAATACCATACAATACAATATATAAGGATCTCTTGCCATGCCCTTTTTTATAATATTACCCCCATGATGTAGATAAATTATTACTGCTTTTATAAATATCCCAGTTAGGATAACAATTTACTTGGGTGATCACACATCACGTGTATTAGATAATGCTTAAGCCTTCAGTAGTCCCCAGGACATAATAACTTTCAAAATTCTGGCTAAGTGCCTAATGCTGTTATACAATTCTGCCCCACTGGGCTCTATTACTGTGAGAAATAAAAAATATTTAAAACAATGAACACCCCCCCAGTTATCATAAATAATTTAAAGAACTTATATATACTGAAACATTGCCAAGTAATGAAAATAGAAATATGGCGTAATATTATAACCCTATGAAAAATACTTTTGGCCCAGAGACCGACATGTCAATTGCCATTTGATGCATCTTTTAACTTGTCTCAACAACAAGCTCATACTGTATGAACATGCACCCATTCAGGATGAAACGTGTGGAAAATGCACCTACCTACCCCAGAAATTTCTATACAATAAGAATTAAACTAATTTTAAAATTTAGAATATATATATAATGAACCCTAAATTGAACTCGATAAATTACCAATAGAAAGAATGACTTAAAATCTGTAAAGAAACACATATACTGAAATAAGAGAAAATTGTGGGTTTGAATGCAGAACAGTGCAAGAAGACATGCCAGTCTCTGAGCTGACAATTTTACCAGAAATTTAATAAAATTTACAATTAATTTTGCACCCAGTTCACACACTAAACTGTCCCATCAATTGGGGATCCAATTAAATGTTTAAGACTTGAAAATGTTGTAGTTGATAGAGAGAACTGGTCACTGGGTATTATTGAGTGCTGACTCTATGTGTACATAATAATTGGTTTTGTATCGCCTGATTTTGTCCATGAAGGGTTTTAAGGTGGCAATCTCGTGGTCTACATTATAGGTGTTGGAGTGGCCTTCTGGCGATTCCTCCGGTAGTGAAGAGGAGCTTTAAGGTGTTAATAGTTCAGCCATGTAGTAGGGTCTTGTATTTCTCGTCTGTTCGGTGGACCCTGATTACACACCATTATATATATTAGCCAGAGTACACAACACAATGCCCCACTAAAGTTTCCACACCCCCCAAAATACATATATAAAGTTAACATAGCTTTAGAGCTACTTAAATATAACTTGACAAATTTATATGGCCAACATGCCCTATTTGAAAATCTTTAGAACAGTAATTCTTCATAATATTAACTTCACCCAATGCGGGTTACCATGTTTGCAATTTGACAATTAATTATGGCTTTGTACCATTTCATAGACTTTATACATAGTGTGAATATGTAGCTACCACGTGGTTGAGGTTAATTCAAATTACATAGTTTTCACTATAGTAATTAATATGAATTGGTGATTATTTACTTTCAAAACGTGCCTTAGTAAGTTTCCAGATATTAATAAAGTTTTACTGTTAATTCTAGTAAAACTTGTATGCCATCTAAACCAACTACGATTGTGCAATAACCTAGGTACGTAACACGAATCTGGTTACATTCATGTTAAGATATATTTTAAACTTAGATTTTTGTATTTAATTTACTTAACCTTTTAGTGCCGAAATTCGGTCACGTGAATGGAATATAGTTTTATAAAGTTTTAAAAATTTTACCATCAAAGTGCGTATTGTACAACAGCCACGCCCCTTTCAAAAGTTACTAAGAAATTACTTAGGCTTATTAAAAACAGTTTTCTCTAGTGAAATATTATATTCTATTAATATGAAAGTATAAACGACACTTACCGCAGCCGTTTATCTGATTAGCCAAACATAGCGTGAAGGCTGGAAGGTGTAAAATTCTTCATTCTCTACCGGAGAACCAAAAGGCGGCCATGATCGTTGAAATTAGAAGGCAGACAGACTTAATCACAAAAATTCCTGTCCACTTCGCCTGCCTACAGAGCTTGGCGCTAGGTGCCAGCACCTGGAGTTTTCATACCGCGGCTAAGCACCAGATGCCGACACCGATCAACGCTCACTTGGTAAACTAGAATGGTGCTTATCTATGCTACAAGAGCGCAGCAGCGATAAAACGCTATAAATTAATACTGCGTACTGCCTATAACTACAGGCCGTATACTCAGTGGTTTTGCGCCGTCTCTCCACTAGAGAGCAGCTCACTGCTTTTAACGTTTACAGGGGCGTTACTTTCTGGGCAATCGCCGATTCTGCGTGACTCGGCACAACCTTACTGGACTTCCCTTCTCGAGATCCCAACACCATAAAGCCAGACAGGCACATCACCACAGTATCACCAAACTCTATAACATTCGAGAAAAAATATCAATAACTGGCTCTTCACCATACCATAACCTTAACTGACTTGTTTCCTCTTAGTCGTACTGGTTTGCCTTTAGCAAAGTACTGGTTGCATATACATATACCTTCTTAACATAAACATATTACATTTGTTATTTATTACTAATCAAGTATACATTTATATTTCACAAAAACCTATATTCAAAATAAACACTGCTAACCTTTCAATTTTTAATAATTAAACATTTTAACTATTTATCTTGCATTATCATTTCAATTTTGAATTTTTCTCAAATATTTTATTCATTTAAATTTAATTGTCTACTATTTATTATCCATTTCAAGTCAAAAAATAAACTATTCCAATCCATTACACATATTTCCAACTTTTAAATTAGTTTACCCATCTCTTTCAATTAATTACTTTAATCGCATTACTTGAAACCTTTTACATTAATAAAATCCTCTCACATAAATTTTAATTACCTCGTCACAACAATTTTAATTCATTCAATTTCAACTTGTCTTTATTTACTTCATAATTAAATTCATCTATCATCTTTATAACCTGCGCATCAAAACTTTTAAATTTACTACCAAATTCCTATCTTTTAACTGAATTTAATTTTCATTATACACACATTCATAATTATATACTGACAATTATTAAAAAAATAAAAGACTTATTACTATCATAAAATCGATTGCAACTATAAATTGATTACAAAAATTATAATATATACAGAACATATATGTTATAAATATGTTTAAATAGCACAAATTTAATTTTTGTTCGTATAACAAGTAAGAGTTTTATCCACCCCTTTTCTGTACCTAGATTCCTGCATCAACGTGTAAATTGTCCAGTACGAACACGCAAAGTACGATGTTATTAAGCGAAAAATAATAATTCGTTTAACTAAATAAAAGACGTATTAATAAAAAAGGAAATACCTAACTCATAACCAAAAGGTAGCATAAATTATTACTAGAGCCATTATTACCAGTTAATTAATGAATAATTAATACTACTAAAGGAACGAACTACTTTTCTCAGCGCGTAAACCGCGCCAGCTTACAGACTCCTTGCCGCTAAACAACCCCCATTCGCCGGAGAAACTTCGACATGTAAGGATGTCGAAAACGTGTTGTCAAGTTACACTTAGGTGTATACCGCTCAAATACTATACAATCACGTTAGTTGTTATTTTGATTTAACCCAACGTAGCGTTGGGAAATAACTAAGAACTAGTAATGTAGTGCGTGAAGCAATATGGGTAATATGTAATATAAAAAAGAACTTAGCCGACACATCTCTTAACAAACAGTAAGTGGTAAGATATGTTCCTTACCATATTTTAGTGCTGCTAAAATAAGAACTATTAAAATGTAAAATGTGAACAACCGACTCCAGAAGAAGAAAGTTACAACAACAACCGTATGAACTTCTAGTAGCAGAATCCAATCGTCATGACCTAGACTACCATTCGGAAACAATCAACCAAATGGAGCATCAAGAGGAACATCGTATCACACCCAAGAAGACGACTGAAGAAGACCACCACGGATCCCCACAGCAAACTCACGTTCTATTCAGGTGATATTAAATCATAACATTTGTGTATAATTTTTTTAAAAAACGAAACAAAAGAACAGTAAAGTTTCTGGTAAAGACTTTTAGATAACTTAAAGATTAACTTCTAAATATTTGTAATCTCTGTAATGATATAGTAATAACATTACGATGTTTAGATGTAAAGTAATTCTGAAAATTTACACCGAACTATTCTTCAAATAGTTTGGATGAAGTTGTGATATATTAGAATATGCAAAGTTGAGACCCGGATCCGTGGTACTTGAAATAATACATAGCTGAATGATTTTGAGATAAAAAGAGTAAGAAATAAAAATTTAAAGAATATTTAATGCAGAATTTATTAGAACCTTTCTTTTAAAAGCAAAGTAAAGTAAGTAAATAATTAAAGGATGACCATTAAAGCCATTACTTTTATACTTAGTTAAAATATAAGAATAAAGAGATGTTTTCGCTAATACCCAGAGAGTGAATAAATTTATGTAACCCTTGACTAATTCCTGATATATAATTTGTTATAATTTGTTGGTAAGTAAATTCTACTAACAACGGCAGCTAGTTTAATTAACAGCGAACAATTGAACTGGTTCCCGATTGTTATAATGTCTTGACAAGGGAGACGTTATACTATGAATCAGCTGATATCTTATCAAAGTAGCATAACCTCATATAGAGAACATGAAAGCATAATACAAAATTTTTTTCTCTTCCATTTCCATTAAGATTTACAGTTATTATCTCCATTATAAGGCATACTACTTCGGTTATTTTTTATACAATACCAAATGTGATTATATACGACACTGAATATCATTCAATACAATAGGTACATAAGTCATCACAACAATCTCCTCTAATACTTCTTTACTATCGGCACAATTACAATAATCATCAACATTATCTTCTCTCTAGTCAATCAGAGCTTATTTGTTAACAATTTAAAAACCTTCTTCCACACACACTATGGCCCCCCCCTGGACTTGTAGCGCACAGTTGCCTCCACAAGAACTGAAGTTTTTTAGGGTGTAGACGCTGCCTACACCGTTCTTGCTTCGGCGTTATAAAACATTCAGCATTACTGATGTGCGAGGACACCAGTAATCCTACTAAAATTTAGTTATATGCCCTTATACGGTCTACCATCCCATTCGATGGATAGCCGCTGTTCCATAGTTATGGTGATTCCCCTGATATACCCCCCGGTTAATTTCTAAATTCACCTCCTACAACGATAACCAGCTATGGCCAGACTTAGGCAGCGCATAACGTAATGTGCCCTGACCATAGCCAGTCAAAGCTGAGCCAATTCCACGGTCAGGGTTCGGTGAGGCCGTGACCGCCCGAAAGTGGGGAATCACACGTAAAATACACAATACATGTTACACATAAAATACACAATTACATACTACCCGATTATACACCTTATGCTCGTCATTTAATTACTTTCTTTCAAACTCATTTAATTTCATTCTTAAAACATCAATTTCATTATAAAATTCACACTGACATGTGGTTAATCATTTAATCAAATATACATGATCACTGTCATAAACTCAAAAAGATAAACATTCATCGCAACAAATATAACGTAGGCCTACATAACCATATGTAGGTTCTGATAACTTATAATAATAATATAACTCAATACCTAAACATATTGTATGTTTAATCATTTACTATTCATTATAGAATCTAAATCTCAGAAAATCATTTAAATTCATCACCAAAATTCCTCTGTACAACATTTTAAATTAATTAATTCATCTCACTGTATTTAATTCCATCAGTTTTTTAAAACACTAATTTACTTTGATTCCATAATTCAAAATAATTACAATTCATTTAATTTCATTATAAACACAATTATTCTCGTTATTTATTTAGTCTGGAAAAATAATATTATTATTATAAAATCAATTCCTATTACATACATACATTGTCTACATAACATACTGAGTACCACATAACCTATTACACAAATACATTTACCATCAATACAAAAATATATACAATTTTTTGTCATATCATGTTATTGTTTACTACACCTCATTACATAAGTAAGCCTAGTATTTACCATTAGCTGAAATAATTAAATGTTCTTCTACTATTTAACTAACCACCATCATCGAAAATCAATCTTATTTTCACATAACCATTTTAATCTTTAATTAAACTCATTACATTATTATTATTATTATTATTATTTATATAATAACTCTTTACTGTTGGTTTGTTCCCTATACCGCAAGAATAATTCACCAGATTACTCCCCATTATTAACTCATAAAACCCGTCTACCTTGGTAATTTTAGTCCTGTCTCCGTCACTATTTGTTGCTAAACCCAGGTAAGTTATATCATCGCCACAGTTATCTCCTACAAGTACACTGGTTCTACTCCAAGGTAAATCTTTATTCTTTATTAACAATAATACTATTTTCATTTATTATCTCTGTACTCATTATCCCCCAAGGTAAGTCTACAATATTACTAATTCTCTCAATATTTATCCTCTTTAATAATTCTTTATAGCTTCCAATAACATCAAATAATACCACCTCTCTCTCTCTCTCTCTCTCTCTCTCTCTCTCTCTCTCTCTCTCTCTTTCTCAATGTGAATAATTCTATTTCTCCCACTCTCTCACAATACCTCTCCTCATAACACCATTTCATTTTTTCTCTATCACTCCATGCAGAGGGTACTACTACATAAAAACACTTCCTCGCTCTTCCAGGAATACCACAAAACTCAAGGGACAATTATTCGTAGAACTTTCATCTACCAAATACATTCGTGAAAACCTTTCTTCACCCCCAACAACACCACAGGAAAAATTTACCACCTGCAACCCCTCTACCTGTAAACTCTCTTTCCATTCTTTCTCTAATTCATCAACACTAATTACTACTCTGTAACTAACCCCAAATAACTTCCTACTTTCATCATTGCTATTACTATTCACCGTATCATTCTTAGATACCTCACTTTCAACTACATTACTGTTATCGCTTTTTATTTCAATATTAAACTCATTACTATAATTACTACTTACCTCGTTATTATTCGTCATCCCGCTAACACTGTCACTTACCTTCTTATTACCTATCTGAGTTAATTTACTTTTAATCTGTTCCTCTACTGCTTCTATCACTTGTTCTTTAATTGTCTTTAAACATTCGTTAATCTCATTTAGATGTTTATTCAAATTACTTTCGCTTTTGATATTTTGTTGTTCCATCTCCCCCTTTATTTCATTAATCTTAACCTCATTTATGTCAAAACGTTCGTTAATGTCACCCCTTAATTCATTAAACTTTTCATCATTAATATCAAAACGTTTATTAATATCGTTAAGTTTTACATTCTGTTCCGCAAATTTATTACTTTGTTCATTTAGTTTGACATTTACTTCATCGAACTTACTGTTTTGTTCATTTAGATTGACATTCACTTCTTCAAAATTACTACTTATTCTATCAAACTTATTATTCTGAACATCAAATTTAATATCGTTAACATCAAATCTATTATCCATATTCTAAGAAATGGTTTTCATAAAGTTCATCATATCAGCTATTGTACACTCTTTTTCTTTTATTTTTGTTATCACGGGAGTCGATTTTGCTCCCGCCTCACTAATTATTACAGACTGTGTCAAATTATTTTCATCTATTAGGCTTGGAGGTGTCTCCATTCCTGAATCATTCATATCTGATTCGTTTAAAACACTTTCTTTAACTGTATTAGGATCTGAATGAACGTCTGCCTCCCCCGTGAAAGTTACGTCAGTCAAACTGACCTTATTTTCATTATTTTCCATCGTATTAAATTTAATTCAACAGTTAATGCAATGAAATATTTAATTCAGCGTAATTTTGTATGTAAACTTACTCTTCCACTCAATGTGCCATGTGCTACTATGAACACTTTCAATTACACTAGTACATTATACAACTCGACATAACCACACTTACATGCAACGTAATTATTTACGACAATTTTATATAAAACGCCGTTTATCACCACCTACCCTCGTGCCCCAAATATGTCTCTTTCATATAATATTGTTATACAAAAATCCTGGCAGGGTCGCCATTTGTGAAGAAACATACAAACTTTAAAAAAAAATTTATACTGCCAGAACCTTACCTTGCGATGTTTTCTCGCTCTCGTAACTTACCTTTTACACAATCAGATGTTCAAGGTCGCCAACATATTTTTTAAGTTAAAATATGTAAAACTTTAGTACTCTTCCCGTTCCTTAACCCTTTAATAATTTCAAAGCAATCTAACTCCCCTTAATCAGAAGATTCCCAGTATCGTGAGACGAATTTGTGTGGACACAGAAATATAGGAGAAGGTTAACGGTGAAATTAGTTATTCTAACACATTGTTGTGTTGACTAAATCAATGTTAATTTATTCAAAAAAACTTACTTCCCTTTTACTAACATTAATTTCAACTCCTCAAACTCTGCACTTTCTTTTCTCTATTCCCTTTGTACAACATCAAAATTATAAATCTGAGATTACAATGGCTTAATTAATATCAACATTATAAATGGTTAATTACTATAAAGCTATTCTTGACCAACCAGTACAGTACTTTTAATATTTTTACATTCTCACACGCACACCCACTTTCATTCTCATTATATTTTTTAAATTTCCCCTTTTTATTAATAGAGCTCTTTCTTTAATTCTCGTTTGATTAGATTTAAAATAGTTACTTTCCTGTTTTGCGCATTACTGCTGTGCCCGTCTTCACGTGGTTGCAACACTACCGTTTATTCGCTTTTGTTCACTTTAGGTCCGAAATTCACTGTTTAGCTCTTTGATGTAAATTACTTTGGTTCACATTTTTTATTTCTGTTTTACGTCAATTCACTTTTTATTTGTCGGCCGACGTTAACACACCCGCGTGGCTCTGAAGTTGAACGCCGACTGCCGTGTCTCAAAAAATGGCTAACAGCGTCTCTCGGCGTTCACCTGCCTTGTTCCTCCACAGGAAGCAGGTCTCATTGTAGATTTGATTGGTTCATTCTATTAGCGGAAAAGGTCTCGCCTTTACCGCGTGGTGCATTTTGGGTTTGAGTCTATATATTTTTTCCCATAACCTTTCTCGTCTTCTGAGCACATGTCGAATTTTACATCGCAAAAGGCGATACACACGTGCGCTCGTACGCACAAATGCGCACCCTTCTGATAACTTGCATTCCCAGACTCTTAACTGATTTTGTGCCTCGCACGGCTTGGTACCGCACTGACTACAAGGTGTTCAAAAAATGTCAAGCGTTTGTGATCAAAACGTTGTTCAGCTTGAGTTGCGACTAGTTTTTACAATTATTAAAGAATAAAATGAATCCCCATAGTTTGTCCCGTTACAAACATACACGTCGCTACCTAAAACCCTGCAATGCTAAAGCACCGATGTTTAGAAGTCTACATAAAATTCCTAAATGCAACGTACCAATTAGACCCCTTGTTAATTTTACTACAGCACCAGGATTCCGTGCAGCCTAAAAATTGTAAAAGTCATTAGGGACAGTATAGATATAAAAAACAACCACACCATTTCAAATATCACTGACTTTATAAATAAGGTTAAGAATGTTAAGTTACCCCCTAATTATAAATTGGCCTCCTTTGACATTATCAACTTGTATACTAACATACCAGTTAGGGAAACGCTGCAGATTCTAAGGAATAACTTGTTTGCAAGTAACAAATTAAACGCCCAAATGATAGAAGAGCTAACGAGCCTACTTGAAGTCATTTTGGGACAAAATTATTTTACTTTCAATGATCAATTTTACAGTCAACGCAATGGGCTCTCCGCTGTCTGGTTTGCTTGCTGACATTCAATTGAATTTCTATGAAAACACATTTATGTTTTCTAACAACATTCACAAAAATAACATCATATTTTATGCACGTTATGTTGACGACACATTTATAATATATAAAGTTACTTTACGACAGATCGAAAATTTTAAAAACTTTATGAATAATATAAATAGGAACATACAGTTCACTCTTGAGACTGCATGAGACTGAAACAAATAATAAATTAAACTTTTGTACTTAACAGTTACTAAACACATTGATAAACTGAAATTCAATATCTATAGGAAACCAATCACCACCGATGTACCCATACCTGTCGACTCACATCACCCCTTTTCGCAAAAAAAATAGCAGCCTTTAATTACTTTATACACAGACTTTTAACAGTACCTCTTGACGACGTGGATTTTAATGATTAACTAAACACAATAAAATACATAGCTCAAGCCAATGGCTACAATAGCTCCTTGATTGACAACCTCCTCACGAAACCAAAGCACAAGCTATCTAAACCTCGTATAGAAAAAGACACAAAAACCATTTTTATTTCAATGACGTACACCAAAATAATGCCAAAAATTTTCACTAGTGTGTTAAATAATAACAATAGAACCGTAATATTTAAAACCAACAATAATCTTATGAACATACTCCGTAATAAAGTAACTATCCCTTTAGAAAAGAAAACGGGGGTGTATGAATTATCGTGCGACGATTGTGAATGCTTTTATATCGGCCAGACGGGAAGGGATTTCCAAATACGTTTTATTGAACATACACCTAAGCACAATCTGAAGGGTCAGACAACACCATTAAACATAAAATCCAACTATGCACGTCACTTGACAAACGTAAATCATAAATATACAAGCTTTGTTTCCAGCTTGAAACCCATGCATTTTTGTAATAAAGGCACTTATATGAATGCCTTGGAAGAATTTGATATATATAGGGCGTACTATGACGTACAAAGTCGTGACTTCATGCTAAACGATCATTTACATTTTAAATCAAACCCGCTTTACGATACCGCAATAAACCTGTCTACAAAATAGCTATTGATAATCAGTGTCCGATCGGTCCGACTTGAGTGCGCACTCAAGTAAAGCGGGTATGTGTGTAATCGTTTTCAAATTTTATAATACTTCTCGACTACCCGTAGTATCTTAATGGTATAATGATTTGCCCGTTTTATTCCTTGTATATGTTAATTTGTAATAACTAGTTGTAAATAGTGTATCAGCTGATCGTGGAATATTTATGTTGTGTGTTTACGAATGTGATTTAAATATATAAGTAAAAGAATCGAATTATTCTGCCTTGGTTGCTGAATCAGAATTATAATTATTCCAGTTCAGTAGTTAGAACTCCAAAATCAATTCAAAAAATAGCGGTCGAGTCATCCCAAAATTTTCAAGTCACCTTCGATATTAGGCTTTAACCTATTATTTGAGGTTAATCTTGGTTTTGCAATTTGCGTACTTCCAATGACTCCCCGAATTCTTCTTATCCTGGTTAATTATAAAATAACTGCTGATAATATATTACGTTCCTGAAATAATAACGCATGGATATGATTTAATAACATAATGGTTTAATCTCTGTAACATAAATTCAAATTATTGGAAAATTCCATTCGATATATACGGTTGTCACAATCGATATTTATCTCAGGATTTATAATTAAATAATTTTAATATATTTCGTGGGAATTCTTGTGGCTGCTACGAAAAGTTCCTTTACATGATAATTAATAATATAGAGTACCTTAACAAACAATATTACTTATAATCTAAAAAATTACAAAAATTATATATTAAGTAACATACAAAGTTGACGAGATTCAATGCTTCGTAAAAAGCATGTAGGTTAGAGTGATGTCAACATCATGGCTACTATATTGTCCGTCTCAGAAAATAATGAAGTTTATTAATGTGTCCAAATAAATGTTTCCTTGTAATCACTGTTCGCTTAGATATTGAATTTGTTTTCACTTAAAATGTTTACTAGTGATTAGTGTTAGTGTAAATTGTTATATTGTCCAGTGGTTGTTCCTTGTTGGATAAAAATATTGTCAAATTATACTTTACACATCTAGACGATATTGCTGAAGGTTTTCTGGTTTATTCTAGATAATTTCTTGCTTGTGTGTGTTACTTGTTCATGAAAATTGTAGTGGAGGGATTATTATCTTCGATGATGGTCATTCAGATCTTCTTTCACAAACGGGTTATCTATTTTTATATTTTTATTTTAATTACATCTAGACACGCACTATTCAACTGTTTTCCATCACAATTAACAATTAAGTGTTATTTCTTCTTTTTTAGTCACCGAACTCATACAAACTTCTTAAATTTTGATTGGCCATTTATGTATAGGTTACGTGTTATAGGATCAACACCCATTAATTACTTTACATTTTTCTAAATTACCTTTAATAGATAATTTTATTAGTATACTCTAATGATACATGCAATGTTTACATGATGATTAATTATATAATTATAAACAATTTGATACTAAACATGCCTCAGTTTATAACTGTAAACCTTATTAATTTGAATTTCTATGATATGTGGTGGAACAATTTGTTATGGTTGATTGTAATTTTTACTTTGACTACCTGAGATAAATATATTTACATAAATTAACTGTTGACATAAAATCTTATAACATACAACAAAACTCTTAATAATAATAATTGGTTTTAAAAACTTTAATTATTTCATACTTTTAAACTATTGTCTGTATGATAATACTAAAACACTTTTTATAAATAATAATTAGCACACTGTTTAACTATAGTTTGTGCCACTATTTATTATTATATCACTCATCACTGTAAAGGTTTGTGTCACTTTTTCTATCCTTAATTATAGGTCTATATGATTTTAATTAATACAATTTTTATTTTGTGAATAGGTACTCTTTATTAGGTTTAGTTGTGGTTCAGGGTAATTTGATTATTTAGGCCTACTAGGTTTATTTATTTAATTTTGTCTGTTCACTGCCCTATTCTACTGGGTTATTTGTAGGTTTCTTGATAATATTAAATAAGTCAAACCAACTATGTTTCCTTTAATTTGCTATTAATTATTATTTCTTGTTTCCTCTCTGGATCGGATTTCACTATTATTTACTATTCTTTTTGTAACATTTTGTTTCGTTACAAATTGCCTCCCTTCAGAAGTAATTATTTCTGAACACTTCATTAGGTGTGAGGACATAATTACTTATGTTATTTTACCTTTTCTTCCTCATGATATTTTTTCATGGATTGTTGATTATAATTGCCCTTCATCTTCTTTGAAATGGGGTCGGTTAATTCATACGTGTTGTTGTTGTTGTTTTTTGTTATGGTGTAGGGTCCAACGTATAGTAATAATAATTTCTTTGATATCCCTTCTAGAGTGCTAGGCAATTCCCTGTTCTTTAACAAAACTTTCTCTCCTACTTCATATTTAATTATTTTACCCTTTATTTTCTGGTATTTATTTCTGCGTTTTTCCAGATTTTCCATCACCTGATTATAGAATTTTAATTTATTAAATTGGTACGGTGGAGACTTAGGAAATTTAATCAATTCTTGGATCTCTCTGGGTGGTTGTTTTTCATACATGGCAGTGTATGGAGTGCAATTTATAGATGGATGATAAGCCAAGTTTAAAAAATCTTCTGTAGCTGATAAGTAATCAGGCCACTTCCTTTGTTGTTGATGACAATAGGTTCTTAAGATTCTACCAACCTCTCTCAGTATTCTTTCTGATGGATTGCTACTGGGGTGGTATACGGAGGTCTTATAGCTTTTGATGTTCAGTTCTAACAATGTGTTCTTCCATTTTCTGCCTCGAAACTGTGTACCATGGTCTGTAACTATTGAAACAGGTATTCCTATTTTTGGAATGTATTGAGTAGTTATTACTTCAAGAATTTTCTGCGTAGTTGCTCGACTGATTGGATACAATTTGGTGAATTTGGTGAAGTGGTCCATAATGATTATAATGTATTTATACCGGCTTCTACCTTCACTCCTAGGAAATGGTCCACATATGTCAATGAATAATTTTTCCAATTTTTGTTCTGACGGTTACAGGATATCCCAAAATGTATGTTCGGAATTTACTACAAGCAAAGACTATGCTTAATAGTTCCTTTTCCGTAACATTATACCTTCTCTCACAGTGGTTTAACACACGACTGGCAAAACTGATGACTAAATGGTTTCCTTCTGTGTCTTCTTGGTACAATACCGTCCCAAGACTGACATCACTTGCGTCACAGTTCAAAAAGAATGGGTGATCAAAATTTGGATGATGAAGGATTACTGTCTCTAAGAATTTATCCTTTATCTGTTGTAGTATAGCATCCTGTTCATGTCCCCATGTCCATTTGTTTTTGGAAGACAGCTGTTCCTGACATTTAGATGTCAATGCGGAATAATTGCGGTGAAACTTCCGGTAGTAATTACACAGTCCTACTACTGTAGGAAGGATTGGAGTTGCCTCTTATTCTTTGGTTGTGGGAACTTCTGGATTGCAGTAACCTTTTCTTGTGATGGGGAAATACCTTGTTCAGTCAAATTGAAACTTAAAAATTGAACCTCCTTCCCTATTAATTGGGATTTTTCGAGTTTTAGTGTTATGTCGTTCTCTGCTAACTTACTCAATACATATTCCACCCTGTGACAATGTTCCTCCCAGTTGGATGAGGTAATGAACAGGACGTCTACATAAACTGTGGTGAATTGTAGCGCTTCCTGACCCAATACTTGGTCCATACATCGTACAAAAATTGCTACCGAATTGACTAATCCAAATGGCAATCTCTTAAACTGGTAGTTTCTACCCTCGAAAATAAAAGCCATATATTTTCGACTCATCGGGTGCAACTCCACCTGCCAGTAACCACAAACTGTGTCCCAGGTACTGATAAATTTTGTACCATAAAATTCCTTTAGAATTTCTTCTATTTCTCCAGGTGACGTGCGATCATTTACTATATGTTTATTTATTTCTCGGGCATCCAAGCAAAGTCGAACCTGCCCGTTCTTCTTCTGAATTGCTACTATTGGGCTAGTATATGGTGATTGGCTATGCTCAATTATATCATTTAACAACATTTTATTAATTTCAGCTCTAACCGCCTCCTTCAATGAATATGGTATAGGATAGGATTTTCTGTGGAATTCTGCTGGTTCTTTAAATTGTATTCTACACTGATAGTATTTTACTTTTCCTGGTTTTTCTGAAAATACATGTTTATACTTCTTATATATCATAATGAGATCTTCTACTTGTTTTGCTGTCAAATTATTTGTGCCTTGGTGTCTAAACTCTCTTATCTCCTGTAATTTACTGTTCCACAGGTCTTCATTTGTCATATTATAGATTATTTTTCTGCATTGGGTGTTATTCTTTAAAAAATTTAATTCCCTAACTTGGTGATGGTTACGGTTCAGAGGGGCACCATCGCTTCCTATTAACTCTGCCGTCCACATAACACCTTCTGAGTTCAAGGACACCTTCTCCTTGCTCAAATCAATAATGGCTGAATATTTCCTCAGCATATCGCATCCGATTAATAATTCGAATGGTAGGCCGATTGCAACCAAACATATAATATTAATTGTAACACCTTTGCTTTCTATTTCCAATGACACTTGTTTTCTCACTGTTTTATTTTGACGCCCAGTGGCACCTATTAAAATAACATTATTGACAGGTAAGGTAGGTATTATATTTTTACTTTGTTTCTGTATTCTCTCCAGTTCAGCGTCGTTAATAAGTGATACATTTGCTCCAGTATCTATCATTATTCGTGTAGGAATTCCTTCAATTTGAGCGGTTATGTATAAAATTTCATTATGCTGGTTGATTCTACTTGTCACCGTTTCCTCCAACAGTTCTTCTCGAAGATTTTTCAAATAATAATTGTAAATAATAGTAAGATTTTGACTATCCGTCCTTAAACTTTGGTTATTGTTATACTTCAAAATTCTTTTATTTTCCATAATTAGCTTTTCATAATTAGTTGGTAGTAATTTGTTATTACTATATTTTGAATTTGGTGGTTTTTGTACCCAGTAGTTAGTAGCAATAAGGGGTCGCGAGGGTTTATTACTGCCTCACTCCGTTTAAATTAAGGCTATCATGATTATTTTCCGGGCATGACTGTTGATTTGCCTGGAATGGTGTGCTGGTTCCTGGTTGTTCAACCTCTCGGTTGTCTAATTGTTCACTTCCCCTTGATTCTCGGAAGTCCTCCTGGCTTCTACTTCTTACTCGGTTATAATGGTGACTCATCCCTCTGGGATTTCCTCTTTGATCATAACTGTTATTAAAACTGTTCCTCCGAGGTTGATGGTATCTCCAGTAATCCCCTTCTTCTGCACTAATATAATTTATTCTTGGTCTGTACGGACGATTATTATTATAATTACCCTGGTTATTATTATTGGTATTAACTCCTGAGTTACTCCTAAAATTATTATAATTTTGGTTTGTTCGGTAGTTATTATAATTATTATTAATCCTATTACCCGGATGGTAATTTTGATTGGGCCTGTTGTTATTATTATTGTTAATTGGGTTTCGATTGAAGTTTGCTTGTTGGTTATTATTTGGATTAAAATTTTGGTTGGAACTACGATCGTTGCCATTAAAATTATAACTATTCCGGTTATTTATGTTATTATAGTGATTAGGATTCATACCATGGTTATTATTTCTTAAACCGCACTGATCAGTTCGTTGTCTGCTTCTTTTGTAGTAACCCTCGTGTTCATAATTTTCTAATAAGTCAGCCATTGCGTGGACCGTTTTAATCTGGCTTCCCAGGCGTGCTCTGGCAATTCCTGTGGCATAATGGTATGCCATTTTAGTTACTAGGGATTCTTCTGGTATTCTTGGCTCTAGGTGTCTCGCCAAACACACCTTTCCTCAGAAGTAAGTAGTTGGAGATGTACCTCTATTTCCATTATATCTTCCCTGACAAATGTTGTCCCTTATAATATTTTGTATAGCTTCGGACCAATATTTTTCTTTAAACAGTTTTTTAAATTGAGCGTAGTCCACTATCTCATTCCTGGTTGCTGTCCACCAGTTGTCCGTAATCTCCCTAAAATGCTCATCCAACATCTCTCTAATCGAGCTCCAGATAGTTATTCGATGTTTATTAAAATGTTCCTCGATTCTGGCCAGGAATTCCATGGGGTTTCTACGATAATTTTTGAAATTAATCCCTTCTCTGGTTTCGTTTGTGGAAACATGAGTAATATTATTTGGTCTGGTTCTAATTAACTCAATTTCTTCTTGATTTTGGCGTACTTGACCAGTTAAATTGTTCACCGTAGTGTTAACATTGTCACACCTTTCTCCGGTTTGTTTCTGTAAATTCACAAAATTGTCTTGTTCCTTTTGTATTCCTTCTATTTGAATACGACTATTTTCTTGGACCTGGTCTATTCTGGTATTTATCACTGCTTTATTTTGTATAATGGTTTCGTTAACTTTTCTCAATCTCTCATTAGTGTCAGCTATTTCTAGCTTGCTTTCCTCATCGATTTGGTCCATCTTCTGGTTAATTGTATCATTGACCTGTTCAATCCTCTCATTAAGTCTTCTTAAATTCTCTTCATTGATTTGCCTGAATTCTTCCTTCATTTGGTTATTATTTTCACTTATAGTTTGCCTTAAAGTTTCATTAGTACTTTCCTTAATACTATCAATTTTCTCATTTATCCGTTTTAAACTCTCATTAGTGGTTTCGTTTTGTTTCCTAAAATTTTCGTTAGTTTCTTCTTTGTTTTGTTTTGGTCAAATCTCTCCTCCATCTGTTTTATTAAATTTTCACTCATTTTCTCATTTTGTATCCTTGAGTTCTCGTTAATCTCTTTCTTTATACCGTCTATTTTCTCGTTTGTTTGTCTGTTATCTTCCTTGATACTACCAATTTTTTCATTTGTTTGTCTGTTATCTTCCTTGATACTATAAATTTTTCCATTTGTTTGTCTGTTATCTTCCTTGATGCTATCAAATTTTTCCTTCATTTCTTCCTTATTTCTGTCCAATTTTTCCTCCTGCTTCTTAAAATTGTCATTCGTTTCTTCCTTATTTCTGTCCATTTTTCACTCATACTATTCATTAACTCCATTAATTTTATAAGATTCGGGTCACCTCTATCTTCCTTTCTTGCTATCTTCTCCACATCCTCCACCGATGTTACTTCTTTCTCTTCCATCCTGACTTCTTTCTCTGCCTCCTTCGTCCGTCTCAGTGATGACGCCCTTTTATGCATCTTTATTATTTTTTGGAACTTATAGCAGTCGCCAGCTAAAAATTAGGAAATTAATTGGCTTGTTTTAATTTCTTCACCTAATATTCCTAATTTCAGCCTCACTAGTTGGTGCGCCAATTTATAATACGACTCTTGTACCCGTAGTATCTTAATGGTATAATGATTTGCTCGTTTTATTCCTTGTATATGTTAATTTGTAATAACTAGTTGTAAATAGTGTATCAGCTGATCGTGGAATATTTATGTTGTGTGTTTACGGATGTGATTTAAATATATAAGTAAAAGAATCGAATTATTCTGCCTTGGTTGCTGAATCAGAATTATAATTATTCCAGTTCAGTAGTTAGAACTCCAAAATCAATTCAAAAAATAGCGGTCGAGTCATCCCAAAATTTTCAAGTCACCTTCGATATTAGGCTTTAACCTATTATTTGAGGTTAATCTTGGTTTTGCAATTTGCGTACTTCCAATGACTCCCCGAATTCTTCTTATCCTGGTTAATTATAAAATAACTGCTGATAATATATTACGTTCCTGAAATAATAACGCATGGATATGATTTAATAACATAATGGTTTAATCTCTGTAACATAAATTCAAATTATTGGAAAATTCCATTCGATACATACGGTTGTCACAATCGATATTTATCTCAGGATTTATAATTAAATAATTTTAATATATTTCGTGGGAATTCTTGTGGCTGCTACGAAAAGTTCCTTTACATGATAATTAATAATATAGAGTACCTTAACAAACAATATTACTTATAATCTAAAAAATTACAAAAATTATATATTAAGTAACATACAAAGTTGACGAGATTCAATGCTTCGTAAAAAGCATGTAGGTTAGAGTGATGTCAACATCATGGCTACTATATTGTCCGTCTCAGAAAATAATGAAGTTTATTAATGTGTCCAAATAAATGTTTCCTTGTAATCACTGTTCGCTTAGATATTGAATTTGTTTTCACTTAAAATGTTTACTAGTGATTAGTGTTAGTGTAAATTGTTATATTGTCCAGTGGTTGTTCCTTGTTGGATAAAAATATTGTCAAATTATACTTTACACATCTAGACGATATTGCTGAAGGTTTTCTGGTTTATTCTAGATAATTTCTTGCTTGTGTGTGTTACTTGTTCATGAAAATTGTAGTGGAGGGATTATTATCTTCGATGATGGTCATTCAGATCTTCTTTCACAAACGGGTTATCTATTTTTATATTTTTATTTTAATTACATCTAGACACGCACTATTCAACTGTTTTCCATCACAATTAACAATTAAGTGTTATTTCTTCTTTTTTAGTCACCGAACTCATACAAACTTCTTAAATTTTGATTGGCCATTTATGTACAGGTTAAGTGTTATAGGATCAACACCCATTAATTACTTTACATTTTTCTAAATTACCTTTAATAGATAATTTTATTAGTATACTCTAATGATACATGCAATGTTTACATGATGATTAATTATATAATTATAAACAATTTGATACTAAACATGCCTCAGTTTATAACTGTAAAACCTTATTAATTTGAATTTCTATGATATGTGGTGGAACAATTTGTTATGGTTGATTGTAATTTTTACTTTGACTACCTGAGATAAATATATTTACATAAATTAACTGTTGACATAAAATCTTATAACATACAACAAAACTCTTAATAATAATAATTGGTTTTAAAAACTTTAATTATTTCATACTTTTAAACTATTGTCTGTATGATAATACTAAAACACTTTTTATAAATAATAATTAGCACACTGTTTAACTATAGTTTGTGCCACTATTTATTATTATATCACTCATCACTGTAAAGGTTTGTGTCACTTTTTCTATCCTTAATTATAGGTCTATATGATTTTAATTAATACAATTTTTATTTTGTGAATAGGTACTCTTTATTAGGTTTAGTTGTGGTTCTGGGTAATTTGATTATTTAGGCCTACTAGGTTTATTTATTTAATTTTGTCTGTTCACTGCCCTATTCTACTGGGTTATTTGTAGGTTTCTTGATAATATTAAATAAGTCAAACCAACTATGTTTCCTTTAATTTGCTATTAATTATTATTTCTTGTTTCCTCTCTGGATCGGATTTCACTATTATTTACTATTCTTTTTGTAACATTTTGTTTCGTTACAATATTTGTATTTTAATATGTAACGACCTCGCTAAAAGTGAATTTTTATTTTGTTTATTTCTGATGACGAGACACATGTCTCGAAACCTGTAAAGCAAATCAAAACGCAAAACGAAGTCACACGATGGAAGAAATAAGGTAAATATTATATAGATTTTGACAAA
This sequence comes from Magicicada septendecula, assembly GCA_034769895.1. Taxonomy (NCBI): domain Eukaryota; kingdom Metazoa; phylum Arthropoda; class Insecta; order Hemiptera; family Cicadidae; genus Magicicada; species Magicicada septendecula. Next base: position 203,849,379 of record CM068373.1, on the reverse strand, counting down.
ATACGAGGTCTCTCTGAAATGTAAAGAAACTACATTTCTTTCCCAAATTGGCAACAGCCTAGAACGAAAAATTCAAAGCTAATACATGTAAAGGTTGTTTAGATTTATAAAAATTTTCAGTATGTTAACTTTACCAGATTTAACCATGGCTTTGGTTTTGTATGTATTTGTTTTGTCTCACGTACCAGGTGTGAAAGTCAAAAACATAAATCTGTTTTATCCATTCAAATGTTGTGTCAGACTTTAAGACATTTTAAGAGAGATATTTATCAAATTATAACTTCCTTTTGGATATAAAGCCATGTTATAAGCCAAGGTTTTAAGTTACATAAGACAATAATCGATTTTTGGAACTGTGGATGTTGATTTCTGTTCTGAACGACGAGGCTAACAACGAACTAATGTAGTGTGTTAAAAGTGAGAAGCGTCGTCAAGCTTGCTTATTGTTTGACGCCGACAGTTATTCGTTATAAATAAACTTAAATTATCACAGAGTTTATGTGAAAGTTTGGTGCACAATTTGTCTCTTAATCACAGATTAATGACACTTTAATACGAGGACCATTAATAATTACATAATCTCTACACTTTCTGTAAAAAATTGTTTCTCCATAAAGGGCATTTTGAAGTGTCTGATACTGCAATGCCCATAAATTTGCTCCTTATTGTTACTTCGTTTAAAAAAAAATTAAAAGCCAACTCCGAGGTTGCTTATTTTAAATGTGGAAAAAAAAATTTTTAAACGTACCGCCTAGAGACACCTTTAAGACTTCCAGTAGGTTTAAATATGTGGAATGAATGTCTTCCTAGTGTAAGGCACACTAAGGAACTATTTTGACTGCTAAAACATTTTTTTGTAGTAACTGTGTCAATAACTAATTTTATCCAATCATCACATATAATCATCCTCCACCCACCCCTAGTCAAGGAGGTGTAGCCTGTCAAGGCTGCACTCAAGTACGTTCCAGAGTGCTCTGAAGAACACTTGAGATATGCATTAAGTCGAGTGTAGTAAAGTGAAAAGATAAAAAGTGGTTGTTTTACGATATTGTGACCGCAAGTGTGCTGTATATGACCTGACGATGGTATATGACCGAAATCGATCGTTTTTAAGAATGTGAGTAATAAAATTTTATTGCAAATCGTATGTATGGTACCTTTAGGCTATGAACAATAAATACACTACAATAGAAAATTGAGATTATAGGTACCATTAGTAAGCAATAAGTGTGTGTATATTATAAATACACCACATTATCATTAGAGAGTTTCCATTTTCCTTCACAAATCCGTTGAAACGTAAACAGATTCCGACAAAGTTTAGAAGCAAATAATTTGACGGACAGTTAGGAAACCACTGCCGTTAAAACACGCTTTTTGGATTTCATCTTAAAATGTCAGCCTTCTGTCCAACGACATCGTTAAACACTTTGTTGAAAATAGTCCTTGAAAACCACAGCTGAAGAGAGGGTTGATGAAATCTTGTAGCAGCATCAGAGGGAAGAGCCAATTATTGTGTAACTACACACAAACATCTTCATTATAAGTATATGATTTAGGCCGAGGATTCTAGTTGACTGCTGATATTGTATAGAGACACGTAAGTACACAGGTGTCTGAGTAAGTATGCTGAATCCTACACAAGTAATTACGTGAAGTCTATAACGCAACTCTACAGTACAGAACTAATTTGCTTAACTTTAACACACCATCACCTGTGTTATTCATTCTCAGTAGGTTGTGTTTTCTGAAGACATAGGCATACTGTTTATCACCATCCACCTACAGTAACCACAATGATACAGCGACGTTACACCTGTTGCCAGCTTGACACTTGTAGGCACATTATAATTACATATTTTGTTAGTGCTCAGTCACTTGGTGTTTCAAAACAATCATCGGTCCTGAATAATTCTCTTGCGTGTGAAATACACGAGCAGAAATTGACGCTGTAGGCAATAATACTGAAAATCCACTTATTTTAATAAGTAAATTTCCTAAAGTACGTAACTTACTGCCGAAATGTAACGCTGCGCAAATAAAGTAGTAGGCTACACGTCGGCAAAATTCGGAGAAGCTACAGAGGCTGGGATGGCTGTCGGAAAGGCCTGCTGGGAAGTAAGACGAGGAAGCATGAGGGACTGCAAGAACATCAAATTAAAGGAAACCGTAAAACGATATCCTCACACGCCACACTTACTACGCCAAACTTGCATAGACTCGGCTACAATTGCACTTTAAATTTAATAAGTAAATAATTCTTCCATCTTCATAAAGCGTATAAATATTGCACTGCTGTATATGTTACAGTACACCACTCTTGTTAAATAAGTTAAAATTTGTGATGTTCGTCTGATCAGGTGACACCGAAGCGGAAGAGTGCCGTGTATTAGTGAAAGAACTATTCAATATATGTGTATGAAACACCATCACGCACTTGGTCGGGTGTCTGTCTTAGATAATCGGAGATGTAATAGGTCAGGCACTTAGAACATCTAATAGAGCGTACAAAACCGCAATGCTTTACGCTCGTGTAGTACAGGAGTGTGAAGTATGGTGTGTGTTTGACATACAACTTCCTCTGCCAGTGTGTCGGTTGAGTGAGAAGTCAAACTTCATGTATATGTACAGCAGAAGTGTTGTACAGACACGTCACAGTATACGAACTACCCGGTCGGGTTGTAAACTACTGTAAAAAAAAATGTTCACAGCTGGTTAGATGTATCAGTATTTCTATTAAATTTATACCTCTATAATACTGTACAGGGCTATATTCATAATCAGTTTTATTGTATGCATCTACACAATAAATTGTATACGATACCAAATTTTCTCGGAAATAAGAGTAACGGAGACTCAAACACGGAAATTTATGAATTTCGTCCATAAAAAATAACATCTTTTTTTATTACACTTTAGTGGAAATCTTGATACATTGCAAATAAATATGTATCAGCAGGTTAGAATAACAGTGGTGTATATGAAGTTTGTAAAACTAATGTCTTTTTTTACATAGCCTTATGAAAAATACAAGTATTAATTCAAACTAATACTTTGTCATTCCAGTCTAAAACCTTCTCAAAATTCTCACACTGTTGTCTCACAGTAGATTTATAATTCCTACTATAATTTGAGTTACACCAATATTATTCTAGGCGTCTCGTGTAAGTGTGTGATAATTAATTATATGTATATGTGTAGTTGTGTATATATAAATTTTTTCTTTATATAACAACACATTGTTTAATATAAATTGATTTGGGTAGCCCCACGTTCAGGGCCAAAATTTATATAACATTACAAATTGAGTGTAATTTGATTTGGGTAGCCCCACGATTTTGGAGCGCCAAATTTTATATAACATTACTGGTAAAGTGTACCAATTAATGGAGTTTGGGTGTAAAGGTAATAAGAGTAGTCATTGATTTAATTGTAACGAGTTTTCATAATTTTATTTATAAAACACAAGCGTGTTTAAAAATCTCAACTACTTCGCCATAAATATTCATTATTGTTCGCTTGAAACGTTCAAATGTTGCAGTACATTTAACATTAAATAAATTTTATATTCTACAGTAACAAAGTTATATTCTAAATACTTATTTGTCAATATTAAAACTCGACTGCTCAGTCTGACAGTGTGCTTTACTGCAGTTTCATTTTTTTTATTGGTTTTTTTTATAACTTCCAACTACGCTAATTTATGTATTGCATACTTGGAAATCATTAATCATTGATTGCTTTACAAACTTTAAAATAAAATTGAAATTGACTAAATTAATCGTTAAACATCAAAAAAAATATTTTAGTAAATTTAAATCAAATTCTCTGAACCTCTTTATCTACATTTTTCATAAAACTCTTACTATACTGAAACAAATTATCTACATTTGTCAAGCAAATATTTACATATAATTTACAGTGATCCTCTTGTTCATGTTTAAATTTCAAAAAGGCCTATTAAATGACTTTGGTCTCTCATTTAAAATTTATAAATGGATTATCTGTTACCTCGATTTTGTAGCTTACACTCATGTCCTCAGTTGATCCGTATGTCCTCATCTGATCGGAGTTCCCCGCACGTCTCCAGGTTCCACTCGTCGTCCTCCAGTTACTCGTCTATCATGAACCAATCTGGTTGATGTAGGATAGTGTGAGAGGTTGCTCTGCACCAGCTGCTGTCGTTCTAGCAGACGCCTCTGCCTCTACTGTTCAGCATAGCGTTCCTCTGCATGATGTAAGATAGTAACTTGTCTTGACCGACAGACCTAACGTACATTCGTATTCGGTAACAGATTAAGAGTTACTATTTTGCACTTATAACGAACATAGCGCCCGTCCGCGCCTACTGTTCGATTAACAAAAATTAGAAACTCGCGTCGCCAACGGACAGAGCGTCCCGCCACGACTGAAGACTGATTGAGAAGAAGGCCTTGATTCTCTCGTGCCCTATTTATAATCGAGCATCGTACAGCACCTGTTGAGACAGAATTCTGCCGGTTTGAAATTGCTTGGTGGCGTCAGTTCTCCCACTCCCGTCCAATTTCATATTTTCGCACATTTCTGCCAATGGCAAAGTCTGATGTGAACCACAGGGTGCTCTAAGGATGGATGATTTAATTTCACATGTCCAACGTAATTTCCATCGTAATAGAATAATCCGTGTAATTACTATGCACTTAAAATTGCACTGAATTCGCACTGCGCGTCCTTTCACGCCGTTTTCTCACTACACGTGCGTATTATCTTTATACACATTTTGGAGTCTTTGAATTTTTCCTACCATCTATGGTTTTCTTATAATTAAATAAAAACTGTAATTTGACAATTATTCAGGGTAAGATTGTAAACTTTCATGCTCGAGCTGGCCTCACTCACACACATCACTTAGTACTGTACACACTCCCAGCGACAGTATCTATTAAGTGCACTGTACAGCATATGATTGTACTGTCGCATTATTCCTCTGCTTGATAAAAAAAAATAAATTCATTTATCAAAATTGTTTCTTATCATTTGACAAATAATATTTTTATATTTCTTATTATTTATTTCTACACTTATTCATATATAAAAAAAATTATGAATAGTAACCGTTTCAATTCACCCTTAGTTGGAGGATTGAGCAGGTAATGTTTCCCCTCTCCATACAGGTGCTGTTGACCGGTTTAGTTATAGCTCCGCCTTAACAATCGTTCCCCCTTAACCTGGTCCCACTGACCTAGTTATTTTATGTGTAGAACCTTCTAAACGAGCTGGGGTTGTATTTGCCGATAGCTTTCATCTTCACGTCATCATATACAATAAAAGTATGTCTTGCGACTCGCTGTTTTAATGTATACGGTCCATTATAAAGTGTGAAGAATTTGTTTGCAGTATTATCGCTTCGTTTTCCAACTGAATTTGCTTTCAATAATACTTTTTCTCCCACGTTGAATGTTGTAATTTGTGTTCTGTTAAATATCTCCATTCTCTTGTTACCCCTTGCTATTATCCGTTCCTTTGCATACTCAGTCTTCACAATTATTGGTACAGGTACATTCTGGTTTTCGGGTTTGTTTATGTACTCTGTCCAAAATCTGTTCGGCTTTTTATCTTCTTCTCATTCTCTTGGTGTATAGCTGGTTGGTTCACTGTAGTTCTCGTTGATCGCTTTCTCGAAAAATGGTAAATACTCTGCCCATTTATTATGTTGATTATGGCAGTATATCCTCAAATATTTACCTAGTTCTTTGTTACTCATTTCCGCAAAATTTTCCTGAGGATGTCTTATGGATGTGAGTACAGGTTGTAATCCATTCTCTCTCAAAGTTCTCTCCCATATCTCACTCTGGAATTGTACATCCTGATCACTGAGTATCTTTTTCATTTTTCCATATGTTGGAATATATTTCTGCAGTAGTATTTTTAAATCAACCTTCGTTGTCGGTCGCATAATTGGATACAGACGGACTGCCTTGGAAAACACATCGATACATACCAATATGTGCTTTACTCCCAGACTTGATCGCGGTAGTGGTCCCAGAAAATCCACTGCAAATAGCTCTCCCTTATTTTCTTACTGGATACTCTGCATTTCTACATAGGTGTGTAAATTTGGTCCTTTCGCCATTTGACACTCATAACATTTCTTCACCTCATTCTTGATTTTTCGAAACATATTATTAACAGTAAAATCTTAGACTCAGGTAGCATTTCAGAGCAGCAGCATGCGCTAAGCTCTCGTGCGCTGGTTGGATCAACTTATGCAACATTTCGTTAGTTAATACAATCTTCCAATCTTGTCTTACTAACTTGAAGAGAATCCCATGAAGTACCTTATAGTGATCCGGTAGCTGTTCTCGATCTTTCATCTCCATTAGGGTAACATCCAAATTTTGTTGTTGCGCTAAATTTGTTTAGCATCTGTTTTACCTCATCGTTTGCTTTAAATTTAATTGGTAGCAATTGTATTTCCTTATCCTTGTTCTCATAGACTTCTTCACATTCCTCTATGATGTAGCGGCTTAATGTATCTGCTACAATATTGTCTTTACCTTTGCAATACTTAATGGTGAACGAGTATTCGCCGATGCATTAATAATCGGGCATTCGTTACTTTGCATTTCAATAGAAAGGATAATGCTTGATGGTCTGTGTGTATCTCGAAGTGAGTACCATAAATATAATATCTGAGTTACTTAAGGGCGTATACTATTGCGAGGATTTCTTTTTCTGATGTGCAGTAATGTCTCTCTGCTCCTTTGAAGACTCTACTGGCGTAGGCGATGACTCGGTGCTCTCCCGTAGTATCCTGTTGATATAGTACACTCCCTACGGCGTAGTCACTGACATCAGAGTAGATTACGAATTTTCCTTCACGTTGAGGATGATGTAACATAATATTTTCCATGATTAACGTTTTCACTTGGTTGAAGGCATCTTGGTGATTCTTCTCCCACTTCCACTTCTGTCCTTTCTTCGTTAGCTCCAGTAATGGTTGCGTTTTCTCCGCATACAATAGTGAGAATCTTCTGTAGTACCCCGTTAGTCCTAAGAATGATCTTAACCCTTTGAGATTTCTTGGTATAGGAAAGTTAGTTATGCTGGATATTTTGTAGGATCGGGTTGAATACCAGAGGAAGGAATAATGTGACCTAGGAATTGAATAGAGCATTTGATTAATTCACATTTAAACTACAAATTTTTTTAGTGGTTCAATAAATTTATGCTACACTCACTTGTTGCACACACCACTATTCATTGTGACCCCGAATAGCGCTTTCGAACGAACCCGTTCATCATCAGATCGTAACTGCCACCCAGCATCAGTGTGGCAGTTACGATCTGATGATGAACGGGTTCGTTCGAAAGCGCTAATCGGGGTCACAGTGAATAGTGGTGTGTGCAAAAAGTGAGTGTAGTATAAATTCACATTTGTCTAGGTTAAGGGATATGTTCGCTTACCTAACCTTGTGGAATATCGTGCTTAGATCTTCTACATGTTCGTCTAGTGTTTTAGACACTACTAGAATATCGTCTACAAATACTATGGTGTAAGGTTCCACCTCAGGTCCTAGTGCTCTTTCCAGACATTTTACTATTGCAGCCAAACTCGTGCTTAATCCGAAGGGTATTACTCTGTGTTGGTAGCATTTACTCTTTTAAAGGAAGGCTGTATACTTTCTGTCCTCTTCACGAATTGGAATCTGCCAGAAACTTGAGCGTAGGTCCAGCTTCGTCAGATACCGCGCTCCTTCGCACTTGGAAAACAACTCGTCCGCAGTAGACGCACAGTCATACACTTTTAACACAATGCTGTTCAGCTCCCTCATGTCAAGGCATAGACGGATCTCACCACTTTTCTTCTTCGCAACCACCAGAGGATTCAGGAAGCTGCTGTTTGAACGCTCTATGACACCAATTTTTATCATGTGACGAATTCCCAATTCAACCTCTTTCTCATACGGCATTGGGATAGGATACGTCCTCCTGACGAATTTCGTAGGGTCTGACACAACTATAGAGTGCTCGTATACTGTCGTCTGCGGCGGTACTTCACTGTACTCATCTATTAATTCGTGCAGTTTCTCTTCTTCCTGTGTTGTCATATGTATTGTCCTGTGGACCATAATGTATTAGTGGTTTGGACAAAACTATAGTTATTTCACTTACCTTACTATCTTCTTCATTGCTATTCATATTAAACTCATATTGAATATCTTTATACTTACACACAATCTTATTACCATTAACATCAATCTAAGCATTTATTGTATTTAATATATCAATACCTAGAATTTCATCATAAATTAATTTATGCATAATTATCATGGGGTATGTTAATTCTAAATTTTTATGTTAGAGTTACATATGCTTGTTGCTTAACCCTTTCCTTTTTATTGGTAGCTGTCGTGATATTCATATTATTTACGGGTAAAATTGCAGTATTCTTAAAATGTTTCTTATTGTGGTGTACCCAACCAGCGTTAAGAACTGACAGCTGACTCCCCGTATCGACTAACATTCGTATGCTACAAGCGTTGATTCGTACGTTTTCAATAGGACATTGTGTTTGTTGTTCGTCTCGATTTATATCCTGTTCGGTGCTTAATAAGTCATTTCTAATATCATAAGGGTATATGTTATTTATTGTATAATGTCGTTTCCGCTTATTCAGTCATTGTGACGCGTTCGACGTTGAAGGCTGGCTGGAGAATGCCGCTTTCTCTCTCTCATTCGTTTTTTCTCTATCTATCTTTGTAGCACCCTCGCCGTCTTTACGTATTGCTGCAACCCCCTTGTCTTACGGTTTCGTAAAAACCTTTATGGGTAGAAGGCAAAACTAAACCTCCCTTACACCCTCTGCCGTCTCGTAGCTCCGTTTTCACCAGCTGATCGCATTCCCCTCGTTGCTGCGCTGTGTTCGCTTGACCTGTATCCTCAGCTGTGCGCGTCGGTGTGGTGTGTACTGGTGGCGTATAATTAATATTATAATTATCACGATTTTGCGTAGTGTTTCGTATTGGTGGTTTATCACTACGGTTATAGTTATGGTGATAATTACTGTGCGTTGGTTCACAGTGTTGTGTGTTCTTACCTTTACTGATGTTCTCCGACTGTGTCACAAGTATTAAAAATTCTTCTATGGTTTTAATTCCCTGCGTGTAAACTGCTAACTGAATATCTCTCTGGAAATGGTAAGATAACTTTGAAACAATTTCGTACTCTGAAAATTTAGGTTTAAGGTGCTTTACGCGTTCTATTTGCGCAATTGTGTATTGTTCTATACTCTGGCGTCCATGTGCGTTAAACTTTCCATACTCGAGCTGATCACGTACTTGCCGTTCAGTATGTATGTTCCAATATCTGTTCTCAAATGCATCACGAAAATGCTGATATGTGCTGATGTTATCTCTAATAATAGAGCACCATTGACTGGCTGAGTCTTTAAGATGTCGCGTGACGAAGTATATCTTCTCGTCGTCATTTATCGTACTGCCGATCTTCTCCATTTCCTTCTCCACATTAGCTAGGATTTCCATACTGTTCTCCCATTTACCACCTGCGAAAGTTATTCTGCTCCTCTCTTCTATTGGTGTAGGAAATATCATTTGACTCTGCCGTCTTCTCAGTTCACTTCGTAGCTGTTTCATTTCACCTTGGATCTCTTCCTTCATATGGGATACTTCCGAACGGTCATTCGCGTCTCTTCAATTTTGTGTTCAATAACTACTGTACGCGCTTCTATTTCTCTAATTTTACTGGTATTCGCTTGTGACATATTATTAACTGTTTGAATTTTATCATCCTGTTATCGCGTTATAGTAGTTAACTTATCATTTAAATTATCATTTATTTGTTTATGTAATTCTTTTATATTTCTTCTCCACTCGAGACGCAATTCTTTTTGTTTATTTTCAATCCTTACAGTTTGCTCATGTAAGTCTTGTTTAAAATTATTCTCGAGAGTGTCAATACGTGAGTTGGTATCAACAATCTTTTCTGTTAATTGTGCATTACTGTCAGCTATACTTTGCTTTAATTCTATGTTGTCTTGTTTCAACTGTAGATTATCGATTTTCAAACCTTCTACTCTCCGTATTTTTATGGTTCTTGTTTAAAATTTTCAGCTGTTGTTCTAATTTAGTATTAAAATTTTCAGTTTTTTCTTCTAATTTATTTTGTAAACTTTCTGTTTGTTTCTCAAGTTTAGCATTTAGATTTTCTGCTTGTTTTGTGCTTAATGCATCTACCCAGGCACGCATCATAGTTTGAAGGGCTTCCATATCAAAGCTTCCTGGTGCTGCCTTATTTATTATTTAAATTTATTTTTGAAAATTATTATTATTATTGTATAACCGTTCGCTACTTTTAATGATTTATTTGTTTATTTTTATTAGTGGTTATTATTACTACCCTTGTTACAATTACACTTGTTATCATAGAAAATCAATGGTATTGGTGGGCGCCAGTTGTGTCATTAAACACAACAGCATAAACGACATACAAAAATATTTATACATAAACATCAATTATTATACATACAATCCTATGCACACTTTTAGCAATAGAGCATACATTTGTTTATTAAACAATTCGTATCATTTGGCAAATAATATTTTAATTTTTATTATTATTTATTTCTACACTTATTCATATATAAAAAAAAAATGAATAGTAACCGTTTCAATTCACCCTTAGTTGGAGGATTGAGCAGGTAATGTTTCCCCTCTCCATACAGGTGCTGTTGACCGGTTTAGTTATAGCTCCGCCTTAACAATCGTTCCCCCTTAACCTGGTCCCACTGACCTAGTTATTTTATGTGTAGAACCTTCTAAACGAGCTGGGGTGGTATTTGCCGATAGCTTTCATCTTCACGTCATCATATACAATAAAAGTATGTCTTGCGACTCGCTGTTTTAATGTATACGGTCCATTATAAAGTGTGAAGAATTTGTTTGCAGTATTATCGCTTCGTTTTCCAACTGAATTTGCTTTCAATAATACTTTTTCTCCCACGTTGAATGTTGTAATTTGTGTTCTGTTAAATATCTCCATTCTCTTGTTACCCCTTGCTATTATCCGTTCCTTTGCATACTCAGTCTTCACAATTATTGGTACAGGTACATTCTGGTTTTCGGGTTTGTTTATGTACTCCTTCCAAAATCTGTTCGGCTTTTTATCTTCTTCTCATTCTCTTGGTGTATAGCTGGTTGCTTCACTGTAGTTCTCGTTGATCGCTTTCTCGAAAAATGGTAAATACTCTGCCCATTTATTATGTTGATTATGGCAGTATATCCTCAAATATTTACCTAGTTCTTTGTTACTCATTTCCGCAAAATTTCCCTGAGGATGTCTTATGGATGTGAGTACAGGTTGTAATCCATTCTCTCTCAAAGTTCTCTCCCATATCTCACTCTGGAATTGTACATCCTGATCACTGAGTATCTTTTTCATTTTTCCATATGTTGGAATATATTTCTGCAGTAGTATTTTTAAAACAACCTTCGTTGTCGGTCGCATAATTGGATACAGACGGACTGCCTTGGAAAACACATCGATACATACCAATATGTGCTTTACTCCCAGACTTGATCGCGGTAGTGGTCCCAGGAAATCCACTGCAAATAGCTCTCCCTTATTTTCTTACTGGATACTCTGCATTTCTACATAGGTGTGTAAATTTGGTCCTTTCGCCATTTGACACTCATAACATTTCTTCACCTCATTCTTGATTTTTCGAAACATATTATTAACAGTAAAATCTTCTAGCAGACTCAGGTAGCATTTCAGAGCAGCAGCATGCGCTGGTTGGATCAACTTATGCAACATTTCGTTAGATAAATACAATCTTCCAATCTTGTCTTACTAACTTGAAGAGAATCCCATGAAGTACCTTATAGTGATCCGGTAGCTGTTCTCGATCTTTCATCTCCCTTAGGGTAACATCCAAATTTTGTTGTTGCGCTAAATTTGTTTAGCATCTGTTTTACCTCATCGTTTGCTTTAAATTTAATTGGTAGCAATTGTATTTCCTTATCCTTGTTCTCATAGACTTCTTCACATTCCTCTATGATGTATCGGCTTAATGTATCTGCTACAATATTGTCTTTACCTTTGCAATACTTAATGGTGAACGAGTATTCGCCGATGCATTAATAATCGGGCATTCGTTACTTTGCATTTCAATAGAAAGAATAATGCTTGATGGTCTGTGTGTATCTCGAAGTGAGTACCATAAATATAATATCTGAATTACTTAAGGGCGTATACTATTGCGAGGATTTCTTTTTCTGATGTGCAGTAATGTCTCTCTGCTCCTTTGAAGACTCTACTGGCGTAGGCGATGACTAGGTGCTCTCCCGTAGTATCCTGTTGATATAGTACACTCCCTACGGCGTAGTCACTGACATCAGAGTAGATTACGAATTTTCCTTCACGTTGAGGATGATGTAACATAATATTTTCCATGATTAACGTTTTCACTTGGTTGAAGGCATCTTGGTGATTCTTCTCCCACTTCCACTTCTGTCCTTTCTTCGTTAGCTCCAGTAATGGTTGCGTTTTCTCCGCATACAATAGTGAGAATCTTCTGTAGTACCCCGTTAGTCCTAAGAATGATCTTAACCCTTTGAGATTTCTTGGTATAGGAAAGTTAGTTATGCTGGATATTTTTGTAGGCTCGGGTTGAATACCAGAGGAAGGAATAATGTGACCTAGGAATTGAATAAAGCATTTGATTAATTCACATTTAAACTACAAATTTTTTTGTGGTTAAATAAATTTATGCTACACTCACTTGTTGCACACAGCACTATTCACTGTGACCCCGAATAGCGCTTTCGAACGAACCCGTTCATCATCAGATCGTAACTGCCACCCAGCATCAGTGTGGCAGTTACGATCTGATGATGAACGGGTTCGTTCGAAAGCGCTAGTCGGGGTCACAGTGAATAGTGGTGTGTGCAACAAGTGAGTGTAGTATAAATTCACATTTGTCTAGGTTAAGGGATATGTTCGCTTACCTAAACTTGTGGAATATCGTGCTTAGATCTTCTACATGTTCGTCTAGTGATTTAGACACTACTAGAATATCGTCTACAAATACTATGGTGCAAGGTTCCACCTCAGTTCCTAGTGCTCTTTCCAGACATTTTACTATTGCAGCCAAACTCGTACTTAATCCGAAGGGTACCACTCTGTGTTGGTAGCATTTACTCTTTTAAAGGAAGGCTGTATACTTTCTGTCCTCTTCACGAATTGGAATCTGCCAGAAACTTGAGCGTAGATCCAGCTTCGTCAAATACCGCGCTCTTCGCACTTGGAAAACAACTCGTCCGCAGTAGACGCACAGTCATACACTTTTAACACAATGCTGTTCAGCTCCCTCATGTCAAGGCATAGACGGATCTCACCACTTTTCTTCTTCGCAACCACCAGAGGATTTAGGAAGTTGCTGTTTGATCGCTCTATGACACCTATTTTTATCATGTGACGAATTTCCAATTCAACCTCTTTCTCATACGGCATTGGGATAGGATACGTCCTCCTGACGAATTTCGTAGGGTCTGACACAACTATAGAGTGCTCGTATACTGTCGTCTGCGGCGGTACTTCACTGTACTCATTTATTAATTCGTGCAGTTTCTCTTCTTCCTGTGTTGTCATATGTATTGTCCTGTGGACCATAATGTATTAGTGGTTTGGACAAAACTATAGTTATTTCACTTACCTTACTATCTTCTTCATTGCTATTCATATTAAACTCATATTGAACATCTTTATACTTACACACAATCTTATTACCATTAACATGAATCTTAGCATTTATTGTATTTTATATATCAATACCTAGAATTTCATCATAAATTAATTTATGCATAATTATCATGGGGTATGTTAATTCTAAATTTTTATGTTAGAGTTACATATGCTTGTTGCTTAACCCTTTCCTTTTTATTGGTAGCTGTCGTGATATTCATATTATTTACGGGTAAAATTGCAGTATTCTTAAAATGTTTCTTATTGTGGTGTACCCAACCAGCGTTAAGAACTGACAGCTGACTCCCCGTATCGACTAACATTCGTATGCTACAAGCGTTGATTCGTACGTTTTCAATAGGATATTGTGTTTGTTGTTCGTCTCGATTTATATCCTGTTCGGTGCTTAATAAGTCATTTCTAATATCATAAGGGTATATGTTATTTATTGTATAATGTCGTTTCCGCTTATTCAGTCATTGTGACGCGTTCGACGTTGAAGGCTGGCTGGAGAATGCCGCTTTCTCTCTCTCATTCGTTTTTTCTCTATCTATCTTTGTAGCACCCTCGCCGTCTTTACGTATTGCTGCAACCCCCTTGTCTTACGGTTTCGTAAAAACCTTTATGGGTAGAAGGCAAAACAAAACCTCCCTTACACCCTCTGCCGTCTCGTAGCTCCGTTTTCACCAGCTGATCGCATTCCCCTCGTAGCTTCGCTGTGTTCGCTTGACCTGTATCCACAGCTGTGCGCGTCGGTGTGGTGTGTACTGGTGGCGTATAATTAATATTATAATTATCACGATTTTGCGTAGTGTTTCGTATTGGTGGTTTATCACTACGGTTATAGTTATGGTGATAATTACTGTGCGTTGGTTCACAGTGTTGTGTGTTCTTACCTTTACTGATGTTCTCCGACTGTGTCACAAGTATTAAAAATTCTTCTATGGTTTTAATTCCCTGCGTGTAAACTGCTAACTGAATATCTCTCTGGAAATGGTAAGATAACTTTGAAACAATTTCGTACTCTGAAAATTTAGGTTTAAGGTGCTTTACGCGTTCTATTTGCGCAATTGTGTATTGTTCTATACTCTGGCGTCCATGTGCGTTAAACTTTCCATACTCGAGCTGATCACGTACTTGCCGTTCAGTATGTATGTTCCAATATCTGTTCTCAAATGCATCACGAAATTGCTGATATGTGCTGATTTTATCTCTAATAATAGAGCACCATTGACTGGCTGAGTCTTTAAGATGTCGCGTGACGAAGTATATCTTCTCGTCGTCATTTATCGTACTGCCGATCTTCTCCATTTCCTTCTCCACATTAGCTAGGATTTCCATACTGTTCTCCCATTTACCACCTGCGAAAGTTATTCTGCTCCTCTCTTCTATTGGTGTAGGAAATATCATTTGACTCTGCCGTCTTCTCAGTTCACTTCGTAGCTGTTTCATTTCACCTTGGACCTCTTCCTTCTTATGAGATACTTCCGAACGGTCATTCGCGTCTCTTCAATTTTGTGTTCAATAACTACTGTACGCGCTTCTATTTCTCTAATTTTACTGGTATTCGCTTGTGACATATTATTAACTGTTTGAATTTTATCATCCTGTTATCGCGTTATAGTAGTTAACTTATCATTTAAATTATCATTTATTTGTTTATGTAATTCTTTTATATTTCGTCTCCACTCGAGACGCAATTCTTTTTGTTTATTTTCAATCCTTACAGTTTGCTCATGTAAGTCTTGTTTAAAATTATTCTCGAGAGTGTCAATACGTGAGTTGGTATCAACAATCTTTTCTGTTAATTGTGCATTACTGTCAGCTATACTTTGCTTTAATTCTATGTTGTCTTGTTTCAACTGTAGATTATCGATTTTCAAACCTTCTACTCTCCGTATTTTTATGGTTCTTGTTTAAAATTTTCAGCTGTTGTTCTAATTTAGTATTAAAATTTTCAGTTTTTTCTTCTAATTTATTTTGTAAACTTTCTGTTTGTTTCTCAAGTTTAGCATTTAGATTTTCTGCTTGTTTTGTGCTTAATGCATCTACCCAGGCACGCATCATAGTTTGAAGGGCTTCCATATCAAAGCTTCCTGGTGCTGCCTTATTTATTATTTAAATTTATTTTTGAAAATTATTATTATTATTGTACAACCGTTCGCTACTTTTAATGATTTATTTGTTTATTTTTATTAGTGGTTATTATTACTACCCTTGTTACAATTACACTTGTTATCATAGAAAATCAATGGTATTGGTGGGCGCCAGTTGTGTCATTAAACACAACAGCATAAACGACATACAAAAATATTTATACATAAACATCAATTATTATACATACAATCCTATGCACACTTTTAGCAATAGAGCATACATTTGTTTATTAAACAATTCGTATCATTTGGCAAATAATATTTTAATTTTTATTATTATTTATTTCTACACTTTTTCATATATTAAAAAAAAATGAATAGTAACCGTTTCAATTCACCCTTAGTTGGAGGATTGAGCAGGTAATGTTTCCCCTCTCCATACAGGTGCTGTTGACCGGTTTAGTTATAGCTCCGCCTTAACAATCGTTCCCCCTTAACCTGGTCCCACTGACCTAGTTATTTTATGTGTAGAACCTTCTAAACGAGCTGGGGTGGTATTTGCCGATAGCTTTCATCTTCACGTCATCATATACAATAAAAGTATGTCTTGCGACTCGCTGTTTTAATGTATACGGTCCATTATAAAGTGTGAAGAATTTGTTTGCAGTATTATCGCTTCGTTTTCCAACTGAATTTGCTTTCAATAATACTTTTTCTCCCACGTTGAATGTTGTAATTTGTGTTCTGTTAAATATCTCCATTCTCTTGTTACCCCTTGCTATTATCCGTTCCTTTGCATACTCAGTCTTCACAATTATTGGTACAGGTACATTCTGGTTTTCGGGTTTGTTTATGTACTCCTTCCAAAATCTGTTCGGCTTTTTATCTTCTTCTCATTCTCTTGGTGTATAGCTGGTTGCTTCACTGTAGTTCTCGTTGATCGCTTTCTCGAAAAATGGTAAATACTCTGCCCATTTATTATGTTGATTATGGCAGTATATCCTCAAATATTTACCTAGTTCTTTGTTACTCATTTCCGCAAAATTTCCCTGAGGATGTCTTATGGATGTGAGTACAGGTTGTAATCCATTCTCTCTCAAAGTTCTCTCCCATATCTCACTCTGGAATTGTACATCCTGATCACTGAGTATCTTTTTCATTTTTCCATATGTTGGAATATATTTCTGCAGTAGTATTTTTAAAACAACCTTCGTTGTCGGTCGCATAATTGGATACAGACGGACTGCCTTGGAAAACACATCGATACATACCAATATGTGCTTTACTCCCAGACTTGATCGCGGTAGTGGTCCCAGGAAATCCACTGCAAATAGCTCTCCCTTATTTTCTTACTGGATACTCTGCATTTCTACATAGGTGTGTAAATTTGGTCCTTTCGCCATTTGACACTCATAACATTTCTTCACCTCATTCTTGATTTTTCGAAACATATTATTAACAGTAAAATCTTCTAGCAGACTCAGGTAGCATTTCAGAGCAGCAGCATGCGCTGGTTGGATCAACTTATGCAACATTTCGTTAGATAATACAATCTTCCAATCTTGTCTTACTAACTTGAAGAGAATCCCATGAAGTACCTTATAGTGATCCGGTAGCTGTTCTCGATCTTTCATCTCCCTTAGGGTAACATCCAAATTTTGTTGTTGCGCTAAATTTGTTTAGCATCTGTTTTACCTCATCGTTTGCTTTAAATTTAATTGGTAGCAATTGTATTTCCTTATCCTTGTTCTCATAGACTTCTTCACATTCCTCTATGATGTATCGGCTTAATGTATCTGCTACAATATTGTCTTTACCTTTGCAATACTTAATGGTGAACGAGTATTCGCCGATGCATTAATAATCGGGCATTCGTTACTTTGCATTTCAATAGAAAGAATAATGCTTGATGGTCTGTGTGTATCTCGAAGTGAGTACCATAAATATAATATCTGAATTACTTAAGGGCGTATACTATTGCGAGGATTTCTTTTTCTGATGTGCAGTAATGTCTCTCTGCTCCTTTGAAGACTCTACTGGCGTAGGCGATGACTAGGTGCTCTCCCGTAGTATCCTGTTGATATAGTACACTCCCTACGGCGTAGTCACTGACATCAGAGTAGATTACGAATTTTCCTTCACGTTGAGGATGATGTAACATAATATTTTCCATGATTAACGTTTTCACTTGGTTGAAGGCATCTTGGTGATTCTTCTCCCACTTCCACTTCTGTCCTTTCTTCGTTAGCTCCAGTAATGGTTGCGTTTTCTCCGCATACAATAGTGAGAATCTTCTGTAGTACCCCGTTAGTCCTAAGAATGATCTTAACCCTTTGAGATTTCTTGGTATAGGAAAGTTAGTTATGCTGGATATTTTTGTAGGATCGGGTTGAATACCAGAGGAAGGAATAATGTGACCTAGGAATTGAATAAAGCATTTGATTAATTCACATTTAAACTACAAATTTTTTTGTGGTTAAATAAATTTATGCTACACTCACTTGTTGCACACAGCACTATTCACTGTGACCCCGAATAGCGCTTTCGAACGAACCCGTTCATCATCAGATCGTAACTGCCACCCAGCATCAGTGTGGCAGTTACGATCTGATGATGAACGGGTTCGTTCGAAAGCGCTAGTCGGGGTCACAGTGAATAGTGGTGTGTGCAACAAGTGAGTGTAGTATAAATTCACATTTGTCTAGGTTAAGGGATATGTTCGCTTACCTAAACTTGTGGAATATCGTGCTTAGATCTTCTACATGTTCGTCTAGTGTTTTAGACACTACTAGAATATCGTCTACAAATACTATGGTGCAAGGTTCCACCTCAGTTCCTAGTGCTCTTTCCAGACATTTTACTATTGCAGCCAAACTCGTACTTAATCCGAAGGGTACCACTCTGTGTTGGTAGCATTTACTCTTTTAAAGGAAGGCTGTATACTTTCTGTCCTCTTCACGAATTGGAATCTGCCAGAAACTTGAGCGTAGATCCAGCTTCGTCAAATACCGCGCTCTTCGCACTTGGAAAACAACTCGTCCGCAGTAGACGCACAGTCATACACTTTTAACACAATGCTGTTCAGCTCCCTCATGTCAAGGCATAGACGGATCTCACCACTTTTCTTCTTCGCAACCACCAGAGGATTTAGGAAGTTGCTGTTTGATCGCTCTATTACACCTATTTTTATCATGTGACGAATTTCCAATTCAACCTCTTTCTCATACGGCATTGGGATAGGATACGTCCTCCTGACGAATTTCGTAGGGTCTGACACAACTATAGAGTGCTCGTACACTGTCGTCTGCGGCGGTACTTCACTGTACTCATTTATTAATTCGTGCAGTTTCTCTTCTTCCTGTGTTGTCATATGTATTGTCCTGTGGACCATAATGTATTAGTGGTTTGGACAAAACTATAGTTATTTCACTTACCTTACTATCTTCTTCATTGCTATTCATATTAAACTCATATTGAACATCTTTATACTTACACACAATCTTATTACCATTAACATGAATCTTAGCATTTATTGTATTTAATATATCAATACCTAGAATTTCATCATAAATTAATTTATGCATAATTATCATGGGGTATGTTAATTCTAAATTTTTATGTTAGAGTTACATATGCTTGTTGCTTAACCCTTTCCTTTTTATTGGTAGCTGTCGTGATATTCATATTATTTACGGGTAAAATTGCAGTATTCTTAAAATGTTTCTTATTGTGGTGTACCCAACCAGCGTTAAGAACTGACAGCTGACTCCCCGTATCGACTAACATTCGTATGCTACAAGCGTTGATTCGTACGTTTTCAATAGGACATTGTGTTTGTTGTTCGTCTCGATTTATATCCTGTTCGGTGCTTAATAAGTCATTTCTAATATCATAAGGGTATATGTTATTTATTGTATAATGTCGTTTCCGCTTATTCAGTCATTGTGACGCGTTCGACGTTGAAGGCTGGCTGGAGAATGCCGCTTTCTCTCTCTCATTCGTTTTTTCTCTATCTATCTTTGTAGCACCCTCGCCGTCTTTACGTATTGCTGCAACCCCCTTGTCTTACGGTTTCGTAAAAACCTTTATGGGTAGAAGGCAAAACTAAACCTCCCTTACACCCTCTGCCGTCTCGTAGCTCCGTTTTCACCAGCTGATCGCATTCCCCTCGTTGCTTCGCTGTGTTCGCTTGACCTGTATCCTCAGCTGTGCGCGTCGGTGTGGTGTGTACTGGTGGCGTATAATTAATATTATAATTATCACGATTTTGCGTAGTGTTTCGTATTGGTGGTTTATCACTACGGTTATAGTTATGGTGATAATTACTGTGCGTTGGTTCACAGTGTTGTGTGTTCTTACCTTTACTGATGTTCTCCGACTGTGTCACAAGTATTAAAAATTCTTCTATGGTTTTAATTCCCTGCGTGTAAACTGCTAACTGAATATCTCTCTGGAAATGGTAAGATAACTTTGAAACAATTTCGTACTCTGAAAATTTAGGTTTAAGGTGCTTTACGCGTTCTATTTGCGCAATTGTGTATTGTTCTATACTCTGGCGTCCATGTGCGTTAAACTTTCCATACTCGAGCTGATCACGTACTTGCCGTTCAGTATGTATGTTCCAATATCTGTTCTCAAATGCATCACGAAAATGCTGATATGTGCTGATGTTATCTCTAATAATAGAGCACCATTGACTGGCTGAGTCTTTAAGATGTCGCGTGACGAAGTATATCTTCTCGTCGTCATTTATCGTACTGCCGATCTTCTCCATTTCCTTCTCCACATTAGCTAGGATTTCCATACTGTTCTCCCATTTACCACCTGCGAAAGTTATTCTGCTCCTCTCTTCTATTGGTGTAGGAAATATCATTTGACTCTGCCGTCTTCTCAGTTCACTTCGTAGCTGTTTCATTTCACCTTGGACCTCTTCCTTCTTATGGGATACTTCCGAACGGTCATTCGCGTCTCTTCAATTTTGTGTCCAATAACTACTGTACGCGCTTCTATTTCTCTAGTTTTACTGGTATTCGCTTGTGACATATTATTAACTGTTTGAATATTATCATCCTGTTATCGCGTTATAGTAGTTAACTTATCATTTAAATTATCATTTATTTGTTTATGTAATTCTTTTATATTTCTTCTCCACTCGAGACGCAATTCTTTTTGTTTATTTTCAATCCTTACAGTTTGCTCATGTAAGTCTTGTTTAAAATTATTCTCGAGAGTGTCAATACGTGAGTTGGTATCAACAATCTTTTCTGTTAATTGTGCATTACTGTCAGCTATACTTTGCTTTAATTCTATGTTGTCTTGTTTCAACTGTAGATTATCGATTTTCAAACCTTCTACTCTCCGTATTTTTATGGTTCTTGTTTAAAATTTTCAGCTGTTGTTCTAATTTAGTATTAAAATTTTCAGTTTTTTCTTCTAATTTATTTTGTAAACTTTCTGTTTGTTTCTCAAGTTTAGCATTTAGATTTTCTGCTTGTTTTGTGCTTAATGCATCTACCCAGGCACGCATCATAGTTTGAAGGGCTTCCATATCAAAGCTTCCTGGTGCTGCCTTATTTATTATTTAAATTTATTTTTGAAAATTATTATTATTATTGTATAACCGTTCGCTACTTTTAATGATTTATTTGTTTATTTTTATTAGTGGTTATTATTACTACCCTTGTTACAATTACACTTGTTATCATAGAAAATCAATGGTATTGGTGGGCGCCAGTTGTGTCATTAAACACAACAGCATAAACGACATACAAAAATATTTATACATAAACATCAATTATTATACATACAATCCTATGCACACTTTTAGCAATAGAGCATACATTTGTTTATTAAACAATTCGTATCATTTGGCAAATAATATTTTAATTTTTATTATTATTTATTTCTACACTTATTCATATATAAAAAAAAAATGAATAGTAACCGTTTCAATTCACCCTTAGTTGGAGGATTGAGCAGGTAATGTTTCCCCTCTCCATACAGGTGCTGTTGACCGGTTTAGTTATAGCTCCGCCTTAACAATCGTTCCCCCTTAACGTGGTCCCACTGACCTAGTTATTTTATGTGTAGAACCTTCTAAACGAGCTGGGGTGGTATTTGCCGATAGCTTTCATCTTCACGTCATCATATACAATAAAAGTATGTCTTGCGACTCGCTGTTTTAATGTATACGGTCCATTATAAAGTGTGAAGAATTTGTTTGCAGTATTATCGCTTCGTTTTCCAACTGAATTTGCTTTCAATAATACTTTTTCTCCCACGTTGAATGTTGTAATTTGTGTTCTGTTAAATATCTCCATTCTCTTGTTACCCCTTGCTATTATCCGTTCCTTTGCATACTCAGTCTTCACAATTATTGGTACAGGTACATTCTGGTTTTCGGGTTTGTTTATGTACTCCTTCCAAAATCTGTTCGGCTTTTTATCTTCTTCTCATTCTCTTGGTGTATAGCTGGTTGCTTCACTGTAGTTCTCGTTGATCGCTTTCTCGAAAAATGGTAAATACTCTGCCCATTTATTATGTTGATTATGGCAGTATATCCTCAAATATTTACCTAGTTCTTTGTTACTCATTTCCGCAA
Source organism: Magicicada septendecula (assembly GCA_034769895.1). Classification (NCBI taxonomy): domain Eukaryota; kingdom Metazoa; phylum Arthropoda; class Insecta; order Hemiptera; family Cicadidae; genus Magicicada; species Magicicada septendecula. The sequence goes on along the minus strand of CM068373.1, from coordinate 203,826,939 downwards.
AATTTCCCTGAGGATGTCTTATGGATGTGAGTACAGGTTGTAATTCATTCTCTCTCAAAGTTCTCTCCCATATCTCACTCTGGAATTGTACATCCTGATCACTGAGTATCTTTTTCATTTTTCCATATGTTGGAATATATTTCTGCAGTAGTATTTTTAAAACAACCTTCGTTGTCGGTCGCATAATTGGATACAGACGGACTGCCTTGGAAAACACATCGATACATACCAATATGTGCTTTACTCCCAGACTTGATCGCGGTAGTGGTCCCAGGAAATCCACTGCAAATAGCTCTCCCTTATTTTCTTACTGGATACTCTGCATTTCTACATAGGTGTGTAAATTTGGTCCTTTCGCCATTTGACACTCATAACATTTCTTCACCTCATTCTTGATTTTTCGAAACATATTATTAACAGTAAAATCTTCTAGCAGACTCAGGTAGCATTTCAGAGCAGCAGCATGCGCTGGTTGGATCAACTTATGCAACATTTCGTTAGATAATACAATCTTCCAATCTTGTCTTACTAACTTGAAGAGAATCCCATGAAGTACCTTATAGTGATCCGGTAGCTGTTCTCGATCTTTCATCTCCCTTAGGGTAACATCCAAATTTTGTTGTTGCGCTAAATTTGTTTAGCATCTGTTTTACCTCATCGTTTGCTTTAAATTTAATTGGTAGCAATTGTATTTCCTTATCCTTGTTCTCATAGACTTCTTCACATTCCTCTATGATGTATCGGCTTAATGTATCTGCTACAATATTGTCTTTACCTTTGCAATACTTAATGGTGAACGAGTATTCGCCGATGCATTAATAATCGGGCATTCGTTACTTTGCATTTCAATAGAAAGAATAATGCTTGATGGTCTGTGTGTATCTCGAAGTGAGTACCATAAATATAATATCTGAATTACTTAAGGGCGTATACTATTGCGAGGATTTCTTTTTCTGATGTGCAGTAATGTCTCTCTGCTCCTTTGAAGACTCTACTGGCGTAGGCGATGACTAGGTGCTCTCCCGTAGTATCCTGTTGATATAGTACACTCCCTACGGCGTAGTCACTGACATCAGAGTAGATTACGAATTTTCCTTCACGTTGAGGATGATGTAACATAATATTTTCCATGATTAACGTTTTCACTTGGTTGAAGGCATCTTGGTGATTCTTCTCCCACTTCCACTTCTGTCCTTTCTTCGTTAGCTCCAGTAATGGTTGCGTTTTCTCCGCATACAATAGTGAGAATCTTCTGTAGTACCCCGTTAGTCCTAAGAATGATCTTAACCCTTTGAGATTTCTTGGTATAGGAAAGTTAGTTATGCTGGATATTTTTGTAGGATCGGGTTGAATACCAGAGGAAGGAATAATGTGACCTAGGAATTGAATAAAGCATTTGATTAATTCACATTTAAACTACAAATTTTTTTGTGGTTAAATAAATTTATGCTACACTCACTTGTTGCACACAGCACTATTCACTGTGACCCCGAATAGCGCTTTCGAACGAACCCGTTCATCATCAGATCGTAACTGCCACCCAGCATCAGTGTGGCAGTTACGATCTGATGATGAACGGGTTCGTTCGAAAGCGCTAGTCGGGGTCACAGTGAATAGTGGTGTGTGCAACAAGTGAGTGTAGTATAAATTCACATTTGTCTAGGTTAAGGGATATGTTCGCTTACCTAAACTTGTGGAATATCGTGCTTAGATCTTCTACATGTTCGTCTAGTGTTTTAGACACTACTAGAATATCGTCTACAAATACTATGGTGCAAGGTTCCACCTCAGTTCCTAGTGCTCTTTCCCGACATTTTACTATTGCAGCCAAACTCGTACTTAATCCGAAGGGTACCACTCTGTGTTGGTAGCATTTACTCTTTTAAAGGAAGGCTGTATACTTTCTGTCCTCTTCACGAATTGGAATCTGCCAGAAACTTGAGCGTAGATCCAGCTTCGTCATATACCGCGCTCTTCGCACTTGGAAAACAACTCGTCCGCAGTAGACGCACAGTCATACACTTTTAACACAATGCTGTTCAGCTCCCTCATGTCAAGGCATAGACGGATCTCACCACTTTTCTTCTTCGCAACCACCAGAGGATTTAGGAAGTTGCTGTTTGATCGCTCTATTACACCTATTTTTATCATGTGACGAATTTCCAATTCAACCTCTTTCTCATACGGCATTGGGATAGGATACGTCCTCCTGACGAATTTCGTAGGGTCTGACACAACTATAGAGTGCTCGTACACTGTCGTCTGCGGCGGTACTTCACTGTACTCATTTATTAATTCGTGCAGTTTCTCTTCTTCCTGTGTTGTCATATGTATTGTCCTGTGGACCATAATGTATTAGTGGTTTGGACAAAACTATAGTTATTTCACTTACCTTACTATCTTCTTCATTGCTATTCATATTAAACTCATATTGAACATCTTTATACTTACACACAATCTTATTACCATTAACATGAATCTTAGCATTTATTGTATTTAATATATCAATACCTAGAATTTCATCATAAATTAATTTATGCATAATTATCATGGGGTATGTTAATTCTAAATTTTTATGTTAGAGTTACATATGCTTGTTGCTTAACCCTTTCCTTTTTATTGGTAGCTGTCGTGATATTCATATTATTTACGGGTAAAATTGCAGTATTCTTAAAATGTTTCTTATTGTGGTGTACCCAACCAGCGTTAAGAACTGACAGCTGACTCCCCGTATCGACTAACATTCGTATGCTACAAGCGTTGATTCGTACGTTTTCAATAGGACATTGTGTTTGTTGTTCGTCTCGATTTATATCCTGTTCGGTGCTTAATAAGTCATTTCTAATATCATAAGGGTATATGTTATTTATTGTATAATGTCGTTTCCGCTTATTCAGTCATTGTGACGCGTTCGACGTTGAAGGCTGGCTGGAGAATGCCGCTTTCTCTCTCTCATTCGTTTTTTCTCTATCTATCTTTGTAGCACCCTCGCCGTCTTTACGTATTGCTGCAACCCCCTTGTCTTACGGTTTCGTAAAAACCTTTATGGGTAGAAGGCAAAACTAAACCTCCCTTACACCCTCTGCCGTCTCGTAGCTCCGTTTTCACCAGCTGATCGCATTCCCCTCGTTGCTTCGCTGTGTTCGCTTGACCTGTATCCTCAGCTGTGCGCGTCGGTGTGGTGTGTACTGGTGGCGTATAATTAATATTATAATTATCACGATTTTGCGTAGTGTTTCGTATTGGTGGTTTATCACTACGGTTATAGTTATGGTGATAATTACTGTGCGTTGGTTCACAGTGTTGTGTGTTCTTACCTTTACTGATGTTCTCCGACTGTGTCACAAGTATTAAAAATTCTTCTATGGTTTTAATTCCCTGCGTGTAAACTGCTAACTGAATATCTCTCTGGAAATGGTAAGATAACTTTGAAACAATTTCGTACTCTGAAAATTTAGGTTTAAGGTGCTTTACGCGTTCTATTTGCGCAATTGTGTATTGTTCTATACTCTGGCGTCCATGTGCGTTAAACTTTCCATACTCGAGCTGATCACGTACTTGCCGTTCAGTATGTATGTTCCAATATCTGTTCTCAAATGCATCACGAAAATGCTGATATGTGCTGATGTTATCTCTAATAATAGAGCACCATTGACTGGCTGAGTCTTTAAGATGTCGCGTGACGAAGTATATCTTCTCGTCGTCATTTATCGTACTGCCGATCTTCTCCATTTCCTTCTCCACATTAGCTAGGATTTCCATACTGTTCTCCCATTTACCACCTGCGAAAGTTATTCTGCTCCTCTCTTCTATTGGTGTAGGAAATATCATTTGACTCTGCCGTCTTCTCAGTTCACTTCGTAGCTGTTTCATTTCACCTTGGACCTCTTCCTTCTTATGGGATACTTCCGAACGGTCATTCGCGTCTCTTCAATTTTGTGTCCAATAACTACTGTACGCGCTTCTATTTCTCTAGTTTTACTGGTATTCGCTTGTGACATATTATTAACTGTTTGAATTTTATCATCCTGTTATCGCGTTATAGTAGTTAACTTATCATTTAAATTATCATTTATTTGTTTATGTAATTCTTTTATATCTCTTCTCCACTCGAGACGCAATTCTTTTTGTTTATTTTCAATCCTTACAGTTTGCTCATGTAAGTCTTGTTTAAAATTATTCTCGAGAGTGTCAATACGTGAGTTGGTATCAACAATCTTTTCTGTTTATTGTGCATTACTGTCAGCTATACTTTGCTTTAATTCTATGTTGTCTTGTTTCAACTGTAGATTATCGATTTTCAAACCTTCTACTCTCCGTATTTTTATGGTTCTTGTTTAAAATTTTCAGCTGTTGTTCTAATTTAGTATTAAAATTTTCAGTTTTTTCTTCTAATTTATTTTGTAAACTTTCTGTTCGTTTCTCAAGTTTAGCATTTAGATTTTCTGCTTGTTTTGTGCTTAATGCATCTACCCAGGCACGCATCATAGTTTGAAGGGCTTCCATATCAAAGCTTCCTGGTGCTGCCTTATTTATTATTTAAATTTATTTTTGAAAATTATTATTATTATTGTATAACCGTTCGCTACTTTTAATGATTTATTTGTTTATTTTTATTAGTGGTTATTATTACTACCCTTGTTACAATTACACTTGTTATCATAGAAAATCAATGGTATTGGTGGGCGCCAGTTGTGTCATTAAACACAACAGCATAAACGACATACAAAAATAATTATACATAAACATCAATTATTATACATACAATCCTATGCACACTTTTAGCAATAGAGCATACATTTGTTTATTAAACAATTCGTATCATTTGGCAAATAATATTTTAATTTTTATTATTATTTATTTCTACACTTATTCATATATAAAAAAAAAATGAATAGTAACCGTTTCAATTCACCCTTAGTTGGAGGATTGAGCAGGTAATGTTTCCCCTCTCCATACAGGTGCTGTTGACCGGTTTAGTTATAGCTCCGCCTTAACAATCGTTCCCCCTTAACGTGGTCCCACTGACCTAGTTATTTTATGTGTAGAACCTTCTAAACGAGCTGGGGTGGTATTTGCCGATAGCTTTCATCTTCACGTCATCATATACAATAAAAGTATGTCTTGCGACTCGCTGTTTTAATGTATACGGTCCATTATAAAGTGTGAAGAATTTGTTTGCAGTATTATCGCTTCGTTTTCCAACTGAATTTGCTTTCAATAATACTTTTTCTCCCACGTTGAATGTTGTAATTTGTGTTCTGTTAAATATCTCCATTCTCTTGTTACCCCTTGCTATTATCCGTTCCTTTGCATACTCAGTCTTCACAATTATTGGTACAGGTACATTCTGGTTTTCGGGTTTGTTTATGTACTCCTTCCAAAATCTGTTCGGCTTTTTATCTTCTTCTCATTCTCTTGGTGTATAGCTGGTTGCTTCACTGTAGTTCTCGTTGATCGCTTTCTCGAAAAATGGTAAATACTCTGCCCATTTATTATGTTGATTATGGCAGTATATCCTCAAATATTTACCTAGTTCTTTGTTACTCATTTCCGCAAAATTTCCCTGAGGATGTCTTATGGATGTGAGTACAGGTTGTAATTCATTCTCTCTCAAAGTTCTCTCCCATATCTCACTCTGGAATTGTACATCCTGATCACTGAGTATCTTTTTCATTTTTCCATATGTTGGAATATATTTCTGCAGTAGTATTTTTAAAACAACCTTCGTTGTCGGTCGCATAATTGGATACAGACGGACTGCCTTGGAAAACACATCGATACATACCAATATGTGCTTTACTCCCAGACTTGATCGCGGTAGTGGTCCCAGGAAATCCACTGCAAATAGCTCTCCCTTATTTTCTTACTGGATACTCTGCATTTCTACATAGGTGTGTAAATTTGGTCCTTTCGCCATTTGACACTCATAACATTTCTTCACCTCATTCTTGATTTTTCGAAACATATTATTAACAGTAAAATCTTCTAGCAGACTCAGGTAGCATTTCAGAGCAGCAGCATGCGCTGGTTGGATCAACTTATGCAACATTTCGTTAGATAATACAATCTTCCAATCTTGTCTTACTAACTTGAAGAGAATCCCATGAAGTACCTTATAGTGATCCGGTAGCTGTTCTCGATCTTTCATCTCCCTTAGGGTAACATCCAAATTTTGTTGTTGCGCTAAATTTGTTTAGCATCTGTTTTACCTCATCGTTTGCTTTAAATTTAATTGGTAGCAATTGTATTTCCTTATCCTTGTTCTCATAGACTTCTTCACATTCCTCTATGATGTATCGGCTTAATGTATCTGCTACAATATTGTCTTTACCTTTGCAATACTTAATGGTGAACGAGTATTCGCCGATGCATTAATAATCGGGCATTCGTTACTTTGCATTTCAATAGAAAGAATAATGCTTGATGGTCTGTGTGTATCTCGAAGTGAGTACCATAAATATAATATCTGAATTACTTAAGGGCGTATACTATTGCGAGGATTTCTTTTTCTGATGTGCAGTAATGTCTCTCTGCTCCTTTGAAGACTCTACTGGCGTAGGCGATGACTAGGTGCTCTCCCGTAGTATCCTGTTGATATAGTACACTCCCTACGGCGTAGTCACTGACATCAGAGTAGATTACGAATTTTCCTTCACGTTGAGGATGATGTAACATAATATTTTCCATGATTAACGTTTTCACTTGGTTGAAGGCATCTTGGTGATTCTTCTCCCACTTCCACTTCTGTCCTTTCTTCGTTAGCTCCAGTAATGGTTGCGTTTTCTCCGCATACAATAGTGAGAATCTTCTGTAGTACCCCGTTAGTCCTAAGAATGATCTTAACCCTTTGAGATTTCTTGGTATAGGAAAGTTAGTTATGCTGGATATTTTTGTAGGATCGGGTTGAATACCAGAGGAAGGAATAATGTGACCTAGGAATTGAATAAAGCATTTGATTAATTCACATTTAAACTACAAATTTTTTTGTGGTTAAATAAATTTATGCTACACTCACTTGTTGCACACAGCACTATTCACTGTGACCCCGAATAGCGCTTTCGAACGAACCCGTTCATCATCAGATCGTAACTGCCACCCAGCATCAGTGTGGCAGTTACGATCTGATGATGAACGGGTTCGTTCGAAAGCGCTAGTCGGGGTCACAGTGAATAGTGGTGTGTGCAACAAGTGAGTGTAGTATAAATTCACATTTGTCTAGGTTAAGGGATATGTTCGCTTACCTAAACTTGTGGAATATCGTGCTTAGATCTTCTACATGTTCGTCTAGTGTTTTAGACACTACTAGAATATCGTCTACAAATACTATGGTGCAAGGTTCCACCTCAGTTCCTAGTGCTCTTTCCAGACATTTTACTATTGCAGCCAAACTCGTACTTAATCCGAAGGGTACCACTCTGTGTTGGTAGCATTTACTCTTTTAAAGGAAGGCTGTATACTTTCTGTCCTCTTCACGAATTGGAATCTGCCAGAAACTTGAGCGTAGATCCAGCTTCGTCATATACCGCGCTCTTCGCACTTGGAAAACAACTCGTCCGCAGTAGACGCACAGTCATACACTTTTAACACAATGCTGTTCAGCTCCCTCATGTCAAGGCATAGACGGATCTCACCACTTTTCTTCTTCGCAACCACCAGAGGATTTAGGAAGTTGCTGTTTGATCGCTCTATTACACCTATTTTTATCATGTGACGAATTTCCAATTCAACCTCTTTCTCATACGGCATTGGGATAGGATACGTCCTCCTGACGAATTTCGTAGGGTCTGACACAACTATAGAGTGCTCGTACACTGTCGTCTGCGGCGGTACTTCACTGTACTCATTTATTAATTCGTGCATTTTCTCTTCTTCCTGTGTTGTCATATGTATTGTCCTGTGGACCATAATGTATTAGTGGTTTGGACAAAACTATAGTTATTTCACTTACCTTACTATCTTCTTCATTGCTATTCATATTAAACTCATATTGAACATCTTTATACTTACACACAATCTTATTACCATTAACATGAATCTTAGCATTTATTGTATTTAATATATCAATACCTAGAATTTCATCATAAATTAATTTATGCATAATTATCATGGGGTATGTTAATTCTAAATTTTTATGTTAGAGTTACATATGCTTGTTGCTTAACCCTTTCCTTTTTATTGGTAGCTGTCGTGATATTCATATTATTTACGGGTAAAATTGCAGTATTCTTAAAATGTTTCTTATTGTGGTGTACCCAACCAGCGTTAAGAACTGACAGCTGACTCCCCGTATCGACTAACATTCGTATGCTACAAGCGTTGATTCGTACGTTTTCAATAGGACATTGTGTTTGTTGTTCGTCTCGATTTATATCCTGTTCGGTGCTTAATAAGTCATTTCTAATATCATAAGGGTATATGTTATTTATTGTATAATGTCGTTTCCGCTTATTCAGTCATTGTGACGCGTTCGACGTTGAAGGCTGGCTGGAGAATGCCGCTTTCTCTCTCTCATTCGTTTTTTCTCTATCTATCTTTGTAGCACCCTCGCCGTCTTTACGTATTGCTGCAACCCCCTTGTCTTACGGTTTCGTAAAAACCTTTATGGGTAGAAGGCAAAACTAAACCTCCCTTACACCCTCTGCCGTCTCGTAGCTCCGTTTTCACCAGCTGATCGCATTCCCCTCGTTGCTTCGCTGTGTTCGCTTGACCTTTATCCTCAGCTGTGCGCGTCGGTGTGGTGTGTACTGGTGGCGTATAATTAATATTATAATTATCACGATTTTGCGTAGTGTTTCGTATTGGTGGTTTATCACTACGGTTATAGTTATGGTGATAATTACTGTGCGTTGGTTCACAGTGTTGTGTGTTCTTACCTTTACGGATGTTCTCCGACTGTGTCACAAGTATTAAAAATTCTTCTATGGTTTTAATTCCCTGCGTGTAAACTGCTAACTGAATATCTCTCTGGAAATGGTAAGATAACTTTGAAACAATTTCGTACTCTGAAAATTTAGGTTTAAGGTGCTTTACGCGTTCTATTTGCGCAATTGTGTATTGTTCTATACTCTGGCGTCCATGTGCGTTAAACTTTCCATACTCGAGCTGATCACGTACTTGCCGTTCAGTATGTATGTTCCAATATCTGTTCTCAAATGCATCACGAAAATGCTGATATGTGCTGATGTTATCTCTAATAATAGAGCACCATTGACTGGCTGAGTCTTTAAGATGTCGCGTGACGAAGTATATCTTCTCGTCGTCATTTATCGTACTGCCGATCTTCTCCATTTCCTTCTCCACATTAGCTAGGATTTCCATACTGTTCTCCCATTTACCACCTGCGAAAGTTATTCTGCTCCTCTCTTCTATTGGTGTAGGAAATATCATTTGACTCTGCCGTCTTCTCAGTTCACTTCGTAGCTGTTTCATTTCACCTTGGACCTCTTCCTTCTTATGGGATACTTCCGAACGGTCATTCGCGTCTCTTCAATTTTGTGTTCAATAACTACTGTACGCGCTTTTATTTCTATAATTTTACTGGTATTCGCTTGTGACATATTATTAACATTAACTGTTTGAATTTTATCATCCTGTTATCGCGTTATAGTAGTTAACTTATCATTTAAATTATCATTTATTTGTTTATGTAATTCTTTTATATTTCTTCTCCACTCGAGACGCAATTCTTTTTGTTTATTTTCAATCCTTACAGTTTGCTCATGTAAGTCTTGTTTAAAATTATTCTCGAGAGTGTCAATACGTGAGTTGGTATCAACAATCTTTTCTGTTTATTGTGCATTACTGTCAGCTATACTTTGCTTTAATTCTATGTTGTCTTGTTTCAACTGTAGATTATCGATTTTCAAACCTTCTACTCTCCGTATTTTTATGGTTCTTGTTTAAAATTTTCAGCTGTTGTTCTAATTTAGTATTAAAATTTTCAGTTTTTTCTTCTAATTTATTTTGTAAACTTTCTGTTTGTTTCTCAAGTTTAGCATTTAGATTTTCTGCTTGTTTTGTGCTTAATGCATCTACCCAGGCACGCATCATAGTTTGAAGGGCTTCCATATCAAAGCTTCCTGGTGCTGCCTTATTTATTATTTAAATTTATTTTTGAAAATTATTATTATTATTGTACAACCGTTCGCTACTTTTAATGATTTATTTGTTTATTTTTATTAGTGGTTATTATTACTACCCTTGTTACAATTACACTTGTTATCATAGAAAATCAATGGTATTGGTGGGCGCCAGTTGTGTCATTAAACACAACAGCATAAACGAAATACAAAAATATTTATACATAAACATCAATTATTATACATACAATCCTATGCACACTTTTAGCAATAGAGCATACATTTGTTTATTAACAATTCGTATCATTTGGCAAATAATATTTTAATTTTTATTATTATTTATTTCTACACTTATTCATATATTAAAAAAAAATGAATAGTAACCGTTTCAATTCACCCTTAGTTGGAGGATTGAGCAGGTAATGTTTCCCCTCTCCATACAGGTGCTGTTGACCGGTTTAGTTATAGCTCCGCCTTAACAATCGTTCCCCCTTAACCTGGTCCCACTGACCTAGTTATTTTATGTGTAGAACCTTCTAAACGAGCTGGGGTGGTATTTGCCGATAGCTTTCATCTTCACGTCATCATATACAATAAAAGTATGTCTTGCGACTCGCTGTTTTAATGTATACGGTCCATTATAAAGTGTGAAGAATTTGTTTGCAGTATTATCGCTTCGTTTTCCAACTGAATTTGCTTTCAATAATACTTTTTCTCCCACGTTGAATGTTGTAATTTGTGTTCTGTTAAATATCTCCATTCTCTTGTTACCCCTTGCTATTATCCGTTCCTTTGCATACTCAGTCTTCACAATTATTGGTACAGGTACATTCTGGTTTTCGGGTTTGTTTATGTACTCCTTCCAAAATCTGTTCGGCTTTTTATCTTCTTCTCATTCTCTTGGTGTATAGCTGGTTGCTTCACTGTAGTTCTCGTTGATCGCTTTCTCGAAAAATGGTAAATACTCTGCCCATTTATTATGTTGATTATGGCAGTATATCCTCAAATATTTACCTAGTTCTTTGTTACTCATTTCCGCAAAATTTCCCTGAGGATGTCTTATGGATGTGAGTACAGGTTGTAATTCATTCTCTCTCAAAGTTCTCTCCCATATCTCACTCTGGAATTGTACATCCTGATCACTGAGTATCCTTTTCATTTTTCCATATGTTGGAATATATTTCTGCAGTAGTATTTTTAAAACAACCTTCGTTGTCGGTCGCATAATTGGATACAGACGGACTGCCTTGGAAAACACATCGATACATACCAATATGTGCTTTACTCCCAGACTTGATCGCGGTAGTGGTCCCAGGAAATCCACTGCAAATAGCTCTCCCTTATTTTCTTACTGGATACTCTGCATTTCTACATAGGTGTGTAAATTTGGTCCTTTCGCCATTTGACACTCATAACATTTCTTCACCTCATTCTTGATTTTTCGAAACATATTATTAACAGTAAAATCTTCTAGCAGACTCAGGTAGCATTTCAGAGCAGCAGCATGCGCTGGTTGGATCAACTTATGCAACATTTCGTTAGATAATACAATCTTCCAATCTTGTCTTACTAACTTGAAGAGAATCCCATGAAGTACCTTATAGTGATCCGGTAGCTGTTCTCGATCTTTCATCTCCCTTAGGGTAACATCCAAATTTTGTTGTTGCGCTAAATTTGTTTAGCATCTGTTTTACCTCATCGTTTGCTTTAAATTTAATTGGTAGCAATTGTATTTCCTTATCCTTGTTCTCATAGACTTCTTCACATTCCTCTATGATGTATCGGCTTAATGTATCTGCTACAATATTGTCTTTACCTTTGCAATACTTAATGGTGAACGAGTATTCGCCGATGCATTAATAATCGGGCATTCGTTACTTTGCATTTCAATAGAAAGAATAATGCTTGATGGTCTGTGTGTATCTCGAAGTGAGTACCATAAATATAATATCTGAATTACTTAAGGGCGTATACTATTGCGAGGATTTCTTTTTCTGATGTGCAGTAATGTCTCTCTGCTCCTTTGAAGACTCTACTGGCGTAGGCGATGACTAGGTGCTCTCCCGTAGTATCCTGTTGATATAGTACACTCCCTACGGCGTAGTCACTGACATCAGAGTAGATTACGAATTTTCCTTCACGTTGAGGATGATGTAACATAATATTTTCCATGATTAACGTTTTCACTTGGTTGAAGGCATCTTGGTGATTCTTCTCCCACTTCCACTTCTGTCCTTTCTTCGTTAGCTCCAGTAATGGTTGCGTTTTCTCCGCATACAATAGTGAGAATCTTCTGTAGTACCCCGTTAGTCCTAAGAATGATCTTAACCCTTTGAGATTTCTTGGTATAGGAAAGTTAGTTATGCTGGATATTTTTGTAGGATCGGGTTGAATACCAGAGGAAGGAATAATGTGACCTAGGAATTGAATAAAGCATTTGATTAATCCACATTTAACCTACAAATTTTTTTGTGGTTACATAAATTTATGCTACACTCACTTGTTGCACACAGCACTATTCACTGTGACCCCGAATAGCGCTTTCGAACGAACCCGTTCATCATCAGATCGTAACTGCCACCCAGCATCAGTGTGGCAGTTACGATCTGATGATGAACGGGTTCGTTCGAAAGCGCTAGTCGGGGTCACAGTGAATAGTGGTGTCTGCAACAAGTGAGTGTAGTATAAATTCACATTTGTCTAGGTTAAGGGATATGTTCGCTTACCTAAACTTGTGGAATATCGTGCTTAGATCTTCTACATGTTCGTCTAGTGTTTTAGACACTACTAGAATATCGTCTACAAATACTATGGTGCAAGGTTCCACCTCAGTTCCTAGTGCTCTTTCCAGACATTTTTCTATTGCAGCCAAACTCGTACTTAATCCGAAGGGTACCACTCTGTGTTGGTAGCATTTACTCTTTTAAAGGAAGGCTGTATACTTTCTGTCCTCTTCACGAATTGGAATCTGCCAGAAACTTGAGCGTAGATCCAGCTTCGTCAAATACCGCGCTCTTCGCACTTGGAAAACAACTCGTCCGCAGTAGACGCACAGTCATACACTTTTAACACAATGCTGTTCAGCTCCCTCATGTCAAGGCATAGACGGATCTCACCACTTTTCTTCTTCGCAACCACCAGAGGATTTAGGAAGTTGCTGTTTGATCGCTCTATTACACCTATTTTTATCATGTGACGAATTTCCAATTCAACCTCTTTCTCATACGGCATTGGGATAGGATACGTCCTCCTGACGAATTTCGTAGGGTCTGACACAACTATAGAGTGCTCGTATACTGTCGTCTGCGGCGGTACTTCACTGTACTCATTTATTAATTCGTGCCGTTTCTCTTCTTCCTGTGTTGTCATATGTATTGTCCTGTGGACCATAATGTATTAGTGGTTTGGACAAAACTATAGTTATTTCACTTACCTTACTATCTTCTTCATTGCTATTCATATTAAACTCATATTGAACATCTTTATACTTACACACAATCCTATTACCATTAACATGAATCTTAGCATTTATTGTATTTAATATATCAATACCTAGAATTTCATCATAAATTAATTTATGCATAATTATCATGGGGTATGTTAATTCTAAATTTTTATGTTAGAGTTACATATGCTTGTTGCTTAACCCTTTCCTTTTTATTGGTAGCTGTCGTGATATTCATATTATTTACGGGTAAAATTGCAGTATTCTTAAAATGTTTCTTATTGTGGTGTACCCAACCAGCGTTAAGAACTGACAGCTGACTCCCCGTATCGACTAACATTCGTATGCTACAAGCGTTGATTCGTACGTTTTCAATAGGACATTGTGTTTGTTGTTCGTCTCGATTTATATCCTGTTCGGTGCTTAATAAGTCATTTCTAATATCATAAGGGTATATGTTATTTATTGTATAATGTCGTTTCCGCTTATTCAGTCATTGTGACGCGTTCGACGTTGAAGGCTGGCTGGAGAATGCCGCTTTCTCTCTCTCATTCGTTTTTTCTCTATCTATCTTTGTAGCACCCTCGCCGTCTTTACGTATTGCTGCAACCCCCTTGTCTTACGGTTTCGTAAAAACCTTTATGGGTAGAAAGCAAAACTAAACCTCCCTTACACCCTCTGACGTCTCGTAGCTCCGTTTTCACCAGCTGATCGCATTCCCCTCGTTGCTTCGCTGTGTTCGCTTGACCTGTATCCTCAGCTGTGCGCGTCGGTGTGGTGTGTACTGGTGGCGTATAATTAATATTATAATTATCACGATTTTGCGTAGTGTTTCGTATTGGTGGTTTATCACTACGGTTATAGTTATGGTGATAATTACTGTGCGTTGGTTCACAGTGTTGTGTGTTCTTACCTTTACTGATGTTCTCCGACTGTGTCACAAGTATTAAAAATTCTTCTATGGTTTTAATTCCCTGCGTGTAAACTGCTAACTGAATATCTCTCTGGAAATGGTAAGATAACTTTGAAACAATTTCGTACTCTGAAAATTTAGGTTTAAGGTGCTTTACGCGTTCTATTTGCGCAATTGTGTATTGTTCTATACTCTGGCGTCCATGTGCGTTAAACTTTCCATACTCGAGCTGATCACGTACTTGCCGTTCAGTATGTATGTTCCAATATCTGTTCTCAAATGCATCACGAAATTGCTGATATGTGCTGATTTTATCTCTAATAATAGAGCACCATTGACTGGCTGAGTCTTTAAGATGTCGCGTGACGAAGTATATCTTCTCGTCGTCATTTATCGTACTGCCGATCTTCTCCATTTCCTTCTCCACATTAGCTAGGATTTCCATACTGTTCTCCCATTTACCACCTGCGAAAGTTATTCTGCTCCTCTCTTCTATTGGTGTAGGAAATATCATTTGACTCTGCCGTCTTCTCAGTTCACTTCGTAGCTGTTTCATTTCACCTTGGACCTCTTCCTTCTTATGGGATACTTCCGAACGGTCATTCGCGTCTCTTCAATTTTGTGTCCAATAACTACTGTACGCGCTTCTATTTCTCTAGTTTTACTGGTATTCGCTTGTGACATATTATTAACTGTTTGAATTTTATCATCCTGTTATCGCGTTATAGTAGTTAACTTATCATTTAAATTATCATTTATTTGTTTATGTAATTCTTTTATATCTCTTCTCCACTCGAGACGCAATTTTTTTTGTTTATTTTCAATCCTCACTGTTTGCTCATGTAAGGCTTGTTTAAAATTATTCTCGAGAGTGTCAATACGTGAGGTTGTATCAACAATCTTTTCTGTTAATTGTGCATTACTGTCAGCTATACTTTGCTTTAATTCTATGTTGTCTTGTTTCAACTGTAGATTATCGATTTTCAAACCTTCTACTCTCCGTATTTTTATGGTTCTTGTTTAAAATTTTCAGCTGTTGTTCTAATTTAGTATTAAAATTTTCAGTTTTTTCTTCTAATTTATTTTGTAAACTTTCTGTTTGTTTCTCAAGTTTAGCATTTAGATTTTCTGCTTGTTTTGTGCTTAATGCATCTACCCAGGCACGCATCATAGTTTGAAGGGCTTCCATATCAAAGCTTCCTGGTGCTGCCTTTATTATTATTGTACAACCGTTCGCTATTTTTAATGACTTATCTGTTTATTTTTATTAGTGGTTATTATTACTACCCTTGTTACAATTACACTTGTTATCATAGAAAATCAATGGTATTGGTGGGCGCCAGTTGTGTCATTAAACGCAAAAGCATAAACAACATACAAAAATATTTATACATAAACATCAATTATTATACATACAATCCTATGCACACTTTTAGCAATACAGCATACATTTGTTTATTAAATGTAGGCGTGTCGTGCTCCACGTAACGCGCGACAAAATTAATATAACAACACATTGTTTAATATAAATTGATTTGGGTAGCCCCACGTTCAGGGCCAAAATTTATATAACATTACAAATTGAGTGTAACTTGATTTGGGTAGCCCCACGATTTTGGAGCGCCAAATTTTATATAACATTACTGGTAAACTGTACCAATTAATTGAGTTTGGGTGTAAAGGTAATAAGAGTAGTCATTGATTTAATTGTAACGAGTTTTCATAATTTTATTTATAAAACACAAGCGTGTTTAAAAATCTCAACTACTTCGCCATAAATATTCATTATTGTTCGCTTGAAACGTTCAAATGTTGCAGTACATTTAACATTAAATAAATTTTATATTCTACAGTAACAAAGTTATATTCTAAATACTTATTTGTCAATATTAAAACTCGACTGCTCAGTCTGACAGTGTGCTTTACTGCAGTTTCATTTTATTTATTGGTTTTTTTTTATAACTTCCAACTATGCTAATTTATGTATTGCATACTTGGTAATCATTAATCATTGATTGCTTTACAAACTTTAAAATAAAATTGAAATTGACTAAATTAATCGTTAAACATCAAAAAAAATATTTTAGTAAATTTAAATCAAATTCTCTGAACCTCTTTATCTACATTTTTCATAAAACTCTTACTATACTGAAACAAATTATCTACATTTGTCAAGCAAATATTTACATATAATTTACAGTGATTCTCTTGTTCATGTTTAAATATCAAAAAGGCCTTTTAAATGACTTTGGTCTCTCATTTAAAATTTATAAATGGATTATCTGTTACCTCGATTTTGTAGCTTACACTCATGTCCTCAGTTGATCCGTATGTCCTCTTCTGATCGGAGTTCCCCGCACGTCTCCAGGTTCCACTCGTCGTCCTCCAGTTACTCGTCTATCATGGACCAATCTGGTTGATGTAGGATAGTGTGAGAGGTTGCTCTGCACCAGCTGCTGTCGTTCTAGCAGACGCCTCTGCCTCTACTGTTCAGCATAGCGTTCCTCTGCATGATGTAAGATAGTAACTTGTCTTGACCGACAGACCTAACGTACATTCGTATTCGGTAACAGATTAAGAGTTACTATTTTGCACTTATGACGAACATAGCGTCCGTCCGCGTCTACTGTTCGATTAACAAAAATTAGAAACTCGCGTCGCCAACGGACAGAGCGTCCCGCCACGACTGAAGACTGATTGAGAAGAAGGGCTGGATTCTCTCGTGCCCTATTTATAATCGAGCATCGTACAGCACCTGTTGAGACAGAATTCTGCCGGTTTGAAATTGCTTGGTGGCGTCAGTTCTCCCACTCCCGTCCAATTTCATATTTTCGCACATTTCTGCCAATGGCAAAGTCTGATGTGAACCACAGGGTGCTCTAAGGATGGATGATTTAATTTCACATGTCCAACGTAATTTCCATCGTAATAGAATAATCCGTGTAATTACTATGCACTTAAAATTGCACTGAATTCGCACTGCGCGTCCTTTTCACGCCGTTTTCTCACTACACGTGCGTATTATCTTTATACACATTTTGGAGTCTTTGAATTTTTCCTACCATCTATGGTTTTCTTATAATTAAATAGAAACTGTAATTTGACAATTATTCAGGGTAAGATTGTAAACTTTCATGCTCGAGCTGGCCTCACTCACACACATCACTTACTACTGTACACACTCCCAGCGACAGTATCTATTAAGTGCACTGTACAGCATATGATTGTACTGTCGCATTATTCCTCTGCTTGATAAAAATAAATAAATTCATTTATCAAAATTGTTTCTTATCATTTGACAAATAATATTTTTATATTTCTTATTATTTATTTCTACACTTATTCATATATAAAAAAAAATTATGAATAGTAACCGTTTCAATTCACCCTTAGTTGGAGGATTGAGCAGGTAATGTTTCCCCTCTCCATACAGGTGCTGTTGACCGGTTTAGTTATAGCTCCGCCTTAACAATCGTTCCCTCTTAACCTGGTCCCACTGACCTAGTTATTTTATGTGTAGAACCTTCTAAACGAGCTGGGGTTGTATTTGCCGATAGCTTTCATCTTCACGTCATCATATACAATAAAAGTATGTCTTGCGACTCGCTGTTTTAATGTATACGGTCCATTATAAAGTGTGAAGAATTTGTTTGCAGTATTATCGCTTCGTTTTCCAACTGAATTTGCTTTCAATAATACTTTTTCTCCCACGTTGAATGTTGTAATTTGTGTTCTGTTAAATATCTCCATTCTCTTGTTACCCCTTGCTATTATCCGTTCCTTTGCATACTCAGTCTTCACAATTATTGGTACAGGTACATTCTGGTTTTCGGGTTTGTTTATGTACTCTGTCCAAAATCTGTTCGGCTTTTTATCTTCTTCTCATTCTCTTGGTGTATAGCTGGTTGCTTCACTGTAGTTCTCGTTGATCGCTTTCTCGAAAAATGGTAAATACTCTGCCCATTTATTATGTTGATTATGGCAGTATATCCTCAAATATTTACCTAGTTCTTTGTTACTCATTTCCGCAAAATTTTCCTGAGGATGTCTTATGGATGTGAGTACAGGTTGTAATCCATTCTCTCTCAAAGTTCTCTCCCATATCTCACACTGGAATTGTACATCCTGATCACTGAGTATCTTTTTCATTTTTCCATATGTTGGAATATATTTCTGCAGTAGTATTTTTAAAACAACCTTCGTTGTCGGTCGCATAATTGGATACAGACGGACTGCCTTGGAAAACACATCGATACATACCAATATGTGCTTTACTCCCAGACTTGATCGCGGTAGTGGTCCCAGGAAATCCACTGCAAATAGCTCTCCCTTATTTTCTTACTGGATACTCTGCATTTCTACATAGGTGTGTAAATTTGGTCCTTTCGCCATTTGACACTCATAACATTTCTTCACCTCATTCTTGATTTTTCGAAACATATTATTAACAGTAAAATCTTCTAGCAGACTCAGGTAGCATTTCAGAGCAGCAGAATGCGCTAAGCTCTCGTGCGCTGGTTGGATCAACTTATGCAACATTTCGTTAGATAATACAATCTTCCAATCTTGTCTTACTAACTTGAAGAGAATCCCATGAAGTACCTTATAGTGATCCGGTAGCTGTTCTCGATCTTTCATCTCCCTTAGGGTAACATCCAAATTTTGTTGTTGCGCTAAATTTGTTTAGCATCTGTTTTACCTCATCGTTTGCTTTAAATTTAATTGGTAGCAATTGTATTTCCTTATCTTGTTCTCATAGACTTCTTCACATTCCTCTATGATGTATCGGCTTAATGTATCTGCTACAATATTGTCTTTACCTTTGCAATACTTAATGGTGAACGAGTATTCGCCGATGCATTAATAATCGGGCATTCGTTACTTTGCATTTCAATAGAAAGGATAATGCTTGATGGTCTGTGTGTATCTCGAAGTGAGTACCATAAATATAATATCAGAATTACTTAAGGGCGTATACTATTGCGAGGATTTCTTTTTCTGATGTGCAGTAATGTCTCTCTGCTCCTTTGAAGACTCTACTGGCGTAGGCGATGACTCGGTGCTCTCCCGTAGTATCCTGTTGATATATTACACTCCCTACGGCGTAGTCACTGACATCAGAGTAGATTACGAATTTTCCTTCACGTTGAGGATGATGTAACATAATATTTTCCATGATTACCGTTTTCACTTGGTTGAAGGCATCTTGGTGATTCTTCTCCCACTTCCACTTCTGTCTTTTCTACGTTAGCTCCAGTAATGGTTGCGTTTTCTCCGCATACAATAGTGAGAATCTTCTGTAGTACCCCGTTAGTCCTAAGAATGATCTTAACCCTTTGAGATTTCTTGGTATAGGAAAGTTAGTTATGCTGGATATTTTTGTAGGATCGGGTTGAATACCAGAGGAAGGAATAATGTGACCTAGGAATTGAATAAAGCATTTGATTAACTCACATTTAAACTACAAATTTTTTTGTGGTTAAATAAATTTATGCTACACTCACTTGTTGCACACACCACTATTCACTGTGACCCCGAATAGCGCTTTCGAACGAACCCGTTCATCATCAGATCGTAACTGCCACCCAGCATCAGTGTGGCAGTTACGATCTGATGATGAACGGGTTCGTTCGAAAGCGCTAATCGGGGTCACAGTGAATAGTGGTGTGTGCAACAAGTGAGTGTAGTATAAATTCACATTTGTCTAGGTTAAGAGATATGTTCGCTTACCTAAACTTGTGGAATATCGTGCTTAGATCTTCTACATGTTCGTCTAGTGTTTTAGACACTACTAGAATATCGTCTACAAATACTATGGTGTAAGGTTCCACCTCAGGTCCTAGTGCTCTTTCCAGACATTTTACTATTGCAGCCAAACTCGTGCTTAATCCGAAGGGTATTACTCTGTGTTGGTAGCATTTACTCTTTTAAAGGAAGGCTGTATACTTTCTGCACTCTTCACGAATTGGAATCTGCCAGAAACTTGAGCGTAGATCCAGCTTCGTCAGATACCGCGCTCCTTCGCACTTGGAAAACAACTCGTCCGCAGTAGACGCACAGTCATACACTTTTAACACAATGCTGTTCAGCTCCCTCATGTCAATGCATAGACGGATCTCACCACTTTTCTTCTTCGCAACCACCAGAGGATTCAGGAAGTTGCTGTTTGATCGCTCTATGACACCAATTTTTATCATGTGACGAATTTCCAATTCAACCTCTTTCTCATACGGCATTGGGATAGGATACGTCCTCCTGACGAATTTCGTAGGGTCTGACACAACTATAGAGTGCTCGTATACTGTCGTCTGCGGCGGTACTTCACTGTACTCATCTATTAATTCGTGCAGTTTCTCTTCCTCCTGTGTTGTCATATGTATTGTCCTGTGGAACATAATGTATTATTAGTTTGGACAAATCTATAGTTATTTCACTTACATTACTATCTTCTTCATTGCTATTCATATTAAACTCATATTAAACATCTTTATACTTACACACAATCTGTTAAATATCTCCATTCTCTTGTTACCCCTTGCTATTATCCGTTCCTTTGCATACTCAGTCTTCACACTTATTGGTACAGGTACATTCTGGTTTTCGGGTTTGTTTATGTACTCCGTCCAAAATCTGTTCGGCTTTTTATCTTCTTCTCATTCTCTTGGTGTATAGCTGGTTGCTTCACTGTAGTTCTCGTTGATCGCTTTCTCGAAAAATGGTAAATACTCTGCCCATTTATTATGTTGATTATGGCAGTATATCCTCAAATATTTACCTAGTTCTTTGTTACTCATTTCCGCAAAATTTCCCTGAGGATGTCTTATGGATGTGAGTACAGGTTGTAATCCATTCTCTCTCAAAGTTCTCTCCCATATCTCACTCTGGAATTGTACATCCTGATCACTGAGTATCTTTTTCATTTTTCCATATGTTGGAATATATTTCTGCAGTAGTATTTTTAAAACAACCTTCGTTGTCGGTCGCATAATTGGATACAGACGG
Organism: Magicicada septendecula; assembly: GCA_034769895.1. Classification (NCBI taxonomy): domain Eukaryota; kingdom Metazoa; phylum Arthropoda; class Insecta; order Hemiptera; family Cicadidae; genus Magicicada; species Magicicada septendecula. The sequence goes on along the minus strand of CM068373.1, from coordinate 203,805,497 downwards.
ACTGCCTTGGAAAACACATCGATACATACCAATATGTGCTTTACTCCCAGACTTGATCGCGGTAGTGGTCCCAGGAAATCCACTGCAAATAGCTCTCCCTTATTTTCTTACTGGATACTCTGCATTTCTACATAGGTGTGTAAATTTGGTCCTTTCGCCATTTGACACTCATAACATTTCTTCACCTCATTCTTGATTTTTCGAAACATATTATTAACAGTAAAATCTTCTAGCAGACTCAGGTAGCATTTCAGAGCAGCAGCATGCGCTAAGCTCTCGTGCGCTGGTTGGATCAACTTATGCAACATTTCGTTAGTCATTACAATCTTCCAATCTTGTCTTACTAACTTCAAGAGAATCCCATGAAGTACCTTATAGTGATCCCGTAGCTGTTCTCGATCTTTCATCTCCCTTAGGGTAACATCCAAATTTTGTTGTTGCGCTAAATTTGTGTAGCATCTGTTTTACCTCATCGTTTGCTTTAAATTTAATTGGTAGCAATTGTATTTCCTTATCCTTGTTCTCATAGACTTCTTCACATTCCTCTATGATGTATCGGCTTAATGTATCTGCTACAATATTGTCTTTAACTTTGCAATACTTAATGGTAAACGAGTATTCGCCGATGCATTAATAATCGGGCATTCGTTACTTTGCATTTCAATAGAAAGGATAATGCTTGATGGTCTGTGTGTATCTCGAAGTGAGTACCATAAATATAATATCTGAATTACTTAAGGGCGTATACTTTTGCGAGGATTTCTTTTTCTGATGTGGAGTAATGTCTCTCTGCTCCTTTGAAGACTCTACTGGCGTAGGCGATGACTCGGTGCTCTCCCGTAGTATCCTGTTGATATATTACACTCCCTACGGCGTAGTCACTGACATCAGAGTAGATTACGAATTTTCCTTCACGTTGAGGATGATGTAGCATAATATTTTCCATGATTAACGTTTTCACTTGGTTGAAGGCATCTTGGTGATTCTTCTCCCACTTCCACTTCTGTCCTTTCTTCGTTAGCTCCAGAAATGGTTGCGTTTTCTCCGCATACAATAGTGAGAATCTTCTGTAGTACCCCGTTAGTCCTAAGAATGATCTTAACCCTTTGAGATTTCTTGGTATAGGAAAGTTAGTTATGCTGGATATTTTTGTAGGATCGGGTTGAATACCAGAGGAAGGAATAATGTGACCTAAGAATTGAATAGAGCATTTGATTAATTCACCTTTAAACTACAAATGTTTTTAGAGGTTAAATAAATTTATGCTACACTCACTTGTTGCACACACCACTATTCACTGTGACCCCGAATAGCGCTTTCGAACGAACCCGTTCATCATCAGATCGTAACTGCCACCCAGCATCAGTGTGGCAGTTACGATCTGATGATGAACGGGTTCGTTCGAAAGCGCTAGTCGGGGTCACAGTGAATAGTGGTGTGTGCAACAAGTGAGTGTAGTATAAATTCACATTTGTCTAGGTTAAGGGATATGTTCGCTTATCTAAACTTGTGGAATATCGTGCTTAGATCTTCTACATGTTCGTCTAGTGTTTTAGACACTACTAGAATATCGTCTACAAATACTATGGTGTAAGGTTCCACCTCAGTTCCTAGTGCTCTTTCCAGACATTTTACTATTGCAGCCAAACTCGTACTTAATCCGAAGGGTACCACTCTGTGTTGGTAGCATTTACTCTTTTAAAGGAAGGCTGTATACTTTCTGTCCTCTTCACGAATTGGAATCTGCCAGAAACTTGAGCGTAGATCCAGCTTCGTCAGATACCGCGCTCCTTCGCACTTAGAAAACAACTCGTCCGCAGTAGACGCACAGTCATACACTTTTAACACAATGCTGTTCAGCTCCCTCATGTCAAGGCATAGACGGATCTCACCACTTTTCTTCTTCGCAACCACCAGAGGATTTAGGAAGTTGCTGTTTGATCGCTCTATGACACCAATTTTTATCATGTGACGAATTTCCAATTCAACCTCTTTCTCATACGGCATTGGGATAGGATACGTCCTCCTGACGAATTTCGTAGGGTCTGACACAACTATAGAGTGCTCGTATACTGTCGTCTGCGGCGGTACTTCACTGTACTCATTTATTAATTCGTGCAGTTTCTCTTCTTCCTGTGTTGTCGTATGTATTGTCCTGTGGACCATAATGTATTAGTGGTTTGGACAAAACTATAGTTATTTCACTTACCTTACTATCTTCTTCATTGGTATTCATATTAAACTCATATTGAACATCTTTATACTTACACACAATCTTATTACCATTAACATGAATCTTAGCATTTATTGTATTTAATATATCAATACCTAGAATTTCATCATAAATTAATTTATGCATAATTATCATGGGGTATGTTAATTCTCAATTTTTATGTTAGAGTTACATATGCTTGTTGGTTAACCCTTTCCTTTTTATTGGTAGCTGTCGTGATATTCATATTATTTACGGGTAAAATTGCAGTATTCTTAAAATGTTTCTTATTGTGGTGTACCCAACCAGCGTTAAGAACTGACAGCTGACTCCCCGTATCGACTAACATTCGTATGCTACAACCGTTGATTCGTACGTTTTCAATAGGACATTGTGTTTGTTGTTCGTCTCGCTTTATATCCTGTTCGGTGCTTAATAAGTCATTTCTAATATCATAAGGGTATATGTTATTTATTGTATAATGTCGTTTCCGCTTATTCAGTCATTGTGACGCGTTCGACGTTGAAGGCTGGCTGGAGAATGCCGCTTTCTCTCTCTCATTCGTTTTTTCTCTATCTATCTTTGTAGCACCCTCGCCGTCTTTACGTATTGCTGCAACCCCCTTGTCTTACGGTTTCGTAAAAACCTTTATGGGTAGAAGGCAAAACTAAACCTCCCTTACACCCTCTGCCGTCTCGTAGCTCCGTTTTCACCAGCTGATCGCATTCCCCTCGTTGCTGCGCTGTGTTCGCTTGACCTGTATCCTCAGCTGTGCGCGTCGGTGTGGTGTGTACTGGTGGCGTATAATTAATATTATAATTATCACGATTTTGCGTAGTGTTTCGTATTGGTGGTTTATCACTACGGTTATAGTTATGGTGATAATTACTGTGCGTTGGTTCACAGTGTTGTGTGTTCTTACCTTTACTGATTTTCTCCGACTGTGTCACAAGTATTAAAAATTCTTCTATGGTTTTAATTCCCTGCGTGTAAACTGCTAACTGAATATCTCTCTGGAAATGGTAAGATAACTTTGAAACAATTTCGTACTCTGAAAATTTAGGTTTAAGGTGCTTTACGCGTTCTATTTGCGCAATTGTGTATTGTTCTATACTCTGGCGTCCATGTGCGTTAAACTTTCCATACTCGAGCTGATCACGTACTTGCCGTTCAGTATGTATGTTCCAATATCTGTTCTCAAATGCATCACGAAATTGCTGATATGTGCTGATTTTATCTCTAATAATAGAGCACCATTGACTGGCTGAGTCTTTAAGATGTCGCGTGACGAAGTATATCTTCTCGTCGTCATTTAGCGTACTGCCGATCTTCTCCATTTCCTTCTCCACATTAGCTAGGAATTCCATACTGTTCTCCCATTTACCACCTGCGAAAGTTATTCTGCTCCTCTCTTCTATTGGTGTAGGAAATATCATTTGACTCTGTCGTCTTCTCAGTTCACTTCGTAGCTGTTTCATTTCACCTTGGACCTCTTCCTTCTTATGGGATACTTCCGAACGGTCATTCGCGTCTCTTCAATTTTGTGTCCAATAACTACTGTACGCGCTTCTATTTCTCTAGTTTTACTGGTATTCGCTTGTGACATATTATTAACTGTTTGAATTTTATCATCCTGTTATCGCGTTATAGTAGTTAACTTATCATTTAAATTATCATTTATTTGTTTATGTAATTCTTTTATATCTCTTCTCCACTCGAGACGCAATTTTTTTTGTTTATTTTCAATCCTCACTGTTTGCTCATGTAAGGCTTGTTTAAAATTATTCTCGAGAGTGTCAATACGTGAGTTGGTATCAACAATCTTTTCTGTTAATTGTGCATTACTGTCAGCTATACTTTGCTTTAATTCTATGTTGTCTTGTTTCAACTGTAGATTATCGATTTTCAAACCTTCTACTCTCCGTATTTTTATGGTTCTTGTTTAAAATTTTCAGCTGTTGTTCTAATTTAGTATTAAAATTTTCAGTTTTTTCTTCTAATTTATTTTGTAAACTTTCTGTTTGTTTCTCAAGTTTAGCATTTAGATTTTCTGCTTGTTTTGTGCTTAATGCATCTACCCAGGCACGCATCATAGTTTGAAGGGCTTCCATATCAAAGCTTCCTGGTGCTGCCTTATTTATTATTTAAATTTATTTTTAAAAATTATTATTATTATTGTACAACCGTTCGCTACTTTTAATGACTTATCTGTTTATTTTTATTAGTGGTTATTATTACTACCCTTGTTACAATTACACTTGTTATCATAGAAAATCAATGGTATTGGTGGGCGCCAGTTGTGTCATTAAACGCAAAAGCATAAACAACATACAAAAATATTTATACATAAACATCAATTATTATACATACAATCCTATGCACACTTTTAGCAATACAGCATACATTTGTTTATTAAATGTAGGCGTGTCGTGCTCCACGTAACGGGCGACAAAATTCATATAACAACACATTGTTTAATATAAATTGATTTGGGTAGCCCCACGTTCAGGGCCAAAATTTATATAACATTACAAATTGAGTGTAACTTGATTTGGGTAGCCCCACGATTTTGGAGCGCCAAATTTTATATAACATTACTGGTAAACTGTACCAATTAATTGAGATTGGGTGTAAAGGTAATAAGAGTAGTCATTGATTTAATTGTAACGAGTTTTCATAATTTTATTTATAAAACACAAGCGTGTTTAAAAATCTCAACTACTTCGCCATAAATATTCATTATTGTTCGCTTGAAACGTTCAAATGTTGCAGTACATTTAACATTAAATAAATTTTATATTCTACAGTAACAAAGTTATATTCTAAATACTTATTTGTCAATATTAAAACTCGACTGCTCAGTCTGACAGTGTGCTTTACTGCAGTTTCATTTTATTTATTGGTTTTTTTTTATAACTTCCAACTATGCTAATTTATGTATTGCATACTTGGTAATCATTAATCATTGATTGCTTTACAAACTTTAAAATAAAATTGAAATTGACTAAATTAATCGTTAAACATCAAAAAAAATATTTTAGTAAATTTAAATCAAATTCTCTGAACCTCTTTATCTACATTTTTCATAAAACTCTTACTATACTGAAACAAATTATCTACATTTGTCAAGCAAATATTTACATATAATTTACAGTGATTCTCTTGTTCATGTTTAAATATCAAAAAGGCCTTTTAAATGACTTTGGTCTCTCATTTAAAATTTATAAATGGATTATCTGTTACCTCGATTTTGTAGCTTACACTCATGTCCTCAGTTGATCCGTATGTCCTCTTCTGATCGGAGTTCCCCGCACGTCTCCAGGTTCCACTCGTCGTCCTCCAGTTACTCGTCTATCATGGACCAATCTGGTTGATGTAGGATAGTGTGAGAGGTTGCTCTGCACCAGCTGCTGTCGTTCTAGCAGACGCCTCTGCCTCTACTGTTCAGCATAGCGTTCCTCTGCATGATGTAAGATAGTAACTTGTCTTGACCGACAGACCTAACGTACATTCGTATTCGGTAACAGATTAAGAGTTACTATTTTGCACTTATGACGAACATAGCGTCCGTCCGCGTCTACTGTTCGATTAACAAAAATTAGAAACTCGCGTCGCCAACGGACAGAGCGTCCCGCCACGACTGAAGACTGATTGAGAAGAAGGGCTGGATTCTCTCGTGCCCTATTTATAATCGAGCATCGTACAGCACCTGTTGAGACAGAATTCTGCCGGTTTGAAATTGCTTGGTGGCGTCAGTTCTCCCACTCCCGTCCAATTTCATATTTTCGCACATTTCTGCCAATGGCAAAGTCTGATGTGAACCACAGGGTGCTCTAAGGATGGATGATTTAATTTCACATGTCCAACGTAATTTCCATCGTAATAGAATAATCCGTGTAATTACTATGCACTTAAAATTGCACTGAATTCGCACTGCGCGTCCTTTTCACGCCGTTTTCTCACTACACGTGCGTATTATCTTTATACACATTTTGGAGTCTTTGAATTTTTCCTACCATCTATGGTTTTCTTATAATTAAATAGAAACTGTAATTTGACAATTATTCAGGGTAAGATTGTAAACTTTCATGCTCGAGCTGGCCTCACTCACACACATCACTTACTACTGTACACACTCCCAGCGACAGTATCTATTAAGTGCACTGTACAGCATATGATTGTACTGTCGCATTATTCCTCTGCTTGATAAAAAAAAATAAATTTATTTATCAAAATTGTTTTCTTATCATTTGACAAATAATATTTTTATATTTCTTATTATTTATTTCTACACTTATTCATATATAAAAAAAATTATGAATAGTAACCGTTTCAATTCACCCTTAGTTGGAGGATTGAGCAGGTAATGTTTCCCCTCTCCATACAGGTGCTGTTGACCGGTTTAGTTATAGCTCCGCCTTAACAATCGTTCCCCCTTAACCTGGTCCCACTGACCTAGTTATTTTATGTGTAGAACCTTCTAAACGAGCTGGGGTGGTATTTGCCGATAGCTTTCATCTTCACGTCATCATATACAATAAAAGTATGTCTTGCGACTCGCTGTTTTAATGTATACGGTCCATTATAAAGTGTGAAGAATTTGTTTGCAGTATTATCGCTTCGTTTTCCAACTGAATTTGCTTTCAATAATACTTTTTCTCCCACGTTGAATGTTGTAATTTGTGTTCTGTTAAATATCTCCATTCTCTTGTTACCCCTTGCTATTATCCGTTCCTTTGCATACTCAGTCTTCACAATTATTGGTACAGGTACATTCTGGTTTTCGGGTTTGTTTATGTACTCTGTCCAAAATCTGTTCGGCTTTTTATCTTCTTCTCATTCTCTTGGTGTATAGCTGGTTGCTTCACTGTAGTTCTCGTTGATCGCTTTCTCGAAAAATGGTAAATACTCTGCCCATTTATTATGTTGATTATGGCAGTATATCCTCAAATATTTACCTAGTTCTTTGTTACTCATTTCCGCAAAATTTCCCTGAGGATGTCTTATGGATGTGAGTACAGGTTGTAATCCATTCTCTCTCAAAGTTCTCTCCCATATCTCACTCTGGAATTGTACATCCTGATCACTGAGTATCTTTTTCATTTTTCCATATGTTGGAATATATTTCTGCAGTAGTATTTTTAAAACAACCTTCGTTGTCGGTCGCATAATTGGATACAGACGGACTGCCTTGGAAAACACATCGATACATACCAATATGTGCTTTACTCCCAGACTTGATCGCGGTAGTGGTCCCAGGAAATCCACTGCAAATAGCTCTCCCTTATTTTCTTACTGGATACTCTGCATTTCTACATAGGTGTGTAAATTTGGTCCTTTCGCCATTTGACACTCATAACATTTCTTCACCTCATTCTTGATTTTTCGAAACATATTATTAACAGTAAAATCTTCTAGCAGACTCAGGTAGCATTTCAGAGCAGCAGAATGCGCTAAGCTCTCGTGCGCTGGTTGGATCAACTTATGCAACATTTCGTTAGATAATACAATCTTCCAATCTTGTCTTACTAACTTGAAGAGAATCCCATGAAGTACCTTATAGTGATCCGGTAGCTGTTCTCGATCTTTCATTTCCCTTAGGGTAACATCCAAATTTTGTTGTTGCGCTAAATTTGTTTAGCATCTGTTTTACCTCATCGTTTGCTTTAAATTTAATTGGTAGCAATTGTATTTCCTTATCCTTGTTCTCATAGACTTCTTCACATTCCTCTATGATGTATCGGCTTAATGTATCTGCTACAATATTGTCTTTACCTTTGCAATACTTAATGGTGAACGAGTATTCGCCGATGCATTAATAATCGGGCATTCGTTACTTTGCATTTCAATAGAAAGGATAATGCTTGATGGTCTGTGTGTATCTCGAAGTGAGTACCATAAATATAATATCTGAATTACTAAAGGGCGTATACTATTGCGAGGATTTCTTTTTCTGATGTGCAGTAATGTCTCTCTGCTCCTTTGAAGACTCTACTGGCGTAGGCGATGACTCGGTGCTCTCCCGTAGTATCCTCTTGATATAGTACACTCCCTACGGCGTATTCACTGACATCAGAGTAGATTACAAATTTTCCTTCACGTTGAGGATGATGTAACATAATATTTTCCATGATTACCGTTTTCACTTGGTTGAAGGCATCTTGGTGATTCTTCTCCCACTTCCACTTCTGTCCTTTCTTCGTTAGCTCCAGTAATGGTTGCGTTTTCTCCGCATACAATAGTGAGAAACTTCTGTAGTACCCCGTTAGTCCTAAGAATGATCTTAACCCTTTGAGATTTCTTGGTATAGGAAAGTTAGTTATGCTGGATATTTTTGTAGGATCGGGTTGAATACCAGAGGAAGGAATAATGTGACCTAGGAATTGAATAAAGCATTTGATTAATTCACATTTAAACTACAAATTTTTTTGTGGTTATATAAATTTATGCTACACTCACTTGTTGCACACAGCACTATTCACTGTGACCCCGAATAGCGCTTTCGAACGAACCCGTTCATCATCAGATCGTAACTGCCACCCAGCATCAGTGTGGCAGTTACGATCTGATGATGAATGGGTTCGTTCGAAAGCGCTAATCGGGGTCACAGTGAATAGTGGTGTGTGCAACAAGTGAGTGTAGTATAAATTCACATTTGTCTAGGTTAAGAGATATGTTCGCTTACCTAAACTTGTGGAATATCGTGCTTAGATCTTCTACATGTTCGTCTAGTGTTTTAGACACTACTAGAATATCGTCTACAAATACTATGGTGTAAGGTTCCACCTCAGGTCCTAGTGCTCTTTCCAGACATTTTACTATTGCAGCCAAACTCGTGCTTAATCCGAAGGGTATTACTCTGTGTTGCTAGCATTTACTCTTTTAAAGGAAGGCTGTATACTTTCTGCACTCTTCACGAATTGGAATCTGCCAGAAACTTGAGCGTAGATCCAGCTTCGTCAGATACCGCGCTCCTTCGCACTTGGAAAACAACTCGTCCGCAGTAGACGCACAGTCATACACTTTTAACACAATGCTGTTCAGCTCCCTCATGTCAATGCATAGACGGATCTCACCACTTTTCTTCTTCGCAACCACCAGAGGATTTAGGAAGTTGCTGTTTGATCGCTCTATGACACCAATTTTTATCATGTGACGAATTTCCAATTCAACCTCTTTCTCATACGGCATTGGGATAGGATACGTCCTCCTGACGAATTTCGTAGGGTCTGACACAACTATAGAGTGCTCGTATACTGTCGTCTGCGGCGGTACTTCACTGTACTCATCTATTAATTCGTGCAGTTTCTCTTCCTCCTGTGTTGTCATATGTATTGTCCTGTGGACCATAATGTATTAGTGGTTTGGACAAAACTATAGTTATTTCACTTACATTACTATCTTCTTCATTGCTATTCATATTAAACTCATATTAAACATCTTTATACTTACACACAATCTGTTAAATATCTCCATTCTCTTGTTACCCCTTGCTATTATCCGTTCCTTTGCATACTCAGTCTTCACACTTATTGGTACAGGTACATTCTGGTTTTCGGGTTTGTTTATGTACTCCGTCCAAAATCAGTTCGGCTTTTTATCTTCTTCTCATTCTCTTGGTGTATAGCTGGTTGCTTCACTGTAGTTCTCGTTGATCGCTTTCTCGAAAAATGGTAAATACTCTGCCCATTTATTATGTTGATTATGGCAGTATATCCTCAAATATTTACCTAGATCTTTGTTACTCATTTCCGCAAAATTTCCCTGAGGATGTCTTATGGATGTGAGTACAGGTTGTAATTCATTCTCTCTCAAAGTTCTCTCCCATATCTCACTCTGGAATTGTACATCCTGATCACTGAGTATCTTTTTCATTTTTCCATATGTTGGAATATATTTCTGCAGTAGTATTTTTAAAACAACCTTCGTTGTCGGTCGCATAATTGGATACAGACGGACTGCCTTGGAAAACACATCGATACATACCAATATGTGCTTTACTCCCAGACTTGATCGCGGTAGTGGTCCCAGGAAATCCACTGCAAATAGCTCTCCCTTATTTTCTTACTGGATACTCTGCATTTCTACATAGGTGTGTAAATTTGGTCCTTTCGCCATTTGACACTCATAACATTTCTTCACCTCATTCTTGATTTTTCGAAACATATTATTAACAGTAAAATCTTCTAGCAGACTCAGGTAGCATTTCAGAGCAGCAGCATGCGCTAAGCTCTCGTGCGCTGGTTGGATCAACTTATCCAACATTTCGTTAGATAATACAATCTTCCAATCTTGTCTTACTAACTTGAAGAGAATCCCATGAAGTACCTTATAGTGATCCGGTAGCTGTTCTCGATCTTTCATCTCCCTTAGGGTAACATCCAAATTTTGTTGTTGCGCTAAATTTGTTTAGCATCTGTTTTACCTCATCGTTTGCTTTAAATTTAATTGGTAGCAATTGTATTTCCTTATCCTTGTTCTCATAGACTTCTTCACATTCCTCTATGATGTATCGGCTTAATGTATCTGCTACAATATTGTCTTTACCTTTGCAATACTTAATGGTAAACGAGTATTCGCCGATGCATTAATAATCGGGCATTCGTTACTTTGCATTTCAATAGAAAGGATAATGCTTGATGGTCTGTGTGTATCTCGAAGTGAGTACCATAAATATAATATCTGAATTACTTAAGGGCGTATACTTTTGCGAGGATTTCTTTTTCTGATGTGGAGTAATGTCTCTCTGCTCCTTTGAAGACTCTACTGGCGTAGGCGATGACTCGGTGCTCTCCCGTAGTATCCTGTTGATATATTACACTCCCTACGGCGTAGTCACTGACATCAGAGTAGATTACGAATTTTCCTTCACGTTGAGGATGATGTAACATAATATTTTCGATGATTAACGTTTTCACTTGTTTGAAGGCATCTTGGTGATTCTTCTCCCACTTCCACTTCTGTCCTTTCTTCGTTAGCTCCAGAAATGGTTGCGTTTTCTCCGCATACAATAGTGAGAATCTTCTGTAGTACCCCGTTAGTCCTAAGAATGATCTTAACCCTTTGAGATTTCTTGGTATAGGAAAGTTAGTTATGCTGGATATTTTTGTAGGATCGGGTTGAATACCAGAGGAAGGAATAATGTGACCTAAGAATTGAATAGAGCATTTGATTAATTCACATTTAAACTACAAATGTTTTTAGTGGTTAAATAAATTTATGCTACACTCACTTGTTGCACACACCACTATTCACTGTGACCCCGAATAGCGCTTTCGAACGAACCCGTTCATCATCAGATCGTAACTGCCACCCAGCATCAGTGTGGCAGTTACGATCTGATGATGAACGGGTTCGTTCGAAAGCGCTAGTCGGGGTCACAGTGAATAGTGGTGTGTGCAACAAGTGAGTGTAGTATAAATTCACATTTGTCTAGGTTAAGGGATATGTTCGCTTATCTAAACTTGTGGAATATCGTGCTTAGATCTTCTACATGTTCGTCTAGTGTTTTAGACACTACTAGAATATCGTCTACAAATACTATGGTGTAAGGTTCCACCTCAGTTCCTAGTGCTCTTTCCAGACATTTTACTATTGCAGCCAAACTCGTACTTAATCCGAAGGGTACCACTCTGTGTTGGTAGCATTTACTCTTTTAAAGGAAGGCTGTATACTTTCTGTCCTCTTCACGAATTGGAATCTGCCAGAAACTTGAGCGTAGATCCAGCTTCGTCAGATACCGCGCTCCTTCGCACTTGGAAAACAACTCGTCCGCAGTAGACGCACAGTCATACACTTTTAACACAATGCTGTTCAGCTCCCTCATGTCAATGCATAGACGGATCTCACCACTTTTCTTCTTCGCAACCACCAGAGGATTTAGGAAGTTGCTGTTTGATCGCTCTATGACACCAATTTTTATCATGTGACGAATTTCCAATTCAACCTCTTTCTCATACGGCATTGGGATAGGATACGTCCTCCTGACGAATTTCGTAGGGTCTGACACAACTATAGAGTGCTCGTATACTGTCGTCTGCGGCGGTACTTCACTGTACTCATCTATTAATTCGTGCAGTTTCTCTTCCTCCTGTGTTGTCATATGTATTGTCCTGTGGACCATAATGTATTAGTGGTTTGGACAAAACTATAGTTATTTCACTTACCTTACTATCTTCTTCATTGGTATTCATATTAAACTCATATTGAACATCTTTATACTTACACACAATCTTATTACCATTAACATGAATCTTAGCATTTATTGTATTTAATATATCAATACCTAGAATTTCATCATAAATTAATTTATGCATAATTATCATGGGGTATGTTAATTCTAAATTTTTATGTTAGAGTTACATATGCTTGTTGGTTAACCCTTTCCTTTTTATTGGTAGCTGTCGTGATATTCATATTATTTACGGGTAAAATTGCAGTATTCTTAAAATGTTTCTTATTGTGGTGTACCCAACCAGCGTTAAGAACTGACAGCTGACTCCCCGTATCGACTAACATTCGTATGCTACAACCGTTGATTCGTACGTTTTCAATAGGACATTGTGTTTGTTGTTCGTCTCGCTTTATATCCTGTTCGGTGCTTAATAAGTCATTTCTAATATCATAAGGGTATATGTTATTTATTGTATAATGTCGTTTCCGCTTATTCAGTCATTGTGACGCGTTCGACGTTGAAGGCTGGCTGGAGAATGCCGCTTTCTCTCTCTCATTCGTTTTTTCTCTATCTATCTTTGTAGCACCCTCGCCGTCTTTACGTATTGCTGCAACCCCCTTGTCTTACGGTTTCGTAAAAACCTTTATGGGTAGAAGGCAAAACTAAACCTCCCTTACACCCTCTGCCGTCTCGTAGCTCCGTTTTCACCAGCTGATCGCATTCCCCTCGTTGCTGCGCTGTGTTCGCTTGACCTGTATCCTCAGCTGTGCGCGTCGGTGTGGTGTGTACTGGTGGCGTATAATTAATATTATAATTATCACGATTTTGCGTAGTGTTTCGTATTGGTGGTTTATCACTACGGTTATAGTTATGGTGATAATTACTGTGCGTTGGTTCACAGTGTTGTGTGTTCTTACCTTTACTGATGTTCTCCGACTGTGTCACAAGTATTAAAAATTCTTCTATGGTTTTAATTCCCTGCGTGTAAACTGCTAACTGAATATCTCTCTGGAAATGGTAAGATAACTTTGAAACAATTTCGTACTCTGAAAATTTAGGTTTAAGGTGCTTTACGCGTTCTATTTGCGCAATTGTGTATTGTTCTATACTCTGGCGTCCATGTGCGTTAAACTTTCCATACTCGAGCTGATCACGTACTTGCCGTTCAGTATGTATGTTCCAATATCTGTTCTCAAATGCATCACGAAATTGCTGATATGTGCTGATTTTATCTCTAATAGTAGAACACCATTGACTGGCTGAGTCTTTAAGATGTCGCGTGACGAAGTATATCTTCTCGTCGTCATTTAGCGTACTGCCGATCTTCTCCATTTCCTTCTCCACATTAGCTAGGAATTCCATACTGTTCTCCCATTTACCACCTGCGAAAGTTATTCTGCTCCTCTCTTCTATTGGTGTAGGAAATATCATTTGACTCTGTCGTCTTCTCAGTTCACTTCGTAGCTGTTTCATTTCACCTTGGACCTCTTCCTTCTTATGGGATACTTCCGAACGGTCATTCGCGTCTCTTCAATTTTGTGTCCAATAACTACTGTACGCGCTTCTATTTCTCTAGTTTTACTGGTATTCGCTTGTGACATATTATTAACTGTTTGAATTTTATCATCCTGTTATCGCGTTATAGTAGTTAACTTATCATTTAAATTATCATTTATTTGTTTATGTAATTCTTTTATATCTCTTCTCCACTCGAGACGCAATTTTTTTTGTTTATTTTCAATCCTCACTGTTTGCTCATGTAAGGCTTGTTTAAAATTATTCTCGAGAGTGTCAATACGTGAGTTGGTATCAACAATCTTTTCTGTTAATTGTGCATTACTGTCAGCTATACTTTGCTTTAATTCTATGTTGTCTTGTTTCAACTGTAGATTATCGATTTTCAAACCTTCTACTCTCCGTATTTTTATGGTTCTTGTTTAAAATTTTCAGCTGTTGTTCTAATTTAGTATTAAAATTTTCAGTTTTTTCTTCTAATTTATTTTGTAAACTTTCTGTTTGTTTCTCAAGTTTAGCATTTAGATTTTCTGCTTGTTTTGTGCTTAATGCATCTACCCAGGCACGCATCATAGTTTGAAGGGCTTCCATATCAAAGCTTCCTGGTGCTGCCTTATTTATTATTTAAATTTATTTTTAAAAATTATTATTATTATTGTACAACCGTTCGCTACTTTTAATGACTTATCTGTTTATTTTTATTAGTGGTTATTATTACTACCCTTGTTACAATTACACTTGTTATCATAGAAAATCAATGGTATTGGTGGGCGCCAGTTGTGTCATTAAACGCAAAAGCATAAACAACATACAAAAATATTTATACATAAACATCAATTATTATACATACAATCCTATGCACACTTTTAGCAATACAGCATACATTTGTTTATTAAATGTAGGCGTGTCGTGCTCCACGTAACGCGCGACAAAATTAATATAACAACACATTGTTTAATATAAATTGATTTGGGTAGCCCCACGTTCAGGGCCAAAATTTACATAACATTACAAATTGAGTGTAACTTGATTTGGGTAGCCCCACGATTTTGGAGCGCCAAATTTTATATAACATTACTGGTAAACTGTACCAATTAATTGAGTTTGGGTGTAAAGGTAATAAGAGTAGTCATTGATTTAATTGTAACGAGTTTTCATAATTTTATTTATAAAACACAAGCGTGTTTAAAAATCTCAACTACTTCGCCATAAATATTCATTATTGTTCGCTTGAAACGTTCAAATGTTGCAGTACATTTAACATTAAATAAATTTTATATTCTACAGTAACAAAGTTATATTCTAAATACTTATTTGTCAATATTAAAACTCAACTGCTCAGTCTGACAGTGTGCTTTACTGCAGTTTCATTTTATTTATTGGTTTTTTTTTATAACTTCCAACTATGCTAATTTATGTATTGCATACTTGGTAATCATTAATCATTGATTGCTTTACAAACTTTAAAATAAAATTGAAATTGACTAAATTAATCGTTAAACATCAAAAAAAATATTTTAGTAAATTTAAATCAAATTCTCTGAACCTCTTTATCTACATTTTTCATAAAACTCTTACTATACTGAAACAAATTATCTACATTTGTCAAGCAAATATTTACATATAATTTACAGTGATTCTCTTGTTCATGTTTAAATATCAAAAAGGCCTTTTAAATGACTTTGATCTCTCATTTAAAATTTATAAATGGATTATCTGTTACCTCGATTTTGTAGCTTACACTCATGTCCTCAGTTGATCCGTATGTCCTCTTCTGATCGGAGTTCCCCGCACGTCTCCAGGTTCCACTCGTCGTCCTCCAGTTACTCGTCTATCATGGACCAATCTGGTTGATGTAGGATAGTGTGAGAGGTTGCTCTGCACCAGCAGCTGTCGTTCTAGCAGACGCCTCTGCCTCTACTGTTCAGCATAGCGTTCCTCTGCATGATGTAAAATAGTAACTTGTCTTGACCGACAGACCTAACGTACATTCGTATTCGGTAACAGATTAAGAGTTACTATTTTGCACTTATGACGAACATAGCGTCCGTCCGCGTCTACTGTTCGATTAACAAAAATTAGAAACTCGCGTCGCCAACGGACAGAGCGTCCCGCCACGACTGAAGACTGATTGAGAAGAAGGGCTGGATTCTCTCGTGCCCTATTTATAATCGAGCATCGTACAGCACCTGTTGAGACAGAATTCTGCCGGTTTGAAATTGCTTGGTGGCGTCAGTTCTCCCACTCCCGTCCAATTTCATATTTTCGCACATTTCTGCCAATGGCAAAGTCTGATGTGAACCACAGGGTGCTCTAAGGATGGATGATTTAATTTCACATGTCCAACGTAATTTCCATCGTAATAGAATAATCCGTGTAATTACTATGCACTTAAAATTGCACTGAATTCGGACTGCGCGACCTTTTCACGCCGTTTTCTCACTACACGTGCGTATTATCTTTATACACATTTTGGAGTCTTAGAATTTTTCCTACCATCTATGGTTTTCTTATAATTAAATAGAAACTGTAATTTGACAATTATTCAGGGTAAGATTGTAAACTTTCATGCTCGAGCTGGCCTCACTCACACACATCACTTACTACTGTACACACTCCCAGCGACAGTATCTATTAAGTGCACTGTACAGCATATGATTGTACTGTCGCATTATTCCTCTGCTTGATAAAAAAAAATAAATTCATTTATCAAAATTGTTTTCTTATCATTTGACAAATAATATTTTTATATTTCTTATTATTTATTTCTACACTTATTCATATATAAAAAAAATTATGAATAGTAACCGTTTCAATTCACCCTTAGTTGGAGGATTGAGCAGGTAATGTTTCCCCTCTCCATACAGGTGCTGTTGACCGGTTTAGTTATAGCTCCGCCTTAACAATCGTTCCCCCTTAACCTGGTCCCACTGACCTAGTTATTTTATGTGTAGAACCTTCTAAACGAGCTGGGGTGGTATTTGCCGATAGCTTTCATCTTCACGTCATCATATACAATAAAAGTATGTCTTGCGACTCGCTGTTTTAATGTATACGGTCCATTATAAAGTGTGAAGAATTTGTTTGCAGTATTATCGCTTCGTTTTCCAACTGAATTTGCTTTCAATAATACTTTTTCTCCCACGTTGAATGTTGTAATTTGTGTTCTGTTAAATATCTCCATTCTCTTGTTACCCCTTGCTATTATCCGTTCCTTTGCATACTCAGTCTTCACAATTATTGGTACAGGTACATTCTGGTTTTCGGGTTTGTTTATGTACTCTGTCCAAAATCTGTTCGGCTTTTTATCTTCTTCTCATTCTCTTGGTGTATAGCTGGTTGCTTCACTGTAGTTCTCGTTGATCGCTTTCTCGAAAAATGGTAAATACTCTGCCCATTTATTATGTTGATTATGGCAGTATATCCTCAAATATTTACCTAGTTCTTTGTTACTCATTTCCGCAAAATTTTCCTGAGGATGTCTTATGGATGTGAGTACAGGTTGTAATCCATTCTCTCTCAAAGTTCTCTCCCATATCTCACTCTGGAATTGTACATCCTGATCACTGAGTATCTTTTTCATTTTTCCATATGTTGGAATATATTTCTGCAGTAGTATTTTTAAAACAACCTTCGTTGTCGGTCGCATAATTGGATACAGACGGACTGCCTTGGAAAACACATCGATACATACCAATATGTGCTTTACTCCCAGACTTGATCGCGGTAGTGGTCCCAGGAAATCCACTGCAAATAGCTCTCCCTTATTTTCTTACTGGATACTCTGCATTTCTACATAGGTGTGTAAATTTGGTCCTTTCGCCATTTGACACTCATAACATTTCTTCACCTCATTCTTGATTTTTCGAAACATATTATTAACAGTAAAATCTTCTAGCAGACTCAGGTAGCATTTCAGAGCAGCAGAATGCGCTAAGCTCTCGTGCGCTGGTTGGATCAACTTATGCAACATTTCGTTAGATAATACAATCTTCCAATCTTGTCTTACTAACTTGAAGAGAATCCCATGAAGTACCTTATAGTGATCCGGTAGCTGTTCTCAATCTTTCATCTCCCTTAGGGTAACATCCAAATTTTGTTGTTGCGCTAAATTTGTTTAGCATCTGTTTTACCTCATCGTTTGCTTTAAATTTAATTGGTAGCAATTGTATTTCCTTATCCTTGTTCTCATAGACTTCTTCACATTCCTCTATGATGTATCGGCTTAATGTATCTGCTACAATATTGTCTTTACCTTTGCAATACTTAATGGTGAACGAGTATTCGCCGATGCATTAATAATCGGGCATTCGTTACTTTGCATATCAATAGAAAGGATAATGCTTGATGGTCTGTGTGTATCTCGAAGTGAGTACCATAAATATAATATCTGAATTACTAAAGGGCGTATACTATTGCGAGGATTTCTTTTTCTGATGTGCAGTAATGTCTCTCTGCTCCTTTGAAGACTCTACTGGCGTAGGCGATGATTCGGTGCTCTCCCGTAGTATCCTCTTGATACAGTACACTCCCTATGGCGTAGTCACTGACATCAGAGTAGATTACAAATTTTCCTTCACGTTGAGGATGATGTAACATAATATTTTCCATGATTACCGTTTTCACTTGGTTGAAGGCATCTTGGTGATTCTTCTCCCACTTCCACTTCTGTCCTCTCTTCGTTAGCTCCAGTAATGGTTGCGTTTTCTCCGCATACAATGGTGAGAATCTTCTGTAGTACCCCGTTAGTCCTAAGAATGATCTTAACCCTTTGAGATTTCTTGGTATAGGAAAGTTAGTTATGCTGGATATTTTTGTAGGATCGGGTTGAATACCAGAGGAAGGAATAATGTGACCTAGGAATTGAATAAAGCATTTGATTAATTCACATTTAAACTACAAATTTTTTTGTGGTTAAATAAATTTATGCTACACTCACTTGTTGCACACAGCACTATTCACTGTGACCCCGAATAGCGCTTTCGAACGAACCCGTTCATCATCAGATCGTAACTGCCACCCAGCATCAGTGTGGCAGTTACGATCTGATGATGAATGGGTTCGTTCGAAAGCGCTAATCGGGGTCACAGTGAATAGTGGTGTGTGCAACAAGTGAGTGTAGTATAAATTCACATTTGTCTAGGTTAAGAGATATGTTCGCTTACCTAAACTTGTGGAATATCGTGCTTAGATCTTCTACATGTTCGTCTAGTGTTTTAGACACTACTAGAATATCGTCTACAAATACTATGGTGTAAGGTTCCACCTCAGGTCCTAGTGCTCTTTCCAGACATTTTACTATTGCAGCCAAACTCGTGCTTAATCCGAAGGGTATTACTCTGTGTTGCTAGCATTTACTCTTTTAAAGGAAGGCTGTATACTTTCTGCACTCTTCACGAATTGGAATCTGCCAGAAACTTGAGCGTAGATCCAGCTTCGTCAGATACCGCGCTCCTTCGCACTTGGAAAACAACTCGTCCGCAGTAGACGCACAGTCATACACTTTTAACACAATGCTGTTCAGCTCCCTCACGTCAATCCATAGACGGATCACACCACTTTTCTTCTTCGCAACCACCAGAGGATTTAGGAAGTTGCTGTTTGATCGCTCTATGACACCAATTTTTATCATGTGACGAATTTCCAATTCAACCTCTTTCTCATACGGCATTGGGATAGGATACGTCCTCCTGACGAATTTCGTAGGGTCTGACACAACTATAGAGTGCTCGTATACTGTCGTCTGCGGCGGTACTTCACTGTACTCATCTATTAATTCGTGCAGTTTCTCTTCCTCCTGTGTTGTCATATGTATTGTCCTGTGGACCATAATGTATTAGTGGTTTGGACAAAACTATAGTTATTTCACTTACATTACTATCTTCTTCATTGCTATTCATATTAAACTCATATTAAACATCTTTATACTTACACACAATCTGTTAAATATCTCCATTCTCTTGTTACCCCTTGCTATTATCCGTTCCTTTGCATACTCAGTCTTCACACTTATTGGTACAGGTACATTCTGGTTTTCGGGTTTGTTTATGTACTCCGTCCAAAATCAGTTCGGCTTTTTATCTTCTTCTCATTCTCTTGGTGTATAGCTGGTTGCTTCACTGTAGTTCTCGTTGATCGCTTTCTCGAAAAATGGTAAATACTCTGCCCATTTATTATGTTGATTATGGCAGTATATCCTCAAATATTTACCTAGTTCTTTGTTACTCATTTCCGCAAAATTTCCCTGAGGATGTCTTATGGATGTGAGTACAGGTTGTAATTCATTCTCTCTCAAAGTTCTCTCCCATATCTCACTCTGGAATTGTACATCCTGATCACTGAGTATCTTTTTCATTTTTCCATATGTTGGAATATATTTCTGCAGTAGTATTTTTAAAACAACCTTCGTTGTCGGTCGCATAATTGGATACAGACGGACTGCCTTGGAAAACACATCGATACATACCAATATGTGCTTTACTCCCAGACTTGATCGCGGTAGTGGTCCCAGGAAATCCACTGCAAATAGCTCTCCCTTATTTTCTTACTGGATACTCTGCATTTCTACATAGGTGTGTAAATTTGGTCCTTTCGCCATTTGACACTCATAACATTTCTTCACCTCATTCTTGATTTTTCGAAACATATTATTAACAGTAAAATCTTCTAGCAGACTCAGGTAGCATTTCAGAGCACCAGCATGCGCTAAGCTCTCGTGCGCTGGTTGGATCAACTTATCCAACATTTCGTTAGATAATACAATCTTCCAATCTTGTCTTACTAACTTGAAGAGAATCCCATGAAGTACCTTATAGTGATCCGGTAGCTGTTCTCGATCTTTCATCTCCCTTAGGGTAACATCCAAATTTTGTTGTTGCGCTAAATTTGTTTAGCATCTGTTTTACCTCATCGTTTGCTTTAAATTTAATTGGTAGCAATTGTATTTCCTTATCCTTGTTCTCATAGACTTCTTCACATTCCTCTATGATGTATCGGCTTAATGTATCTGCTACAATATTGTCTTTACCTTTGCAATACTTAATGGTAAACGAGTATTCGCCGATGCATTAATAATCGGGCATTCGTTACTTTGCATTTCAATAGAAAGGATAATGCTTGATGGTCTGTGTGTATCTCGAAGTGAGTACCATAAATATAATATCTGAATTACTTAAGGGCGTATACTTTTGCGAGGATTTCTTTTTCTGATGTGGAGTAATGTCTCTCTGCTCCTTTGAAGACTCTACTGGCGTAGGCGATGACTCGGTGCTCTCCCGTAGCATCCTGTTGATATATTACACTCCCTACGGCGTAGTCACTGACATCAGAGTAGATTACGAATTTTCCTTCACGTTGAGGATGATGTAACATAATATTTTCGATGATTAACGTTTTCACTTGGTTGAAGGCATCTTGGTGATTCTTCTCCCACTTCCACTTCTGTCCTTTCTTCGTTAGCTCCAGAAATGGTTGCGTTTTCTCCGCATACAATAGTGAGAATCTTCTGTAGTACCCCGTTAGTCCTAAGAATGATCTTAACCCTTTGAGATTTCTTGGTATAGGAAAGTTAGTTATGCTGGATATTTTTGTAGGATCGGGTTGAATACCAGAGGAAGGAATAATGTGACCTAAGAATTGAATAGAGCATTTGATTAATTCACATTTAAACTACAAATGTTTTTAGTGGTTAAATAAATTTATGCTACACTCACTTGTTGCACACACCACTATTCACTGTGACCCCGAATAGCGCTTTCGAACGAACCCGTTCATCATCAGATCGTAACTGCCACCCAGCATCAGTGTGGCAGTTACGATCTGATGATGAACGGGTTCGTTCGAAAGCGCTAGTCGGGGTCACAGTGAATAGTGGTGTGTGCAACAAGTGAGTGTAGTATAAATTCACATTTGTCTAGGTTAAGGGATATGTTCGCTTATCTAAACTTGTGGAATATCGTGCTTAGATCTTCTACATGTTCGTCTAGTGTTTTAGACACTACTAGAATATCGTCTACAAATACTATGGTGTAAGGTTCCACCTCAGTTCCTAGTGCTCTTTCCAGACATTTTACTATTGCAGCCAAACTCGTACTTAATCCGAAGGGTACCACTCTGTGTTGGTAGCATTTACTCTTTTAAAGGAAGGCTGTATACTTTCTGTCCTCTTCACGAATTGGAATCTGCCAGAAACTTGAGCGTAAATCCAGCTTCGTCAGATACCGCGCTCCTTCGCACTTGGAAAACAACTCGTCCGCAGTAGACGCACAGTCATACACTTTTAACACAATGCTGTTCAGCTCCCTCATGTCAATGCATAGACGGATCTCACCACTTTTCTTCTTCGCAACCACCAGAGGATTTAGGAAGTTGCTGTTTGATCGCTCTATGACACCAATTTTTATCATGTGACGAATTTCCAATTCAACCTCTTTCTCATACGGCATTGGGATAGGATACGTCCTCCTGACGAATTTCGTAGGGTCTGACACAACTATAGAGTGCTCGTATACTGTCGTCTGCGGCGGTACTTCACTGTACTCATCTATTAATTCGTGCAGTTTCTCTTCCTCCTGTGTTGTCATATGTATTGTCCTGTGGACCATATTAAACATCTTTATACTTACACACAATCTTATTACCATTAACATCAATCTTAGCATTTATTGTATTTAATATATCAATACCTAGAATTTCATCATAAATTAATTTATGCATAATTATCATGGGGTATGTTAATTCTAAATTTTAATGTTAGAGTACATATGCTTGTTGCTTAACCCTTTCCTTTTTATTGGCAGCTGTCGTGATATTCATATTATTTACGGGTAAAATTGCAGTATTCTTAAAATGTTTCTTATTGTGCTGTACCCAACCAGCGTTAAGAACTGACAGCTGACTCCCCGTATCGACTAACATTCGTATGCTACAACCGTTGATTCGTACGTTTACAATAGGACATTTGTTTGTCGTTCGTCTCGCTTTATATCCTGTTCGGTGCTTAATAAGTCATCTCTAATATCATAAGGGTATATGTTATTTATTGTATAATGTCGTTTCCGCTTATTCAGTCATTGTGAAGCGTTCGACGTTGAAGGCTGGCTGGAGAATGCCGCTTTCTCTCTCTCATTCGTTTTTTCTTTATCTCTCTTTGTAGCACCCTCGCCGTCTTTACGTATTGCTGCAACCACCTTGTCATATGGTTTCGGAAAACGTTTATGGGTAGAAGGCAAAACAAAACCTCCCTTACACCCTCTGCCGTCTCGTAGCTCCGTTTTCACCAGCTGATCGCATTCCCTTCGTTGCTGCGCTGTGTTCGCTTGACCTGTATCCACAGCTGTGCGCGTCGGTGTGGTGTGTACTGGTGGCGTATAATTAATATTATAATTATCACGATTTTGCGTAGTGTTTCGTATTGGTGGTTTATCACTACGGTTATAGTTATGGTGATAATTACTGTGTGTTTGTTCACAGTGTTGTGTGTTCTTACCTTTACTGATGTTCTCCGACTGTGTCACAAGTATTAAAAATTCTTCTATGGTTTTAATTCCCTGCGTGTAAACTGCTAACTGAATATCTCTCTGGAAATGGTAAGATAACTTTGAAACAATTTCGTACTCTGAAAATTTAGGTTTAAGGTGCTTTACGCGTTCTATTTGCGCAATTGTGTATTGTTCTATACTCTGGCGTCCATGTGCGTTAAACTTTCCATACTCGAGCTGATCACGTACTTGCCGTTCAGTATGTATGTTCCAATATCTGTTCTCAAATGCATCACGAAATTGCTGATATGTGCTGATGTTATCTCTAATAATAGAGCACCATTGACTGGCTGAGTCTTTAAGATGTCGCGTGACGAAGTATATCTTCTCGTCGTCATTTATCGTACTGCCGATCTTCTCCATTTCCTTCTCCACATTAGCTAGGAATTCCATACTGTTCTCCCATTTACCACCTGCGAAAGTTATTCTGCTCCTCTCTTCTATTGGTGTAGGAAATATCATTTGACTCTGTCGTCTTCTCAGTTCACTTCGTAGCTGTTTCATTTCACGTTGGATCTCTTCCTTCATATGGGATACTTCCGAACGGTCATTCGCGTCTCTTCAATTTTGTGTCCAATAACTACTGTACGCGCTTCTATTTCTCTAATTTTACTGGTATTCGCTTGTGACATATTATTAACTGTTTGAATTTTATCATCCTGTTATCGCGTTATAGTAGTTAACTTATCATTTAAATTATCATTTATTTGTTTATGTAATTCTTTTATATCCCTTCTCCACTCGAGACGCAATTCTTTTTGTTTATTTTCAATCCTTACTGTTTCCTCATGTAAGGCTTGTTTAAAATTATTCTCGAGAGTGTCAATACGTGAGTTGGTATCAACAATCTTTTCTGTTAATTGTGCATTACTGTCAGCTATACTTTGCTTTAATTCTATGTTGTCTTGTGTCAACTGTAGATTACCGATTTTTAACTCTTCTACTTCTCCGTATTTTTATGGCTCTTGTTTAAAATTTTCAGCTGTTGTTCTAATTTAGTATTAAAATTTTCAGTTTGTTCTTCCAATTTATTTTGTAAACTTTCTGTTTGTTTCTCAAGTTTAGCATTTAGATTTTCTGCTTGTTTTGTGCTTAATTCATCTACCCAGGCACGCACCATAGTTTGAAGGGCTTCCATATCAAAGCTTCCTGGTGCTGCCTTATTTATTATTTAAATTCATTTTTAAAAATTATTATTATTGTACAACCGTTCGCTACTTTTATTGATTTATTTTTATTAATGGTTATTATTACTACCTTGTTACAATTACACCTGTTATCATAGAAAATCAATGGTATTGGTGGGCGCCAGTTGTGTCATTAAACACAACAGCATAAACAACATACAAAAATATTTATACATAAACATCAATTATTATACATAAAATCCTATGCACACTTTTATCAATAGAGCATAATTTATTTATTAAATGTAGGCGTGTCGTACTCCACGTAACGGGCGACGAAATTTATATAACATTACAAATTGAGTGTAATTTTATTTGGGTAGCCCCACGATTTTGGAGCGCCAAATTTTATATAACATTACTGGTAAAGTGTACCAATTAATGAAGTTTGGGTGTAAAGGTAATAAAAGTAGTCATTTATTTAATTGTAACGAGTTTTCATAATTTTATTTATAAAACACAAGCGTGTTTAAAAATCTCAACTACTTCGCCATAAATATTCTTTATTGTTCACTTGAAACGTTCAAATTTTGCAGTACATTTGACATTAAATAAATTTTATATTCTACAGTAACAAAGTTATATTCTAAATACTTATTTGTCAATATTAAAACTCGACTGCTCAGTCTGACAGTGTGCTTTACTGCAGTTTCATTTTTTTAATTGGTTTTTTTTATAACTTCCAACTACGTTAATTTATGTATTGCATACTTGGTAATCAATGATTGCTTTACAAACTTAAAATAAAATTGAAATTGACTAATCGTTAAAAATTAAGAAAAATATTTTAGTAAATTTAAATCAAATTCTCTGAACCTCTTTATCTATATTTTACATAAAACTCTTACTATACTGAAAAAAATTATCTACATTTGTCACGCAAATATTTACATATAATTTACAGTGATTCTCTTTTTCATGTTTAAATTTCAAAAATGCCTTTTAAATGTCTTTGGTCTCTCATTTAAAATTTATAAATGGATTATCTGTCACCTTGATTTTGTAGCTTATACACACGTTCTCCGTTGATCCGTATGTCCTCTTCTGATCAGAGTTTCCCGCTAGTCTCCAGGTTCCACTCGTCGTCCTCCAGTTACTCGTCTATCATGGACCCATCTGGTTGATGTAGGATAGTGTGAGAGGTTGCTCTGCACCAGCTGCTGTCGTTCTAGCAGACGCCTCTACTG
Organism: Magicicada septendecula; assembly: GCA_034769895.1. NCBI lineage: Eukaryota > Metazoa > Arthropoda > Insecta > Hemiptera > Cicadidae > Magicicada > Magicicada septendecula. Next base: position 203,779,683 of record CM068373.1, on the reverse strand, counting down.
TTTAGCATACCGTTCTTCTGCATGATATAAGATAGTAACTTGTCTTGACCGACAGACCGAACATACATTCATATTCGGTAACAGATTGAGTTACTATTTTGCACTTATGACGAACATAGCATCCATCTGCGTCTACTGTTCGATTAACAAAAATTAGAAACTCGCGTCGCCAATGGACAGAACGTCCCGCCCCGACTGAAGACTGATTGGCTTCTCTCGTGCCTTATTTATAATCGAGCATCGTACAGCACCTGTTGAGACAGAATTCTGCCGGTTTGAAATTGCTCGGTGGCGTCAATTCTCCCACTCCCGTCCAATTTCATATTTTCGCACATTTCTGCCAATGGCAAAGTCTGATGTGAACCACAGGGTGCTCTAACGATGGATGATTTAATTACACATGTCCAACGTTATTTCCATTGTAATAGAATAATCGGTGTAATTACTAGCACTTAAAATTGCACTGAATTCGCATTGCGCGTCCTTTTCACGCCGTTTTCTCACTACACGTGCGTATTAACTTTATACACATTTTGGAGTCTTTGAATTTTTCCTACCGTCTATGGTTTTCTTATAATTAAATAAAAACTGTAATTTGACAATTATTCAGGGTAAGATTGTAAACTTTCATGCTGGAGCTGGCCTCACTCACACACATCACTTACTACTGTACACACTCCCAGCGACAGTTTTGTGCGTTCAGGTCAGCGCCTGCCTGCCTACATTCCGTATTTTTAACACAAACCAAGCTTTCAATTTCATACCTGCTTATTTATTAAATATTTATAAATTTAATTTAAATATTATTTTATCTACTAAATGCACAGTACAGCATATGATTGTACTGTTGCAATATTTAACTTTTGATGGTATTGTCTTTGGAGATAAGAGAAAATTCTCACCTACTTTCTGAAGCAATATGGACGGTAAAATTCTTGTGTTAGGCTTGATGGAAGTTTCTTAGATAATAACATACTCTTTCAGTTAGTTTTTAATTTATCTGATCATGATACGCCATCATTCTCTATAAGCAGTACTTTGAACAACTAGGATTATTGTCTCTTTTAAAGTAGCTTTTGAGGTAGTAAAAAGCTACCATTTACTTATAGCCTAGTGATATAAGTCGTTCTGAGGACCAAATTGCTCAAAAAAATCCTACTGATCTCGATTTTCTATACAGCTTTATTTCGACGTCCTGAATAACGTGTGGAAAGTCACAATGCCAATCGTGTATGCGTCTTGAGTTATTGCGTCGTGAGGTCACAATAAATGTTTGTTTGCAAATATCTCGCTTCATATTGGTCAGACGACAATAGAGATGGATATCAAAATTGTAGACCTCACTATTCTCTATAAACAAGGTTCTACACAATTTTTACATAATACCAACGGTTTATCAAATAACGCACATCTTAATTTTGGAGCAAAGTATATACTCCACTCTATATTCTATTCGCTCTGAGGTGATGTATATCACATGACTACATTCTCTACCTTCCTTGTTTTTCTAAGACGTTTTGTCATTGAAAAGCATGAAGAATAGACAATAAATGAAAAATGTATCAAACATAAATGTAAATGATAAAATGTATTACATATTTATGTTCATTGTTAAATTTACTTCATATATTACAACTTTGGTAAGTAAAATTATGAATAATTTCTATATAAAGAACATCAAAAATACAATTTAGAGGCGATTCGCTCTGAGCCAATGCGTATCACGTGACTACATGCTCTACCTTCCCCGTTTTCCTATGACGTTTCATCATTGAAAAGCATGAAGAATAGACAACTATTGAAAAATACACAAAATATAAATGTAAGTAATAAAATGAATTACATATTTATGTTGATTATTAAATTTACTCACATATTATATAACTTTGGTACGTAAAATTACCACACAACTAAAATGACACATTTTTTGCAAATTTTTCATATAAACGAATGCATAAGCATCCTGAAAAAACGATACATTCTCCCAACATGAAAAGGATTCACGAATCCCTACCACACATAGGCTTGGAGCGATAACAGTTGTATACTCCATTCTATACATTGAATATTATGTGTAGTATTATATACTGTGTTTAAACATTCCAGTATGTTGTCCATGAGTAAATGAAGAGTGGAATATATTTTTTTATTTATATGTATTAATAATCGAAGCAGCTATTGAAGAATCACAACTTAACACCACCGTTGATCTTGTGATTATTTTAATAGGGCGTTCTCTTCCACATCAGAACATTTTTTTTTATCAAACCTGGTAAAGGAAATATTGAAACAAGAGTAGGTATATTCTTTTGCAAGCACCAACAATTTTATTCATTGTAAAAAACACATTATTTTTATACGCGATCTCCGGATGTGACACAACTTCTGCGATCTTTGATAAGGGAAAAATAGTGATGGAATTATTTGAAAAACATCCTGATTTGCACCAAGTGGCGCAAAAATCATGTTTCGACAATATTCTGCAGGTTTCAGTCTGTCGTTGGTGTCCCTTTCAAACCATGATTATTTTCACACTTATTTCGCTTGTCTTCACAAAATGTGAAGTCTTTTGCACATTACCCGATATTTATCTTGTCGGTAATTTTTATGTGTTCCCTGTGTATAAACTGTTTTTCCCTATCTTAATTAATATTAACTTTTATTTATATTTATTTTCACTATAATCATACTTTTTATTATTTTCGCACTATTTTTTGTACACTCTTTACAAATTAAATAATTCGTGTAACTAATAGCGTTCATTTAGGGGTGACGCTTTACAGGAATCAATTGGTCTCACACACACATGTAAAATACATGTGTACACACAGACACAGCTGCGTGGCATGATTAACCTCTCCCAGCATGAAATTTGGTCGTTCCATTTACAGTTCAGATTGAAAGCTGAATTATTATTACTAACAATATGAATTATTAATTAAATTAAATTAATTATCTTAATTACTCGTGCAATGGACAGTACCCTATACATTTGTACTGTTGCATTATTTCCCTGCTTAATAAAAAAAATTTAATAAACTTGTTTATTAAATTTTTGCCTTTTTACATTCGACAAAATAGTACAGTAAAATTTTTAACAATACAATATTTGTTTACATTAATAATGCTCATAATAATGAATAAACTCTTATGCAATTTACCCTTATGTGTGGTGGGCTGAACAAAATTATTCCCCTCCCATACATGTTGACTTGGTGTGGGGCTCCACAGTATCTACTTTAAATTCTATTCTATAATGCATTTTGTAAAAAAAAATTATACAAATTATTAGTTGACTTTCTCATTTTATTTTCTTAACATCTATTCGTTTGACTTACCTCCTTCTTAACCAGTAAAACTGTATTACAGTACTTTTACTATTTATTGATTTTGTAGTAAATAGTTGAAATAATAATATGAAATGTTAACAGAATGTAATAAAGAAGAGTAATCTTAATATACAAATTAAATTGATATTTAATCATAGATTTGAGTCTTGCAATTTTAAAAATCACCTGTGAATTTGTAAAAATTTACTTACCCCTTCTTCTCCTGGACCCTTCATATATTCAGTATAAACCAGTGGTTCCCAACATTTATGGACCCACATACCACTTTGGTCTTCCGCGTTTATTTCAAGTACCACCAGAGCTTAAAATTTATTGGGTTTTTTCAATAAAAAACTCAAGAAAACACAAATAGCAAATCTTATTATTGCCAGTTATTTATAATAATTAAATCTAATACACAGAATTTACTAAACGAGGACTGATTTTTAGAACTAATTTCATGTTGGTTCTATGCTATAATTAAGAATTTTTTTTTTCAAATGACGGTTGATTACTTTCATTACAGATCTACTAAAAAGTAAATAATTACTATGAAACTTGCTACAGCTTATTTTGTACCCAAGAGTTAATGTCAGGTTCTATTGATGTTATTTTTAACCTTAAATCACTTAATATACATCCTGTTCCTATATTTGCTTTTAACATGAACGAGTTCAGCAAATCCACTTTCACAAAGGTAATTTGACACAAGTGGTATTAAAGATTTCCAGTGGCGAAGCTAATGTGCAAGTACTGGGTAGGCTGATAAAATATACATATGCTTCCTTACCTTATATTTTTTTATACAATAGGTCCACACGTCGATTCTTCTTTGTTGTGAAAATATCAATTACACGTTCCTTGAAACTCTGACCCATAGAAAGTTCTTTAACTAAACTTTTTTCAATGGCGATTGTACTGAGAGAACTTAATCGTTCATTTGTCATTGAATTTTGGAGGCAATTTTTTATCCTTTTTAATGTGCTCATACTTCTTTCAGAGGAAGCTGTAGTAACGGGAAATGTCAAGACCAACTTGATAAGTCGTGCCACTTCTTTATAGATGGTTTGAAGACCATTGCTAGTTATGAATTTCAGAAGGTCTACAGGGGGTAAATGTTTTTCTTCATCTACATAAATATTCTTTAATTCATTTTCAAATCGTTCTTTGTTGAAAAATGGATACGTGGACAGAAGGTTGTTTAATTTCATTGCACAAACATCTAGTTTATATCCCCCAAAGCAATTTTGATCCAGCAATTCGACAAATCTGATCTTTTCAATATCTCCAAAACGCGTTTCCATTTGTACAGTCAGTGTGTCCAAAATTTCGAAGGTTAAAAGTTTGAAGGATCCGAATTCTTGTTCACTTATACTTAAATCGTTGCAAATCATTTTAGAGTTTTCAACACATGATTTCACAGTATTTTCTGATCTCATATTCTTTATTACTCCGATGGTCTTCTGGATTTCAGTATTACACATATTTATGTCTGATGTTACTTTGTTTTGAAGGAGTGCAAAAAGGTGGTCTATAGATACAAAAATTTGTTTGTAAAGGCAAAGCAGGTAAGTGAATTGTGTTCTGTTCAAGATATTAAGCAGGCCAGAAGCACAGTTGAATGACTCTGCATCCCATTCTTCAATGTTATCTGTAATTGTGTGGAAAACATCTATCAGCTTATTGTATTTTGCATAAATTGTATGCACTGCTCAGGAATTGAAATTCCAGCGGGTGGTACATGTTTGTGGTAATCTAAATCGTTTATTTTCTAACAGCTGTGTTCTTTTTGAGGATTTACTGAAAAATGTATGGAAAGCTGCAAGATTATAAACGAAAAGTCTAACTTGTTTGATTGATTTTGAACAATATAGTAACACGAGATTCAATTTATGAGCATAACAATGTAAAAATGTAGATCGTGGACAGACCTGTTTCACAAACTGCTGGACGCCTCCTCTATCTCCTGCCATTACAGAGGCCCCATCATAGGTTTGACTAACAATTTTTTCAGTAATTTCCCGAGCATTAAGTTCATGGATAATAACTTCTGATAACCCTACAGCTGTTTTATCTTTTGAAACATCATAGAAACCAATAAACCTTTCTTTAGGCCAATCTTGTATACAGAGTCTAAGAATGATGCTCATTTGAGTTTTACAAGAAACGTCAAGGATTTCGTCTGCTTGCACACTAACAAACTCGCAAGAATGGAATTCTTCTTTAATGCGTTCATTAATTACGTCAGTTACTGATTCAATCAACTCATTTTAAATTGTACTTGATGTACCTTTAAAACTGGAAGTGCACTGTAAATGATCACGTAAAAACTGTTCTTGTCTGGAGAGAAGTTCCAATAATTCAAGATAATTACCTTTGCTGTTGGAACTTTCATCTTCAAAATGCCCTCTAAAAGCAAGCTCTTGTTTACCTAAGAAGCACACAACATCGATAAGTCTCTCAATTACAAATCTATTTTGCTTCACCGTTTCATGGCTTGAAGCTTAGCACCTTCAGAAATGGAATGTTCAATTCTTCCACGACCTAACAATAAAAATGTCTCTTCATTCTGAAGATGCCTTCTTGAACATTGATGTTTTTCGGGCTTTCTGTCAAAATGTTTTGTTACACAGACACCATAAGAAGCTGATGACCATTCTTTCTCGCCCTCACTCAGAATACAGGTATAACAGTATAATTTATTTTTCTCAGAGCACCCTGTTAGCCAAGGATATTTCTTGTACCAAGAGAATTGAAACTTTCTATTTTGTCTGCTATTCGCTATTTTAATATCTAAATGTGGTGTCAATCTACTATCTTTGTAGGCACACTTTGTTCCATAACTCCAACTTGAAAACGGTTTCGCGTTTAATTCACTAAATAATGACGTTAATCTTCTCTCAGTATCACCCATTGTACACAGATATCTAACACTAACACACAAGTAAAAACAAAACGAACAGTAACGAACGTAATTAATTAAATTAAACGTAAATGAATTGGTAGAGTGAATAATTAATTGCACTAAGTATGGAAGATATACCCGTTCACGCTCACTGCCCGAGACGGAGACTAGCCTCTTGGCCCGCAACACAACAGCTTTCTCCCCCTCCCGCACACACACACACACACACACACACACACACACACACACAACGCCCGTCATAAATGGTGGTGGGAGAGAGGCTTTGCAAGAAAGCCTCACAGCCTGGCGGCAGTTCCATTCATCCCACGCTTTTAGAGTGCGTTTTGTAAACCAATTGTTATGAACTTATAGATCCCTCCATGTACCATACTAGTGATATGCATACCACCAGTTGGGAACCCTGGTATAAATAGTGAGATGAAGTAACCTCCAATTATGTAGGCTTACCTGTATTATCAGATCGAAATATCTCTTCATTTTCTACGATATTCAATTCAGATCCAGATTTGAAATTAAATTACCATAATATTTTAACTTCAGTCAAGAAGTTTTCAGTCACTTTTTAATATAAAATTACAAAAAAAAATCACACAAAAATTCAAACACTGTACAAGCCAACACTATACCAAATGTGTAGTTAACAGGGAACCGTTAAAAAAACGATGACATGTAAACCTTCGGAAATTAGCAGTTTTGAGATACAAATGAATCTGTCAGTAATGCACTGAACTAATGCTGAATTGTAAAGAAACAGTATGCATGCCAAATCAGAAATATGCTAGATGAAAACCTATGAGCTTTAAATACAACGCAGACAAAATCATGGAGAAATGCCAAGCCACATTAACTTAGGGGACATACCCATGCGAATCATTTTGCCAACCAATAAGGAAGATGTGTTAAGACTCCAGGACTCTTGTCATCGTGAAGGCTGTGGCAGCCAACAAAAATCTTGAGTGAAGTATAATCTATATATGGCAAGAAACAAAGATTCAATACACAAATATCAGTGTAACTCATGCAGTGACAAATTCAATTCAAGGATAAATGTGTATCAATAATGTCACACTACACTACAATGTATAATTTAATGATTTTAATTTGTAAGGTAAAAGTTTGTTACAAATTTCGCTACTGTTTTGTAGTGTCAAATATCATACACATTACATATTTGCAGGGCCAATATTACAGCACATATTTATTTGTGTAATTATGCCTGTTTAACGGCTTCTGTTTAAAAACATAGATTTTTTTATTACATTGCTAAAACGTCTTGGGCAATAGAAACATTCTTACTTACCACACAGTAATGGTTCGTAATAGTATAATGGATTCATTTACACTCAAAATATACAAACAGAAAATTTTGTTGCAAACATCAGTTATTATTTTATGCCAGCATGCGATTTATAACACAACAGGATATGCCAAATTAAATACTTTTGTAGAAACAACTCACTGGTACCTCTAAATGCCAGAATGTACTAACCTGTGTTTTGACAAAGATCTTAGGTAAGTAAATGATTTTGAACAAACATCACACTGGTACTTCTTACTGCCAGTATGTATTAACTTGTGTTTTGACAAACAGCTTGGCAGAGTAAATGATTTTGAACAAACATCACACTGGTACTTCTTAATTCCAGAATGTATTAACTTGTGTTGTGACAAATAGCCTGACTGAGAAAATGATTTTGAACAAACGTCACACTCGTATTTCTTAATGCCAGAATGTATTAACTTATGTGTTAACAAATTGCCTGACCGAGAAAATGATTTTGAACAAACGTCACACTGGTATTTCTTAATGCCAGAATGCATTAACTTGTGTGTTAACAAAATGCTAGACTGAGTAAATGATTTTGAACAAACATTGCACTGATACTTCTTAATGGCAGAATGTATTAACTTGTGTTTGGACAAATAGTTTGACAGAGTAAATGATTTTGAACAAACATCACACTGGTACTTCTTACTGCCAGTATGTATTAACTTGTGTTTTGACAAACTGTCTAAACGAGTAAATGCTTTTGAACAAACATCGCACTGGTACTTCTTAATGGCAGAATGCATTAACTTGTGTTTTGACAAATAGCTTGACAGAGTAAATGATTTTGAACAAACATCACACTGGTACTTCTTACTGCCAGTATTAACTTGTGTTCTGACAAACTGTGTGAACGAGTAAATGATTTTGAACAAACATCGCACTGGTATTCTTAATAGCAAAATGTATTAACTTGTGTTGTGACAAATTGCATAAACGAGTAAATGACTTTGAACAAACATCACACTGGTACTTCTTACTTCCAGTATGTATTAACTTGTGTTCTGACAAACTGTCTAAACGAGTAAATGATTTTGAACAAACATCGCACTGATGTTTCTTAATGCCAGAATGTATTAACTTGTGTCGTGACAGATGGTCTCCCAGAGTATTTTGAATTGACTTTCCCCTATATAGTTCACAATCCAGAGTAGAATCCACTTCTTCACAGATATCATTCATGGGTGTAAATAAGTAACACTGGAACAAATGAATACACGACTGTAATAATAAATAACTGGAAAACTGAAGCAGTATAAACTAGTGTTAAAAATCATGTTCTACCTGTGAGGTAGCTTTCAGCTTGCAAACATTAACCTTACCCTATGTATGATTACAGTATTGCATTACTCTTCATAGGAAGACTAGTAGATTTTTATAAGCAAATGTGTGTATAATTGAATGGTGAATGGCGCGCATGTTGGCTTGCACACACACACACACACACACACACACACATTTGCATATTTAACCAAACTAGAATTTTTGTAAATAATTAAGATTAGTTGGTAAAAATAGTTTTAAGAAGTGCTATGTGTATGTATAGGGAAAGCTTACAAGCTGTAGCTTGTCAAACTGAACACCTGTTGATTTTAAGCTCTGTGTGTGTGATTTTAAAACAGTAAAGGTGTATGTGAAAACATAAGTAAGACACAAGTGTTAGAAGTCAGAGCTACTCATTGGAAACTGCCATCGTCTACCAAAACAACAAAGGATTTTCCATGTGACAAATACGTTCTACAAGGATTTTAACATTGAAGTAGAAAATTTTAGAATGGAGTTAAAGAGAAGACTAGTGCAGATGATTCTATATCCTACACATACAGAACAGAAGACTAATTTAATATTCAAGGATTGAAGAACAATAAAAATGAATTCCATCTGAATAGTGAATGAGAAATGAAATCGATAGGTAATAATATAATTGACAGTGAAGCTTGCTTTGTAAATAAACATTTTCAAGATTCTCTGCCACATGATTAAGACAAGTGAACTATTTGTGAACAATATACGACTCGTTTGAATATTGCTGCTATTGGAATATTGATACACAGAGACAGGTAAGACACCAATTATGGTAGATATTAAACACATGGAAAACTTACCCTTGAAGAGAACATCATTCAGCCTGTTGAAGGGAGTAAACACAAAAATTCACTGAACACGAGTTAGTGTTAAAATTAGAATATCAATTGAACTGAAATATAAGATTAGGAATTAAAATACATACATATATATTGTAGCATGACAGATAATCCACTAAAAATTAATTCCATTAAGATCATAAAAACATTTACATTACAAATAACTCCAAGAATTTCAAATGAAAATAATTTCAACTTCAAAGAAAAACACCACTATAAAAGGAAAAAGTAATTAAATAATAAAAGTGCAACACTAAAACGCAAGAAAATTTAAATCTAAAGAAACTCATATATAAATCAGGAGAATACCCAGGAAGTTTAGAAGCAGGTAATAAAGAAGATACCCCGAACCAACGAACGGACAAAATAAAACCAAGTACCTTGGAAAACCCAAGAAGGAAGAAGAGAAGAAAAGAAGATATAGGATGGAAGAACTACAAGAAATACCCATTAATAAACCTATTATTAACGACAATGAACCCCCAAACCAAATGTTAATACCACCAAAGAAAGTATAACACCCCAAAACCTCATAAAATTGTAAATTAATTATAAACGAAAGTATTTAATAGTGTGATAAGAAGTGCACCAACTAAAGTTATTATATAGTAAAATAAACAAATCTTCACAGTCCATTATAACTAAAGGTTTGGTCTGAGAATATTGTAGAACTCAAATATAAGTCAGAACCAACAGTGTATGTGTACCAGTGCAAGTGATTTTAAATATAATAAACTTCAAGTTAATGTGTAACTATTACTTGAACAAGGTGCTATTAAGTAACTTTTATATTTTAAATAATTACAGAATTAACATGTGATGAAATATTGAAGTGAAAAATATTTCTAATGTTTCATAAAAGAGATTTTTATCTAAAAACATTCATAGAAATGCAAATGATGAAGAGAGTATGTGGGGGAATAATTACAGTAACAGGGGATTAATTTAAAATACAATATAAACAGAAAAGACTGTGATTGACTTAAGTTTAATAAAAACTAATAAATTTTAAGTGGCTAATTATGTTTAGCGCCTATGAACTCCACTTTTCAAAGAGTTATAATAGAATAAGAGTTATATTTAGTGTAAGAATGTTTAGTTACATAACAGTGTGCATACAGCTTAAAATGTTTATGTATGGATGCTGTACCAGCTTATAAAATGTTTATTATGTATGTTAAAAATAGTTCAAATTAACATGTCTAACTTTGGAGACTGCTAGTTAATGTTCAATATTATGTTTTGTATTAGGAGCATGAATAATATGCTACCTGTACCAATAATTATGTAAGCAATTTTATTTAATGTTATGTTAACTTTAAAAAGTCAGAGGAGGTGTAGAAATAACTTTATTTGAAAAAACAATGTATGTAAGATACTAAGATCTAGGCCAAATAATGAATTCCCAAAAAATAATATAATTGAGTAAATAAGTCTGATGAACCATGAACCATGTAAACTAATACGATTTATGTAAGGTGGATCGATCACCAACTACTATAACTGATCCTATACTTTAAAAGAGTAATATAAAAAGATTTATTAAATTATTAACAATTTTCAAAATGTAATACCTAACTATTTCAGAGGAGGAATAGTAAATTCATGAATTATAACTAAAAGCCAGATAAATTGACAATTTTATAAGAAATTAAGGAAAGGTAGGGATTTATATCAATCTAAAAGTTGTTATTCATATGTTATAAAATATGTTATTCATAACACCAAACATGGCTATTATTTTGGACAAGGACAGGAAGCAGATTTTTGGGCCTATATTTCCAAAAAGACAGAAATATGGCAATTTTAGCAAAAAACTTAATAAATATAGACTATTGTATATCAAATTAAACAGAATGAGGTAAAGAAACCAATTATGTTGTTAATAGTTCACGAAAGTAATCCATAAACAAAAAATATTCTGGATATAATGTATTTTATGATTACATAAAATGAAGTGAAAAATATTTAAACAATACTTTTTTCATATTAACTTGGCAAGATATTTCATAAGACGAAGGAAGTAAGACAGTTCTTTATTAACATTCAACGTGAACGGTTGATATTCGATCGCGTTAAGAATCTGTATAACGTATCGAGTAATGGTGTATAAGGTTATGCATTGAAAACGAGAATTACCGAATTTGTTACTTTAAACATAAAATCAGTGTACTACACCAACACAAAAAGTGAAAACAAACAATACCTATCAAAATATAAGTGAATTCAACCAATAAAACTATACCACACTGATAATTCACTCTACAACGAACGTTAACATTTTTCAACATATACGCTATACAATTGAACACACCTAACACCAGACAATTAACGCCAGTGAACACAGAACACTTCTTCAGGACACCTTTAACAACACCATAAACAATATACCATATTACGGAGACAATAAAACGGTAGTGAAGGCGTTTTTATTAACAGAATTTATAACCATCGTTTCTGAATTTTCTTCAACTACGAGACGTGCCGCCATTTTGAGCTCCCATCATGCAAAGTGTATGTCAGCCGAGAGTCGTCGCCAACTGGATTGGTCTGAATCATTAACTATTATAAACATTATAAATTATTATCCATTTGTCATTTATTAATTATTAAGAATTATTTGTACATGTTATACTTTCTATGCTTGCTCCCTTCTCTGACTATATAATTATAATCGCTAAAACAACCATTCTAACATTTATATAAAATAACCTGTAATTGTAAAATCGACCAAGCCCTGTGAAAGAGTCGAACATTTGAATAATATCGATTTTAAATCGATCTTTCAGAAATATTGTTAATAAATTAAATTAATTCAAGTAACTGGATTTGAAATTATCTCACATATTAAAATAAGAGTTTGAGTTAACTACAGGACTTACCCCAAGACGACAAATATTAAAGGAAAGTGATATATTGGAGCAGAGCAGAAAATCGCAAATCGATTATTGTAGGAAGACAATCTGATTAACTCCAGATTCATTTAAGGTCAACCAGAAGTGCATATATTAACCAAATCAACTGACCGAATTTTAAAATTTTAACGAAAACTCAGAACAAGAATTATTTATAAAATATTAGAACCAAAATTTTTTTTTTTACAACACAGATATATTAATTTGTAATCATATACAGGTATTGTTACAAATTGGAACTCACAATAGTGGGGCTTAACGAACAAGTTTACTTTAATTTGTACTTGTTCGAGCAAAGGTATAATTGAACCCTTTATCCACATTTATTTGTACTTGTTACAATATATGTATAATAAATAAATATACTTACAAGGAATTAAAACCATTGAAAAATTACTAAGTTTGCTCACAGAGTTTCACACTCATTACAAAAATAAAAGCAGTCCTCTAGAGGAGATATGTGATGGCATCCAAAATGAACTGCAAGAAAGACGAAAGGAGAGTGTAAGAGAAAACTTTGGGCAGAGAGTAGAGAAGAGAATCACTATGAAGAGAGAAATGCAAGCAAGGGTGGAGGGCAGCAAAACGATACAAACAACGAAGTGAGATAATACAAAGAGAAATTATTTCTCATGAGAGAGAGAGAGAGAGAGAGAGAGAGAGAGAGAGAGAGAGAGAGAGAGCAGGGGTGAACACAGTACGCGACTTAGAATAAACAGCACGTTATTAGAGAAACAGGTAGAAATAGCACCTTCAAAAGAAAGGTATAGAAACCATTGTTATATAGCCGCTTCCTAAGAAGCAAGTAAATGTAACAACACATACAATGTGACACAGTATATCGTCAACGGAGAACAATACGTCCAAAGAAAGATGTAAGAATTATGTATCCCACCATGGCAGTGTTTACTATGTTCGATTAAATCTTTTTTTATAAGAAGCAGTTTTAAAACCTATTGTTATGTGAATAATTACATATGTGAAGATGAAAATCAAATAGTAATACCATTCACATCCAATAACACCTGGGGAATATATGCAACAACACATATATTTGCATATTTAACCATGGCAGTATTTTAGTAAATAATTCATAGAGAGAAGTTGTTAGAAATAATTTTAAGTAGTGTTTGTGTACGTACAGGCAAAAATTACAGGCTCTAACCTGTCAAAAGTGATAACCTGTCGATTTTATGCAGTATGTGTGTATGTATGTGGTCTATTAACAGAAGCAGGTATTGTGCTCCAAATGGGGACGATCTCTGTGTACGCATGTATTTTGCTTGGTTAGAGAACTACAGACCAGACATGAATGAATTAATGACAATAATTAAACATGCTTATTTAAAACACATTTTGCAATTCAGACAATGCCATAGAAAGAAATGCACTTTCTTTCCACTGCCACTGGAAGACACAAATAACTTACTCATGGGGCCACACTTGGGGTTTTATTAGCGACAGGAAATTGGCATCGGCAACATCATCACCATCATCATTGTTGTCATCGTCTCATATATCCAGAAGCTGCACACACACACACACACACATACACGTCTCTCAGCATTAGTGGCACAAGTTCATACACACGTACAAGTGGCAACGTCAGAGTTAAACACGCTACAACATAGATCTTTTACCTCTGATTTTGACAATTTCATTAATTTTTGTATACACACCAACTTATTATGGATACACTCGATATCCATTGTTGTGGCAACCGTGCCACGCTTATTATAATTCGTGAACTCCATACACACGTTGCCACAATACGTTCGTATCCATGCCGTGTGTATACAGCGTTGCCAATTTTCTTCAGGCAAAGCGCGCCAAAACTCACTCATAGCAACAAGACACTTGCAACTTGTTTACTGCTGATACTATGTTGACAGTCTACAAGAATTTTTTTCTCGTTGTCATGCGGGTCTTTGCTTAGTTTGCATGGTATAACCATTACGCTTAATTTTCTTAAATGTTTTCCAACGAATAAGAGCAAATGTTTTAAAATATTCTGAACATTACTGATTAATAAGCGCATTGTGTTTTGCATATTTTTATTTATTATTTAATCTTGTATTAAATATAACAAAAGCTTATATTGTAAAGTACAAACGAAGAACGTATTTTAGTGGAAAGTGCAATTATTTCAAATTCTGTTTAGTTAGAGTGTCAATGACAACTATATTTTTAGATAGTTTTCCGTATAAAGAAGTCTGTGCAGTTTTGAATAATATAATAACAATTGTGTTTTTGTCCCCGTTGTTTTATTATTACAACGCTAATACAGAAAAATATTCTCATGATTGAAAACTCAGTGGTACAACGACAGTAGCTTACCGGAAATTTACACTTTAGTTTAGATTTTTAAGTTATATGCGATTTTCAGATGAAGAGCGTAAAATTTTGTAACTAACTGGTGGTTTGGTGGGGCAATAACGCCAATTTATTGAGAATGTTTAAAGTTATTTCAATGAAATGAGACACAAATTTATTAAGAATTCCTTTTATTTAATATTTCAAAAAACTCAGAAACAAACTTTATTCCCACCAGTTTTGCGCTGTTAGTCGTCGGTGATAAAAGTAGCCTAGGTGGTTGCATCGTTCTTTAACAGTATTTCTGTGTATACGACGTTCTTTGTATATACCGTATCACCATCTTGGCATAGATCGAGTCTACACTGCAGTAGGCCTACTCTGTCAAAATCCCCTGAAAGTAAACACAGCTCAGCTTTGGTTGATCAGGTTGCAGTTGTCGTTTAACGGACACTCAATAATTCGCGTTTGAGTTTCTAAACATTATTTTATTTTATTTATAAACTTATTATTTGAAATAATTTGCATTATTTCTATCCAATTAATTTTGCCAAATACATGGTTAACAACTGAATATTTCTTGCATATAAATCTGCTGGGAATATTAAAAATATTTCCATCGTGCTGTGTTTCCATCACAGGAAAAGTTCTGTTCCCCAATCGAAGTTTCCACTCCACAAATTGTTGTTCATTAGCACTGGCACACATATTTTAGGTCAAATACAATATGGTTATAAAGGTCAAAGTTTTGTTTGTTTGTCCCGCCTTTGGGACTAACGTTAAGACCTGTCTGAAGTATCCACTAAAAGTATCACTTTTCCATCCACCTGAACTATACTTAATAATGGATGTCTCGAAGTATACACCGAACTATACACTTCATTATGTTTCAAAGTAAATGATCCATACTGCTACTGCAGAGATCGTTGACATCTCATCAATTAGAATAACTGACTCTTTGTGTAGAACTGTAGCTTTTTCTGACATAGTCTTAATGGAGGAAACTGAAGAAGGCAACACTGGAACAAGAAGACCAAATAATTAATGGAGTATAATTCCTGCAACGAAAAAATTGCGCAGGTTTGCATGTCCATTTTGTTACCAATGCTAAATGAGCCTGTTCCCTAACAATATTCAGAATATTTGCGAACACGTAGGTCATGCTACGTTCTGCTGCGGCTTCTAAGAAGAACAGCTTCTCAACTGTCTCGCCTGCTATGGCCTACATAATTTTATTTACAACTAATTTTTTTTTCATTTAATTTGCTATGTATATTGTAACAAAACAAATGTTACAAAAGAATAGTAAATAATAGTGAAATCCGATCCAGAGAAGAAACAAGAAATAATAATTGAAAGCAAATTAAAGGAAAACTATTTGGTTTGACTTATATAATATTATCCAGAAACCCAGAATTAACCCAGTAGAATAGGGCAGTAAACAGAAAAAAGTGAAATAAATAAACCTAGTAGGCCTAATCAACTTACCCTGAATAATAATCCAAACCCAATAAAGAGTACCTAATCCATATAATAAAATTGTATTAATTATAATCGTATAGGCCTATAATCAAGGAAAGGAAAAGGGACACAAACCTTTAAAGTAATGAGTGTGATCATAAGAAATAGCGACACAGACTACCGTTAAACAGTGTAATTATTTTTGATGGAAGTGTTTTGTTATTATTAGACAGAATTTTAGTTTATCATACAGACAATAGTTTAGCAGTATAAATAAACTAAAACTGTCAAAAACAATTATTATTATTAAAAGTTTTGTTATATGTTATAAGATTTTATGTCACCAGTTAATTTATGTAAATATATTTATCTCAGGTAGTCAAAGTAGAAATTACAATCAACCATAACAAATTGTTCCACCACATATCATAGAAATTCAAATTAATAAGGTTTTACAGTTATAAACTGAGGCATGTTTAGTATCAAATTGTTTATAATTATCTAATTAATAATTGTATAAACATTGCATATATAATTAGAGTATAATAATAAAATTATCTATTAAAGGTAATTTATAAAATATAATGTAGGTAATGGGTGTTGATCCTATAACATTTAAACTGTACATAAATGACCAATCAAAATTTAAGAAATTTGTATGAGTTAGGTAACTAAAAGAAAGAAGAAATAACACTTAATTGTTAATTTGATGGAAAGCAGTTGAATAGTGCGTGTCTAGAGGTAATTAAAAGTATATAAAAATAGATAATCCGTTTGTGAAAGAAGATCTGAAGGACCATCATCGAAGATAATAATCCTTCCACTACAATTTTTATGAACAAATAATACACACAATCAAGAAAAATATTCAGAATAAACCAGGAACCCTTCAGCAATATCGTCTAGATGTGTAAAGTATAATTTGACAATATTTTTTTCAACAAGGAACAACCACTAGACAATATAACAATTTACACTAACACTAATCACGAGTAAACATTTTAAAGTGCAACCAAATTCAATATCTAAGCGAACAGTGATTACAAGGAAAACATTTATTGTACACGTTAATAAACTACATTATTTTCTGAGACGGACAAATTGAATATCGTCAAAACTTGTATGTAACTTAATATATAATTTGTGTAAATTTTTTAGATTTATAGGTAATATATTGTTTGTAAAGGTACTCTCTATTATTAATTAACATGTAAAGGAACTTTTCGTAGCAGCCACAAGAATTCCCACGAAATATATTAAAATTATTTAATTATAAATCCTGAGATAAATATCGAGCCTGTAACAACCGTATGTATCGAATGGAATTTTCCAATAATTTGAATTTATGTTACAGAGATTAAACCATTATGTTATTAAATCATATCCATGCGTTATTATTTCAGGAAAGTAGTATATATAATAGGATTATAAATTGGCGCACCAACTAGTGAGGCTGAAATTAGGGAATATTAAGTGAAGAAATTGAGTCAAGCAAATTAATTTCCTAATTTTTAGCTGGCGACTGCTATAAGTTCGAAGAAATAATAAAGATGCGTAAGAGGGCTACATCATTGAAACGGACGAAGGAGGCAGAGAAAGAAGTCAGGATGGAAGAGAAAGAAGTAACATCGGTGGAGGATGTGGAAACGGTAGTAAGAGAGGAAGCCAGAGGAGGCCTGGATTTACAACAACTATGGGAATTAATTAAAGAAGACTCTAAGAAACAGAAGGAAGAATTCACTGAAAACTCAAGGAAACAAAATGAAATTTTGAGTCAAAACTTATTAAAACAAATGGAGGAAAAATTCGATAACATCAAGGAAGATAACAGACAAACGAAGGAAGATTTGAAGAGCATCAAGGAAGATCACAGACAAACAAACGAGAAAATAGATGGTATGAAGGAAGAGATTAACGAGAACTCAAGGATACAAAATGAGAAAATGAGTGAAAATTTAATAAAACAGATGGAGGAGAGATTTTACCAAAACAGAGAAGACACTAACGAGAATTTAAAACGGATAAATGAGAAAATCGACAGTATTGAAGAAAGTACTAATGAAACTTTAAGACAAACTATAAGTGAAAATAATAACCAAATGAAGGAAGAGTTCAGACAAATCAATGAAGAGAATTTAAGAAGAATTAATGGTAGAATTGAACAAGTCAATGATACAATTAACCAGAAGATGGACAAAATCGATGAAGAAAGGAAGCAAGAAATAGCTGACACTAATGAGAGATTGAGAAAAGCTAACGAAACCATTACACAAAATGAAGCAGTGATAAATACCAGAATAGACCAAGTCCAAGAAAATAGTCGTATTCAAATAGAAGGAATACAAAAGGAACAAGAAAATTTAGTGAATTTACAGAAACAAACCGGAGAAAGGTGTGATAATATTAACACTACGATGAACAATTTAACTGGTCAAGTACGCCAAAATCAAGAAGAAATTGAGTTAATTAGAACCAGACCAAATAATATTACTCATGTTTCCACAAATGAAACCAGAGAAGGGATTAATTTCAAAAATTATCGGAGAAACCCCATGGAATTCCTGGCCAGAATCGAGGAACATTTTAATAAACATCGAATAACTATCTGGAGCTCGATTAGAGAGATGTTGGATGAGCATTTTAGGGAGATTACGGACAACTGGTGGACAGCAACCAGGAATGAGATAGTGGACTACGCTCAATTTAAAAAACTGTTTAAAGAAAAATACTGGTCCGAAGCGATACAAAATATTATAAGGGACAACATTTGTCAGGGAAGATATGATGGAAATAGAGGTACATCTCCAACTACTTACTTCTGGGGAAAGGTGTGTTTGGCGAGACACCTAGAGCCAAGAATACCAGAAGAATCCCTAGTAACTAAAATGGCATACCATTATGACACAGGAATTGCCAGAGCACGCCTGGGAAGCCAGATTAAAACGGTCCACGCAATGGCCGACTTATTAGAAAATTATGAACACGAGGGCTACTACAAAAGAAGCAGACAACGAACTGATCAGTGCAGTTCAAAAAATAATAACCATGGTATGAATCATAATCAATATAATAACATGAATAACCGGAATAGTTATGTCAACGATCGTAATTACAACCAAAATTTTACCCCAAGAAATAACCAACCAGCAAACTTCAATCGAAACCCAATTAACAATAATAATAACAACACGCCCAATCAAAATTACCATCCGGGTAATAGAAATAATTATAATAACTACCGAACAAACCAAAATTATAATAATTTTAGGAGTAACTCAGGAGTTAATAACAATAATAATCAGGGTAATTATAATAATAATCGTCCGTACCGACCCCGAATAAATTATATCAGTGCAGAAGATGGGGATTACTGGAGATACCATCAACCTCGGAGGAACAGTTTTAATAACAGTTATGATCAAAGAGGAAATCCCAGAGGGATGAGTCACCATTATAACCGAGTAAGAAGTAGAAGCCAGGAGGACTTCCGAGAATCAAGGGGAAGCGAACAATTAGACAACCGAGAGGTTGAACAACCAGGAACCAGCACACCAGTCCAGACAAATCAACAGTCATGCCCGGAAAATAATCATGATAGCCTTAATTTAAACGGAGTGAGGCAGTAATAAACCCTCGCGACCCCTTACTGCTACTAACTACTGGGTACAATAACCACCAAATTCAAAAACATAGTAATAACAAATTACTACCAACTAATTATGAAAAGCTAATTATGGAAAATAAAAGAATTTTGAAGTATAACAATAACCAAAGTTTAAGGACAGATAGTCAAAATCTTACTATTATTTACAATTATTATTTGAAAAATCTTCGAGAAGAACTGTTGGAGGAAACGGTGAATCAACCAGCATAATGAAATTTTATACATAACCGCTCAAATTGAAGGAATTCCTACACGAATAATGATAGATACTGGTGCAAATGTATCACTTATTAACGACGCTGAACTGGAGAGAATACAGAAACAAAGTAAAAATATAATACCTACCTTACCTGTCAATAATGTTATTTTAATAGGTGCCACTGGGCGTCAAAATAAAACAGTGAGAAAACAAGTGTCATTGGAAATAGAAAGCAAAGGTGTTACAATTAATATTATATGTTTGGTTGCAATCGGCCTACCATTCGAATTATTAATCGGATGCGATATGCTGAGGAAATACTCAGCCATTATTGATTTGAGCAAGGAGAAGGTATCCTTGAACTCAGAAGGTGTTATGTGGACGGCAGAGTTAATAGGAAGCGATGGTGCCCCTCTGAACCGTACCCATCACCAAGTTAGGGAATTAAATTTTTTAAATAATGACACCCAATGCAGAAAAATAATCTATAATATGACAAATGAAGACCTGTGGAACAGTAAATTACAGGAGATAAGAGAGTTTAGACACCAAGGCACAAATAATTTGACAGTAAAACAAGTAGAAGATCTCATTATAATATATAAGAAATATAAACATGTATTTTCAGAAAACTCAGGAAAAGTAAAAAACTATCAGTGTAGAATACAATTTAAAGAACCAGCAGAATTTCACAGAAAATCCTATCCTATACCACATTCATTGAAGGAGGCGGTTAGAGATGAAATTAATAAAATGTTGTTAAATGATATAATTGAGCATAGCCAATCACCATATACTAGCCCAATAGTAGCAATTCAGAAGATTATAATCAACAATCCATGAAAAAATATCATGAGGAAGAAAAGGAAAAATAACATAAGTAATTATGTCCTCACACCTAATGAAGTGTTCAGAAATAATTACTTCTGAAGGGAGGCAATTTGTAACGAAACAAATGTTACAAAAAAATAGTAAATAATAGTGAAATCCGATCCAGAGAAGAAACAAGAAATAATAATTGAAAGCAAATTAAAGGAAAACTATTTGGTTTGACTTATATAATATTATCCAGAAACCCAGAAATGACCCAGTAGAATAGGGCAGTAAACAGAAAAAAGTGAAATAAATAAACCTAGTAGGCCTAATCAACTTACCCTGAATAATAATCCAAACCCAATAAAGAGTACCTAATCCATATAATAAAATTGTATTAATTATAATCGTATAGGCCTATAATCAAGGAAAGGAAAAGGGACACAAACCTTTAAAGTAATGAGTGTGATCATAAGAAATAGCGACACAGACTACCGTTAAACAGTGTAATTATTTTTGATGGAAGTGTTTTGTTATTATTAGACAGAATTTTAGTTTATCATACAGACAATAGTTTAGCAGTATAAATAAACTAAAACTGTCAAAAACAATTATTATTATTAAAAGTTTTGTTATATGTTATAAGATTTTATGTCACCAGTTAATTTATGTAAATATATTTATCTCAGGTAGTCAAAGTAGAAATTACAATCAACCATAACAAATTGTTCCACCACATATCATAGAAATTCAAATTAATAAGGTTTTACAGTTATAAACTGAGGCATGTTTAGTATCAAATTGTTTATAATTATCTAATTAATAATTGTATAAACATTGCATATATAATTAGAGTATAATAATAAAATTATCTATTAAAGGTAATTTATAAAATATAATGTAGGTAATGGGTGTTGATCCTATAACATTTAAACTGTACATAAATGACCAATCAAAATTTAAGAAATTTGTATGAGTTAGGTAACTAAAAGAAAGAAGAAATAACACTTAATTGTTAATTGTGATGGAAAGCAGTTGAATAGTGCGTGTCTAGAGGTAATTAAAAGTATATAAAAATAGATAATCCGTTTGTGAAAGAAGATCTGAAGGACCATCATCGAAGATAATAATCCTTCCACTACAATTTTTATGAACAAATAATACACACAATCAAGAAAAATATTCAGAATAAACCAGGAACCCTTCAGCAATATCGTCTAGATGTGTAAAGTATAATTTGACAATATTTTTTTCAACAAGGAACAACCACTAGACAATATAACAATTTACACTAACACTAATCACGAGTAAACATTTTAAAGTGCAACCAAATTCAATATCTAAGCGAACAGTGATTACAAGGAAAACATTTATTGTACACGTTAATAAACTACATTATTTTCTGAGACGGACAAATTGAATATCGTCAAAACTTGTATGTAACTTAATATATAATTTGTGTAAATTTTTTAGATTTATAGGTAATATATTGTTTGTAAAGGTACTCTCTATTATTAATTAACATGTAAAGGAACTTTTCGTAGCAGCCACAAGAATTCCCACGAAATATATTAAAATTATTTAATTATAAATCCTGAGATAAATATCGAGCCTGTGACAACCGTATGTATCGAATGGAATTTTCCAATAATTTGAATTTATGTTACAGAGATTAAACCATTATGTTATTAAATCATATCCATGCGTTATTATTTCAGGAAAGTAATTTATATAAGAGTATTATAATATTGGCACCATGACTGGCCTCTTTATTCATATTGCGTACAGGGTTAATAAGCATTGGATTATTGGTATTGGCAAGCCGATGTTCCTGCACTCCAAACCATTACTTCTTAGAATGTAATGTATATCCTGCAATGCTGCATTTTCAGCTGCATTTCCTTCAAGGGCCTGCGTATCGTCTACATTAGTGTTTTGATAATTGTTTACACTTGAAACGGTAATGTTGGTTTGTAGAAGTACCACATTAATGAGAACAACACTCGTAGTTGACACGACATGTACAGTATGTGCTCTGCATTTCCTCCCAACATTTGTGCGAATCTGTGTCAATTTCAAGTAACCCACATGCAAGAGCCTCTCCTTTGTATGGCTTATAAGTTGCGTATGTATTGCTGTAGCTGCGTGGACATGCGAATGATGTTCCTCCTTTAATATGAAGTAGTAACATACGTATGTAAAATCTTTTATGATCGTTTGGTGCGACAGTGTACATTCTCCCTATCATTTTGCAACCATCTCTCTTTCCTGGAGTCCATTTGTTATCAGCGAATCTGTTAAGTCCTGAAATGCCACTATACAGGAATTGACAAGCACAGGGATCGCATTGATTAAAATCAAACCATGATTTCATCAATGTTGTGCGTTTTGTTGCAGGTCCTTGGATTGCATTCTCATCCCCTGCCTAATACACATTATAATATCCATCTTCAAGCATAACTAAGCGAACGATTGTATGTGACTGATCATGCATTTATTTTGAATGAAGGCACAGAATATCTGATGAGAGCTAAAGTATGGCATATGTTATAGTTACAACATATCCAGTTAATGATCGTCACTGACGCTTCTTACGAATTGCATACATGTTGAGTCACATTATTTATACATGTATTGGAATAGGTTTTCAATATTGATGTGAGCATTGTACTGTAGAATTAGGAAGCGATTGTAGAGAACGAATCACGATTATCAAATTATATATTCCTTTTAGTTCAACAATTCCGTCATCTCGTCTCCGGTACTTTGGATAACCATTGTTATTTTCAGTAGTTGAATGGAAAAAGTTGCTCGGTTATTATGTGTACACATACTATCAATCATGCAAGGAACATTAGGATTACGAGCTCTACAAGATCCATGTATCATAGTTGAGATAACAATTTTATGAATCCTTGGAAAACTGACTGGGTCAGGTATTTCTCCACCCAAAACTTGGGAGAAGCATGAGGTAGTGTATTAATACACGTTTCTGGGATTCAATAATAAATATGTGTAGACAACAACTGCTCACAATGAGTGATTTTTTAGTAAGTCATTTTTATCACTAGTTGAGTTTGCAACAAACACTCCAGAAACCTATCATGACGATCGGCAGATTTTTCATTTTCACCAAGTTAAGAAGTTATATCTGTCCATTTCGAATTGCAGGTCATGGTTAAAAACCTGTCCAGTTTTCCAGATTTGCGTACTGTGCAATCGCCATCACATCCTGGTACCGAAGAATCATGTTACGTAGTCTGCTCCTTCATGTTCGATAACCTCGGCCGTGTAGTGCGTAAGGATTATTAGCCAGAAAGCTGCCAGGATTGTGAGTAACGAATGTTGAAACTCTTCGTTTTCATTACGAACAATACGTATGTCATGTTCTGCCAAAGAATAAGGTTTGTCGCCAGCAAGTGGTAAATAATCGGAAATATATCTGTGAATCTGTCCCTAAAATTTCAAGGAGTAGAAACCTGTACCAGGGATATGATTTTCGTGACCAAAAAGTAAGAGAATGCCCTCATACTATTATATTTCCGGATGTTTTGGACAAAATTAATGCTGTTAAGAAGTAATTCTTTCAGTTGCGTACTTACCTGAGTTCTGGAAGGGAATAGACCATTATGACAAGAATTGAAATTACCATTTACTGACTTGTTAACGAAACGCAAGGAATGACAGTAAAAACATTAAATATTCATTCCATTCAGACAGTGCTTAAATGTGGTAGATTCTTCCAATAAAAGATTAATGAAAAACAGATGGGCATACGATGTACCTGCCCTGCGATAACACTCAATACGTGTGTATAGAAATTCCTACGCTCAAATTCATTACGAAAATCACTGTCGCGTTTTGCTCATGTAACAGTACTCATCGCAAATACTGTAGACACAAGCCGACTCTATGTGAATATGCTGGAAGCTTCAAGGGAAATGAGCGGCCAACAGCAAAGCACATTCGAACCTGCCAACAGACAGATGGCAATGTACTGCAATACTCCCTCTCGCTCGATCGTCTCAGTATATACAATCCAGTACTTTACTTTAAAAAAATTTGAAACACAAAATAGAACTGCACAAAACTTATTTTTATATATTAAATACATATATATATATAATATTTAAAATGTATATTTATTTTACCTCAAGATGTTATTTTCCCCTATTTTGGAACATGTTTCGGTACCCTTAGTGTTCCCATCATGAGCCTCCCAATTTTGAAAATTGTGTAGTACCTGTGTGCTGGTTGGCGGTTGTTATGGCTTCCCGTTGGTTTTTGGTTTTTTAATAAATATTAAATATATTATATACATCAAGAAATAGACTGTAGCAAAAAGTGTCAGCCATGGCACGATGTTTATTAAAACAGTAAATTAAAAATAAATAACTATTGTATGTATTTTTTATATCCCAGTTAAAGAATTGTCGAATTAGATAAACTGAAATATTGATTTAGTAAAATACAGTACGGTTTTAAGTAAAAAAATATATGATTTTCTTTTTGAGAGACAAGGTTAAATTTTCGTATAGTTTTTTAAGAATCATCAAGTCAAACATGTCAAGCATGTACAGCTGCTTGGTGACAGAGCATACTAAACACATGAAATATCTTGGTTTCATAATAGACAGTAATCTCTCATGGAAATGTTTTATTTGTAACCTGAAGAAATAGTTATATACATTCTTACGAAAATTCTATTAGTTACGAGATTTTTGTACCGAAATAACTATTCCTCAATAACATCCAGATAAGTCCTGTGATCAATTCACGGCCGTGTAACTGGTTAGTTCGAATTGCTTACTACAATTGTCATGTGTAAAATTTTCGTACTGATGACTAACAAAAATGTTTCATGAAGGTTTGCAGCAATTGTTGTCAGATGTGGTATTATCAAGGAGAACTATGTAATATGAGACATCAGCTGCCTTGTGTATACTACGCACACAAGCCAGTTGAAGACATAATACGCAGTCCTGTTCGAATAAACAAACTCGTATTCATTCATTGTCCGGTCTTGGATAAGTAGTCACAACTGTTGTGTGAATATAAACACCAGACAACTTGAACAAAAGAAGGCAATGCTTTATATCCGCATAAAAACGAGTGATATTTTAAAGTAATAATGTGCATTTTAGATAATTTATTTACATTTTCTGATAAACCTAATTTTCATCATTAAATTATACGTAACAGTATAACAAGTATTTACATTAATACTCTTACTTTATTACATATTTACACAAATATACTCCAGAAATATTTCAGTGTTCACGTAAGTTTTATAAGAACAAAAGTAATGTTCTCTTAGTTTAGTGTTCATTAGTTTAAAATGCTTTCAGCTTAGCAAATATTCCGTTGCTTAACATTCCTTATTAAGTTATTAGTATTAAGTTTATAGCCTGGCTTAAACGCGCGAATACAGGCACGCGCGCGTATACACACATATAAACTCATGACATTTCGACAATCTGATGTTGAAGACTCCAATCGTGGGTATTTTATAGATACAACCTTTTTAGACTTGTGCTTATTGTGGGAAACATTGTACAGAATACCGTAACGTTAAATGAAATGTATTTACTTTATTCAGCTGTTAAAATAAGATACTTAAATTGGATTGCATTTTGTAATGTATTTGTATTTTTATTAAGTATGAACTACAAAGTTTAATTTAAATTAAGATTAAAAGTGCCGTTGATTCACAAGAATTTACTGTCATGTGTTCTTCTCTGGTATGCTTTAAATAACGAAAATTCATATCCTAAAATTTACAATTCAGGTCAAATCAGGTAGTAATCCAGTCCAGTTCTCGATGTGCCACTATTAAAGAAGGAACATAATTCTTATTAAAAATAACAAAACTTTTTAGACCTGGTATTACTAGATGGTAAGTAAATAATCAAAGTGTTTTATACAATTTGTAGGTTCCTTGTTATTCAGTTCATTCTATTTATAATCAAGATAAAAACATTTGCTAGCATTTTTTATTTAATTCCTTCAAAAAAAGAACACTCGGAAGACAATTTTTAAAACGGTTCGAGTAGTTTTCAATATTGTTCTTTTGGAAAATAAGGGCATTACATTCTGTGTTATGAATACCAATTTGTTTTACGCCCTCAAAAGAAACAATACTGTGTATTCATTAGATGTGTCTGTAATACTGGCTTCAGCAGAAGCATGACAATCAGAAGCCTCTGATGTAATAACGTGTTTAATTACGCAGCACTTTCTGAAACTATATCTATGCGCCAATCAGATTATACCTTTAGTAAGACAAGATAACAGTTTTGAGTACACGTTGCCGCTGTGTAGTCACAATTAGTATTCATGAATCCCAGCTTTAAGTGAATCGGCCTATCGTGTTGTCGTCATTTTGCTGTCGGTATAGTCGTTGTTTAATGATGTACAGTAACATGACAACAACGTAACTACACACATAAATAAATAACCATTGATCCCGACTGCCATCCTTTTGACCGAAGGTGTATTACATTTTTAACTGTTTACACAATGATCTTTTTTACTTTCTTATTTGGCAATGAAAGTACTGTAATTGATAATTAAGTTCTTTCTTTGAGATCAGATTGTAATTTCGTGTAGACCTAATTACGTAGCTGTGGCATCTATTAATACACGTCCAACATTTTTTATTACAAGATATGTAGCATGCACAGAATTAGCATCAAATAAATACCAAAACTATTAGCTTACTATAACTTTATATTTTGTAACAATTTGTTCGTTTGCTTGTCATGTACTAACAATAAAAGTTATAAATACGTTTTTAAAACAGTGATTTCAGTAAAAGAGTGTAGAAATAGATAAATAAAGATACGTGTAACACAATACAGACAGAAAACGGGACTACACAATTAAGAGACAAATATCCTTAAATAAGCAAAGTCAAAATACAGCAATGTAGGTACGACACGAATAAATACGTAAATAAAATCTCAAAGGATTAAAAACACATAGCAACAAAATAACAATTATAATGTATTTTATTTGTGTGTGTGTGTGTGTGTGTGTGTGTGTGTGTGTGTGATATATATATATATAGAGAGAGAGAGAGAGAGAGAGTGGGTATGTCTTCGGAGAGAGGGGGAGAAAGGAACGTTGAAAAACTCTTGTTATGAATGCTTAAGCTTACAAATTGTTATTATTATTATGTTTTTACTATAAAATGTTCATATTATTTTAACATGATTTTCTGGACATGTTTGATGGAACGTAAAAACAGACAGCTGATGTACAGTTGCATGAGTTCAGACGTAGATGTGTATATATGTGTCAGCCCAAACAGTAGTATGTTTTGTAAACATACACGCTGTGCCATTAAAACATTAGGAATGTTATCTGACCTTGAGTCGGTACTCAATGTTGGCGGGATTCTGATGAATGAGAAATCTTGTCTCTGTGCTGGAGACCTGTGGTGTTACGCTGAATAGACACAACACATTATCACTCTACACAGCAGTGGCTGACGTGTATTAACCATTTCTGAGTTCGGGATACCACAACTCAGATTAAACTGTACACAATGTTTGTAGAAAAGACGGACGTGTGTGACGTAGACGCCAGTTTGCAAAATGCATCATCGTTCCCGCCAGAAATGTTTCTCGTTTATCTTGTCTCAGCCAAATAAACATTACTATGAGTTTACCATATTCAAGTGTCCTTCATATTTCATAAACACTTGAGAAATTTTTATTGTTTCTAACAGAGGTGTCCAGCAGGTGTAAATGTACATAACCTACTCAGCTCATTCTTTAATAAAAATGAGGGAAAGAAATAGAACGAATAAGGAGAGAGAGAGAGAGAGAGAGAGAGAGAGAGAGAGAGAGAGAGAGAGAGAGAGAGAGAGAGAGAGAGAGAGAGAGAGAGAGATGGAGGGGGGAGTGAGAGAGAGAGAGAGCGAGAAAGTGAGAGAGGTACACAGACAGAGGGGAGCTGTATACATTTTTTACCATACTTCATTTAGTTTAGAAGTCACATGACATAATTTGTATAAAACATCAATTAAACGCGCGGCCAGAATGTCGCATCCTATATATAATGCGACACAATACGTCACGTTTGTACAGTTCACATAAGTTCCTTTTTGATAACTACTATATTACTTTTTTGTAATATTTACTTGAATACGAGCATTAACACAGAATTTGCGTACAAAAGTAATTAAATACGGTTATTTAACAGAATATGAAATTCATTAAATGATTTATAAAATACACATTATAATATATAATATAACTATTATGAACATGTAGCCATCATTAATTAGTAACCTAATACGAAGCACAAGTAGGCCTACATAGACTTATACCAAGCAACATCAGCGCTCACATTACAGGCCTACTTAGTACTTAAATGAACGATTTAAGGCGATGTAACACATTTGTTATAAATTATGAAGTATTATAAAATATAAAGTGCCCTGAGATTGTGTGATATTTGCGACGAAACAAGACCTTCGCTTTAAACTAAGGGATAAAAGTGAAACGAAAAAACTTGAATTAACATTCATTCATCAGCGTTGTACACATCTGTATCTTACTGAAATGGAATACAAAAGTGTTAATAATTTTCGGTGTTTCATTAAAAAAAAAAAGGGTATCAGAAAATGTGTTAGAGACTAAAATATTCTTCCGTTATCAATACAATGTGTAAAGTATGATGGTAATATGTAACAAATGTAAAAGGATAAAGAAACGTCACCTTCAGATGTGGTAGAAGGATTGCAGAGCTACAACAAACATACATGATTACACTTTTTCGGAATAGCGCGTGTTCCTGCATTATCTGTACTGTGTGTGTACTTGGATTTTGAAATATCAAATTTCAGTCATTTCAAAACAGATCTACATAAACAGGAAAACTACGCAAAAATTAATAAATAAATAGATCCTTACTGTCTGGTTGATAGACAACAGCTCAAAAATTGGTAGCCCGGGAGATACTGAAATTGATGAAAGTGCGTTTGCTTGAAGGAAGTACAACAGAGGCCGAATAACCAAAACTCCGTGGGTACTTGGGAGCATTTGCAGGAGAATAAAGCAGTTGTTCCTAAAGGTGGTGGATAAACGTGATGCAAACTCACTATATTGTGTAATTTTAAATAATATGGAACCAGGAACCACTATAGTTGCAGATATGTGGCACGGGTACAAGTCGCGAGTACCCATACATACTCAAATGTATGGGTATACAGGCCTACTCCTGTCTGTGTACCATTCGCTTAATTTTTTATGTCCTCGCAATTCTGCTGTTCACACACAAACGATCGAGAACTAATGGTCCAAAGTTAAGCGTGATACGCGGAAAAGAGTCAGCAGAATGTCTATTAGTACATTTCAGATGTATTTGATTGAATATATTTGGAGAAAAGTGTTTTTCTGCAGAAGAATGGTTTAATGAATTTTTAGCGGCTATTCATTATTTTTACACGCAATTTTTAAATTGAATATACAGTAATTTGTGGTCAATAAATTTAGCTATAGTACAAGTAAATTAGAAAAAATCTAAAAAATAAATAAAATTAAAAAAATTAAAATAGATGTAAAGCAGGTATCCGACGACTTCTAGTTACCCTCAACCCAAAACATTTTAATATTGTGTGTGTCTCTCTCTCTCTTTCCCTGCCTGCGTCTCACGTCATCTTGCTGTTATCTCTAACACAAATAGAACTAATATAATACAACCTTTTATCCTATCTCACAACCCTCTGTCTTTCTCCTCTCCGTCTGTCTCTAACACAAGAAGTAATTATTTTTATGTACATTTTTGCACATTTGATCGCTCTCCTTTCTTCTATCTCTCTCTCTTTTCTCCCCCTTCTTTATATCTCTTACTAATAAACATAGAACTCTTATTACCAAAAAAATACGTAGAGTAGCTTTCTGCCATTGTCTGTGTGTCTGACTCTTGACTCCCATTTAGCTCTCTCTCTCTCTCTCCCTCTCTCTCTCTCTCTCTCTCTCTCTCTCTCTCTCTCTCTCTCTCTCTCTCTCTCTCCCTACTCATCCTCTCTCTCCTACTCACTTACTCTCTTAATTACACACTTTTATCCTTTTACTAATTCTCTCTCTCCCCCTCTCGCTCTCTCTTTCTCTCTATCTATCTACCTATCTATCTGTCTGTCTGTCTATCTATCTATCTATCTATTTACCAATCTCAATCCCAAACAGAACTATAGACTATTAAGAACTACAGAACTACAAACTAAAATTATAAAATTTTGTTAACCGCAAAACTGATACAAATAAATGTTTTATAGCATTACTTCAAAATACTGTATGTATAATGATGAATATTGACAAAAAATATAACTGATTATATTTGTTATATAACTAGTATATGTTTATTACGTTTGGCAATACATTTATTACTTTTGACTGCCAATATGCGTAGGAAATTTCTCTAGTAAATGAGATCAACGTTACATTATCGCCCGGTGTCAATGCATGTGAGAAAATATTAACATCACCGTTAATTACGTTATTTGGTCCGACGAGAAGTGGTCAATTTGTACATAATTCGAAAGGCCAGTATGCTACGTTGGCATGCTTCGTAAAACACAATAATTATATTACCACGGTTAATAGAATTGGATAGTGAAGTTTAAAAATTGTTGATAAATATTTGACACTACTAGTTAAAATTATGTTGTAAAGTTAGCGGGTGAACGAAGGAGAAAAAAATAACTGCCAGGTAATTCGCCTGCAGTTAGTCACTCTTTCATAAAAACAAATAAACGTCTACGAAAACTGTGCAATACCCGGGGTTGAAAACTGGCAAACGTCGCTGGAAGCAAAAACGGCGAAAATTCGAAAAAAGTATACATTTCAGATGCTTAATTGTTGGGAAATATTGAAAAGACGCCCTATTGTCGTAATTATGAAAATATGCCATAATGACAGTGTTTTGTACAAAAAAATTGATTGCTTATTTTAAGAGTATATTGAAATATAAAATCCAAAACAAATAACATATTCACAAGAACGTAATGTTACAATAAAATTTCAATATACTCTTCGTTTTCAGGTAGACGCCAAAACGTATACATTTTGAAAAGACGCCATTTTGATACATTTTTATAGAAAAATGTATACACACAAACACACACACACACACACACACACACACACATACACATATATATATGTACCATTTATAAATATAAAACATATAAATCATATAGCCTTATATAAAAAACAGCTTTTATAAACAATAGATTTTAAAGTTGTATAACTATTTCTTTGCACATTCTGTTCCTGAAGATGACAGTAATGTATAATAAAACTGTTGAAACAGTGTAATAAATAGTAAAAAACATATTCTTGTTGAAAACAAAATATTATTTATTTTTTAATGTAAAACTATAAATCTGGTGTTTATGTTTGACATAATGATATGTTCAACACTACAAGGGTATCTGCGTACTGTGAAATATGATAGCTATTTTATATTTAATTAAACTTGATACTTTAAGAAAAACTGCATTTTTACCAAGGTCCTGGAAATATGACCTGAAGAATGGGCCACTTCCGAAGGTCGTACGAAGTACATAACTTCCGCAAATTTGTGTCCCTTACTGAATTATAGCCTATATTTAGAATTCCAAAACAGTAAATTCTAAAAAAAAACGCTGGAATATCTTGAATGTACGACGTAGCCATGGTTGAAACTTTCAACATCAGAAGTATCAAAATCAGATGAAATTTTTTGCGCATATATATAAGTAAATTCAATAATTATAAATAATAATACGAATGGAGTAGAAGTAATGAAAACAATAATTTTGTTTAAAGGATGGCCTCCACATATCCCCTTATAGCCTCCTTAAAGATTTCTATCTAACAGGGAAACAGAATTTATTCTGATGCAAAGAGTTTATTCTGATATAACACACTGCTATTCTTAATTTCTCTCTTCAGAGAAGCATCTTTTCCTTTCTGAACATCGAAAATTCTCGCAATGCTGAATCATACTCGTTTTCTTAAACTTTTTATGTTCTGTACTCTTTTGCTTTAGGCATTTTATTTCCTCTATAGTAAACCACTAAACCTTACCCCCTGACGAATACCGACTGCTTCGCTTATGTTCGTGTCTTTCCATAAAAATGTTCGTACAGGTTGATTGCGTTTCAGTACAGCTGGCAACGTGACACATACTGAGAAACAAATATTTATTGAGCAACACGATTTTTACGGAACTTCCTTCGCGCCAAATTATGACGTATACAACTGAATGTTTATTTATGTTTGTATTGTTTAAAAATGCTTACCTCGTTTGTCATTTCCACTCAGAGCTGATACGCTCCAGTTACGTAAGACTGTACACACTTCGAAAGCAGCTGATCCAGGATGAATCGTAATTGTTCACAGACGCGCGACAATCATTGGAACGAAACACATCGATTATTTAAAATTCTTTTTAACTTTATAACAATCATTTTTTTGCAGCAGCAGCGACAGAGCAGTGTTCTGTATGCCGGTTCATTGGGCTTTACCATAACAGTACCGTGTGTTAATTTTTTTTTTTGGTGCAATAACTTCTCCTCTGTGGGACGATATTTCTTTTCTAAGAAGTCGAAGAGCTGGGCATATTTTGAACTGCAACGCGAGAGCGAATTGCACTTAATGTCGTTTTTAAAGTAGCAGTTTCTCGTTTAATCACTTCCAGTTCTTCTAATATAGCTACATCGTTAACTAATTAAATGAAATCCCCTTTGAGTGATTCTTTTTGATCTCCACACATGTCAAAAACTTTCTCTTTTGCTGACCTGGAATAAAATTTCTTGTTTTTCCGTCGTATCAATTTCGTTCTCCGGATGCACAAACAACCGATCGTCACCATCGTCTTCGTTATTGTTAACATTCGACTGCAAACTACGCCCTGCTTTGTTAATCCTGCAGACAGCATGAATACGTTTACACATATTCCACTTAATACATGAATACATACATTCTACATACGTACATGAATATTTATGTACACACACATCACAGTCTACACAGATCAAATTACATTTGCACTGCACATCATTTTCATGTACTAAATATACCTCTTTCATGCCAGAAGACGACGGTACTTTCACCCATTGTCTGTTTCTTCTCTGATAATTAAGTTACTGTCGATTTCTGTAATGGACTTATGTCTTTTTCTAATGTCTTTCAACTTTGTAGTTAATTTGGCTATGCTTAAGATAATAGGACTATCAAACAACTTATCGCGGACGAAAGACATTAGAGCAACTATAGCTTTGTCCAAATGTTTTACATTTTTGCCGTGTAAACATATATATATATATATATATATATATATATATATATATTGCAACGTAACAAATTGCATAAATTTAATATAATTTAAATTTGTGGAGCCCCACGATCTTGGAGCGCCAAATTTATGCAACGTTACATATACATAAAATAGGTGTGACCGGTCTCACGTTCAAGATTGACAAATTACGTACCAATATAACATTTAAATTGGGTTTCAGGTGTATCTGCAATAAGAACTCTACGTAACTTGAAACGGTAATTAAAATTTATTTGATACTATTAAAAAATGTGCAAATGGCACTGACTTCGATTTAAAAACATTCGTTATTATTTGTTATTATGCCGTAAGGCTTAAGCTATATACATCCTTACTGACTAAATATTCCATTCTACTAATTATTGTATAAAAGAAAAATCTCATTTTCAGACTACTCAGTCAATTAATGTGTTTCAAAATATCAATATTTAAATCTCTTTTTCTATATTGTAATGTACTCAAAATATTAATAGTTATTGAATTTATCTTTTGTTTCTCAGTACTGTTTTCTCAAATACTAATTGTTTTCATTTAAATGCTTTGTAATCATTTTATATCATATTAATTTGAGCTCTTGTTACGTTAATCGTATTTCTAAAACATCTATGATTTTAATTCTACTTTACAAGAAACATTGCTCTTACTTTTAAATAAAATAGGAATGTCTTTAATTGTCTTTGAGTTCTTTGTATGATTAAGATATAAATAAGTTGTTTATCACCTTATTGTCGTCAATCATACTCGATCATTTTTGATCCATCGGTATTCGTCCTCGTCTCGCCTCCAGCGTCGGCTGTCTCTCTTCTCCTCTTGTCCAGCGTCGTATCACTCTCTCTCTCTCTGGAACACTCCTCTTGTCCAGCGTCGTATCACTCTCTTGTCTAGTGTCGAATCATTCTCTGGAACTCTCCTCGTGCTGTTTCTGACGTTAATGGATCTTCTTATGTAGTGCTGTTATTAATTAAAATGATTGTCTTTACAGCTTAGTTACATAGTTGTACGTAACTGGAAAATTTAAACTGTTTACAAAAAAAATAAATACGCCGTGCTGACGGGCATAAGCTCCCGCTGCACCGTGGATGATTTAAGAAAGAGAACCACTGTAGCTTGCGTGTCCTATTTATACCCATGTCTTGGTCGACACCTGCAGTGGTACGAAATCGACATGTTAGAAACTGTCTCTGGATTCAGTTCCCCCACTCTTTGTCAAATTCGCTATTTTTTATATTTCTGCTAATTGCAGAGTCCTGTAAGTATACTCTTATACTTATCTTATAACTATTTTTACAACACATGTTCACTGTAATTTTGGACATTGCAACTTAACCCTTTCGATTTGTACACAGTTATTTCACTATTACACTCGTACGGTGTGTCACTTTCGCGTGGTTTTCGTACACAGTATTTAGTAAATTTTATTACATTTTATTGTGCTTTTGGATTTTAATTCTTAATTATAGTTTATGAATAATTACATAAAAACAGTAATTGTGCAATTATTCATCTTGGGGTGGCAAACTCGCCTGCAGAGACCTGCGTTCACACACACTAGCAAAATACTGGTGTACACACTTTCAGTTACATTTGTGTGTGTGCACGTCGGTTCAGGTCGAAACACCTGTTCATATTTTTGTCTGAGCCAAGCTTGCAATCCCTGACATGCTTATTTCTAATATTATTAATTATTTACAGTTTATTAGGTAAATTTAAATTTTTATATTCCATGCTCAGTACATCACTTATTTGTACTGTCACATTATTCCTCTGCTTGGTAACAAAAAAAAAAAATTTAATAAATTTATTTATTATAATTTTTTTGTTATTTATTATTATTATTTGCAAAAAAAATGTAACAAATAATAAAGAATAATATTCGTCATTTCACCCTTAATTGGAGTGTATATAAATGTCTTACCTCCCCTCTTTACACGCTCACTGCTCGTGACCTTGTAGTAGGGTGGCTTCAACAAACAGCTGATCTGACTGGTTTCATTGACCTCGTTGTTTCATGTGTAGAACTTCCTAAATGACGCTGCGTGGAATTTACCAATTTCTTTCTTCTGTATCTCATCATATACGATGAAAGTGTTCTGTCCTACTCGCTGTCTTAACGTATACGGTCCATTATAAAGTCTGAAGAATTTCTTCGCCGTATTATCACTCCGTTTTCCAACAGGATTTGCTTTGAGTATCTTTAGAACAACTTTGGTTGTGGGTCGCATAATTGGGTACAGTCGGACTGCCTTGGAAAACACATCGATACATACCAATATGTGCTTCACACCTCGACTTGATCGTGGTATTGGTCCCAGAAAATCCACTGCAATTAGCTCTCCCTCTGTATGCTCTGCATTCCTACATGTGTGTGTAAATTCGGTCCTTAATTTTACATTATCTTACTCCTACATTCTTACCTTCGCTTCTAATCTTCCTTAGCTCTTTTCTTAACATAACATTACTTTATCTAATACATTACTTATACACTACATTAACATTCATTACCTTTTATTACATTTCTTTAACATTACCTTTCTGATCGCTACTACTTTCCTGAAATACACTTCCGTAACAGAATACTCTTTTAGCTTGTAGTGTGTCGCATGATCGGTTACAGAGGAACTGTCTTGGAAAACAACGATATTTTTCTCGAAGTCCTTAATCCTAAGTAGTCTCTGCCCTTATGACTTTTCACTCTCGCTTTCTTCTGTGTCCTTGTATCCTCAATAAGTGTTCGCTTGATCAGTCGTTCTAATAATTATGGCAATTATTTCCATTCCTAACCCTTTCTTCATATTAATAACAACAATAACATCTTTTACCATTACTTTCTTAAATATTTCTCTACAATAGCATTCCTTACCATCACTAATACATTTCTTAATTATACTCTCTTATATTATTATTAATAATTAATAGTAATATTATTTTTCTCATTTAAAAATAATTATTTATTTTCAGGTATTGAGTTCGGTTCGGTGTGTCGTTAGAACTGACACCCCTCATTATAACAATTGGTTGTTGTACACAGGAAATTCATTGTGTTCACCCTCGCGACAAATTTCCATTGTATTATTGCCTCGTTTGTTTTTATCGTAGAAGTCACCTGTTCGTCGCTGCGTTGAATTGTTGCTGCCTTTATCGCGTGATCCACTTGTCTATAGGGTGAATACTTTATCCTCCCTCTATTTCTCTCGTAACGGTCGCATTTCATAATTCTCTCCTTCTCTCCGCGTAGCTGCTTTTGACGAACGCATTTTTTAGTAGTTAGTCTGCGTTTTACATATACCGTGAAACATTCTTTTGTGAGTCGTTTATGATAATCTTTATAGTTTTTATATTTATAGTTATAATTATCGTTATTATAATTATCGTGCGTATATCTAACATCATATTTACCACAATTTTGCGTAGTTTCGTCTAGATAACTTACTACGTTTCTTGTTATACCTACAGTGATATTTATCTCCGTAAGTGTAGTGCCTTAAGTGTTTCACCTTATGTGACTTACTAGTGTGTGTGTGACTCACAATAGGGATATCGCTATTAATAAGGTATGTTTTATTAACCTTTATTTGCTTCTCCTCCTTAATGTTAATTACTTTTATATAATTATCGTTAGTAATTACACACGTATTTTCAATTAGTATGAATTCTTCACATACTATCTTTTCACATATTAGCTCCGTTTGTTTATTAATTATTCCACAGACATTTTCTGCGATCGTGTCAATACGTCTGTTTGTATTAACAATTTTTCCAGTTAACTGCGCATTACTGTCAATTATACTTTGTTTTATTTCAATATTATCAATTTTTAACTCTTCTAGACTCTCTGTAATTTTTATGGTGTCCTGTCTAAAATTTTCGGACTGTAGCTCTAATTTATTTTCTAAACTTTCTGTTTGTTTTGTATTTATTTCATCTATTTTTCTTAATTGTTTGACATTCTCCTCTTTCAATTCCTCTTTAAATTTTTCGGCTTGTTTTATGACTAATTCGTCCATCATGGCGAGTATCGAATTTTTAAATGGTTCTAAATTCAACCCTCCTGGTTCTGCCATGTTGAATAATTATTAAAATATTTATTTAGTAGTAATTCTTTAACAATTATTATTGATAACCGTTCCCTACTTATTTATTTATTTCTTCATTTTTATTAATAGTTATTATTAATACTCATTACAGTTACACCTGTTACATAGACAAATAATATTATTCGTGGGCGCCAGCTGTGTGATTACACAACAATTAACATTACATTCAGTTGCGGTTTAATATAAATAATAATTACATATTATACATTTTTTATTTAACACACTCTTTATCTTTTAGAGCAACCATTTAGCTACATAAAAAATTTTAATAGTTAAATGATGGGGATCGGGCCATACATTCATGGGCTACAATTTATGTAACAAATTTTTGTACATAAATTTAGGCATGTCGTGCCCCACGTCCAGGGCGACAAATTTATATGTAACATTACAACGTTGCAAAGTTGCATAATATTATATTGTATGTGTACAAATTTACATGTAATTTATGTTTGCGATGCCCCACGTTGGAAGCGACATTATATGCAACGTTACATATACATAAAATAGGCGTGACCGGTCTCACGTTCAAGATTGACAAATTACATACCAATATAACATTTAAATTGGGTTTCAGGTGTATCTGCAATAAGAACTCTATGTAACTTGAAACGGTAATTAAAATTTATTTGATACTATTAAAAAATGTGCAAATGGCACTGACTTCGATTTAAAAACATTCGTTATTATTTGTTATTATGCCGTAAGGCTTAAGCTATATACATCCTTACTGACTAAATATTCTATTCTACTAATTATTGTATAAAAGAAAAATCTCATTTTCAGACTACTCAGTCAATTAATGTGTTTCAAAATATCAATATTTAAATCTCTTTTTCTATATTGTAATGTACTCAAAATATTAATAGTTATTGAATTTATCTTTTGTTTCTCAGTACTGTTTTCTCAAATACTAATTGTTTTCATTTAAATGCTTTGTAATCATTTTATATCATATTAATTTGAGCTCTTGTTACGTTAATCGTATTTCTAAAACATCTATGATTTTAATTCTACTTTACAAGAAACATTGCTCTTACTTTTAAATAAAATAGGAATGTCTTTAATTGTCTTTGAGTTGTTGTATGATTAAGATATAAATAAGTTGTTTATCACCTTAATGTCGTCAATCATACTCGATCATTTTTGATCCATCGGTATTCGTCCTCGTCTCGCCTCCAGCGTCGGCTGTCTCTCTTCTCCTCTTGTCCAGCGTCGTATCACTCTCTCTCTCTCTCTCTGTAACACTCCTCTTGTCCAGCATCGTATCTCTCTCTGGAACACTCCTCTTGTCCAGCGTCGTATCACTCTCTTGTCTAGTGTCGAATCATTCTCTGGAACTCTCCTCGTGCTGTTTCTGACGTTAATGGATCTTCTTATGTAGTGCTGTTGTTAATTAAAATGATTGTCTTTACAGCTTAGTTACATAGTTGTACGTAACTGGAAAATTTAAACTGTTTACAAAAAAAATAAATACGCCGTGCTGACGGGCATAAGCTCCCGCTGCACCGTGGATGATTTAAGAAAGAGAACCACTGTAGCTTGCGTGTCCTATTTATACCCATGTCTTGGTCGACACCTGCAGTGGTACGAAATCGACATGTTAGAAACTGTCTCTGGATTCAGTTCCCCCACTCTTTGTCAAATTCGCTATTTTTTATATTTCTGCTAATTGCAGAGTCCTGTAAGTATACTCTTATACTTATCTTATAACTATTTTTACAACACATGTTCACTGTAATTTTGGACATTGCAACTTAACCCTTTCGATTTGTACACAGTTATTTCACTATTACACTCGTACGGTGTGTCACTTTCGCGTGGTTTTCGTACACAGTATTTAGTAAATTTTATTACATTTTATTGTGCTTTTGGATTTTAATTCTTAATTATAGTTTATGAATAATTACGGAAAAGCAGTAATTGTGCAATTATTCATCTTGGGGTGGCAAACTCACCTGCAGAGACCTGCGTTCACACACACTAGCAAAATACTGGTGTACACACTTTCAGTTACATTTGTGTGTGTGTGCACGTCGGTTCAGGTCGAAACACCTGTTCATATTTTTGTCTGAGCCAAGCTTGCAATCCCCGACATGCTTATTTCTAATATTATTAATTATTTACAGTTTATTAGGTAAATTAAAATTTTTATATTCCATGCTCAGTACATCACTTATTTGTACTGTCGCAATATATATATATTTAATTGTATTATGCATTCTTTCCATATGCATGTTGGTGTTCAGACCTCCTTGAAGTCGATGGCAGTAGGCCCAAGACTGCATATTTTTTGAGTACGTTTGTTCAAAATAAGTGCCGAATTCAGAAGTGTCTGGATCATCAAGTAGTCGCCTAATTGCTTCAGGCAGAATTTTTTCGAATGCAGAAGAGTCTATCTCCTGCATTAATGTCCTGACTATTCTACTATAGACGTAACCCTGCTTCTCTTTGCTTTTTACTTTGGAACTAATATTCCTTCTGCAAGCCCTGTCAACGTGCCAAGTGCAGTACAATGTCATTGCCGGAGCTTGCATTGTTGATATCCACGCATTATAAAAGCATTCATCCAAATCGGACATAAACACGTTCGGTAAAACTTCGCCTACTTCTGCCTTGATTACTGAAAAAACAAAGAAATCACTTTTTCGTCAGTTCGATTTGATATGAGAAAAGCACAAGGAAATCCCTTTCTCATGTCGTCCAAAACAAGTAGGGTTATTAGTTAAAAACCGTTACTGTTCAAATCGTGGGTGCCATCAATGCATATGCAATCACTGCCATATTTCTTCAGTATTTCACTCTGTACATTGTTCATTATAATTAAATAACTCGTCTTTTTTTAAAGTTTGGTCAGTTTCTCTGACGACCCCTTGAAGCTTATAAAATAATACACAAGTCTGATCACTGGAAATTACCTCATTGACTAACGCTTCAACACTTGTACCATATTCTTGACGTCTCACCGACTTCGAGCATAAATTATATGCGTGCTCCATGTTGTACAGGTCTTGCTTCGTTAATAAATGAATTCTTTCTAATTTACAGCCTGTAACAGAATCGCGTATTTTATTAAGTATTGCTTGAAGTGGTATCTGATTTGCAATATCCACAGCTAGACTTTCTCTTTCGTTGTCTGCAAGACCTAAATGGATTAAGTCATTTATATGACCTACATGAGTTGACACTTATGTAGTCTTGCAGGTACCATCTTCATTTTCAGTGACGCGAATGCTTAAAGGACAGACAGCATTGATTTTGTTGCTTCTCTGTAATTTT
This sequence comes from Magicicada septendecula, assembly GCA_034769895.1. Lineage (NCBI taxonomy): Eukaryota > Metazoa > Arthropoda > Insecta > Hemiptera > Cicadidae > Magicicada > Magicicada septendecula. The sequence goes on along the minus strand of CM068373.1, from coordinate 203,737,887 downwards.
ATGTGCCGTCTACCTTTACTTTCAGACACAAATTTTTCGGACCTACGGCATACATTATAGGCCTAATGTCTCTTTGTGCTGTCGGTAGCAGAATGAGTGCCACGCTTTTTAACGTAACTTGAAAATGTTTCTTTTTCAGTCTCTTGTTTATACTCCAAGAAACTTTCTAAGAACTTAAATTCTTTAATTTCAGACTTTACTGATATGTTGTGCTGGAATTCGAAGTGTTCAAGTAATGCTTGTTCCTTCACTGCTGTAAGAACACATAAGGGGCACTTAACTTTATTCGGTGCTGATACCCCTCTACCATGGGATTCGCGTTCATGACGCTTCAATGTGTATCCGTGCTTAAACTGTTTTTCACAGATGTTACATTGTTGTGTACGTGACTTCAAGTTGCTCAAAACCGGCATTCCACTGTTTACTTCTTCGGGATGTAATTTCGAATGCTGGTTAAGATTATCTACATTTTCACAATCCTTACCGCACTACGAACATAAGTATTGTTTAAGCTCACTGATTTTAATAAACCAAAAATAAAAAGGGTATAAATACTAGATTATGAAAATCTAAAAAAAATCACAAAAAATTAACAAATGAATATCACACAACAAACTCGATAAACACACGCACGGATAATGTAAATGAAATAAAAATGTATATTATAAAACGAATTACGAAAAAATTTGATACTTACAGTGATATTAAAGAATAAAATTATAATTAATAGATGATCGTCGCACACTGTTAATTAACACACGCACAGATAATTAAACTGAAGCAGTAAAGTAATATTTTAAACGTGAACTATTGTCATGCTGGTGTTACTGTACTATAATTATCGACACACTATTACTTAACACACGTACAGTAGGCCTATATTAAACGGCACGTTGTGTCTTTTACGGTACATTTCCCGCCTAATTCAACATCGGAGGATTTCGTACCTGCTCATAGCATTGGGTAAAAATTGGATATTCGCTGCTTACTCAGCTCTACGAAGAGATATGGAAGTAAACGAAGCAGTTGGTATGCGTCAGGGACTAAGGTCTAGTTAGAAAACCAAGCTGGATCCTTCTTTTACAATAATTTCCTTACTGATACGTGCTTTGTAATAATAGCAGACAAGTTCTTGTTTAGATAGTAAGCTGCTGCGTCAATATCACAAGGTGTGTAGACTTTATTCCAGTCAGCTGTTAAACAGCGTTACAGATCTTTTTCGGTAATCTCAATTCTAATTCTCATTGGTACAAGAGATTAATGGATCGCAGTAACTCAGAAAACAAGGCCTTGAAATCAAGTTAAAAGTTTATTTAAAAATTTAGGAAAGTTCCCGCCTTGAAATGAAGACAGAGGCTCGGGCAAAGATATTGAAGGGTAGGGACCAAACGAATTCGGTGAGAGAAGGAACCTTCAACTCTCGCCTGATAGCATCATATCTGACAAACCAGGGAGAGTTTGAGATGTACCAGAGGACCTGGGATTGGAAAGCTTCCAAACAGGCGACAATGTTTGGGCTGAGTTATGCCCAAAAGGCAGAGGCTGCAGATGTTAATATTGCTCTGAGAAAGATCAAATAGATGGTGAGTTTAGTGCGCACAGGCACTGAACTCCGATGAGTGAGAAAGGGATATATTTTGGGTTTGACGCCGCAGGCACACTGGAGACTCAGGGAGACGTGGGTTTCAAAGCTTAGGCGCCAGTCAACAGTGACGTCCAAGTATTTTACAGACCGTTTCCATACGATTGGACTCCCTTGTAGGGAGAGAGACTGGAAGCGGGAAGTAAATTTACGAGAAAAGGCGATTGCCTCGGTTTTCTCCACATTGATCGCCATTCTCCACTTCCAAAGCCAGTCTGGAAGTTGGACGAGCTGACGTTGCACCAGGCAAAACTAAGGTTCGCTGAGCTAGCATGAAACATGGCGTCATCGCATAGAGCGATAAATGACTCCAGGCTGTACAGACAGGTCGTTCGTGTACAGAAGGTACAGAACATGGCCTAGGACAGATCCCTGAAGAATGTCTGCGACGATCGGTCGAACGGATGGGTACGACGCGTACTCTACAGACGCGGTCGCAAAGATACGATCGCAGAAGATGAACGAAAGAGACAGGGAGAGGGGATTGGGCTAGTTTGTAGAGAAGGCCTTCGTGCCAGACTCGATAGAAGGGTTTACTCATGTCGAGCAATACAGCGATGGAGGACTGACGCTTGTTCTCGGCGTCCGTCAGTTGAAGGGTCGTCGAGTGCTCTCTGCGAAAGCCGAATTGCTACTGCCGAATGAAACCATCCAATAGGGGCGCATATCGGCTGTGCAGGTGCCGTTCGAACGCTTTCGAGATGACTGGCAATAGAGATATTGGGCGATGATTCTCGGTAAGTAGGCCTATACGCAGCTTACGAGGTTTGGGAATCATGGCGATTTTTGCACGTTTCCACAGGCTGGGGAAGTGACACAAAACGGGCCACAACAACAATTATAAATGTCACTTACTGCAAAAATCACACAATCTCACAAACACATTCAACTGTCAGTTAGCAAACGCAAACAAAAAATACTCGCCACAACAATAATTACATTTATTGCTAACGATAAAGATTACAAAACCTCAGCAACACTCAGGTGTCAACCAAAAGGAACTTGCTGCCACAATAACAAATTCGTACGTATTACTTAATAGCAGCGATTACAAAAGTCATCTGTGTATTATCTCAACTTCTACATGACACCAGATACACTGAATGAACTGTCTTTGTTTCAACAGCTGACTCGTGACTAAAGACAATCCGTTGACCTTATAATCTTTGTTTATACACTACCGTGTCTTCATTCTTCTAACTTTAAAAAGTTCAAAAGAAAAGTATCACGTATATTAAACGTTTTTAAAAACTGTAATGTAGCCAACGAATTTAGTTAATGTTGGGAGGCGAGGTGTGCATGCGATATGTGATGCTGAGCGATACGAGCGCGAGGACCAAAACCTGCGGAATAAAGGTCGGAATTGCAAATGATACATAAAATTCAATTAGTGGAAAAAATCAAAGACGGCAACAATTTGTTAAAGAAATTTAGGAACAAGTCAAGGCAACGTAGTGAAAATTATGGAGTCACAATAGTGCAGCGTACAATAATTAAATATGCACTGGACACAAGCGTGAGAGAAGCAATCAGTCGCACGAGTATGTTGAGCGAACATGACTAGCAGATAGATGAAAGTTACAAAAATAAAATAAAAAGGTTGTTTGTGAATAGGACAGGTTACTAACCCTTTATTTTCCTGTAATGACTCTGTGATGATTGTGTAAGACTGACTAAATGAGATGACCAATTTAGTCATTTGCGGTGTATACAATAATTCATAATTGTCTGCAAGATTACATAATAGAGCTACTAAGCAGATTTACTGAATTATATTATCAAACAGCATATGGTGGCAGAAAATATTTAAATAATATTTTGTGTAGTTTGAAAACGCTAGTAACGCGTTTTATTTATCATTTCAACATACGTTTACTTCCATTAGAAATTACACAATTTATAAACTCTTCGTAACAACTCATTTGTTTCTCTGAAATCAGCTAAAAATCCCGCCAAAAAGTAGACTGTGTTTACGTCTACTTGAATTGCTGCTGGCATTGAATGTTTTGTGTAGGCCCTATATGCTGAGAACGTTCCGTGTTTATCTGAACTGCTCTACTGAATAACAGCTGCTCATTTTACACTTCTACTGTTTCTTCAAAACGCAAATATTGGAGATATAACAGTCTGATTTACTTTGTAAGTTTTGTAAAAGTCAATAAAATTATATAATATATAATCAATGAATCATACAATACTGCAGTATCAAAAATGGTTATTAATTTATTATACAGAAGGTTATTATTTGAGTTTAAAACATACGAAGACACTAAAACATGGCTCTATTTCCACTTAATTGTATCTATTTTTTTTTTTTTTTTGCTAAATGTTTTAGAACCCACAGTCGTCACATAAAGGTTTTTTTATTTTAGTGTAGCAGAGTGATTACGAAATTACACATTAGCAATACCGCTGAAGCAAACGTAATAGTTTATATATAATATATAAGTAATTTATGTAATATGTGTATCTACGTTGTTCAGTTTAAATAAAACACAAACTCTATAAAAGAATTTACTAAGAAAAGATATCCTGAAACGACTATTCGCTGTCATAGAATTTGAAAGTACTTGAAATTGATTAATCCGATTAAAGTAAACAAAGTTCGATTTCTTTGCCGATTGATAGTATAGCTTACGTTGATTGGCTACCTTCAGCAACTTATTCACAGGCTTATCTTGATAATTTATTCTCCTTTAAAGTCGAAACAAATTCTACCTTTAAAATTATAATCGCTATTAAGAAATTTTAAGTGTAGTAAATAAGATCAAAGTAAACAAGTTTAAACCTTACGAATGTGAAAGAAGAGGCAGCAAATATATCGAATATATGGCAAACTCATAACTGCTGCAAATAAAATTCTTAGGTTGAAACACAAAGAAGAGGCAAAGACAAAGAAGAGGTCTTTTGTAACTTCTGAAAATTAGGCCTACATTCATAGTCATCAGTCAGCTATCCATAGTGTAATGAAGACAATTATCACGGATGTGAAGGCGAGAGTAACATTTAAGTACACGTATATACGAGAAAGAATGATAAAATCCTTAGACTCAACGCTGACATAGCGGATATGAAGAGAGTTTTAACAAAGCAAAATGTATCTAGTATGTTTACATAGTGTTAATTTGGAAGAGTTGATGCCTGTAGATGACACAAAAAATCATAGTGCTCCTTGTTTAAGTGACATCAATTTGAAGCTGTTGAAGTATAAGAAACTAGTTCTATGCTAATACTCCATTTTATCAATATGTACTACTGAACACAAGAAATCCACACACAAAATTTCTACGGATTACTGTTTTGATTGTACAAAATGGGGATCCAATGAAACCAATATTGTAGAGGAATCAGTCTTCCATCCACAAACGTAACACAAACTTTATACTAAAATAGTAAATAGGCTAGAAGATTAAAATAAGTTTCGTATGTTTTCATATCAGTAATCAGACTGGCTTTAAGAAATAAAAATATTGTACAAACGCAATTTTTATGTCATAACAAGTACTGGAGAAAAGGTTGTAAACTTAGCATAAATTTAAGACCCACTTAGATTTTTACAGACATACGCAAAGTATTTAACAGTATAAGTGGACCTGTCTTATAAAGATTTTAGAACAGATAGCATTTTGGGCAATTTAATGTTTATTATTTACTGTTTTATATTATTATTAATAATAACAAAATTTTTTACAAGAATATTTTTTTTTATTATTTTGTGAATTACAGTGTTCTGATAGTATTCAACTAACATAATCAGATATAAAATTATATTGATAGTGATATAAAATATTATATATAATTTTATATCAGATGATGATAGTTGAATACTAACAAATCATAGTAATTCACAAAAAAATAAAAAAGTATATTCTTGTAAAAATGTTGTTATTATTATTAATAATATAAACGGAAAGCAAAACCTTTCTAGAAGTGTAAAAGTCCGCCATTATAGCATTGTGACCAGGCCGGTGATCATGTATGGAGTGGAAACGAAGTGCTTTCAAAACGTGGAACCTCTTCTTAAAATTGAACGAAGAATTCTTCAAAAAATTAATGAGTACAGGCATAGACCCAAAGAAGAGCTGTAAAGCGATCTGGAAGCTCTATGCTGTGGAAGCGCTATACACCAACATTACTATGCACCACAAAGATAGGGTCAAGACTATCTGATGAACCTTCAGTCACTAAGGAATTGCGAAAAGGTTGTGCTATATCACCCGCTTTATTTAAGTTGTACTTGAAGGACAGTTTTATTTATTTATTCAGCTTTGGAACGTTAGCGACGCACCTGTCTCAACATGGAATACTATCAAAGATGAAAAGCTCTTCATTTGCATGGTTACAAACGACAGCACACGTGTAGCAGAAATACAAAATCATATAGGATAAGGGAAACAAGTAACGGGGCAGTGCAATCCACTTTATAGAGCAATCAACTAAGATTCGAAACAAAAATTTGCGTATGAAGTGTAGTCCGTTAGCTGTGTATTGCGTGTGACCTTGGCGTTGCATAATGTCAGTGGTGCGTGTAACGGTCTGAGTTGGTCACCAGTCTGAGTTGATCAAATGACGTCACTGGCTTATGACATCAGAGATAAAGAGGCCCTGGTAGCTGGTTTCCGCTGTCTCTGTGTACATGTACGTTGACGAATTGGAACGTGTGGAAAGGCATTGCATTGCAAAAAAAAAATATCGGTATGGAGAACCATACATGACTTCCATGTTCTAAGATTTATATTTAAAATCATATTTTAAATATGATTTTATTGAAATGAAATATTTCCATAGAAACTACGTCTTTCTACTTATTGCTTCAGCATTAACCACAGTACTGTGGTCACTAACGTATACCACCCCACGTTTTTGCACTCGATTTTCACTGATGATGGCAGTCGATGGCACTGCCGAAAAGTCTGGTTTTACAGAAAACATTGGACTACGGCTAAACAGCCCGGGGAGCAATTTTAACAAAAAACTACTTCTTTGTTGCCGATAACATAGTACACGTATAAAAAATTCTCCCCTCCACCTTCAACTATAATTTTTAATAATAGAAAATTACCCCCACCCTGTTCACCTAACCTCTTCATTTAGAGATATTTCATCTACGTTTCTACAGTGGATTATTATGAGCTTCTTATCAGGATACTTTATTTATAAAAATTAAGTAGTTTACTCTTGTTAAATCATAAAATGTTTCAGGTAAACTACCCCTTTCTCTTAACCGATCTTCTCCAAAATCAATAGACTTTCAGTCCTCTACAATGCAGGGATGCATGCAAAAAAATATTTGATTCTGTTTGAATGTGCGGCAGTTATCGTTCGTCATAAAAAAAATTACCCTTTTTAAAACATAAAGCTTTGGTGATAAACTACCCCTTTCCCTTAACCGATCTTCAACAAAATCAACAGAACTTGAGTTCTCTTTAGTTCAAAAAGGTATGCAAAAACGTAGTTAATTCTGTTTGAATTTACGGCAGTTATTGTTCGTCATATAAAAAATAACCCTTGTTAAAACATAAAGGGGTAAACTACCCCTTCCCTTAACCGATCTTCAACAAAATCAACAGACTTTGAGTTCTGTATAATTCAAAAAGGTATGCAGAAGAGTAGTTGATTCTGTTTTAATGTACGGCAGTTATCGTTCGTCATAAAAAAATTTACCCTTGTTAAAACATAAAATGTTGCAGGTAAACTACCCTATTCCCTTAAACGATCTTCACCAAAACTAACAGGTTTTGAGAACTCTACAATTCAGGGCTGTATGAAAAATATTATTTGATTATGTTTGAATTTTCGGCTGTTATCGTTTGCCATAAAATAATACCCTTGTTAAAACAAAAAACGTGGACAGTAAACTACCCCTTTCTCTTAACCGATCTTTACCAAAAACAATAGGTCTTGAGTTTTCTACAAATCAGGGCCTTATGCAAAAACGTATTTGATTCTGTTTGAATTTGCGGCTCTTATCGTTTGCCATAGAAAATACCCTTTTCAAACATAAAACGTTCTCAGTAAACTACCCCTTCCCCTTAACCGATCGTCACCAAAAACATTAGGTCTTGATCGTCACCTCTACAATACAGGGTTGTATGCAATACATTGATTCTGTTAGAATTTGCGGCTGTAATCGTTTGCCAAAAAACATAATTAACCTTGATAAAAAACCGTTGCAGGTAAACTACCCCTTTCCCTTAACCGATCTTCACCAAAAACAATTGGTCTTGAGTACTCTACAAATCAGGGCTGTATGCAACAAATTATTTGATTCTGTTTGAATTTGCGGCTGTTATCGTTTGCCATAGAAATTACCCTTGTTAAAACAAAACGTTGCAGGTAAACTACCCCTTTCCCTTAACCGATCTTCACAAAAAATTATAGGTCTTGAGATCTCTACAATTTAGGGCTGCTTGCAAAAGAGCAGTTGATTCTGTTTGAATTTGTGGCTGTTATCGTTTGCCATAGGAATAAATTACCCTTGATTTAAAAAAAACCGTTGCTGGTAAACTACCCTTTCCCCTTAACCGATCTTCACCAAAAACAATAAGTCTTGAGTACTCTACAAATCAGGGCTGTATGCAAAAAATTATTTGATTCTGTTTGAATTTGCGGCTGTTATCGTTTGCCATAGAAAATACCCTTGTTAAAACATAAAACGTTGCAGGTAAACTACCCCTTTCCCTTAACCGATCTTCACCAAACACAATAGGTCTTGAGATCTTTACAATTCAGGGCTGTATGCAAAACATTATTTGATTCTTTTTGAATTTGCGGCTCTTATCGTTTGCCATAGAAAATACCCTTTTAAAACATAAAACGTAGCAGGTAAATTACCCCTTTCCCTTAACCGATCTTCACCAAAATCAATAGATCTTGAGAACTCTACACTTTAGGGCTGTATGCAAAAAATGATTTGATTCAGTTTGAATTTGCGGCTGTTATCGTTTGCCATAGAAAAAAATCTACAGACACACACAGACACTTTTCGAAAAATGACTTTTTTTCATGTTTTGAGTGTAGTACAATCAGAATCTGCAATAATCTCGAACACGATTTTTTTTGCCATCACCATACTTCCATTTCCTTAAGGAACATGGAAGTAAAAAACAGTCGCTCTGAGACGTTTTTAAAGTGTGGTTGACTACGTTCGGCTAAATCGTGTCTTTAAACATCCTCGCTTTGTTATAAATCAATGATATTATTATTTTGTTGTTGTGTTATATTATTAATTGTGTTTACAGTGTTTTAAGTATCTTACTTAATATTCGACAGTTGTTCGTATTTTGTTTGCATATTCAGATCTCAGTTGGGATAATTAAAATGAGTGTTTTCGAAGGAGGAATAACACCGCTGGATATACAAAGGTTTTTAATTACTGGAGCAATTCCTGAAAAGTGTACAAAATCGTATCAAAGTAGAAACTTTAAGAGACAATGTAAACTTTATGTTATTCGTGACAATAAACTGTTTTATCATAAATGTGACAGGCTAAGAGGTACAGAAAAATTAATAGAAATTGTTCACGATGATAATAAAAAAAAAAAAAAATTGATGGGTGTAGCCCACAAAGGTGCTGATACTAGCAAACAAGCGATTGGTATGTCTGCACATTGAGGAATTAATAGCACCGTGGACATACTTTCACAACGGTACTACTTTAAAAATATAAAATTAAAGGTGACAGATTTTGTAAAAAATTGTTAAGTGTGTCAGAAAGTTACACCTCCATGGGTGTCTTGTGTACCCGAAATGAAGCCAATTCCTGTTCCTAAGAGAGTCATGGAACAAATTGGAATAGATGTTATGCAGTTACCAGAAGTGCAGGGCAAAAAATACATAGTGGTGGCAGTAGACTACTTTTCAAAGTGGGCTGAGGCGAAAGCCCTTAAAAATAAGACTGGCATTGAAGTGGCTAAATTTATTTATGAAATTATAGGTAGACATGGTTGCCCTAAAATACAAATTAACGATAATGGTCACGAGTTTGTAAATGAAGTTTCTAAAGAATTGCATAGACTGACGGGGACAAAACAAAGATTAACATCACCCTACCATCCACAGGCTAATGGATTAGTAGAACGTCAAAATAGGACAATAAAAGATAAACTGAAAAGAACTTTAATGGAAAACATTAATAACTGGCCTGATGTTCTCGAGAGTGAATTATTTGCGTACAGAACATCTAGACACAAAACAACAGGATTTTCACCTTTTTTTTATGTTATACAACAGAGAACCAGTTTTACCATTAGACCTTGTTGATGAAGATAATTTGACCGATGAAGACGAGGAGTCTCTTCAGGTAGCTGAAAAAACAACGGATGTTCAAGAAGTAGAGGAAGATATTGTCGAAGAAAATAAAGAAATGGAAAGAAAATTATAAAAAATATTAGAAGTGAAAAAAGTAATTGATGAAGCAGCATTAAAAAATATCAGAAGAGCTCAGATTAAACAGAAAAAGCAATTTGACGAAAGACATACAGTAACAAAGAAAATGGAAATAAAACCTGGGAGTAGAGTTTTGGTAAAAAATGTGACAAAATTCAAAAATAAATTAATGTTTACTGAACTTCCATGGAGTGGACCATTTACAGTTAACATAGTTTTAAGAAACGAGTATTGTATATTACAAGATGAAAGTGGCAAAGTGAGGAAAAAGAAAGAACATGTAAAAAACTTGAAAATTTTCTACAATCTAAATGATGATAAATCTGATGTGGAGGTTTCTGGTGAGTGGTGTGAAGTGATTTTTTTTTTATGTTCCGGTTGACGTAGAGTGGCAAATGGAAAAGTGTTGGGTCTGTCCTTTGAAGGACAATGCACATGTATTAGAATCGGTCATAAATTAGCACTTGCAAAACCACACGGTGTGAAGAAAATTGTGGGTGACGGTAATTGTTGGTTTAGGGCAGTTTCCTACGTAATTACTGGCAGTGAAGGTTATCACATGGACGTTAGAAACATAGTTGTCAATTATATGGACAATGAATTGAACAACAACCGAGCCAATGATTTATTTAAAGGTAGGACGTCACTAAAAAATATGATAAAAGAAGGCACATGGGCAACTGAAAGTGAGATATTTGGAACTGCATCACTTTTGAATACAAACATTTTTGTGTACACAAAGATAAACTCAAAAAATGGAGAGAAGTGGGACTGGCAGTTATTTAAAGCAGGTGCTTCAGCAAATTTAAAAAAAAGTGAAATTCCAAGCCAAAAATATATATACATTACAAATGAAAGTGGTTGTCATTATGAAGTTGTTATTTCAGTTCATGGAATGGGTGTAGTTTAAGCAATACCTACGTGTCTACAGAAAAGTAAGTAGGCTACTATACTATTATTTTATCTCCTACTGTATATAAAGTGTAATGAAAACTAAAGACATCTTTTTATAGTGTAAATAATTAATAATTTTGTTTTTATTGGTTAAAATTAATTAATTGATACAGCTTTAAACAATTCGTTAAAACGGAATTTTAAAAAGATTAATTATTATGGCAACTTAGAAAATTACATAAATTTAGTTTCATGAAACAGATAGAAACTAATTTTGTACTGAGAATCCCCGAAATACTCCACTCTGTGCAAGCCGAAACATAACGTTTATTGCATACTGCAAAAATATGTTTGCTATTAGTCTTGTCTTTCTGATTGCATATAATTTACTTTAAGGAATAATGGTTAACACACAAACTAAGTTATTTTTTCATTCAAGTGAGTTTACGTTAAATTCTAATACTTTTAATCCTATAGTCGTTTAATTCTACAAGACCGAAGGAAGTGACAATAAAAGTAAGCGACGATATGACCATCCAATTTTGAATGCTTCATTCGCCGTGTTTAAAGATGAGCTTCTGGAATTTGGAGCTACCAACCACGAAAACATCAGCTCGCACAGTTCGGCGAAATTGGTAAGAAACCTTTAACATTTACTCTGAAATAATTAAGAGCGTGAAGGGGCGCATATACAGGGGGGGAATGGGACCGGACCCCACCCCACAAGGTCGACAGTTGACAAGAAATTTTATTAATCTCCTAATTTTTAAGCTGTTTTATTAATTTCACAGCTGTATACGCTAATACAGTAGAACCCGCAACGGTTTTTTTTTATCAAGGGTAATTTTTTTATTTGGCAAACGATAACAGCCGCAAGTTCAAACAGAATCAAATAATGTTTCGTATACAGTCCTAAAATATGGAGTTCTCAAGATCTGTTGTTTTTGGTGAAGATCGGTTAAGGGAAAGTGGTCGTTTACCTGCAACGTTTTATGTTTTAACAAGGGTATTTTCTATGGCAAACGATAACAGCCGCAAATTCAAACAGAATCAAATAATTTTTTGCATACAGCCCTGATTTGTAGAGTACTCAAGACCTATTGTTTTTGGTGAAGATCGGTTAAGGGGAAGGGGTAGTTTACCTGCAACATTTTTTATCAAGGGTAATTTTCTATGACGAACGATAACTGCTGCATATTCACACAGAATCAAATAATGTTTTGCATATGTCACTGAATTGTAGAGAACTCAAGGCTTTTTAATTTTGGTGAAGATTGGTTAAGGGTAGTTTACCTGCAACCTTTTACGTTTTAACAAGAGTAAAGTACTTGAAAATTCATTTAAACTTTTTAAAACAATGGTAATTGTTAAAAATAAAATAATTTTCAATCAGAATAATCACTGTTGCACACCACTATATAAAAATTATTCCGATTAGCGCTTTCAAGCTTCACAGCTCATCGTCAGATCGGGAATAGACAGGAAATATGTGAAACCCAACCCTTCACCCCTCTCACCCACCCTGCAATTTTTAGTTTGTTGTGGGTGAGAGGGGTGAAGGGTTGGGTTTCACATATTTCCTGTCTATTCCCGATCTGACGATGAGCTGTGAAGCTTGAAAGCGCTAATCGGAATAATTTTTATATAGTGGTGTGCAACAGTGATCATTCTGATTGTGATTTCAACCACTAACACAAATTTCTTCATTAAACGTCTGTTAAGATGTGCAATCGACTACAGGTAATGGACAACAACAATGAGGTAATAAACGACAACAATAAGGTAAGTAAAGTTTTTAAATATCTTAAGTTAAAAGTTAAATTGAAGAGGGTTTTAAGTAAAATATGGTTTAATAAACAATGTCTGGATAATAATGTCATCCCAAAGTACGCTCAAGTTAAAATTAAAAATAAGAACAGTGTAGCCAAAAAAGTAAAAGAACAAAGCGAGAAGTTGTGGATAAACTGGAAATAAGGTCACTCTACGGCTTAATCAATAGATATAATAGGGAATTATATGACAGACACATAGAATTATTAAGAATATACTCGTATGTAGAGTTAGAAGAAATATTATATAATTTTGGTTTGGGGTATGTAGAAAAGAAATTGGAAAATAAAAATAAAAAAATGGTAGATAAGTTAAATAAATTAATAAGAAAGAACGAAGTAAAAAAGGAACACCTCTCTAAGAATAACTATGAAAAAAGAGTAATAAACCTTACAGAGGTAAATTTCAATACGGAAGAAAAAGAAATGTTAGCGAAAGACTTAAAATACGCACCACCACCAGAATTAAATCAAGAAAAAACGATTATTGAATGCGAAAGCATAATACAAAAACTAGGAAATGAAAATGATAAAAAAAGAATAAGGTGGGAAGTAGGGAATGTAGTAGATAAAATATTTAAGAAAAGTTTGTATAATTCAAAGAATGAACAAAAAATCAAAGCAACTGTAACTAAACTAAAGAATAAAATAAAGAAGAATGATATTATAGTTACGAAGGCGGATAAAGGAAATACAATGGTACTTAATGAGAAAGGAAGAATACAAAAAGAAAACGGAAGAATTTATAAGGGAAGGACCATACGAGGAAATAAAGTATGATTATACAAGTAAGTACCAGTCAAGGATAAAACAAATGATGAAACAGATAACATTTATAGAAGAAAATAAGAAAAAGTATTTATTGGAAAGTAATCCAACAGCACCAATTTTTAAAAGTCAGGTTAAGATACATGAAGAAGGAAAACCAATTAGACCGATTGTTTCTTTTATTAATGCACCTATTTATAAATTATCAAAGGAAGTTAGCAGAGTACTGAAAGAGAAATATGAATTTGGGACAAAATACAACATAGAGAATAATGTAAAATTGATAGAAAAATTAGAAAATATTAGCATTAATGTAAATACAAAATTGATATCACTGGATGTTAAGGACATGTTTACTAATATCACAGTAAATAAAGTTATTAAGTTAATAAACGATAATAATATGGGAGAATACAGGTATAAAAAGCAGTTGATGAAAGTAATTAAAGAATGTGTAAATCAGAACTATTTTAGGTTTAATAACAAGTTTTATATACAGAAAAAAGGTTTACCTATGGGGTCTTCATTATCCCCTATTCTTGCTGAAATATACACGAATGATTTTAAAAAGCAATTAATGACTTCCACTAAGTATAAAGACAATATAAAATTATGGTCTAGATACGTTGATGATGTATTAGTAATTTGGGAAGGAAGCATAGAAGAAGTGCATGAGTTTATAAAGGAGGTAAATAATAAGGATAAAAACTTACAATTTAAGGAAGAGATAGGAGGTAAGCAAATAAATTACTTAGATTTAAACATAGAAATTAAAGATAATGAGAAACTACAGTTTGGGATATTTAGGAAAGAGTCGTATTCTGATATAATTATACCAAGAGAGTCTTACCACCCATACAGATATAAAATGGCGGCAATCAATTCCTTTTGTTACAGAGCTCAGAAGTGTTTAAAAGAGAGCGAATCAAAAGATAGGGAGTTAAAAACGATAAAGGGAATTGTAAGGAATAATAATTATAGCACCAACGTAGTGGATAAAGTTATGAAAAGGGTCAACATACAAAAAGCTAAAATAGAACCAGAACAAAAGAATTATGCAGGGTCATTGACATACATAGGTTCACATACTAGAAAAATTATAAAATGTTTTAATAAATATGGAGTAGATATAGCTATTAAAAAATGTGAAACGGTATTTGATAAGATAAGGAATAAGAATCTAGAAAAAATTCCAGTATTACAGAAAAGCGGAATTTATAAATTAAAATGTAAAGACTGCAACAAAGTGTACCTAGGGGAGACAGGACGAAAATTCGTATGCAGGTTGTCTGACCACAAACGTGGAGAAGGTAATAGAACAACCAATTCGTTATATGCAAGACATTTCATAGAAGACAACCATAAGTTTGTTAATCCTTTGGAAGAATACGAAATTGTAAAAGTAGTAAATAACAGTTGAAAGGAAGCTTAGAGAGGAGTTAGAAATATTGAAAGAAAGAGAAAAAGGGTTAGACAATTTAATTAATATTAAAATTAAATTTGATAATGAAGAAATATTTTATAACATGATTAAGAAGTAAATAATAGAGGGCAGATAGATAAGATTAAGAATTATATTGCATAGTACTAATTGGATGTTTCAAATAAGGGTGTGTGAATGACCCACGTGTGTGGAGAGGTGAGGGTAAGTTTATAAGGATGCACACACACACACACACACACACACATACACACACTGAAACACAAGGAATTTACTAGAAAAATATGTAACTGTACAGATGGTGAGACAGAGTTTAGGGGGTGGGGAAGGGTCATTAATTTTTAGTTTGTTGTGGGTGAGCAGGGTGGTGGAGAGGGGTGAAGGGTTGGGTCTCACATATTTCCTGTCTATTCCCGATCTGACGATGAGCTGTGAAGCTTGAAAGCGCTAATCGGAATAATTTTTATATAGTGGTGTGCAACAGTGATCATTCTGATTGTGATTTCAACCACTAACACAAATTTCTTCAATAAAATAATTTTGTTGCCAGGCAATAAAATTATTTTTTTTTCATTTTAATGTAAATCATGTATAAGAGAAAATATATCGTGCGTGGCAGGCAAGCATATCTCAGTTATGTACTGTTTACGTTTCCATTTTATTATTATGACTACCGCAATAAAAAGGCAGGGAAGACACACACACACACACACACACACACACACACACACACACACACACAGATACTCACCGTCTCCCTTTGTCTGCATGTCAGCCTGTCAATCTCGTTTCAACCTCCCCTGACACTTTCTTTTCGTTACCCTGTCTTGCTATCTACTAATTAGCTCCTAAGCTAGGCCTCGAATTAGATGAATTATGTGCAATTTTAGAGACAGTGAAGAATTTTAATGTTTTTAGTGTAAAACAGTTTCTTTCTCCTAAATAAAACAAAAACTTGTGTTTAGGGATTATGCTCTTTACAGGCAACAGCTAGAGGTGCGAACACGCCAAATTCATATTTCGAATCTATGTGTTGTAAATGTGATAGTACTCCTTCTTGTACGTACTTCTAATCATATATATATTTTTTAGGTGTTTCTTTATCATCACCTACACCTGCATAAATATGAATGTAGGGGCTACTCATTACAGTATTCACTTCCCCTTCCTTTGTATTTTGATTTGACAGCATTACAGGATGTTTACGCTACCTTGTAAGCACGTATGTTTCCCCTTCTGTTTTGTCCAATATACAGTAGATTTGATAGAAATTTTAAATGAAGAAGAAAACTGCTACTTGGTAAATTAATATGTATTGTGCTTTTAAAAGAAAAAGAGACATAGCTACCGTTTTTCTAATTCTATCAGTAGGATAGAAAACAGATATAATATGAAATGTATGAGACCCCATTAATATTAAGTATTTATCTCTTTGCAAGGCCTGATCGTAAATCACCAGTCGATTGTCTCAAAATAATGCGAAAAATTGCGAAAGAAACTACCGTGTAGTTATTTTTATCTCGCAAGGGTGTGTACGATGAACTATAGAAAACAAAATTGTAGATTAATGTTTTTAAACAATGCCGTTTGGTTGCTAATCCCCGACCTTATAACTTTTTTATATACGTGCTTTTGTATAGAAAAGTCTTATGAAGTGAAAAGAAATTAGTAAAAGAGAACGGAAAATTCCATGGTGAGGAAGAATATTTAACGTTACGAATTATAAATCGAAGGAGATATTACAGCTGCAATAAAGAGCAGGCAACGAATTAGATCAAGGGCTCAAGAGAGAAGTAACGCAACGGAAGGCTGATTGGAATTCCTCAACTTAAATGTGAAGGAGGTATTGTATAATATTAACACTACCTGTAACTCCCGCAGACCTTCCTTTGTCATAAACCGTCTCCTCACCATTGCCGATGGACCTCCTCCCAGAAACCCCCGCCAACGGAGAAATAGAAATAATTAAGTCTCTTCGTCATACTTACTACACCTGGCTTCCTTCTTGATCACTTAACATCTTAAATTTTCCTATCTACCTACCCGGTCTTTATCCCTCTCCTTTGTGCCTCCCCGCCTTATCTTGACGCCTCTCTGACAGCTCCCTCCAGCTTTGGCGTCCTGCGTTACTCGACCTCGTCTTGGCTGTCGTTTGACTTATACATTTATTATGGCTCTTCCATCACCCATTTGGCTTTGCACACTACGTAAACACACAAATACACATCCATACACTACACTCTATCCTGAATGCCTCCACCTACTTCGCCACCAGTCCGCGCTCCGCTGGCGTGCGACTCCTCTAAATATCCAATCGGCGGAAGGGTGCTTGCCCCAGATCAGCCTGAGCCTTATCCTCTGAGACAAGTCTCAGACAATGCAAAAAAAAGGTGTAATATTATAGCCTACTGTCTACTATGACTGTGAGACGCGAATATGACAGCAGATATGCAAGAATGTAGGAGGCTACAGAAGAATAAAGGAACGGTCCAACTTCGGATATTATGGCTTAAGTAATCATTTTAGAAAGGATTATTACAATTTATTTTATACACCACACAATATATGTGATAATTTTAATTTTTTATTTATCTATAAATTTTGAAACGAATTAAGACCTACATTAACATCAACCGTTGTGTATATAATTCTTTTCACACAGACTTTTCACAATGTTTAGTGATATATTAAAACCATGTGTAAGATAATCAATTTTTGTGAAACATATAATATACCCATTAAAGTGTGTAGACTAGACAAGTATGATAGTAGCTTAATACTGTCTTTTTTTCCGGGATGAAAGGGAAATTATAATATTGTGCGCTTAAGAATGAAACTTTTTTTGTTACTAGACCAACGTTTATGAAAATCTATTTGGCTTAATTTCTCACATTCTAATAAAATTGGAATCAATTATAGCCTATATCAAATTAAAAATTTTGGCCAAAATTATTTGTTACTAACCAAGTTTACTTTATTTTCTTAACCGATGGATTTTTGCATATCAAATTCCGTTTATTAGACATCGATTTTTCAATATAAAATTGGTCTCTAGATTACTGATTTGCGTTAATGCATCCAAGAAAAATAGTAGTTTGATAAACCTTATTACTAAGTTTGAATGTTTGTTTACATACGGCGTTTTCAAGAAACTGTAACAGTGTTAGCATAAATAGGCCTACTTAAAAATTTGATTACATACCTGCACCTAGTTTCGTATACAGAAGCAGTGTAAAAAGTATTTTGTATAGCTTTCTTACAAAATTATAACATAACTGAAGCACAAATGATGTTTAAGATTTTGCACGTTAAGTCATATGAAGTTTACTTAAGAACCTGTTACGTTCAGACTTCCTGAGATACAGTTATTGAGAAGAACAAGAGTAATAGAAAGAGAGAGAGAGAGAGAGAGTGAGAGAGAGGTCAAAATACATTATGTTTACTACAGTTGGCTACTTATAAGGAAGTTGAAAATAATTAAACTTATTGTAATGTAGAAAGTTAACGAAACATGAACCAAAAGCGAGGATTATGTGCAGCAGTCTCAAGAGTTTTATTAACAGGATCCAAACAGTCTTTGGTGAAACGATTATTACGTTAAATAATTTATCCGCAATTAAGAAGTGGTACATTTTGAAGAAAGGAAAAAACCGAGGATGAGGAACTTTATAAGTTGCTATTAAAATATGTAACTTTCCTTTTGGATACCTAATTATTTTACAAGCCAGTTACGGAAACTATAAAAAAAATTAATTCTTAATATATAAGCCTTAACGTATTATTTTTAAAAAAATAGATTACTGCTCACTGTGATATACGAAAAGCAAAAATATAATTAATGTAACATTACAACACACTGCAGCTGTTACTTAAATTTCTTTCAAAGGCTGTTACGTCCGGGATCGACATTGTTAAAACTATTGTATTCTGGGCTGCTAGGCCGTGGTTGATTTTTTTATGTTCTTGCGCCTAAACGTTTAGACACGAGACTATAAGCAATCGACCACAGCCGAACAGCTTGGAATATAACACTTGCAACAATGTTGTATAAATTTTTGGGTACTTTCCCAATATTCGTAACAACACTTCATTTTCGCTGTTTTGAATATGGGATAGTATCTATACACCACGACGTGAAGAAGAAATGCACTAACTATAAATTATTATATTTCTTAATTTATAGTGCAATTACATAAATTTTCATTCATAAGTTAGATAATAATATTAATTCGTTTTCTCGTTTACCATTTAAAGAAATAAAAGCCATAGTTAGGAAATATATAGCGTTTCATGTGTAGGCCTATAGTCTATACAATGCGTAGCCTGTAACAAAATAACATTTAATATAAAGACTATAAACGTTTATTAACAAAACGGCAACAGACAATGTAAAGTGTAAAATACGGTTATTTCTGAATGCTAAATTAAAACAAAGGAAAAAAGTGTTAACGAATGAAAACAAGATTTGTTATTCGTTAGGCAGCCAATATTAGTTGATATTATACAGTAAAATCTCGAAAACTTCACTGGACGGAAAACGTAAAAAAGGGATATACACTATGTATAGCAGCCCGCGTTACTTCTAGTTGGCTTTCTTACGTGGTTTTCATAAAAAGCGAGTATTGTTTTAAGGTCATGTTGATTCCCATGTGTATTTTCAGTTTGCATGTTAACCTAGCAATATAGAATATATCGTGTAACCTCAAGTTTATTCGTTTATTGTTCTGTGGCTTAAAATACCTTTTGCTACTTTGCAAGAGCCGTCACATTGCAACAAGACGTAAATATATATGCCGCCTACATGATATTCCCTTTGTAAATTATTTATAACTTAATTAAATATTTGCCCATAATGTTTTGTTTAAGTACTGTTGAACGGAATTTATTGATACAAAATTAGCTCTCTTCTCTTCACCAGTTGTTTGATCTCATCTTCATTGTTGTTTTCATCTAGGATCTGGTAAGTAATTTTTTGTCGACTAGGTTTACAATATATTATTCTTTTTTATTTGTTATAATATGTATTCATCTATTCCAAACTCACTTTTTCCGTAGATATAAACTCTTCTGCTTCTGCAGGTTGTTATTTATATTATTGGTACTTGTAGAAATTTTTATGATTTTAATCAGAATGGTGCATAAATTTCCAACGGATGGGAGTCAACTTGAAACATGTTGCTTCGGTACTATTGTATACCAATAACTGAATAACTATATTCTTACAAATGATATTCGGTATGAATGAGAATAATTAAAAATTCTTAATTCTCTGCCCCCTCTCTCTTCTCTCACTCACTCTTTCTCTGTCAATTTCCCCTATCTACCTCACTAATAGGGAAAAACCTCACTACTACCTTTAATTAACATCCCTACCTCACTATTAATTTCCTTTTATTTTCATTAAGTTAGCACGGCAGGTACTTCTGCGACTGCACCCAAAGCGCGCCTCTTTCAGTGTTTGTTGAATTGTTACATTGCTATAGATTACTCAAGTATGAATGTGTAGTCTATACGAACACAAGGAATGATTAAACAAACAACGTACACACACTACCTTGGACAGGCACATGTACGCTTCAACGTATACTGCGACAGCGGAAACCAGCTACCAGGGCCTCCTTTTCTCTGATGTCATAAGCCTGTGACGTAATTTGATCAACTCAGACTGGGTGACCAACTCAGACTGCCACAGTGCGGGTATTCTGGTCCACTGCGTTGTTTTGCGAGAAAGAATTGACACCAATTGCTGCTCAGAAGAGACTTATTGTTGCACAGAGGAAAGTGTGTCAATAATAGCCTAAATAAAGAAATTCTTAGACTCACTTGTTACAGACAGGACCACGTGGTTGGCCAAAAATTTCCAGCCCCTTACGGTAAAAGTTAATTACCTGCGGTAGCAGGTGTTACTCTCTTGTTACGCCTGTCACTGCTAATGTTGTATATCTATAGTAGTCTGACACATTTATGATGTGCAAATTCCAGAGCCTTTTTGAAGTCTATGCGACTGTTTGTGTGTTTTGCCACAGTGGTATGATTCTTTGTGCAGTGATGTCTGTGGTCAAAGGCTCTGCAGTACGTTTCGTTTTTTAGTATAGTCTATTGTTTTGTACTTGTGTTTCCCCTCTCCTCCTATCAAGTGTCGTCTTTCAGCTGTATTATTAACTACTTTTGAAAGCTCATAGTTTCCAAGGGGATTAAGAAATTTGTGATTCTCTTTTTAAAAATGTCTTGCATATAAAGAATTTGTTGTTCTATTACCGTCTCCTCGTTTATGGTTAGACAACCTGCATTCAAATTTCCGTCCTGTCTCGCTTAGGTACACTTTGTTACTTTTTTTGCATTTTATATTAAGAAAAACTCCGCTTCTTTATAAGATTGGCATTTTTCTATGTTTTTATTCCTTATCTTATCAAATACTCTTTCACATTTTTAACTGCTACATCTATTCCGTATTTTTAAAACAACATTGTATAATTTTTCTGGTATATGTTACTGTATAGTTCCTTTGTTTTAGTTCATTTTTAGCTTTCTTCCTGTTAATAGAACAGAGATTAACGGTAATACCGGGTTAGTACCATCCATTACACTCCTCGTTTAAAAAAAAAATGACAGTCGCAATTAAAGCAACTGTTATACTGTAAATAGTGAATAATTTTTTTTATCTGACGTCAGTGTAGTTACGTTGTTGCGATGTTTCTGCACATGAATTGGTCGGTTTCATTGAAAACGATAAGCGATAACTGTGGATTTGAAACACCAATCTCATCTTACTAACAGAGGAATCTGATTAGTGTACAGAGGCAGGTTCGAAAAGTGCTACGCAATTAAGAGCACATTGTGACAACAAATGCTTCCGAATATTAACCTTCTGACTGAGCGAGGTTTGTGTGGTGTGTGCACGTAATTTTCATTTTGTGTAATAACGTAATTAAAATATTTGCCCGCGAAAGCCATTATTTTATGAAACTGACACAAACACACATTTTATTTCTTTCCTTCTCTCTCTCTCACACACACACACACACACACACACACACTCACTCTTTCCAGCGTTACTACTAATTATCAAAGATTCTAATATTAAAGAGAGCATTTCTTATTGATGAAATAGCACAAAAGTACGGACATGACGTCCTAAGACTGCTCCCGCCGACTACAGCTGTAAGTTAAATTCTGTCGCTCTGGTATGGGCACGCTTAGAAGAAAGATGAGATAACGAACGAGCGTGTGGCAAAAAATGAGACTGATAACGTTTCTTTGAATGACCCTGTCCACTGTTTTACCGAGACGACTACGCTAATATGTAAGTTTTATCCTGTTCCTGTCGACATCACAATGGAATGCGTATACTAAGCATCTCGTTGTTGCTGTCCTTCATAATTTACTGTACATTGTAAACAAAGGTTGTTTGCTATACTTTCCAGAACACTAGTGCTGTATTAAACAACAGCGTCTCAAAAGAAATTGTTATGAATGAAATTTTCTTGGACCTTGATACCCATATTGCGAATTAAGAAAATGTCAGCGAAGAGTTAGAAGTAGGCTGTGATAGACTGCGACGTTTACTGTTATTATGATTATGGTAATTGTTATTTTCATTATACGTACTAAACACCTTAATTCGTCGCAATTTCTCTTGATAGTTTTGACACTGATCCTTTTGCAATACTGTACTATTGTTCAAGTAGGCCTATAGGCTCCTAATTGCATCAATGAGTGTCTCAAAATACATCTGGCTTATAGAAATCCCCATAAAGTTTTAACTCTATCAAAGGCTTTTTCCGTAATCTATAAAAGCTATGTGTGTTTCTAAATTGAATTGCCGACGTTGTTCAATGTTTTGCTTTAGTATATATACACGTCAATGCATGAACGTCCTTTTCTAAAGCCCGACTGTACTTCTAATAATATGTTATCGGAAATAGTTTGCAGCCGTTTATTAAGGGGTGTACTACATATTTTGTAACTCCCATTGGAGAAACGTATGCCTTTATAATAATAGATACATCATTTTTGTTTCATTTTTTGAAAAGAGATATAACTTTTGTCTTTTATAACGTTAATATCCGCAGCATCTCTCGTTTATATTCATGCGTTTTATAAGTTTATATACCATATTCTGCCTTTCATGTATATCATTTTTGTGTAAAAATAAACAATTGTAATAGTGCATAAACGATTCCATAGTTCAATTGGTTTGTTTCAAAGCTAATAAAGTACTTAAGTACATGAGTAAAGATATGTTTATCTGATGTTTGTATCCGACTGATGTTTAGATAATCTCTTTAGAAGAATACCAAAATTAATTTTTGTTTATTTTTCTGTCACGGGATTAGCTAAAAGTGTTAAGGATGAGAAGTTATATATCATATTTTGTTGTCTTTCACTGTACTCGACACAAAATTTTCTTTGTCCATTGGTTGTCTCCATAACGGTAGTTCCACACTTTTGTCTTCTCTTAGTCCTTACCTGCAGGCTTCCTGTCACTGGGTTGTACAGTCGCCGCACTTTTAAAGATTTGTTTCTAAAATTTACTTGCATTTTATTTTTCTCTGTTAACATTGGTATATCCTAAAATACCATAAGCGGATATTGTCATCCGCAACGTGCGAGTTGAAAAATTTTTAGGTTGGTAGGTTATTGGCATGTGGGTGAACAATTGATTTTCACACCTACATGGAAACGGTTTATATAAAATGTATATTACACCTAATTTCATATGTGTTTATTGCCTACGTAACAAATGTAATATATTTGCGGCACTAATTCTAGCTTATTGTTTTATATACTTCATATAAAGTACGTTAAGGCGGTTACACAAGTTTCAAATGCAACCTTAAATATAATGTGTCTAGCAAAAATTACAGTGACTTTTATTGTATAAAGGAACTTGATTCCATTTGGATTATTGGGTTAAAGCGCTGTAATCCAAGAAGGCTCTAATCCAAGAACGCTGTAATGCACCTTCGTTACACTACTCAAAGCACTCCGCGTCACTCATATGGCACACAGCGGACAGTTTAGATTTAGTTTCCCGCTAATTTTGCAAATTTCAGCATGGCAACGTTGTATAATCTGTCTGGAGACCTTGACATTGCAATTATATGATGACAAGAATGCACGCTAGGTTCGTATGAGTACAGCGGCGTGTACGTGCCACAGATGCGGTGGATTGCATACACTCACACAACCATGCATTTTCCTACTTTGTGGAACAGTAGCCGTAAAAGCTAGAAAAAATGCTGAAATGCCGAAACGTTGCATCTAGGTTACAGTAGGAGTGGTTTTATACTCTTACGAATACAAAAAACACAAAAAATACAAAAAATATTTTAATTTAGGCGAAAATATAACTTTTATTAGTGGCACGTGTTTTACGTTGCCACTAATACTGAGGTTGCCACAGTACGGTCTCGGGTCGGCGGAAAATTCCACAACTCACCACACACACACACACACACACACACACACAGTAAAAAATAAAAAATTATTTTGTTCAAAACAAAGAAACAACTCACAAAGAACTGAAGTATGAGCTAGTGGAGTATAAAATCAATACTAAAATGTAAATAGTTGAAGTAAAATAAGTAATATGGAATTTTAAGTTTTATTAAAAATAATTTTTCTAATCAATTTAGAATGAGTGCTGTTACAATAATTATGTTTACTTAAAGTACATATTACTTTATTAAAATATTAATAAACTTACAATTTGATTTAACAAAAAATATAATACTATTTTTGCAGATTATTTGCTAAGATTTAAAATTTTAATAATGATTCAAAGTTGATATTCTTGTCAGACACCCAAGAAATTTACAAGAATTTTACAATTGTTTTTTAATGTGTTTTTGTCTTTTGATGTTATAGATTATTATTATTTTGTGCTACACATAAGAGTAATATTATAATAGTACGTCAGTGTATCTTCTTAAGAAGGGAATATTCTGAATTCACATTTAAAATTTTTGATATTTAATTTTTTTAATATAATAATTAATAAATTGATGCTTTATTATTTGTCAGAATTGTAATTAGTTATTTCATGCCATAAATGTCTCACGCCTCTATTAAAAAATTTACTGTGCAACATTTTATACATAATACAATGAACAAACAAAATCATATGATCCAGCTTGTGGTATACACAATACAGTTAGGTTGGGTATAAACACAGAATTGTATTCATTATTAACATTATTTTTAACATTGCATAATAAATATTAGTTCTGCCAATCTGTGACACAAGAATGAGTACATTGTTCTATTATTATTAGTATTTTATATTTTATTGTTTTCAAAGAAAGTATTATAATTTTATTATTGCTGTGCATTTCATAACTGTTGCTATGCAAAATTTAAAGACAAAAATTGTTGTCATGAGATATTTATATTATCAAATATCACTATGGAGAACCATACATGACTTCCATGTTCTAAGATTTATATTTAAAATCATTTTCGAAATGAAATATTTCCATAGAAACTACTTCTTTCTACTTACTGCTTCAGCCTTAACCACAGTATAGGTCACTAATGTGGTCACTAATGTATACCACCTGACGTTATTGCACTCAATTTTCAATGATGATGGAAGTCAATGGCACTGCCGAAACATCTGGTTTTACAGAAAACATTGGTATACAGCCAAACAGGACGGGAAGGAATTTTAACAACAAACTACTACTTTGTTGCCGATAACGTAGTACATATGGGTTGCCGTCATAAAGAGAGCCAAATGTATGAACAAAATAAAAAAAAAAAATATCAAGTTTTAAGAATATTTATATTGGAATAAATGCACAATACTATACAGAACATTACAAAATGCAGAGCAGAGCTGAAATACTGCAATACAATTTTTGAAGATTTTTTATCCTGAAGTACTACATAGGAAAATGTCCAATCGGTCACACCTCTAAACACAGAGGAAAACCTCATAAAACAATGCTAGAATGATGTAATTATATGAATTAAATTAAAATTCATTGTCATTAACTGACCTCTGGTGAAATTGCTATATATTTGTTTTTATTTTTAAGGAAATTTTCAATAAAATATTAACAATTTCAGTTTGGTTGTGTTTACAAAGGCAACTTTAACAATAAACTAACCTCATACCAGGAGATATTTCCAAACACATCAGCATAGTAACAATCAGTGTTGTATAATATCACCAAAAGTGAAAATGAACAAAATTTCTCGGATTAAAAGTTGAAATTATCCGAATCGTGGCCGTGACCGAGTGGAACCTGCCGTGACTGATTGGACAAACAATGATGTGATGTCAATAAACGTATTAAATAACTATAGTAACTGTTGGAATGTATTATGCTAAATAAATTATGCAGAGATTGATCAGAATAAGTGTATTCAATTAAAGATCAAAGTTACAAATGAAGGGTATCATGACAACTGAGAGTAACGCAGTTACTCTGCTGACAGACCTCACAGGACTAAAACATTCAAATACAACAAGAACAGAGAACATACAAAATACACAGAAAATTTATTTAATTTCAACAGTAACAAAGTATATGACTAACTATAGTTATACTATAACTATAATTATTTTATAAGTATAGTTATAGTATAACTTAAGACAAAAAACTTAAATCCTTATATTTTCCTTGTTACTTATACTAAGAAAGACAAAAATACTAAAATTCAAAAATTTTAAATGAGTAAGTTCAGAAATGAAATAGTTTTGACTCATATTTTTAATAGTATTTTATATTATTTTGTAGCACATATTATTGCAAATTTGTCATACTCGAAATTATAGATATTTATAAAATAGCTTAATTTATTAACAGTTCTGAAAAAGAAATAGTAATTCGGCTAGAAATGCTTTAGAATACTATTGTTCATCCCTAAAGCATAATTGTCACAGCATTCATAAAGAACATGGAGCAACCTGTCCTATCGGTCGCGCTATGTCTCACTCGGATGCGTGACCGATAGGACAGTGACCGATTGGACATTCGGCACTTAATTTCGTGTCAACTCGCTGCCGTTGCTTGTCTCATGACTCGTTTTGAGGTTAGGCTTGCGGCTTTTCATCGCTGTTCGTTTACACAATTAAAAATTCACACATAATATTATTACTGTAAAGATATTAAAGTGACCGATAGGACACATATTAAACATACTGTAAAATAATTACCAAAACTTTTTATATTTTCTCGAAACTATTAAAGATAAACTGTAAACAACCCACATGTACCAACGAACACAATGGAACTGCCTGCTGGATATAATGCGCTCTTCTTCTTTCGAACTTTTGGCAGGAGTTTTAAATTTGTGTCACTCGGTTACGATTTTCGGAGACTTCATTATTTACATTAAAATAATAATTTTCGACAGGTTCGTGGTATATAATTTCAGCTGTATTCCATTTTATGGAAAGTGTATTATTAATTCATTATACAAATTCACAGTAAAACGTTTCATATATATATATTTTTCGTAAAAAAATTTGTATGTTCAAGGTAGGGACAGACCAATTGGACAAAACGTCATTACATAATTCGTTTTTGTTACGTTTTATTGCTTTTTCAACAGGTAAGTGGGTATAATGTTTTCAAAATAATCATTTATGAAATATATACCATTTTTAATACTAAAAATATTACAATTATTTCGTTACAAGCTTGGGACTTAAATTGTCCCTCTTTATGATGGCAGCCCATATATAAAAAATTATCCCCTCCCATTTCAACTATAATTTTCATTTATAGAAAATTACCCCCCCCTGCCGTTCACCTAGCTATTTCATCTACGTTTCTACAGTGGATTATTAAGATCTTCTTATCAGGATACTTTATTTATCAAAATAGAGTACTTTACTCTTGTTACAACAAAAAATGTTTCAGGTAAACTACCCTTTCCCCATAACCGATCTTCACCAAAATCAATAGGCCTTGAGTCATCTACAACTCAGGCACATATGTAAAAAATTATTTGATTCTGTTTGAATTTAGGGCAGTTATCGTTCGTCACAAAAAAATTTCTCTTGTAACAACATAAAATGTTGCAGGTAAACTACCCCTTTCCCTTAACCGATCTTCGCCAAAATCAACAGGCCTTGAGTTCTCTACAATGTAGGGATGTATGCAAAACATTATTTGTTTATGTTTGAATTTACGGCAGTTATCATTCGTCATAGAAAAAATTACCCTTTTTATCACATAAAACATTGCAGGTAAACTACCCCTTCCTCTTAACTGATCTTCACCAAAATAACAGGTATTGAGTACTCTACAATTCAGGGATGCATGCAAAACATTATTTGATTCTGTTTGAATGTGCGGCAGTTATCGTTCGTCACAGAAACAATTACTCTTGTTAAAACATTAAATATGGCAGGTAAACTACCCCTTTCCCTTAACCGATCTTCACCAAAATCAATAGGCCTTCAGTCCTTTACAATTCAGGAATGTATGCAAACAAATATTTGATTCTGTTCAAATGTGCGGTAGTTATCGTTCGTCATAGGAAAAATTATCGTTCGTCATAGGAAAAATTATCGTTGTTAAAACACAAAATGTTGCAGGTAAACTACCCCTTTCCCTTAACCGATCTTCACCAAAATCAACACATCTCGAGTACTTAATAATTCAGGAACATATGCAAAAACTAATTTTATTTCATTGTCTTTGAATATGCGGCAGTTATCATTTGTCATAAAAAAATTACCCTTTTAAAATGTAAAATGTTGCAGGTAAACTACCCTTTTCTCTTCACCGACCTTCACCAAAATCAACAGACCTTGAGTTCTCTATAATTCAGGACGGTATGCAAAAAGTATTTGATTCTGTTTGAATTTACGGCAGTTATCGTTCATCATAGAAAAATTTACCCTTGTTAAAACAAAATGTTGCTGGTAAACTACCCCTTTCCCTTAACCGATCTTCACCAAAAACAATATGTCTTGAGAACTCTTCAATTCAGGGCTGTATGCGAAACATTATTTGATTCTGTTTGAATTTGCGGCTGTTATCATTTGCCATAGAAAAAAAAATTACCCTTGTTAAAACATAAAACACTGCAGGTAAACTACCCCTTTCCCTTAACCGATCTTCACCAAAAACAATAAATCTTGAGAACTCTTCAATTCAGAGCTGTATGCAAAAAATTATTTGATTCTGTTTGAATTTGCGGCTGTTATCGTTTACCATAGAAAAAATCTATACAGACACACAGACACTTTTTGAAAAATGACTTTTTCATGTTTTGAGGGTAGTATAATCAGAATCTGCAATTATCTCGAACACGATTTTTTTTGCCATCACCATACTTCCATTTCCTTATGGAACATGGAAGTAAAACAATTAAGTAGATAATATTAAATAAAGAACAAATAGAGTCAAGATTTACCAAGAATCATTACACACAAAACCACAAATTTAAATTTATTTACACTAAAACGAAAATGGCTGAACTCATCAAACGATGTATAAATGTATACGTATTGTGATGTACAGGTGTCACATAGAATAACTAGTCCGAGATAGGCTTATGTTTGAAGTGGATTTATTAATGATGCATTTTTGACAATCTCCTGAGATTTTAATACAGTTTATAAAAAAAATAAATCTCTGTGTTGACCTTTGTAATACAAAATAAAAGATTTCCTTTCTATACAATGAAGTAAAGTAATATTTAACGTTCTTTTGTCTTATTTACCATAAACTCTTTACTGATATGATAATCATTCTTTTAAATTATTATTTTGTTTAATTGTGCATAAATAATACAAGTTTGCTTCCCTTTTATGTAGACTTCAGATGCTTCAGATGATGGGTTGTTCCTGGATGATCCTGGATTGTAGATTGATATACTCTGTCCAGCCGCAGGGTCGCTTTCAGGTGTGTAGTTATTTCTCATGGGCATGGTTACATACTTTCACGGCAAACTAATACTGATTACTAAATTGGTGTATTATGCTAACACCCTTTTTCCAGTCAGCTTAAAGCGTCTATATACCTAATTGGATATCTTGCACTTTCACAGAATAGCACTATTATATTTCCCGCAGCAAATCTAGCAATTTTCTAACTTGTGTGTGTGGTGATTGGGAGGTACCAAGTGGCAATTACATGTTATCGATTCCAAAGAGAGACTGATCTATCCATTAAAAGTAATTATTAACTGAATTCGCATAATCAGATTGGTTCTTAGATAACCCTTACTCATGATTTTCTACAAATAAAAGTTCTTGTCAAAGAAGGCTTCTGAACAGAACAATTCTTGTTTTAAAAACCTGAATATTTTTACGATCGAATTTATGGCCATAAACCCTTTTTACTTAAAAACATACATTTAGTCACTGATTTTTAAAATAATTACTGTCATTAATTAGGTTGAACATTCTTATTTCAAATATTCTGATATAAGTCCCATCTCAAAAATTTCCATATCACAAAAGTTATCTAAATTAACATGCTTTTTATATATATATATTCAATAAAATAATTTTGTACCCTCACACGAGCATACTACAAACATGGCTACACATCCTTACACACCATTCCACTGTACTTAACATTTTGAGTGCAATCACCTTACGAACAGTTCCACATTGTGAAAGGACCACTTTTTCGTAATACTGCTTGTTTTTAAATATGTATAAAAATTTTAAATTTTAATTTTAATGTTATCCTAAAATAAATTACTTACTTATTTTCACTATATGTTCTATAATTAACAATGTAAACTATAAGATACACTGACTGCAAAGTCAGGATCAGAATCCGTGTGTTCCTCACTGCTGTCACTTTGCTCTCTGCATATTCTAAAATTTTCTTTTTGATAAATATTCCATAATAATTCACAATAAAAAATAATTCATATTCAAAAGAAGTATTATTCCTAATAAAAAACTATTAAAAGAAGTATTATTTCTAATAAAAAACTACAAAACTCTTTAGCCTAGTATAAACGTTGTAACGTAGCAAATTTGGTAGTTACATAGAGTAAACAATTATTACGTCAAGTGACGGGAAATCATGAAAATAGTTCTAAGGACGTAAAGCAATGGAAACAAAAAGTGAGTATCTACAGATACATTATTGTAAATTTCCAACAAAGAAGAAGGAAGTGTAATATAGCATCATCGAGTACAAAAGAGAGAAAGAAAATGACCACAAGCCAATATAAAATGTTAGACACCAGACCCAATAGTTTCCAACAGTGAGGGGAAACAACAAAAATAATAAATATGTAAGATGAAAAGAAGACAATAGATTCCAACAGTGAGGGGAAACAACAAAAATAATAAATATGTAAGATGAAAAGAAGACAACAGATTCCCAACAGTGAGGGGAAACAACAAAAATCATGACTATGTGAAATGAAGAAGAGACAACTCAAGAGCAACCACAATGATGGCAAACCAACCAATCTATTTATAAATACAAATACTATGGAACAACGACTACTAGAAATGGAAATACTGAAGAAGACGTTTAAACCAAAAGAAGAAAGGAAGAAGAAGAGCAAGGAAACATGACACGAAGAGTGAAGATAGTGTATGTACAATACAAGAAATCACCATTCACCAAGTATACAAGGAACTATACTAGTGACCGGAAGAAGAATAATGATTATCAACTATGAAGAAACAGTGTTTAGCATATTTAAGAAATCACAAACAGTAATAGTGAATACTTAATGTAAGTGTGAGAACCTGTAACAAGTTAACCAATTTTAACCTAAATAAACACCACAGACAATACAAGTGAGAAGGTTTATAACAGAGGAAAATGTGTTACTTTTATAGTGGAAACATCAAAGATAAAATAGTTAAAATGCACAGACAATTAGTGTGACCAATTTAATCAAGATTGTAATCCAAAATAGATAATCATAAGACCACCAAGAGAAATGTAAGATAGAACAGTAAAATCATTGTTCATAGAAACTGATAATAAAAGCTTTGTTAAGTTTTAAAATGAAATATAACTGAATGCCACGGCAAGACAGATTTCAATATAAAGAAAGTCCAGAAAAAATAATAACAAACAAGCTAGTTTGTTAAGTATCAAACAACAAAGGTACCAGAAATTAGGTACAACACAACAAGAAATGTAATACCATTAGATTAAGAATATTTGTGTTATTGTTTAGAAAAATAGTGTAAACATGTGTATTAATCAACAATTAAACCATTGTAATAAAATACCATAATGAAGTCATAATAGTAGAAGCAAATACTGCATAAGAATATGTTGCACACTGATACATAACCCCATAGGGAGTGCACCTATAACACAAAATCATATATGTTAATTAAACCAAACAACCATCAACAATTGTTTCAGTCAAAGATTCATTATAAATAATGATGCACACTAATAAGTAATATTTTATACTGAAATACACAGCACATAAAGCAGATTAAATATGATAGCACAAAGCTAGATGAAAAGAAACCCAATATGACAAGCTAGTTAAGCAAAATACATTATTAAAACTTACACAGAGATTACTGAAAGTGTTACCAGTAGTTAGAAAAACATCTAGTACTACTATGAGAACAAATCACAATTATAATAATAATAGTTTCATAATCAAATTATTGAAAACTAACTGACTATGAATGTATAGCCAGATGTAAACAAAGACAATGTGACAAACTAGTTAAGCAAAATACATTACTAAAACTTGTCCAAGGATTACTGAAAATGTTACCAGTAGTTAGAAAAATATCTAGTAATACTATGAGGACAGATCATAAGTATAAGAATAGTAATTTTATAGACAAATTATTGAAAACTAAATGACTATGATTGTGGAATCAAATGTAAACAAACACTATGTAGCAAGTTAGTTAAGCAAAATGCACTATCCAAAATTGTTCAAAGGTAAATAAAAATGTCATCAGTAGTCAGAAGGATATCTGATACTACTATGAGAATGTATATCAAATGTAATAATAGCAATTTAGTTATTGATTTATTAAAAAATAACTGACTGCCATGTCATAACCTGATGTACACAAACCCAATACTAAGAGTTGGAAAGCTTTCAGATAGCGAAAGACTAATAAATACATTAAATTAACAAGGTACTATAGTTGTACACTATTTTCATTTGTAACATTATATACCTTATATGGTAAAATGATTGACAAAGTGACAATTTAAGGAAAAGAGAACAGAAGGTACCTGGTAAGACTATTAGTATATGAAAAACAACATTTTTCATATAACAAAGTGTAAACCGATGTAAATAAATGTATATATTATTGTTAGAATACCAAACAAATGTCATTAGATAAGAAATAATAGTGTTATAAGCGATTATAAATAATCGAATATGGACGTTTGAAGACGCCATTACCAAATATTGTTGAAATAGTAATTGCACCTATTTTCTGTATTAAACAATTGAGAAATGGACTCAAAACGTTTAATAATGAGTGTTATTGTGTAATTAGAATAAGATCTGGTGAAATAAACTTATTAATTTTAAGATTCACCATAGGAATTTGTGAAATAGTTGTAGTGAGTTAATAATGGACGGATTTTATCCTTGTTTAGACTTTATTTAAAGCCCAAGGTGTCCGCGATCTATTGCCACCAACTATTCAACGATATGACAATTAATAAAAAAGTTATAGCAATTATAAACTTTTTAATCATTTTGTGTATCAACGCTTACGTCACTATAATCTCCAACCCATATAAGAAATTGGTAAAAAATTAAAAGTTTTATTTAACCGAGGTGTTTTGAGGTGGAGAGTTCGACAATTTAAACCAATCAAATGAATTAAAACAACCAGACAAGCAAGAGACGCTAGGTGAAGCGTCCCAGTCATTATTCAGTCGTCAAAGAGTCTACCAGCATAATTCGACGGGCAAGGTCGATGAAGAAATGTATGAAGTTGTATTTAAATTGTGCGCGACACGTTCATGAGTCACGCTATACACACATAACCTATACATAACAAAGAAATAACGAGTGTACAGTGCGGAGTGAATTCAAATAATAAATACAGCCAGTGTATAATAACGGTCGTATTTTCGAGTTTTGTGTTTTATAAAAAACCAGGGAGTACTATATTTTCATTATTTAACAAATAAAACGGAAATAATAATTTCTGTTAATGAACGGAGAATTATTGTTTGGGTACTACTATAGTCAGTAGTAACGAAGTGTATTAATTATGACGAAAATTATCAGAATTAAATAAAAGAATTATCTCGCATTTATTAACTTAAAAAATAAATGATTTTACGATTTTATCGTAATTAAAGAAGTCAATATTAATTTAAATATTACAAATATGAGTGAAATGATTAATCACTCAATTGACTCATTTCGTTTGATTTGACTAATAAATAATTTTTTTTGCGAAAGATATTCTAATTAACTGATAGTTACACATCAGACGCATTATGAATAAAATATATGTGTTTAGATTATTAAGAACTCAATGAATAATTTACTTATCCACAATAACTACTTACATTTATTAGCTAACCTAGAAATAATAACGACAACTTTGTCACCTTTTCATAAGTCTGTTCTCAAGTAATATAAATCAAATGAAAGCTATCACAAGAGTTTTTTCCTATTATAGATTTTTTTCTCTTGCCAATAAATGATTTTTATAACCAACTATTAAATAATAATAGTAATTTTTAGCAGTGCAGCTCAACGCACGTGTTATTAAAGTAACTGCTGTGTCCTTATATCCAGCGTACGATAGTACGATAGTTATCGATTCTATGGTACCGACTTTTAATTTTAATATTTGTTTGTTTTTTTTGTATTAATTCTTTATTAAATATTGTTATAAAAGATAACATCTTGTATCTGGTATCATGCAACTTCCAAGAATACACGAACTTGGTAATTTAACTGTGTGAAGAGGACATAACCTCTCTAACTAAAATTATTGTATCAACCCTCAGTGTTACCAGCCTTGAGGTTAAAAGAGTTTCTTTTTAAAAATTGTTCATAATAACTATTATTTTGTAAAGATATTAGTGATTGATTGTTTATTTAAAAGAGTTAATGGCATTTCAGAAATGTTAATAAATCTCAATTATTTTTACCAGTGGAAAGAGTTTTTTGATTTCAAAATAAAATAGTTTAATTCTCATAACTAGTTCTATCAGAAGGTGGCGGCAGAATTTGAATATTCATTATAATTCAAATCACAATTAAGCCCTTATTTTATTTTATTGTGCATGTGTATCACTTAGGGTATTCAAGTAGAATATCCACATGTATGTATAAAGTGTATGTTGCAGCAGAAGCAGTCACCAAACAGAACAGTAATAACATTCACATATGGTAAGTGGGGAGGTGAACAGTGAAGTGCTAAAATACTTTTTTAAATTGAGAGATTTAAACGGGAATACCCACACAACTATTATTAATAATCAACACTACTAATAATAATTCCATTTCAAAATTTTAATATCTTATTATCTTATATCGTTGTGGATACCGGACAGTATCTACACTCATCTATCAGAATCCGTTCTATAACAGATTGGCAAGCCCAACAGTGGGACTTTAAAGGATCGAATCTACACACAATCCGAATCTGTTCAGTAAAAGATTGACGAACCCAACGCGGGGCTTTAATTGATATTACCCCGAATATCTGGTTCTATAACAGATTGGCGCCCAACGTCTGAGCGCGGATTAGGGAGAAAACAATCAGCAATTTAGGCAATTAAACCAATAATTTCCTCACCTAATTCGTCAAGAGACAGCAAGTGCATTACCAGAGCGACAAGATGTACCAAAGGTCAACTTCAAAAAAGCGAGCAGCAGAGGCAGAGAGGGAGGCTAGACTAGAAGAAAAAGAGGCAACTTCAGCAGAAGATGTTGAAGAGATTTTATTAGAAATCGAGGATAAACAACTTGAACCGGCGGAGGAGGTTCAGCAACCCGATGATGAGCCGGAAGTCATACCCCAAGAAATTCAACTTGAAGTAAGCCAACCCGAGAAACCGATGCAACTAGGAGACATGTACGTCGTAGAAATGTTAATAAGTATGAAAGCATTGATGGAAGAAGGCTAGAAAAAGATGGAATCCACAGACCAAAAGATAGAAACCATGAATAGGAAGATGGAATCCACAGATCAGAAGATAGAAACGATGAATAAGAAGCTGGACGAAGCCAGTCGATCCACTAAGGAGGAGTTAAGTAAGAACATAGAATCCCTGAAGGA
Source organism: Magicicada septendecula (assembly GCA_034769895.1). Classification (NCBI taxonomy): domain Eukaryota; kingdom Metazoa; phylum Arthropoda; class Insecta; order Hemiptera; family Cicadidae; genus Magicicada; species Magicicada septendecula. Next base: position 203,701,726 of record CM068373.1, on the reverse strand, counting down.
GGACTTGAACAGCAAAATCAATGAAACTATTAAGAAGACGGAAGAATCCATCAACCAAAGGACTGAAGAGCTGTTGGAAAGGAAAATGGAAATAATGAAGGAGAATTTATCTGCGGAGTTGGGGATTAAAATTGATCAGACCAACAAGAAAATTGACGAGATCAATGAGAAGATTAGTCGAGATATCGAATTAATGCAGAACGATAACGAGAAAATGTGGCAACAAATGGCCAACAATAGTGACAAAGTGGAAGAAGTTGCCAAAAATACAATCGAAATAGTAGAAAGGAAATTAGAAGAGAATGTAGAGGCAACAGAGGAGCGGATGGCCATATTGACAGCTGAGATTCATGAAGAAGTATCAGAAATACGGAGAGAGGGAGAAAATAATAACCAAAAGTTGATACAAACGGAAATAGATGTCAACCGCCGAATCAACGATATGGAGAAAATCCACAGCGCCCAGATAGGAGTTATAGAGCGGAAGCAAGCCGAGATGATGACAGCGCAGACTACACTGGGTGAGAGATGTGAGGAGATTTCCGTAAAGGTGGATGCCGTCAAACACCAAGTGACTAGTGACAGAGAACAATTGACAGAACGCCAGCAAAGGGAGTTTAACGATATTAGGGATGAAATGCACCGCTTACGAACACTCCCAAATATTTTATCGGGACTAACGCACCTGGAAGGTAGAGAGCAGATAGTTTTCCGGGCATACGTGAAGAATCCACTGGAATTTTTGGAGAGAGTGGAGGAAATTATAAACAGAAATAGAGAAAATAGATGGTCCATTATAAAAGGAATGCTGGATGAGTCATTCCGGAATACTTTTGACAACTGGTGGACAGCGACTCGACATGAAGTGGAGAATTACGATGCATTCAAAGTAGCATTCAAACTGAAATACTGGTCTGAGACGACCCAAAACATTATTAGGGACGACATTACTAACGGTAAATTTGACTCAAATGGCAGACAATCAATGACCACTTATTTTCTAGGTAAGATCTGCCTGGCCAGAAACTTGGAGCCAGCCATCCCGGAAGAATGTTTAGTCACCAAGTTAGCGTATCACTTCAATCAAGGAATATCACAAGGTAGGCTAAACTCCCAAATAAAGACCATCCAAGGAATGTGCGCTCTACTGGAAAGCCATGAGCGAGAAAGATACTACCAGAGGAACCGCCACGGTCCCGGACAAACGTATGATCGGGGCGGACCAGGAAATGTGAATCCCACCAACAACAGTGACAGAAACAATTATGGAAGGACATTCAACAACCCTCCACGTTTTCAGAACCAACCAGGACCACGTCAGAATGGAGGTGGCAATCATAGTGATCATGTGGACAGAGGGAATTTCAATAACCCCCGACCAAGTGGATATCAAAGGGACGGCCATTACCAATGGGGTAATAATTATTATCGACCCTACAATAATCAATCCCCAAATAACCAGCAGCGACAGGGTAATGGGAACCACAACCACAACCAGTTCCGGAGAGTGAATTACGCCCATGCTAGCAGAGGGGGAGGTAGGCGAAATTATTATCAAGGGCGAAGAAGCTTCCCGAATCACCATAGTAATTCAAACCACAGCGACCGAGAAGATCGAGAGTCGGGTTACAGGTCAACCAGAAGCGACAGTAGTGAAGGCAACAGACCAGTCACTCGAACAACCGAAACCTATCACAATGGAAACGGGCAAGGAGCCCAGGAACCAATAGCATCGACCTCAACAGACAGGCACACAAACGGTGACCTGCCTTTAAATGGGAACCGGCAGTGAAAAGCCTAACAACACCCTCACTGAACCGGACTATTGGGTCTAACATTTAGGCAACGGAATTGGCATCTAATAAAGTACATCGCAATAATTATCTCAAAAACATTAGGCAGGACCTAATGGAGGAAAAAGAAGACAGTATCAGTGACACAACTAACAGCGAGATCGCGTATATATCCGTAAAAGTCAACGGGATAAGTACCACCGCTATGGTAGACACCGGAGCGAATGTCTCGTTAATCGACAAATTAGAATTAAACCGAATACAATCGGAAAACCAAACAACAATACCAACACTACCCATCAATAATATAATACTCATTGGAGCCACTGGGCGACAAAATAAAACCATTTGACACCAAGTACAGTTGGAAGTATCGAGTAACGGAGAGACAATTCCAATGGTTTTCCTCGTAGCAAGTGGACCGCCATTTACACTACTTATCGGATGCGACATACTGCGGAAGTATACAGCCATAATCAATATGGACAAAGATACAGTATTATTGAAGGCAGATGAAGTTGAATGGACTGCAAATCTTGTAGAACATAGGAAGGCACCCCCAGAACATGTAATCTATTATATACGGGAAGGCCATGACCATAAGAAGATGTCTATCAACAAAGAAATTCGCAGCAATCCAGAAGATGTATTATGGGTAGAAAAGATTAACGAAATTAGAGCATTCCAAACAAATAACATTAACCATGTGTTGACTTATGAACAACGTGAAAACCTGATACAAATCTATAATCGATACCGACATGTGTTCTCTGATACACCTGGCAAGATAAAAAACTTTCAATGTGAATTGAAATTTAAAGATCAAACTGAGTTCAAGAGAAAGTCATATCCAATCGCTTTTTCACTTAAAGAAGCCGTTCGTGAAGAAATACAAAGATTAATTGAGAATGATATCATTGAAGTTAGCAATTCCCCGTACACTAATCCCATTGTAGCTGTACCTAAGAAAAACAGCGCAGTGAGGATTTGCTTGGATGCGAGGGAAATAAAAAAGTCCATAATTAATGACAGGACGTCGCCTGGCGAAATCAACGAGATATTAAAGAGATTTTATGGCACACGGTATTACAGTATATGGGATACTGTCTGTGGTTATTGGCAGGTGGAGTTACACCCCAATACCAGGAAATTTACAGCATTTATTTTCGAAGGCCGTAACTATCAGTTTAAAAGGTTACCCTTCGGCCTTGTGAACTCTGTGGCCATTTTTGTTAAATGCATGGATGAAATATTAGGACACAATACATTGCAATTTACGACAGTGTATGTCGATGATCTATTAATTGCATCAGATAATTGGGAAGAACACTGTAACCGGGTGGCACAAGTGCTAAATAAATTAGAAGAAAACAACATAACGCTCAAACTCGACAAATCAAAATTAATAGCCAAGGAAGTACAATTTTTGGGGTTCAACTTATCAGAAATTGGAATCACACCAGCGCAAGAAAAGATGGAAGCAATACAGCGTTTCCCGATACCGAAAAACAAAAAACAGTTACAGTCGTTCCTCGGAATTTGTAATTACTACAGAAAATTCCAGCACAACTATTCGGAATTAACGGCTCGATTTTCATCACAATTATCGTCAAAGGAAAAGTGGAAATGGGGGTCTGACCAAGACACTACCTTTGAGCTAATAAAGAAGAAATTTCTCGATACAGTAATGCTACACCATCCTAATTTTGAAAGGCAATTTTTTATGAACTGCGATGCTAGTGATCTTAGCCTTGGTTCAGTATTATATCAGGAGGACCAAGAAGGTAATCACCAAGTAATTAGTTTCACAAGTAGAACACTTAACAAATGCGAACGAAACTATCATACGACAGAGAAAGAGTTACTGAGTATAGTGTTTGCCTGTGAGAAATTTCGAACCTTCATTTTAGGATACCCTATTACGGTACGAACAGACCACAAATCTATATCTTTTCTAAAGAATTGTAGGCTAAAACATGGTAGACTAACAAGGTGGACACTGATGCTCCAGGAATATAACATCCAATGGGAATACATACCAGGGAAAAGCAACATAGCTGCAGACGTGTTGTCCCGAGTGAACTTCATAGCCCAGACATTCGAGGGAGAAAAAGAAACCATCGCCAAAGTCTACCACATATTGAAGAACAAGTCTGAATTAACCAACATACTATCTGACATAAACATTCATCAGAATAAGGATCCTAAAATCTCACAAATCATCCAACGATTGGCAGAAGATGATGAAAAAATAATACCATATTACTGTACTCACGACCGATTACTATTCACTAAAACTCAAAAATATAGTGAACAATGGAAGGTGGTCATACCGCAAACCATTGAGAAAGAACTAGCAATTGATTACCATGTGCGTTACGGTCACATGGGAGCAGTCAAAGTAGTCAAGGCACTACAGGAACATGTACACTTTAAAGACATGAACCGCAAAGTGAGAAAATATATTCAAAATTGTCATGTATGCCAGTTGGTCAAGTGTAGCAATGAAAAAAGAGAAGGGGTGATGATACCCATAACATCAACAGCAAAACTAGAAAAAGTATTTTTAGATATTTGTGGACCGTTTCCACGAAGTGGTGGAAGGCACCAATACAAATATGTAGTAATCATATTCGACCACTACACAAAGTTCACAAAACTTTATCCAATAAACCGAGCTACAACAAACAAAATACTAGACATTGTGATATCTAGATACATACCCGAAGTGGGAAGACCACTTGTAACTCTTGTCTTTTTGGTGTTATTTATTCAAATTACAACTCCCACTTACCTTTTATTTTTGATCTGGCCGGATCGTGTAGTGTAGAAATAACCCATTTCGTTCGACGAACTCTGACAGTACATAAACGAATTAGGGCCTTGAAAGAATTTAACTCTCAATTGTATGGAAGAGAAATTAATTTTTTTTTATTAATTAGAAATATTGAAATTATCAATCTTCGTGTTACATGTTGTGCAACTCTTGCACCTTACTGACTATGGCTTACCTTATCCTTTATACAGATACAAACAATTATATATTTCACACATAAACAGCCCAGCATTGCTTCACGCTCACTTACATACAGAATTTATAAAACCCTTAACATTTTTAATGATGATCACTTCTACCCCCTCACGGCGGCCACGCGGTCTTCACGCACAGTCATCGTTATACTAAATGTTTTAATGTTGATGTCCGAAAAAACGCTCGGTTGATTTCTACCGGATGGATTAATTGTCGTACCAAACTTTTTCCACTGATATTTGAATTTACTAGTAAAAATAATAGACGAACTTTTGTGTGGAGTCTACTTCGTTCCTAGCCGGCCGGCTTCAATAGTGTGACTGCCCAGTGTGTGTCTTTGAGCGGCAGGATATGCGTGGTCACGGCCACCGGGTTTTAGTCACCGTACAATGTTGATTTGCTGTTACTTATGAACTCTATGCATGGAATATAGTCATTATATTCGCCACATGTGTAGCTGATATTTGCATGTGCCACACTGATGTCACTAAAGTGGGCGGGGTTTAACAGCACTTCCTGAGGATCTGTGAAGAGACGATGAATAATTTTGCGCTCTAGCCATCTTGGGTTTTTTTGTTGCGAGCGTCCCTTGGAGCGCCTGCGTGAGTAGTTGCGCTCGTCCGTCGACACTCATGTACAGATTTCTTAGAATTTCGTGGAGGTGCGAATTCCTTGGCCGAATGACACACTACAGTAAATGCGTCTCGCCTTTGTTACACCACTGTTTCTCAACACCGTTCTCTTATAATGGAATGAATATTTGTCGTACTATGAAATTTCACAATGTTTAAATACAACTCCCGCACAAAACGAAATGAATAAAAATACCAATGCCCCATACTGTAAAAAATAAAAAGGACCCAAAATTGACCCGCTACAATACCCCCTCGATGAGAATTCTGCTGTCCACAACAGAAGAAATCTCATCGATACACCCCAAAGAGGACCGGTGAGGAACTGGTGCCAACAACCCCCTCTTGTTCTTACTCTACATGGGTACACTACCCTCCTGGCTTGGTGACTATGGACTCATCTGAACGATGTAACGTCTTTTTTACGCGTTACAAATCCAGGGAACCCCTCGTAATTAAACTCCGTTAATTAGATGGGCTGCCTACGTTGTAACAGAATTGATCACAAATAATTAATGTAACAAATTACTTACTAACTGTGTAATTGTTTACTTTGTGTAAGGAAACAGTGGCAAGGTATACAATTGATTTAAGCACTCCTCATATGTGTGTAACAAGAAGACTTCTCTTTATTTAACATTTAAAAAACATATACTGACAGATGCCATGACATTACTAATTCAATTATTAAGTTATTTGAAAGGTTTCTTTAAACTTTGAGATCAAACTTGATTTTATATAGCTATACCTCGGATCCGGGTCAACTTTCTGTATTTCTGTAATTAAGACTTTAAATTATACTCATTCCATGATATTAGCTTGCAAGACTTTCTTTTATTCAACCATTGGAAGAATGGTATCATTGCTTGAATTATATTACTCTACATTAGCATATAAACTGTTACAACGTATGAAGTTAGAATAGTTACATGAAATTCTTAGATTTAATTTATAAGTCTTTACAAAGTTAATAGTTTCTGAAAAGTCTCTTTCAAGAAGTGTTGTGTGACAAATATTAGTAACCCTCGATAGACAGGCTATCGAGTCACCTTTTAATTGGTATGCAGAAGACTCGTCCTAGGGTATCCGTCTTGGGAAACAGGAACAGCGACGTCGTCATCTCGGTCTGGCCTTCCTCTGTAAAGGGCTCCAAAAGTTCGCAGGTTGAACAATACGTCGTGTAGATATCTACGATGATCTTGTAGATTCTCGGATGTCCTGATCTGCATATTCTGTCACGTGCAGTAGAGTTTGTGGCTTCTGATAGTTCACATCTCCGGGTATGACTTTGGAATTGTTGTTATTAGTTGAAGCACGAAGTCATCTTGTGTTACACTCAAATTTCTTGTCTATTTACATGACTATATTAATTAACACATCCAGATGTTTTAAACAACTACATCTGGTACACCATCTTAAGGTGAAGCAAAATATCGTTAACATATTTTAAGCGCACAGCTCCTACGTCTATACTGTACGAAGTCACCATTGCAAGAGAGAGAAATTCTGCTCCCTTCGCCTGGTACTGGGCAAAAGTTAGTGGGACAATTTCCGCGCGAGAATATAGTTCCTAACTATATTTAAGTTAACATTTTTTATTTATACAAACTATCCCTAAACAAATATACATAATTTAAATCAGTTGTTTTAGCGACTATTTATGTCTTTAGATTTTTTTATTATTAACATTAATTTTTTTATCTTATTCTAAGTCACACAGGACTCGGAAAACATGTCGAGTCTGGAATCAACAGGACAGCGCCTGCTTACAAGCAAAGGGTTAAATACGATATTAATAACTCTTTACAATTTATCTTTTTATTAGAGCATCTTATAACTAATTAATTACTGCTTCCTCTCATACTGAGTACATACAGGTATTTTATATTAATACAGTGAGATTTAAATGGCTTAAGAGCTCGCAACCTTAATTTTTAAAAATTTTTATTTTCTTGATTATTTGTACAATTTAAATCGTCACAGACCCCGCCGCTTAAATTGCATGCTACGGTTTTTGGTTTTTTGAGTCTAACTCACAATTGGGGACTGGGATATTGAATGGGGTTAGTGTGTGTAATTTCTTTCACATAGTTGTCGTACACTTTACAACGTTGTCCACATAGTTATTACCTATAGTTACAACACAGTACACTTTATATTCTTATGAACTACCTTTTTTTTTACATGCTATTTACACTAAATATTTACACAATTAAAACACAAAACTCTTTCTTATCTCTATCACTTAATTTTACTACCGGTTTTTTTGTTTGTCTTACTCTCTCTTCTATAGAGTAACTTTCTAAATCTTTACTATTTAGAATTCTATCTTTTCTTCTGTGAGTCCTATATAACTCATGTAGTTAATGAGTGTTAGTACCCATCTAGTTAATGATTATTCATTAATGCATGCTTCGCAGAACTGGAACTCAGGTTGATCAGGCCTCGTTTCCAAACTCTACGTTTTACATTTTTTTACGTGGATTCAGAAATATAATTTTCTTTACTGCCTAGTATTCCTTTTCTTTTTTTTTAGGTTATACTATACCGTCACTTCTTCTTATACAACTTTAGTTGCGAAATATGCGTTCTCCGCACATATTTCTGAGTTGCAGGTTCGCACAGGGCTACTGTAACTGGAGTTAGGTACTTTTGGATTTGGTAAGGGCCACACCATCTGAATGATAGTTTCGAGGTGGTCTTATCAATCGCACTACTAATGGGGTGAGTCTTGTACATTACTAAGTCACCTACTTGGTACCTGACTGAGTTGCTATGATTACCTTTCTCGTGGTATCTTCTGGATTTTTCCAAGCTTGCTCTTGCGATACGATAGGTGAGTTCCGATCCGTGTTAGGCGGAGGTAAACCAGTGGTGGGGGATTGTACTGGGGAGATGTGTAATTTCATTAATGACTTCTCTATTTCGTCCATCCTGAATGAGTCGGATTTTCGTCTTAAATCGTTGATAATTGAAGGTAAGCGGCGTAGAGCTTCGTCTGCTAGCTTTTGTACATCAACGGGTATTTCTGTGAGATTCGGCCAGATCGACAAATTTTTTTATTCTCCTGGTTAAATGCTCTATTCTCTGGGTAGTCCGCAAAATTTTTGCCGGAGATTTCTCGTCTTGGAGTGTTTGAGACAATAAGTATAGTTCACTATACTTGGCATTACAAATTTCTTTCTCGCTTTCATAATCGAGTTGGCTTAGATTGTTTAATTGCACGGGCGCATCAAATCCACATTCGCGAATTGAACTTCGTAATTCCGCGACTGTTACATCAGCATGGGGTAGTCCACGCAAAAGGGCTTCGTAAGACAGCTCGTCTTTTAATAACAAATCCGGGTTAAATTGGGCCATTTTGTTCTAACTCATTAGCACTTACTTACAATTAATACTAGTATATTACACATATATTACATATACATATAATAAATTCATAAGTAATCAATTTACACAAATTAGAAAAGAACAATTTCTCTTCTAAGGGAGAGACAGAAATCACACACACATATCTTTCAATGTTAAATAGCCGATCAGCTGTTTACTGGAATGTAGGTCAGAGGGTGGCCTACATATTTAGTTAACAAAGGAGGGTTGAGCGTGTGTGACAATGGGGTGTTTGCTTTTACATATTATTGTCTACACAATGCGAGTGAATAACACCAACGACCGGTATAAACACGAGAAAAGGGGAGCGCAATCTTATGCAACACATTTATTATTATTCCGCTTAGACAACACTTTGGCTCCGTTCATTCATAAACTTTTCTCAATTAAATAATTACTTATTTTGTTCACAAGTTTTAAATCACGAACTTCTACTTAATTACTTTATTATTATTAACAAAGTTATTTTTAATCAAATTTTTTTTATAACACATACTAGTGTATGTAAGCTAGATAGTTGGACATACACTGTGCAGAATGATTCAGGAAACAACAGGTTATAGATTGTCGTAAACAAACCTGTTACAGATTGTTCGGTTGACCAAAATTGTTATGCTTGGTCACAATTCATGTATGGAAGTACTTACATCGAATTATGCAGGAAGTGCCGGTAGAAACCTGCATATAGCATTTTGCATTGTATGACGCTAATGACATTTTACTTATACATACTACCATCTACGTAACTTAATACATATTACGTTATTTAATAGTGTATTAAATATGTTTTGAACATTATATTTATTAAAGTAACTTTCTGAGTGCATATATCAATATTATATATTTAGTTATTGATCTTACAATTTATCCACGCATAGTGAATGCAATTTTGTTTGTGACACTATATACACAATTAAAACTCTTTCCTTTGTTTCCTTTATTTTTTTTGAATGACGCAATTTTGTTTGATTAAAACACCTTTATAAAATTTAGCATAGTGGCACTCTTTTGTGACACTCTGTAAACAATTACCCTTTTATTTTTTTACAAGTAAGCAGAGTGGCGCATTTCTGTAACGTCTTTTTTACGCGTTACAAATCCAGGGAACCCCTCGTAATTAAACTCCGTTAATTAGATGGGCTGCCTACGTTGTAACAGAATTGATCACAAATAATTAATGTAACAAATTACTTACTAACTGTGTAATTGTTTACTTTGTGTAAGGAAACAGTGGCAAGGTATACAATTGATTTAAGCACTCCTCATATGTGTGTAACAAGAAGACTTCTCTTTATTTAACATTTAAAAAACATATACTGACAGATGCCATGACATTACTAATTCAATTATTAAGTTATTTGAAAGGTTTCTTTAAACTTTGAGATCAAACTTGATTTTATATAGCTATACCTCGGATCCGGGTCAACTTTCTGTATTTCTGTAATTAAGACTTTAAATTATACTCATTCCATGATATTAGCTTGCAAGACTTTCTTTTATTCAACCATTGGAAGAATGGTATCATTGCTTGAATTATATTACTCTACATTAGCATATAAACTGTTACAACGTATGAAGTTAGAATAGTTACATGAAATTCTTAGATTTAATTTATAAGTCTTTACAAAGTTAATAGTTTCTGAAAAGTCTCTTTCAAGAAGTGTTGTGTGACAAATATTAGTAACCCTCGATAGACAGGCTATCGAGTCACCTTTTAATTGGTATGCAGAAGACTCGTCCTAGGGTATCCGTCTTGGGAAACAGGAACAGCGACGTCGTCATCTCGGTCTGGCCTTCCTCTGTAAAGGGCTCCAAAAGTTCGCAGGTTGAACAATACGTCGTGTAGATATCTACGATGATCTTGTAGATTCTCGGATGTCCTGATCTGCATATTCTGTCACGTGCAGTAGAGTTTGTGGCTTCTGATAGTTCACATCTCCGGGTATGACTTTGGAATTGTTGTTATTAGTTGAAGCACGAAGTCATCTTGTGTTACACTCAAATTTCTTGTCTATTTACATGACTATATTAATTAACACATCCAGATGTTTTAAACAACTACATCTGGTACACCATCTTAAGGTGAAGCAAAATATCGTTAACATATTTTAAGCGCACAGCTCCTACGTCTATACTGTACGAAGTCACCATTGCAAGAGAGAGAAATTCCGCTCCCTTCGCCTGGTACTGGGCAAAAGTTAGTGGGACAATTTCCGCGCAAGAATATAGTTCCTAACTATATTTAAGTTAACATTTTTTATTTATACAAACTATCCCTAAACAAATATACATAATTTAAATCAGTTGTTTTAGCGACTATTTATGTCTTCAGATTTTTTTATTATTAACATTAATTTTTTTATCTTATTCTAAGTCACACAGGACTCGGAAAACATGTCGAGTCTGGAATCAACAGGACAGCGCCTGCTTACAAGCAAAGGGTTAAATACGATATTAATAACTCTTTACAATTTATCTTTTTATTAGAGCATCTTATAACTAATTAATTACTGCTTCCTCTCATACTGAGTACATACAGGTATTTTATATTAATACAGTGAGATTTAAATGGCTTAAGAGCTCGCAACCTTAATTTTTAAAAATTTTTATTTTCTTGATTATTTGTACAATTTAAATCGTCACAACGAGATCACTGGACTTCTCCGTAAGAGATCCCAACACCGAGAAATCGAACAGCTAAGTACCACAGCGCACCTCACCTTCTAACATGCTACCCCCAAAATCCTCAATCCCAGGCTCAAATTATGCCAGATCCTCCACCGATGTGGTTCCCCTTTTATGCAAGCTGGGCTGCCTTTAGCAGATACTGGGCTCACACACACTCACATTACATGTTGACATAACACATTGTAAAATTGAAAAAATCTTTTAAGATTTATGAAAAATTTAAAAAAATTCAAAATAATATTTTATCAAAAAAATTCTCTTCCTTTTTTTCTGTTTTTTACTTAAAATGCATTAATTTACCTTTCTCCTAATCAAAACATATACTTACTCTAACATATAAATACTTAGATTCTAACAATACAAAGCAATACAAAATAAATCAATAAAATACACATGTTAAGTACACACATAATAAAATAATCATTACTCAAAATGTTCATTAACTGGCAGGCAGAAACCCAGATTTTTTTTTTCTCAAAAATTAAAAATTTCCAAAAAAATTTTAAAATAAAAAAATATATTTAAATTTATGAAATTGCTTCTTTTTATATTTACACATTATTTAAAATTTGGTTTAAACTTGATTAAACAAACAAATTAACTTGATTTCCAACTGTACAAGCTTAGTGGGTATATGACCTCATCAGCTGATCGAAACTAGGTCAAGTTCCAGACCCTTGACCTACATATGCTATGTATACTTTCTATCTGAAAATACATTTAATATCTTTAACTATCTGATTGGAAAAGCAAAACAATAAAATAAAATATTTAAAACAAACACAATATTAATATAAATAATAAACAAGTTAACATTCAAATTATTTAAAATAAACACCATAATTTTATATTATCAAATTCTCTCAAAGTTTTGTCACTGGTTTAAAAAATAAAAATTTTATATTCTTTATCATAAATCTCTCTCTTTAACAAACTGGTTCTACATTACTGTGGGTGATGTAAATTATTTATCCTCCTTTAATTTACTCTTTGATCTGTATACATATGTCATCTTTCTCCCCCTGACTCTAACCACTAACAACTTCAACTACCATGACACCCATCTCTATTTAAAATATCTATCCCAAAACACTCTAAACCCCAACTCATCATGAAACTCAAATAGCTACCTTCTCTCTAAAAATACTCTCTAACCCTTTGTACATAGGATATGTGTTTCCCCGCCCCCAAAAAACTCAATTCCCTTATTTGGCGGCCTGGATTCTACCTAAGGCGGCCCCTCCTCACTAAAATCGATACCAATTCCCGTCCCAACATATCATTAAGTTGCGAACTCCTACATTACACTACCCTCTAATACAAAATTGCCATCCCCAAAAATCTCAATCTCAATACCTTACTACCAATACAACAAAATAACAACATCAATTATACAATGTATCACTCAAAAACTCTACTATTATTCTCCATCACTACTGTGTCGACATCAATATTTCACAAAACTACATTACTTCAAAACAATATTACATTATGTCATCTCTACTATTTCAGCTTCACTTAGAATTCAATTTTGGACAGATCTATATGTCCCATAAAACATTTATCACCCAAAACTATGTTTTGTTAACTTGCATAAATTATTACTTCATTTCTCCTTTAATCAAATTATTTTTCCCATTACTTTAAAACATCTGTAATACATCAAACATTACATTAAACATCAATTACTTAAAACATTTATAACTAATATACCAGTGACATGTTATTGCTGATCAGCTGATATCCTAACATAATGAAAACACATCTCAAATTTGAACAGATTACATGGAACATACATATTTATTTATCATTACTCCTCACCTTCTTGTTTCCCATTTCTCTGATTCTGATAATTCATATTGACTGCCTGCCAGACGATTTAATTATTGGCTTAATTTAAAATATACACACATAATGAAAACACGTATTATTATCAACACCTATATCTAGCGTACAACAATAAAATAATACATTTAAAATTATAGTATGAACACCTAATATTAAGAGTCTGAGCATATAATTATTTGAACAGAGCACAAGCATTTTTGATTGGATCCAAATTTGAATTAAACAAAAAAAATGTTTTATGTGGTAAAATTTAAATTCGTGGCTCATCCGAGCCACCTCCCAGCCACACACACTATTTCAAATTATGGAGGACTGTGTCGCCCTTGCGCTTCGGCAAAGACTGTATATTTTGGAGCAGGTTTTACCTCTCCGTGTCTTTGCTTCCGCTATTACATTTAAACGTTGTCGAATATCAACATATTCTCGTTACATAATGACACACCCTTAATGCGGGTCTACCACCTGTCTTGCTACCCCCAAGCGGGCAGAGTGGCAGCCGCTGTTTCATAGTTTCCGGAGGTTTCCCCTAATTGTCTCCCCCCATTGAATTTCTAAAATATACCAATTTCAAGTCAGCTATGGTCAAGGGACTTGATATGACCATAGCTGGCCGCTAGCCAAATCCACAATTAGTGCTGGTAAGGCAGTAATCGCCCGAAAAGTCGGGGAAATCTAACTTGCATTTCACTGCCTGTTACAATCATTACTACTATGTGCGACACGGTCGTTTAGCAGTGTGTAAACTTTATTTTAGACTAAAAAGGTGTGCCGCACATTTTCGCCATTTTCGCCTCCGGTGGAGGTAACACTCACTGTTACCCCCAACCCATTCCGCTATCTGCGAGAGCACAGGCCACCCCCGCAATAGCAACTTACTAACTAATTAATTAAAAAATTTTATATACATTATATAAATATAATCATTTCATCACTAATCATTTGACTCATTCATACCTTTATACCATTGGACTTTCTTAAAATTTTCAAAATTTATTATTAATAATCATTATATATCACCTTTCGTTTATTATTAAAATTTTTTAATTATCATACTTTTTAAACACAATTATTTCAAATAAACATCTTATTACTGAATTAGAATCTCAATTACACCTGTAAACATTTTTTATTATACATGATTATAAAATTTTCATACTTACAATCCATTTAACACGATATACACACAAAACATAATCACCATATTACAATACTTTTCACCTCACCTCTGTAACATTTAACACAAAATTTTAGTTTACATTAAATAATTTATCATTCATTACCAAATTTCCCACTCTCATAAAATAAATTAAATTCACTAAAAAATTTAATTAATTAATATTTAAATAAGCAATCAAAATATTTAACATGTATCAAATTGTTTTAATTACATTAATTACCAAAAATATAAATTATATAGTTATCGAAACAATTACAATTAATCAATTACTGTTTTCACAATTAATTCTGATATTTAGTGAACTTCCAAATATTTCCATATTATTATTACAACAATCATCTTACGTACACACATTATTTACTTAACATTCCACAATGCACACAAATAAATTCACTATTTTTTATTTACAAACTCTTGTTATTAATTGTTCAGTTTTTTCCACACTTCATTTGTCCAAATTTGCCATGTCAAGAACCATTAAAACATAATGTTTATACTGTCTTTTATTGTTTTAATAGTTTATCCTCCATCGTTCCAGATTAACCTTGGTTTTACATAGCATCGTTCAATTGTATTACCACACAAATGACTGTTGGGTGTGTTGTAACCATACAAACTAAACTCATTAATCATACCAAAATACTCATTACACCAGTCTACATTAGGTATTTTTGTTAAGTCTCCGTCATTAAATTCATTCACTATCGGGTTAATCATTTTTATTAAATCATTGTAATCATTATCCTTCACATATACTTCTAAACTTTCCTTCCATTCATCATACTTTCTATTTAAGTTATATAATTCTGTTACTTTCTCCACATACACTTCTCTGTTTAACTCTCTCTCATCACAATACCAAATCACACTTTCAACATCATTATTACAGACAGAGGGTACAAATTCAATTAAACCTTTCCTGACTTCTCCAGGAAAAACAAAAAACTTCAAAAAACAATTATTTGTAGCACACTTGTCTACACAATATATACGTGAAGGTCTTCCTTCACCCCCCATTCTACCTCGTAAAAAATTTACCCCCTGTTTGATACCCATAATATAACTCTCTTTCCACTCTCTCTCCAACTCATTAACACACATTAACATCTCATAATCATATTCTACAAACTCCTCAGTACTCTCAGATATTACATTATTACTCTCATTATTTTCAACAACATCCTTATTTATTAATTCTTTACCCAGTACAACATTGCCATTACAACTTTCGTTTGTATTATTCTTACTCTGTTCTACTTTATTCAAACTATTTCTTGTCATTTCATCGGCATTTTCAAGACATACATTCTTGTCTTGTATATTATTTATCAACTCATCAAATTTTACATTTATATTCTGCTGCAATTGAACATTCTGGTCTTTAATTTCTTTAAAATTAATCTCGTTTTGAATATTCTGCTGTTCGCATTTTATTTTCTGTTCATTAAAATCATTAGTTAATTGGTCTAATTTATTGTTAAAATCACTTTTCATCTTATTTAAAATTATTTCATTGTTATCAAAGCATTTATCATTATCATCAAAACGACTATTTATTTCATTGAATTTGGTCTCAAAATTACTATTCATTCTCTCGAATTGACTGAGCATAACACTCATTATATCTGTTTCCTCTGATTGTTTATTTTTTTTTAGTTGAAACTGGGGTCAACTGAACCCCAGAGTCAACATCTGTTTCGTTTACTTGTGGTTGAAACGCAATCGGGGTTGAATGAACGATTACATTACTGCCGCCAGCTGTTTCTGTAACAGCGCCCGGCTCCCCCCTCAGCATACCACTTTCATCCAGCGATTGCGACTCAAGGCCACTTTCACTCATAATTGAATTTATTACGCTACTTTTCTCTGTTTTTTCAGACATTTTTACTTAATCTATTTTTTCTTATGTAACAACTGTCAATTAGTGATTTTATTTCAAAACTGATGTTTTAACATATACAAAATCAATTTGCTTTCGCAACCATATTTCGCCATGTACCGTCAGATGTAGGTCTGCGTAATATAAACCCTTTTCAGTTATATCACATCCTGGAATTTCACGGCACCAATTGTAACTCTTGTCTTTTTGGTGTTATTTATTCAAATTACAACTCCCACTTACCTTTTATTTTTGATCTGGCCGGATCGTGTAGTGTAGAAATAACCCATTTCGTTCGACGAACTCTGACAGTACATAAACGAATTAGGGCCTTGAAAGAATTTAACTCTCAATTGTATGGAAGAGAAATTAATTTTTTTTTTATTAATTAGAAATATTGAAATTATCAATCTTCGTGTTACATGTTGTGCAACTCTTGCACCTTACTGACTATGGCTTACCTTATCCTTTATACAGATACAAACAATTATATATTTCACACATAAACAGCCCAGCATTGCTTCACGCTCACTTACATACAGAATTTATAAAACCCTTAACATTTTTAATGATGATCACTTCTACCCCCTCACGGCGGCCACGCGGTCTTCACGCACAGTCATCGTTATACTAAATGTTTTAATGTTGATGTCCGAAAAAACGCTCGGTTGATTTCTACCGGATGGATTAATTGTCGTACCAAACTTTTTCCACTGATATTTGAATTTACTAGTAAAAATAATAGACGAACTTTTGTGTGGAGTCTACTTCGTTCCTAGCCGGCCGGCTTCAATAGTGTGACTGCCCAGTGTGTGTCTTTGAGCGGCAGGATATGCGTGGTCACGGCCACCGGGTTTTAGTCACCGTACAATGTTGATTTGCTGTTACTTATGAACTCTATGCATGGAATATAGTCATTATATTCGCCACAGGTGTAGCTGATATTTGCATGTGCCACACTGATGTCACTACAGTGGGCGGGGTTTAACAGCACTTCCTGAGGATCTATGAAGAGACGATGAATAATTTTGCGCTCTAGCCATCTTGGGTTTTTTTGTTGCGAGCGTCCCTTGGAGCGCCTGCGTGAGTAGTTGCGCTCGTGCGTCGACACACATGTACAGATTTCTTAGAATTTCGTGGAGGTGCGAATTCCTTGGCCGAATGACACACTACAGTAAATGCGTCTCGCCTTTGTTACACCACTGTTTCTCAACACCGTTCTCTTATAATGGAATGAATATTTGTCGTACTATGAAATTTCACAATGTTTAAATACAACTCCCGCACAAAACGAAATGAATAAAAATACCAATGCCCCATACTGTAAAAAATAAAAAGGACCCAAAATTGACCCGCTACACACTATCAGTAATTACAGATCATGGAACGCAATTCCGAGGACGAAAATGGCGGGAAACTCTAATCCATCAGGGCATAAAGACATACAAAACGTCTGTGTATCACCCCAACAGCAACCCTGCTGAGAGAGTTGAGAGAAGTAGGAAGGATCTTAAGAACCTACTGTCACAGCCAGCAGAGGAAATGGGAGGAATATCTATCCCCGGCTGAAGACTTCCTGAACTTAGCTTATCATCAATCAACAGATGAGACACCCTATATGGCTATGTATGAGCGAAGACCACCCCGGGAAATTACTGACATTATAAAATTTCCTCCAGAGAGTGAATTTAGATTCAATAAGACCAAGTTTTACAATAACGCAATTGAACGAGCTGACAAACTTAGGCTCAAATACCAGAAATCGCAACGTAAAATCATAAAGTACGAAGTGGGAGACAAAGTACTCATAAAAAACCGAGAACTACCAAGCACAATTGAAGGTATTGCGAAAAAACTGCTACTGCTATTCACAGGCCCATATACTGTAACCAAAAACAACCTGAATAACACTTATGAATTACAAGACCCAATAACTAAGAAAATAAAGGGCACATACAGCCAAGCTTCAATGAAACGGTATATCGAAGATTAAATTATAAGATAAAAGTGAAAAATTGCGATGAAAATTATTTGTTACTGATATTAAGTGAAAAATGGAAATATAATTGTGAAAATAAATATTAACTATATGAAGGAAACGTGACATATTGCGATGAAGATTATTGATTATTAAGTGAAAAGTGAAAATATAATTGTTAGAATAAATGTTGACTATATGAAGAAAGGATGAAATATTGCTATGAAGATTAATTGTTATTTATATTAAATAGGAAGGGAATTGAACGTATAGTAACTATGAAAATGAACGTTAACTATATTGTAATTTTGTAATGTAAAAACATGTTCCAAAGAAGTTATGTAAAGGATAAAGAAAATTGTATTTACAAATAATACTACAAGAAAAATAATACTATACGAGACTGACAACTTCCATCTTTGGCACAATATAATTCCTAGAGCCAAGTCAACAAGTAAAATACCATCCTACCCATACTACCAAAGAAAGAAAAAATAATACTATACGAGATCGACACCCTACAACCATGGCACAAATATATGTATAACACAATATAATTCCTAGAGCCAAGTCAACAAGTGAAATACCATCCTACCTGTACTACCAAAGAAAGAAAAAATAATACTATACGAGAAAGACAACTTCCATCTTTGGCACAAATTAATTCCTAGAGCCAAGTCAACAAGTAAAAACACCATCCTACCCGTACTACCAAAGAAAGAAAAAATAATACTATACAAGACGGACACCCAAGATCTATGGCATAACTATACATAAATATATAATTCCTAGAGCCAAGTCAACAAGTAAAATACCATCCTACCCATACTACCAAAGAAAGAAAAAATAATACTATACGAGATCGACACCCTACAACCATGGCACAAATATATGTATAACACAATATAATTCCTAGAGCCAAGTCAACAAGTGAAATACCATCCTACCTGTACTACCAAAGAAAGAAAAAATAATACTATACGAGAAAGACAACTTCCATCTTTGGCACAAATTAATTCCTAGAGCCAAGTCAACAAGTAAAAACACCATCCTACCCGTACTACCAAAGAAAGAAAAAATAATACTATACGAGACGGACACCCAAGATCTATGGCATAACTATATATAAATATATAATTCCTAGAGCCAAGTCAACAAGTAAAAACAACAACATACCCGTACTGATAAAAGAGGAGACAGTGAACTAGATGATATATGAAAGAAGAAGAAGAAAATAAAAAGTTGGAGGAACAAAAACGAATAAGTATCATTAATGTAGATAAGAGATAACACACAACCATAGTGTTTTCTAGTGTTTTTTACTAGAAGAGAGCCTATACCAAATGGACTATATCTCAATTGAAACCATGAGAAAATATATTCATGAATCGTATCCAGAAAAGTAAACCCCGAAAACAAAGAAGATTATGAAATGATGTTTAATGTAATACAAATAGAAGAGATTAATTGATGACGAAGAAGAATAAAAAATAATATATTAACGAAGATGATCATGAGAGTATACCAGTGATGAAATGTAAAACAAACTATCCCTGTAATATGTGAAGAATTTAGTTGAGTTGAATCAAGAAGAAGAGAGTATAACAATGTATAAACCGCAGATGCGTGAGATAATCCCAAGGATATTTATTATTTGTCGAAAGAACGACCACTTTATGTTTTTTGATTATTTGAGATGAATTGACTGATGAATAATGCCAGCAATCATTTATTATTATTGATGGAGATGATGTGCCTCCGTATTTATTGATGTTAGTATGGCCAGTGGAGTTGTATGCCAAAGTGAGCCGCTCTGAACTGCCCCAGCTTAACTTATGTTAGGGAATTAGGGAACTAAATAAACAAGGGAGATAATTACATAGAAGAGAAATAATTATGATTCAAATAGAAGAAAGTGAAGGGATATATAAAAAAGCATATGAGTCGACATGGAACGTACAACAATTGATGAATGCTTCAATAAAAGAATAAAAAACAATATAAGTATACTGATTCAGAATTAATCAATTCTTATAGGAAGGCATATGTAACGTACCAAATTTGGTAGTTACATAAAGTAAACAATTATTACGTCAAGTGACGGGAAATCATGAAAATAGTTCTAAGGACGTAAAGCAATGGAAACAAAAAGTGAGTGTCTACACATACATTATTGTAAATTTCCAACAAAGAAGAAGGAAGTGTAATATAGCATCATCGAGTACAAAAGAGAGAAAGAAAATGACCACAAGCCAATATAATATGTTAGACACCAGACCCAATAGTTTCCAACAGTGAGGGGAAACAACAAAAATAATAAATATGTAAGATGAAAAGAAGACAATAGATTCCAACAGTGAGGGGAAACAACAAAAATAATAAATATGAAAGATGAAAAGAAGACAACAGATTCCCAACAGTGAGGGGAAACAACAAAAATCATGACTATGTGAAATGAAGAAGAGACAACTCAAGAGCAACCACAATGATGGCAAACCAACCAATCTATTTATAAATACAAATACTATGGAACAACGACTACTAGAAATGGAAATATTGAAGAAGACGTTTAAACCAAAAGAAGAAAGGAAGAAGAAGAGCAAGGAAACATGACACGAAGAGTGAAGATAGTGTATGTACAATACAAGAAATCACCATTCACCAAGTATACAAGGAACTATACTAGTGACCGGAAGAAGAATAACGATTATCAACTATGAAGAAACAGTGTTTAGCATATTTAAGAAATCACAAACAGTAATAGTGAATACTTAATGTAAGTGTGAGAACCTGTAACAAGTTAACCAATTTTAACCTAAATAAACACCACAGACAATACAAGTGAGAAGGTTTATAACAGAGGAAAATGTGTTACTTTTATAGTGGAAACATCAAAGATTAAATAGTTAAAATGCACAGACAATTAGTGTGACCAATTTAATCAAGATTGTAATCCAAAATAGATAATCATAAGACCACCAAGAGAAATGTAAGATAGAACAGTAAAATCATTGTTCATAGAAACTGATAATAAAAGCTTTGTTAAGTTTTAAAATGAAATATAACTGAATGCCACGGCAAGACAGATTACAATATAAAGAAAGTCCAGAAAAAATAATAACAAACAAGCTAGTTTGTTAAGTATCAAACAACAAAGGTACCAGAAATTAGGTACAACACAACAAGAAATGTAATACCATTAGATTAAGAATATTTGTGTTATTGTTTAGAAAAATAGTGTAAACATGTGTATTAATCAACAATTAAACCATTGTAATAAAATACCATAATGAAGTCATAATAGTAGAAGCAAATACTGCATAATAATATGTTGCACATTGATACATAACCCCATAGGGAGTGCACCTATAACACAAAATCATATATGTTAATTAAACCAAACAACCATCAACAATTGTTTCAGTCAAAGATTCATTATAAATAATGATGCACACTAATAAGTAATATTTTATACTGAAATACACAGCACATAAAGCAGATTAAATATGATAGCACAAAGCTAGATGAAAAGAAACCCAATATGACAAGCTAGTTAAGCAAAATACATTATTAAAACTTACACAGAGATTACTGAAAGTGTTACCAGTAGTTAGAAAAACATCTAGTACTACTATGAGAACAGATCACAATTATAATAATAATAGTTTCATAATCAAATTATTGAAAACTAACTGACTATGAATGTATAGCCAGTTGTAAACAAAGACAATGTGACAAACTAGTTAAGCAAAATACATTATTAAAACTTGTCCAAGGATTACTGAAAATGTTACCAGTAGTTAGAAAAATATCTAGTAATACTATGAGGACAGATCATAAGTATAAGAATAGTAATTTTTATAGACAAATTATTGAAAACTAAATGACTATGATTGTGGAATCAAATGTAAACAAACACTATGTAGCAAGTTAGTTAAGCAAAATGCACTATCCAAACTTGTTCAAAGGTAAATAAAAATGTTATCAGTAGTCAGAAGGATATCTGATACTACTATGAGAATGTATATCAAATGTAATAATAGCAATTTAGTTATTGATTTATTAAAAAATAACTGACTGCCATGTCATAACCTGATGTAAACAAACCCAATACTAAGAGTTGGAAAGCTTTCAGATAGCGAAAGACTAATAAATACATTAAATTAACAAGGTACTATAGTTGTACACTATTTTCATTTGTAACATTATATACCTTATATGGTAAAATGATTGACAAAGTGACAATTTAAGGAAAAGAGAACAGAAGGTATCTGGATAAGACTATTAGTATATGAAAAACAACATTTTTCATATAACAAAGTGTAAACCGATGTAAATAAATGTATATATTATTGTTAGAATACCAAACAAATGTCATTAGATAAGAAATAATAGTGTTATAAGCGATTATAAATAATCGAATATGGATGTTTGAAGACGCCATTACCAAATATTGTTGAAATAGTAATTGCACCTATTTTCTGTATTAAACAATTGAGAAATGGACTCAAAACGTTTAATAAGGAGTGTTATTGTGTAATTAGAATAAGATCTGGTGAAATAAACTTATTAATTTTAAGATTCACCATAGGAATTTGTGAAATAGTTGTAGTGAGTTAATAATGGACGGATTTTATCCTTGTTTAGACTTTATTTAAAGCCCAAGGTGTCCGCGATCTATTGCCACCAACTATTCAACGATATGACAATTAATAAAAAAGTTATAGCAATTATAAACTTTTTAATCATTTTGTGTATCAACGCTTACGTCACTATAATCTCCAACCCATATAAGAAATTGGTAAAAAATTAAAAGTTTTATTTAACCGAGGTGTTTTGGGGTGGAGAGTTCGACAATTTAAACCAATCAAATGAATTAAAACAACCAGACAAGCAAGAGACGCTAGGTGAAGCGTCCCAGTCATCATTCAGTCGTCAAAGAGTCTACCAGCATAATTCGACGGGCAAGGTCGATGAAGAAATGTATGAAGTTGTATTTAAATTGTGCGCGACACGTTCATGAGTCACGCTATACACACATAACATATACATAACAAAGAAATAACGAGTGTACAGTGCGGAGTGAATTCAAATAATAAATACGGCCAGTGTATAATAACGGTCGTATTTTCGAGTGTTGCGTTTTATAAAAAACCAGGGAGTACTATATTTTCATTATTTAACAAATAAAACGGAAATAATAATTTCTGTTAATGAACGGAGAATTATTGTTTGGGTACTACTATAGTCAGTAGTAACGAAGTGTATTAATTATGACGAAAATTATCAGAATTAAATAAAAGAATTATCTCGCATTTATTAACTTAAAAAATAAATGATTTTACGATTTTATCGTAATTAAAGAAGTCAATATTAATTTAAATATTACAAATATGAGTGAAATGATTAATCGCTCAATTGACTCATTTCGTTTGATTTGACTAATAAATAATTTTTTTTGCGAAAGATATTCTAATTAACTGATAGTTACACATCAGACGCATTATGAATAAAATATATGTGTTTAGATTATTAAGAACTCAATGAATAATTTACTTATCCATAATAACTACTTACATTTATTAGCTAACCTAGAAATAATAACGACAACTTTGTCACCTTTTCATAAGTCTGTTCTCAAGTAATATAAATCAAATGAAAGCTATCACAAGAGTTTTTTCCTATTATAGATTTTTTTCTCTTGCCAATAAATGATTTTTATAACCAACTATTAAATAATAATAGTAATTTTTAGCAGTGCAGCTCAACACACGTGTTATTAAAGTAACTGCTGTGTCCTTATATCCAGCGTACGATAGTACGATAGTTATCGATTCTATGGTACCGACTTTTAATTTTAATATTTGTTTGTTTTTTTTGTATTAATTCTTTATTAAATATTGTTATAAAAGATAACATCTTGTATCTGGTATCATGCAACTTCCAAGAATACACGAACTTGGTAATTTAACTGTGTGAAGAGGACATAACCTCTCTAACTAAAATTATTGTATCAACCCTCAGTGTTACCAGCCTTGAGGTTAAAAGAGTTTCTTTTTAAAAATTGTTCATAATAACTATTATTTTGTAAAGATATTAGTGACTGATTGTTTATTTAAAAGAGTTAATGGCATTTCAGAACTGTTAATAAATCTCAATTATTTTTACCAGTGGAAAGAGTTTTTTGATTTCAAAATAAAATAGTTTAATTCTCATCCTAGTTCTATCAGAAGGTGGCGGCAGAATTTGAATATTCATTATAATTCAAATCACAATTAAGCCCTTATTTTATTTTATTGTGCATGTGTATCACTTAGGGTATTCAAGTAGAATATCCACATGTATGTATAAAGTGTATGTTGCAGCAGAAGCAGTCACCAAACAGAACAGTAATAACATTCACATATGGTAAGTGGGGAGGTGAACAGTGAAGTGCTAAAATACTTTTTTAAATTGAGAGATTTAAACGGGAATACCCACACAACTATTATTAATAATCAACACTACTAATAATAATTCCATTTCAAAATTTTAATATCTTATTATCTTATATCGTTGTGGATACCGGACAGTATCTACACTCATCTATCAGAATCCGTTCTATAACAGATTGGCAAGCCCAACAGTGGGACTTTAAAGGATCGAATCTACACACAATCCGAATCTGTTCAGTAAAAGATTGACGAACCCAACGCGGGGCTTTAATTGATATTACCCCGAATATCTGGCTCTATAACAACGTAAATGACACAACAAAGCTAACCAAACATCACATGAGTTACAGTATTTCCCTTCATTGTGGATACAGAAGGTTTTCCTGATTTAAGATTTATTAATTTTTTTATTCTCCCACCTTGGTTTATGTTCATTATCTTTTGTGTATTATTTAGGTGCATTATCCTACTGGTACCTGGACTTTGACCCTTGTTCATGAGGTCTTCCCACTGAGACAATAATACCTGATCTTCCAATCGGCTTATACCTCTTCCAACCACCACAACACTGATGTTCTGATTGACAAGATAGGCCAATTTGTGCATAAGTTCACCTTCATTAAGTTGTGGATGCTGATATTTCACTTTGCCACCTGTTGTATTACATACATATTGGTTCTTCCGCTTGTCTCCCATATACGTACTTACTGAACTCAAAGTGATTACATACTGTAGCGTGTCAAATTTGGGAGTCTTATTTTTCTTTCAGTATGGGGTAATTATATTTTTATTTCCTTTCAATTTGGTCGGACTTGTAAAAAAGGAATTATGAAAATTATTGTGTAACGAAATTCACTCCATTGCAACAAAACGCATGGCAACGTTATTTCCATTGTGTAACAGAACAGTGTTGAGAAACAGTGAAACAAAGCAGTAAGACGCAGGTGTTATTGTGTAACGCGACGAGCGAAGCATTTACCCCCTTCAAACTTCTCAGAAATCTGTACATGTGTTTTGACGCCCGTACTCAACCCAGCCGGGCGGGGCTCTGGAGTGACGCCGTGAAAAACACCAAAGTTGAGGCAAACATGGTGATGGGACGAAAGTTAGTAGCTCCAAGTGACCGGCTACAGGAAACGCAGTTAAACCACGCCTACTGCTAGTGACGTTAATATCAAATATGCCAATATCGTCCTCTGGTACCACAAATATACCAGCTATAGTCCCTGCATAAAATGGTTATGCCACCACAATTAAGCACAAACTGCGACTAAAACCTGATGGCCGTGACTGCTCATTTCCCGCGACTCAACGAAGCACATGCCCCAGTTCGTCACTGATCGTGTCGACGCAGACGCAGAGCCGAGTGGGCTCTACAAAATTTCATAAGTTTTAATATCAAGAGTAAATTCAATTTCAACTAAAATGTGTCAGTGGTAGTAGTGAACATGCGAGAACCCTGAAATCAGTTTTATGTGATGGCGACACAGTTATTTATGGAATAAAACGAGCTCGAATGGTTACCGCGTGCCGGCGGGGGTTATTATTTTAAATGTTAAGGGCATTGTAATTTTTTGTGTGTGTCTGTGAGAGTGGGTAAAAATTGCAGGCTGGGCTCTGTCTGCGTCTATATTGATATGTAACAAGTAAGGTAAGATCATAGGTTAAGTTAACTCGTAGCAGATGACAAAGCGAAAAAATGTAATTTAATCTGTAAAACCATGAACAACAAATTTTGGACAAAATTTTAAATGATGCTAAAGAATTAAATCATCAATTCTCTTCATGCAAATAATGTGTAGAATCAGTTATTTATATGACCCTAACACGTGTTTGTATCCAGCGTACATGTGATCGAATCCCTGGAACCGAGTCTTTGCAGGTAGGTGGGAGATTTATTATTATAATTTGATAATTAAATATTTTAACCCGATTAGAGTATCACAATTGGCGCCACGGAACAGGCACGAATTATAATTATATTTAATTAAAATTCCACATCTACAAAGATACAAACATGTTTTAGGTTAGCATAGCAAAATAACGTTACATTACAAAATTTAATTAATTACAGTATTTACGTAATTAATTTATTCAACCAATTTATTTAATTCAATTTAACCAATAATACAAAATGTCAGATAACGAAAATAACGTAAATGAAACGATGAGTGTCGAAGTTTTTGACGAGTCAGATATAAATAATTTAGAGACACATTCGACTCCAAGTGCGAGTCAGAATAAAATAGAATTAAAGGTAACAGATCAGAGTAATGTAACTGTAGATTCGGGGATTCAAATAACCCCAATTTTGAGTAGGGAGTGTACAATTAATAATGAACAAGTCAGCTTCACTGACATTGAAACAGAGAGCCAAATGAATACTGAATTAAGTGGAACTGAGTCAAAAATTATGGATGAAGGAATTCATTCAACGCCCGTCCAAAGTAGAAAATCTGATACAGATGAGATGTTAATACATTTATATAGCATGATAAATGCTAGACTTGATGTTAGTGACACTAAAATAAATGCAAAATTTGACGTTCAAAATCACAATTTTAGCGTAAAATTTGATGAACTTAAAACTGAAATTAATAAAGTACGAATCAATTGTGAGAGTAACTATAACAAATTGAAATACGAATTTAATGAAACGTTGAGTCACTCATTAAATAGTATGAATACTAGAATTGACGAAATAGAGAGTAGTGTGGTAGAAAAAACTAATAAACAAATACAGAAAGTAACTGGAAATCTTGATCGTAAAATAGATGAATGTAATGCTAGTAATGAGTACAAGTTGAATTGTGTAGTTAATAAGATTGAAACACATGAAAGTAATACTAATGCCAAAATCAATGAAATAGAAAGTAATTGTAAAACAGAGATACAAGCTATACAAAATACAGTGAGTACTATAGATAAGCGTCATGTACAAATTGAGAGTTTAAATAACAATATATTTGCATCAATTGAACAGAGTATAGTGAATGTTAAAGACGAATTGAATATAGCTATAAACGAAAAACTTAATAGCGTTACTGAACAAATAGTCATTACTAAAGATGTGAATAGCGATATTGATTTGGAGTTGTTTAATTGTGAAAACAGGGGGGTACACCCTATGCAGTTTTTAAATAGAGTCAAAGAATTCCATCAGTTTTGTAGAAGTAGTTGGGAGGTACAACTGTTAAAAATAATGAAGTGTTTTAGAGGGAATTCCGCGGTATGGGCGGAGGTACATAAAGTAGACTGGGTAAATTATCAGTGTTTTGAGACGGCATTTAGAGAAAAATATTGGTCGGAGGAGGAACAAGAAATATTGCGAAGTAAAATTATGGGACCAGGTAATTTTGGAACCCAAGGGAGCAACGTAACTATGTACGTAATGCGATTATACAATGAGGCCAAATATTTAGAACCACCATTACCATTTCGATCGTTCGTCCGTCATATAAGTAAGCATTTGCCCAGAGAAATACAGATTACGCTAATGACGCGTGAAATTCTAGAGATTACAGAACTAGAAAAAATATTGGACAGTTTTCAGAATATACGGGAACGTGACATGAGTAGGCGAATAAACGCACCCATAACACATATGAATGTTAATCATAATCAATCTCGGGGAATACCAAATTTTCACCGAGGGGCGAGAGGGGGAAATAATGATAATCGAGGTGAGGGTTGGCGATGTGCCGATTGTAATGTTGAAAACTATGCTATAAGAACAACTTGTTTTAGATGTCACAAACCGAGAGAATGTCAACGCAGCGAGAGAACGTACCAGCAACAGAGTCAACCGCAGAGAGGAGCTGAGAACACCAGAGGAGCACCGAGGGGAAACGGAAGCGGAAATAGAGGCAGAGGTGGATACAGCCAGGCAGTAGCCGGTCCATCCACGGGAAACTAGAGGAGACAATGGAAAACCGGGCCCATCCATTGTCGGAGGAGAACCTGGGGGTCCAAGAGGAGCATAACTACCGCAGCAATATAATTATCAGAGACATGGCGGAGGAGTTACTGGAGGAGGACGCTGCACAAATGACAGGAACCAAAACCGGACTGACGGAGGTATCCATAACCATAGAAGGTAAGGATTACAAAACATTGATTGATACGGGTAGCGAGATATCAGTAGTTTCGGAGAATGTACTGGGGGAATTACAAAGGGTAAATAAGCATATTCCGTCATTACCAGTAGCGGGAGTAACAGTAGTGGGGGTGACGGGAGTACGAAGTAAACGAGTTACTAAACAAGTTCAATTAAATGTATATATTCATGGAATAGAATTTGAAAATACTTTTCTAGTAGTTAAGGGTTTGAATTTAGATATAATTCTGGGAAATGATTTTTTGGAGAGAAATAAAGCGGTAATTGATTTTAACCAGAGAATAGTGGAATTTAATAAGGGGCATGAACCAATTAGGGTAGATTTTAAGAGGGTGTTAGATAAGGCTAGAGTTGCGGGTGTAAAGATGATACAAAACCGAGTAGGCGAGGGAATGATAGAAACAAGAGTGAATGTGTGTCAAGAGAGAGAGAGCAGGGAGAATGATGATAGAGTATGGGAAAATAGGGCAGAGAAATTTTTTAATGAGGGTGGAGTTGTAGGGGGTCCCCAACGACAGGAGTTGTGGGCGGTCATTGAACATTTCAGAGATGTATTTGCTGAGTTGCCTGGAAAAGCCAGGGATTATGTATGCGAGTTGAAGATTTGAGAGCACTCACCCTACATGCAGAGAAGTTACCCAGTGCCATTTTCAAAGAGGAGAGCCGTTCAAGAAGAGCTGGACCGCATGATGGAAGGGGACATCATCGAAAGATCTATATCACCTTACTCGAACCCATTGGTAGTGGTCATCAAAAAGGATGGAAAGGTAAGATTATGCTTAGACGCTCGAAAAATTAATCAGATTATAATACCTGACCGGGAATCACCGGAAGCCATGAACGAAATTTTTCAAAAGTTTAGTGGGGTCAGATATATGACGTCCTTAGATTTAATGGCGGGCTACTGGCAAGTCCCATTAGCGCCAGAAAGCCGTAAGTTTACTGCATTCCTTTTCAATGGAAAAAACTATCAATTTAAACGCCTGCCATTTGGGCTTAACACTAGTGTAGCAAGTTTTATTAAGTGTTTAGACATGATATTACAACCAAAAGATTTAGATTTTTTGACTGTATATGTTGACGACATACTAATAGCATCCAGAACATTCTCTGAACACGTAGAACACATAGAGTATGTTTTAAATAAATTACGACAGGGTGGATTAACTGTTAATTGGGATAAGTCAAAATTTTTACAAACCAAAATACATTTTTTGGGCTTCATTATAACTCCTGAAGGAATTTTAGTAAACCCAGACAAAGTAGAAGCTATCATACGTTTTCCAGAACCGAAAAATATTAAACAGTTGCAGAGTTTTCTAGGATTATGCAATTTTTATAGAAAATTCCAGAGAAATTATGCACATATTACCTCTAAGTTAAGTGCTGTTTTACAAAAGAATAAACAATGGAAATGGGGAGAGGAGGAGAGAACTATTTTCAATGAAATTAAAGAGAAATTTATAGACACAATAATGATGAATCACCCCGATTTTCAGAGAAAGTTTTATTTACAGACAGATGCCAGCAACATAGCCCTCGGTGCAGAGCTTTACCAGGAGGGGGAGGATCAGGAGCACAGGACCATCGCTTTCGCCAGCAGAACCTTATTGGCAGCAGAGAAAAATTACACTACTACCGAAAAGGAATTGCTGAGCATCATCTTTGCTGTGAAGAAATTCCGCACTTACCTGCTAGGAAACGAAACCGTCATCAGAACCGACCATAAGGCCTTATCATTCCTAAATACATGTAAGCTGATGCATAGCAGATTAACCAGGTGGGTACTAGCTTTACAAGAGTACAACTTTTCTTGGGAGTATATTAAGGGGTCAGATAATAAAGTACCGGACACCTTGTCCAGGGTAGACACTATAGATAATAAGACAGGAAGAGATCTTAAAGAAATAGAAATTTTTCGATTAACTAGGGAAGATAGAATTTTTGGGGAGGACTTAAGGGAAATTAAAGACAGACAAAGATCAGAAAATAAATTGGGTAAGATAATAACTAGTTTAGAAGCAGATATTAATGGTTCAGAGTATAATACACATTTTCAGATACATAAGGGAATCCTGTTTAAGAAAGTAGAAGGGGGTGAAAGGGATTGGAGGTTGATGATACCCGATGAATTAGTAGATAGAATTATCTGGGATTGTCACATAAGATATGGTCATTTTGGGGCGAAAAAATGTGCAAATATATTGAAAGAATCTTGTGTCTTTAAAAATATGGAGAAGAGAGTTAGAAGAGTATTAAGAGTTTGTGATCTGTGTCAAAAGTCTAAAGTAGTAAATTACAGGGTTGAAGGTGAAATGAAGTATATTAAAGTAGAAAGACCTTTCGATTTAGTTGCAGTAGATTTGTATGGGCCATTGCCTAAAGGTAGAGGAGGAGTGATATATATTTTTGTTGTGTTGGATACTTTTACCAAGTTTGTTAGGTTATACAGTGTAAAGAGAGCTACTAGCAAAGTACTCAGCGAGAAGATCACAAAGGACTACATGATCAACGTAGGGAAGCCGAAGGTAATTTTATCTGATCACGGACCGCAGTTCATCAGCGGCAAGTGGAGACAGACTCTTGGCTGGGAAGGCATCATACCCAAACACACGGCAGTTTACCATCCACAGTCGAACCAGGCAGAACGGGTGATGCGAGAAATCGGCAGAATATTCAGGGCGTATTGTCACTCCAAACATACAGAGTGGCCGTTGTATGTGAAGAAGGTGGAGGAATGGTTAAACAGCACCACCCATGATTCTACAGGATTTACACCGTACGAACTAATCAAGGGAAGCCGTCCACCCAGAATTTTAGAACAACTTTTTGAATATCCACCGGAAGAAAGAGTTGTGGACAAAGATGTAAAAATACGACTTGCCAACGAGAGTCTGCTCACCAAGGGAGAGAAGAGAAAGCAAAAGCATGACGGCAAAGGTAAGTGGGTCAAATATGAGATAGGGCAGTTAGTATTAGTGAGACGACATGATTTATCAAGTGCACAAGATAAAGAGATCAAAAAATTCTTTTTGTTGTATGAAGGACCGTATGAAGTTGTTGACATTAAAATGGATAATGCTTATGTTTTACGAAACCAAACAACGGGGGAAATAGTGGGTACCCATAACGCCACCAATTTAAAAAGGTATTGGTTAAAATAAATAATATATTAAATACTGTATTTAAATACAACTAAATAACTATAATAAACCTATAGTTAAATAATTATAAATAATTATGAATAATATAAAACAGTAAGTGGTAGTGGATAGATGTTCCCCACTTGTCCCAGTGGGGTTCGTCTATTTCAGGGACGCGCCCCTGCCCACGCGAGCCTTGGTTTTCTCCATTTACCCTTATTTTTGGAGGAAGCTTTGTCCCTACCTTTAGTCCTAGTTCTCGACCTTTTAATAATCCTTATCCCTTTTATCTTCCCGATTTCCCTAACCCTCCCCTTAGAGTAAACATATAAACAATAATCATGTACAAGTAACATATAACCTATTTACAGGTAATTAAGAAAAATTAATTTTGGAAAATGTTCTAAAGTAAACTTATGTAACCAAAAGGTTCAATAATTATTTTGTGTGGTACCTGCTATGTTAGGTTATGAGTACGGGACATTGGTAGTTGGAATTTGATTGTTGAGGAATTTAAAGAGAGATCAGAACCAATGAGGTAATGTTTGTAAAATTTATTGAAATATTAAGAAAAACTGAACATTTAATCATGTAGAATCATTTTGAAAATGGTAATTAAAGTCATGGAGATTGTTTTGAATGTACTAAGAGATGAAATTGAAGTATAGCCGCCCCTGGAGTAACTTAATATTGTAAATGCTAGTGCTGTGTAAATTCATTTTGATTCAAAGTGAAATTGTAATTTTACATATTTTATACATTAACTTCATAAAAGAAAAAATCTAAGAGATAAATATGTTATCTAACAGATTTATAAAATTCGAAAAGTGTAGTAAGCAGATATGGCAGTATATGATGTAACCAGAGTGTTTAGACTATGAATGCTGAAACTGAGCATGTTTATAACTGTTGTTTATGAAAACAAGTCTAGCACACAACTGTTCATGTAGACAGGTGTGTTGTAGTGGTATGTTGTGACTAATGCCTACAGTCATACTTGGTGACCATAACAAGAAATGTAGTCTGCTGAATCAGTATCTTAAGCAAAATCCTATTGCGACATAAAAGAATTAAAGCAAATTTTGTTAAAATAATAATGAGATAATTATTGTAACCCAGAGTTTGAGAAATTAAAAAACCATTAAATTAATTTGGTATTCAAATTAATAGAAACAATGATTTTTAACAATGAACTTAAATTTTTTGAGTTTTAATTTTTTTGAAAAAAAAAAATGGGATGTATACAATTTCAAAATTAAATAAATTCTAGAATTAAGTGACCAAAAACAATTGTCAAGTTAGTATCAGTGAGTATGGGAACGTTTTAAAAGATGTGTAACAAAATAAAAACTTGGTATTAATACAAGAAGTGGGGATATTGTGGGGGGTAGATTGGTGCTTAGTGAAGTGATAGAACAATGGAGTGTTGAACTGTATATGTAGAAAGTTTAGTTGAGTTCAATTGTTAATAAATTAGTTAGCTATTAAGTGGCTATTGTGGGGGTTGCCTGTGCTCTCGCAAATAGCGAAATGGGTTGGGGGTAACAGTGAGTGTTACCTCCATCGGAGGCCAAAAGGGCGATAAATGTGCGGCACACCTTATCCGTGTAAATTAAAGTGTACACACTGCCAAACTACTGTGTCGCACATAACTAGATTGATGAAACAGGCAATTAAATTAAAGTTAGATTTCCCCGACTTTTCGGGCGGTTACTGCCTTACCAGCACTAACCGTGGTTTTGGCTAGCGGCCAGCTATGGTCATATCAAGTCCCTTGACCATAGCTGACTTGAAATTGGTATATATTTGAAATTCAATGGGGGGAGAACTTAGAGGAAATCTCCCAGATCTATGGAACAGCGGCTACCACTCTGCCCGCCTTGGGGTAGCAAGACAGGTGGTAGAACCGTCTTAAGGGTGTATAATATTAACAAGAACATGATGATGTTCAATACTTTAAAACTTAATAGCGGAAGCAGAGACACGGAGAGGCAAAACCTGCTCCACAATATACAGTCTCTGTCGAAGCGAAAAGGCGCCACAGTCTTACATAATTTGAAATAGTGTGTGTGGCTAGGACGTGATGCAAAGGAGTCACGAATGTAAATTTTATAACATAACATTTTTTTATTCAAAGTTTGATCAAATAAAACTGCTTGTGCTCTGTTCAGGTAACTAGCTGCTTAGATATTTAAAAATAAGGTGTTCATGCTATAATTTTAAGTGTATTATTTTATTGTTGTCTGTTAGATAAGCATTGATAAGAATATGTATTTTCATTATGTGTGTGTATTTTTTTTCTAAGCCAATAATTAAATCGTCTGGCAGGTTAACATAAATGACCAGAATCAGAGAAATGGGAAACAAGAAGGTGAGGAGTAATGATAAATAAATAGTTATATATTTCATGTAGTTTGTTCAATTTGAGATGCGTTTTAATCATGTTAGGATATCAGCTGATCAGCAATAACATGTCCCTGGTACATTAGTTATAAATGTTTTAAGTAACTGATGTTCAATGTAATGTTTTTAATGTATTACAGATATTTTAAAGTAATGATAAAAAATAATTTGCTACAATGAGAAATAAAGTAACGATTTGTGAAATCTAATAAAAGATAGTTTTGGGTGATAAATATTTTGTGGGACATATAGGTCTGTCCAAGTTGAATTCAAAGTTGAATTTGAAATAGTAGAGATAATGTAATGTTGTTTTGAAGTAAGGTATGTTGTAGAATTTTAAGTAGTATTGATGTTGACACAGTGGTAATGGAGACTTTATGTAGATTTTGAGGGATATATTGTTTATAATTAATGAGGTTATTTTGTGTATTTGTAGTGAGGTAATGAGATTGAGAGTTTTGGGGATGGTAATTTTGTATTAGGGGGTAGTGTATTTGGGGAGTCCGCAACAAGGGTTGGGACGGGATTAGGACCGATTGGCGCCGGAAAGGGTTACCTAGGGAGGGTCCAGGAACCAACATAAGGGAATGAGTTTTGGGTAGGGGAAACACGTATCCTATGTACAAATGGTTAGAGAGTATTTTTTTTATATATAGAGAGAAGGTAACGATTTGAGTTCAATGATAAGTTGGGGCTTAGAGTGGCTTGATTAGTAGATATTTTGGTAGAGATGGGTGTCATGATAATTGAAGTTGATTAATATTAGAGTCAGAGAGTAAAGATTATATATGTATACCGATCTAATACAGTAAATGAGAATAAATAAATTACATCACCCACAGTAAAGTATAGCGAGATTGTTAAATGAAGAGTAGGATTGTTAAGCAAAAAGAGAGAAATTCATGATAAAGAATATAAAATTTTTATTTTTTCGAAACCAGTGACAGAATTTTGATAAAATTTGGAAAACAAGATACAAGTCAAGAATTGTTTATTATAAATAATTTAAATGTCAATTTGATGATCATTTATATTAATATTTTGTAATTTCAAATATTTTATGTTACTATGTTTTGTATTTCAAGGTGGAATATTACAGATGTCAAATGTGTTTTAGATAGAAATTGTGCATAACATATGTAGGTCAAGGGTCTTGGACTTGACCTACTTTCGATCAGCTGATGAGTTCATATACCTACTGAGCCTGTGTAGTAGGAAGTTAATTTTAATTTGTTTATTTAATTGATTTAAACCAATTTTTAAATAATTTTGCATATGAAGGAAACCTTTAAATAAATTTAAATTTTTTTTGAATTTTAAAATTTTTTGGGAATTTTAATTTTTTTTGAAAAAAAAAAATGATTTTTCGCCTGCCAGCGAATGAATATTTTAGATAATGATTCTTTTATTATGTGTGCATTAACCATGTTTATTTTATTGTATTGCATTGTATTGGTAGACTATAAGTGGTTCTCATGTTAGAGTAAGGATGTGTTTAGATTAGTAGAAATGTCTAGGTTAAGTCATTTGAAACAAAAATTAGAAAACAAGGAAGAGAATTTTTTGATAAAATATTATTTTTTTGAATTTTGAATTTTTTTTAAATTTTAATAAATTTTAAAAGAAATCTTTTATTTTTAATGTGTTATGGCAACATGTAATGTTAGTGTGTGTGAGCCCAGTATTTGCTAAAGGCAGCCCAGCTTGCAAAAAGGGGAAACATATCGGCGGAGGAGCTGGAATAATTTTAGCCAGGGATGGAGGATTTTTGGGGGTAGCATGGTAAAAGGCGAGGGGCGCTGTGGTGCTAGTCTGTTCGATTTCTCGGTGTTGGGATCTCTTACGGAGAAGTCCAGTGATCTCGTTCAGATGAGTCCATAGTCGCTGAGCCAGGGGGGTAGCGTACCCATGAGATTAAGAACAAGAGGGTTGTTGGCACCAGTTCCTCACCGGTCCTCTTTGGGGTTTATCGATGAGATTTCTCCTGTTGTGAACAGCAGAATTCTCATCGAGGGGGTATTGTAGCGTGTCAAATTTGGGAGTCTTATTTTTCTTTCAGTATGGGGTAATTATATTTTTATTTCCTTTCAATTTGGTCGGACTTGTAAAAAAGGAGTTATGAAAATTATTGTGTAACGAAATTCATTCCATTGCAACAGAACGCATGGCAACGTTATTTCCATTGTGTAACAGAACAGTGTTGAGAAACAGTGAAACAAAGCAGTAAGACGCAGGTGTTATTGTGTAACGCGACGAGTGAAGCATTTACCCCCTTCAAACTTCTCAGAAATCTGTACATGTGTTTTGACGCCCGTACTCAACCCAGCCGGGCGGGGCTCTGGAGTGACGCCGTGAAAAACACCAAAGTTGAGGCAAACATGGTGATGGGACGAAAGTTAGTAGCTCCAAGTGACCGGCTACAGGAAACGCAGTTAAACCACGCCTACTGCTAGTGACGTTAATATCAAATATGCCAATATCGTCCTCTGGTACCACAAATATACCAGCTATAGTCCCTGCATAAAATGGTTATGCCACCACAATTAAGCACAAACTGCGACTAAAACCTGATGGCCGTGACTGCTCAATTCCCGCGACTCAACGAAGCACATGCCCCAGTTCGTCACTGATCGTGTCGACGCAGACGCAGAGCCGAGTGGGCTCTACAAAATTTCATAAGTTTTAATATCAAGAGTAAATTCAATTTCAACTAAAATGTGTCAGTGGTAGTAGTGAACATGCGAGAACCCTGAAATCAGTTTTATGTGACGGCGACACAGTTATTTACGGAATAAAACGAGCTCGAATGGTTACCGCGTGCCGGCGGGGGTTATTATTTTAAATGTTAAGGGCATTGTAATTTTTTTTGTGTGTCTGTGAGAGTGGGTAAAAATTGCAGGCTGGGCTCTGTCTGCGTCTATATTGATATGTAACAAGTAAGGTAAGATCATAGGTTAAGTTAACTCGTAGCAGATGACAAAGCGAAAAAATGTAATTTAATCTGTAAAACCATGAACAACAAATTTTGGACAAAATTTTAAATGATGCTAAAGAATTAAATCATCAATTCTCTTCATGCAAATAATGTGTAGAATCAGTTATTTATATGACCCTAACACGTGTTTGTATCCAGCGTACATGTGATCGAATCCCTGGAACCGAGTCTTTGCAGGTAGGTGGGAGATTTATTATTATAATTTGATAATTAAATATTTTAACCCGATTAGAGTATCACAATACCTTGAGTTGGACATGCAGAGTCTAGTATCAAGTCCTTGTATGCTGTGACCTGGTCTCAGATAATTGTATACCATAGTGCCGCTGACAAAAATATTTTGTAATTAAGTTTATTTTGTCCTGGTCAGTCAACTGATTTACAATAGTGTCTATCGACCTTTCACATTGCCTCACGAACTCTACTGGGTTATCATTTTCGTCCCCATAGAACTTTAGATGTTGAGGCCACTCTTCTATGTTATGGTTAAGTTACTTACTCCATGGCACTAAAGCTCATGAAGAACTGTGGCCTCCAGAATGACGTTTCTGACTCCTCTCTATCCTGTGTGACTCTTCGCACCTTTGTAACGGGGCTAAAAAGAGGGGTTTTTATTTTATCAAAAAATCACAAATTTATTTTCCATCTGTGTGGCCAGTCACATGTTAAATAAAAGTTTCGTCAAACAAAGGAACAGTGGTGTGAAGTTGAACATAGTCGGAACAGTGGAATGTGGCATGTAGGTTCAGCAACGCAATTTAATTCCAAGAACTGTAGTGCTGTGTGGCGCACACAAACGTGCAAACACCAGCGGGGCGCCCAGACGACCCTCCGAACAAACCGAACCAAAATGGCTTTTGTAAAATTTGTTTGCCATACGAGCGGGTGACGACGGAAGTCTTGACGAGATCCCGCCTATCTTAGTGACGTAACCAGCGGCTTCAAGATTTCGTCGACGTCTATACGCATGAACAACAGCGTACTTTAAGTACAATGACGAACCTTTTATCGCCAGAAGGCATTGTTTTCCGTCTTGTCTAAACTTGGGGAGTGGGGTATTTTGGTTAACGCTCCTCGCAGCTACCCGACGAAGCTAAGCCTGGCCAGGCAGCCCGCCAAACGGGGCTCAACAATAAAATTTTAGTATCAATTGAAAGTGAGTGCAGTATCTAGAAATGCTAAAGTGAGTGTAGTATTCGGAAAATTGAAATCATAAATTCTTTCAGACACGTAAAAGAGGACTGTGTGAGTGATGCGCCACGAGGTCGGGGAGACGCCATGTTGCCAGCAGGAGCATTGAGTAACCGTATCACACAAATATATGATTATTTTTGAATAAAATGGGGCCTATATAAATAAAAGAGGTTTTTACAATGGTATGAATGTTGTGTGCGAGCAGGCTGGGCTGCTTTCTGTAATATAAGATGTGTATTTAAACCCTATTCGTATAAGATGTTTCACTAATATTTAAAGAATTTTTG
Source organism: Magicicada septendecula (assembly GCA_034769895.1). Classification (NCBI taxonomy): domain Eukaryota; kingdom Metazoa; phylum Arthropoda; class Insecta; order Hemiptera; family Cicadidae; genus Magicicada; species Magicicada septendecula. Next base: position 203,662,737 of record CM068373.1, on the reverse strand, counting down.
TTTGTCTTGATTCTTTGGAAAGAATCTGTCATGATTAGAGAACAATAGAAAAATGAAATAATTATATAATAAAAAATTTGTTTGAATTCCATTACATAAATGAGCGTAGCGTACATTTTTCAAATAACCTTACAATCATACTTGCATATCACCGTTCGTGTGACGTAACTCCAGGCAGAAAGAAGATTTAAAGGTAAGTGGGATATATATATATATATGTTTATTATTATAAAAATGTGTTAACAGAGTAACTTCTCAGTTGGCGCCCGAACAGGGACGAATTTTATAAATTAAATTGCATTAAAATTCCACACCTACAGTCTATGCAAGTTTGATTTAAAGGTTAAGTAACAATATGTAAAAAATTACGTAGCATACATAAAATGGTACATCAATGTCCAAATGTTAAGAGTTAAGTGGTAGATGTTTTTAGGTAAGAAAATTTAAATCAGTAAATTTATAAAAATGGCAGGAAATGATGAAAGCATTGTAAGTGAAATAATTAATTTTGACGAATCAGCTGTTATAAACAGCCCCGAAGTACATTCAACACCCAATTTAGGGAAAGACGATAAAAATGTAAATATAAGCATTACAGATGAAACAAATAGTACAGATGATTCGGGGATTCAAATAACCCCAAAATTGAGTAGGGAAAGTAAAACTAATGATAATGAAGTCAGCTTCACTGACAATAATACAAATAATACAGAAAGTCAGTTGACGCCGGTCCAAAATAAAAAACCGGATGATAGCTATGAAATGTTTAAAATGATACAAGCAATGATAGAAAAACAGAGTATAAAGCTAGATGAACAAAAGAATGAAATTAAAAGTGAATTTAACAGTAAATTTGATGCTAAATTTAAGGAACAGAATGATAAATTTAACGAATTAAATAATCGTTTTGATAATAATGATATAAAATTGGATGAACAGAGTAGAAAGTTTAACGAACTTAAAATTGATATTAATGAGGTCAAAATTAAGTGTGAGAGTAACTTTAACGAATTGAAATACGAATTAAACGAAAAGTTGAGTCATTCATTAAAAAGTATGAATAATAGAGTTGATGAAATAGAGAGTAGTATGGTAGAAAAATCGATAAACAAATACAGGAGGTAACTGAAAATTTTGAATGTAAAATAAATGAATGTAATGCTGTTAGTGAGTATAAGTTTAATTGTCTAGTTGATAAGGTTCAAACATATGAAACTAATACTAATTTCAAAATAAATGAAATAGAAAGTAATTGCAAATCAGAGATACAAGCTATGCAAGATACAGTAAATATTATAGATAAAAGTAATAAGCAATTTGAATATTTAAATAATGATAAATTTGTGTTAATTGAGCAGAGCATAGTTAATGTTAAAGATAAATTGAATGTAGCCATAAATAAAAAACTTAATAGTGTTACTGAACAAGTAGTAGTTACTAGAGATATGAATAGTGATATTGATTTGGAATTGTATAATTGTGAAAATAGGGGGGTACACCCTATGCAGTTTTTAAATAGAGTGAAAGAATTCAATCAGTTTTGTCGAAGTAGTTGGGAAGTACAGTTGTTAAAGATAATGAAATGTTTTAGAGGGAATTCCGCGGTATGGGCGGAGGTACATAAAATAGACTGGGTAAATTATCAGAGTTTTGAAACGGCCTTTAGAGATAAGTATTAGTCAGAAGAAGAACAAGAAATATTACGGAGTAAAATAATGGGACCAGGTAATTTTGGGACCCACGGGGGTAACGTGACTATGTACATAATGCGATTATACAATGAGGCAAAATATTTAGAGCCACCGCTACCGTTCCGGTCATTTGTCCGCCATATCAGTAAGTATTTGCCGAGAGAAATACAAATTACACTAATGACACGAGAAATTATAGAAATTACTGAACTAGAAAAAACATTAGATATCTTTCAGAACATAAGAGAACGGGACATGAGTAGGCGTATAAACACACCAGCGTCACATATAAATGGGAATTATAATCAACCCAGGGGAATACCCAACTTTCACCGAGGGGCACGTGGGGGAAATAATGATAATAGAGGCGAGGGTTGGAGATGTGCAGATTGTAATGTTGAAAACTATGCTATAAGAACAACATGTTTTAGATGCCACAAGGCGAGAGAACGTCAACGCAGCGAGAGAACGTACCACCAACAAAATCAGCAGCAGAGAGGAGCAGAGAGCAACAGAGGAGCACCGAGGGGAAATGGAAGTGGGAACAGAGGAAGAGGAGCATATAACCAAGCAGTAGCAGGTCCATCCACGGGAAACCAGAAGAGACAATGGGGAACCGGGCCCATACATTGTCGGAGGAGAACCTGGGGGTTCAAGAGGAGTGTAACTACCAAAGCAATATAATTATCAAAGACATGGCGGAGGAGTTACTGGAGGAGGACGATGCAGAAATGACAGAAACCAAAACCGGATTGATGGAGGTAGTTGTAACCATAGAAGGTAAGAGTTATAAAACATTAATTGACACAGGGAGCGAGATATCAGTAGTTTCAGAGAATGTAATGGGTGAATTAAAAGAGATAAATAAAAATATACCATCATTACCAGTTGCGGAAGTAACAGTAGTGGGGGTGACCGGAGTACGAAGTAAAAGAGTTACTAAACAAGTACAATTAAATATATACATTAATGAAATAGAATTTGAGAATACCTTTCTAGTGGTTAAGGGATTGAATTTAGATGTAATTCTGGGAAACGATTTTTTGGAGAGAAACAAAGCAGTAATTGATTTTAACAAGAGAATAGTAGAATTTAATAAGGGGAGTGAACCAGTCAGGGTAAATTTTAAGAGGGTGTTAGATGAAGTTAGAGTTACGGGTATGAAGATGATACAAAACCGAGTAGGCGAGGGAATTATAGAAACAAGAGTGAATGTATGTCAAGAGAGTGAGAGCGTAGAGAATGATGAGAGAGTATGGGAAAATAGGGCAAATCAATTTTTTAATGAGGGTGGAGTTGTAGGGAGTCCCCAACGACAGGAGTTGTGGGCAGTTATTGAGCTTTTCAGAGATGTGTTTGCTGAGTTGCCTGGAAAAGCCAGGGACTGCGTATGCGAGTTGAAGGTTCGAGAACACTCACCCTACATGCAGAGAAGTTATCCAGTGCCGTTTTCAAAGAGGAGAGCAGTATAGGAAGAGTTGGACCGGATGATGGAAGGAGACATCATTGAAAGATCTATATCGCCGTACTCGAATCCATTAGTGGCGGTCATCAAAAAGGACGGAAAGGTAAGATTGTGCTTAGATGCTAGAAAAATCAACCAAATTATAATAGCTGACCGGGAGTCACCGGAAGCCATGAATGAAATTTTTCAGAAGCTTAGCGGAGTCAAATATATGACGTCCTTAGATTTAACAGCAGGATACTGGCAAGTTCCATTAGTGCCAGAGAGCTGGAAATACACTGCATTTCTCTTCAATGGTAAGAACTATCAATTTAAGTGTCTGCCATTCGGACTAAATACTAGCGTAGCCAGTTTTATAAAATGTTTAGATATGATATTACAACCCAAGGATTTAGATTTTTTAACTGTATATGTTGATGACATACTAATAGCATCAAGAACATTCTCTGAACATTTAGAACACATAGAATATGTATTAAGTAAATTGCAACATGGGGGATTAACTGTTAATTGGGAGAAGTCAATTTCTCCAAACAGAGATACATTTTTTAGGTTTTATTATCACTCCCGAGGGCATTTTAGCAAACCCAGATAAGGTGGAAGCTATCATACGTTTTCCAGAACCAAAAAATATCAAACAGTTACAAAGCTTTTTGGGATTATGCAACTATTATCGAAAATTTCAGAGAAACTATGCGCAGATTACCTCTAAACTAAGTGCGGTTTTACAAAAGAACAAACAATGGAAATGGGGCAAGGAGGAAAGAATTGTTTTCAATGAAATTAAAGAGAAATTTATAAATATGATAATGATGAATCACCCTGATTTTCAGAAAAAGTTTTATTTACAGACAGATGCCAGCAACATAGCCCTCAGCGCAGAACTCTACCAGAAGGGTGAGGATCAAGAACACCGGACCATCGCTTTTGCCAGCAGGACTTTATTGGCAGCGGAAAGGAACTACACGACGACAGAGAAAGAGTTGCTGAGCATCGTCTTCGCAGTAAAGAAATTCCGCACGTACCTGCTAGGAAACCAAACAGTCATCAGAACGGATCATAAGGCCTTATCGTTTTTGAACACATGTAAGCTGACGCATAGCAGATTAACCAGGTGGGTGCTAGCATTACAAGAATATCATTTTTCATGGGAATACATTAAGGGAACAGATAACAAAGTACCAGACACTCTGTCCAGGGTAGATACAATAGATAATAAGACAGGGAGAGATCTGAAAGAAATAGAAATTTTTCGATTAACAAGGGAAGATAGAATTTCTGGGGAGGAATTAAAGGAAATCAAAAACATACAAAGATCAGAAAGTAAATTGGGCAAGATAATAGCTAGTTTAGAGGCAGATATAAATGGTTCAGAGTATAATGCACATTTCCAAATATATAAGGGAATTCTGTTTAAGAAAGTAGAAAGGGGAGAATGGGATTGGAGGTTAATGATACCTGATGAGTTAGTAGATAGAATTATTTGGGATTGTCACGTAAGGTATGGGCATTTTGGTGCGAAAAAATGTACAAATGTTTTAAAAGAGTCATGTGTTTTTTAAAATATGGAGAGGAGAGTTAGAAGAGTGTTACGAGTTTGCGATTTGTGTCAAAAGTCAAAAGTAGTAAATTATAGAGTAGAAGGGGAAATGAATTATATTAAAGTTGAAAGACCTTTCGATTTAGTTGCGGTAGATTTGTATGGACCATTGCCTAAAAGTAGAGGTGGAGTGGTATACATTTTTGTTGTGTTGGACACTTTTTCTAAGTTTGTTAGGTTGTACAGCGTAAAGAGAGCTACTAGCAAGGTGCTCAGCGAAAAGATAACCAAGGACTACATGATCAACATAGGTAAGCCAAAGGTAATTTTATCCGATCATGGACCGCAGTTCATCAGCGGTAAGTGGCGACAGACTCTTGGCTGGGAAGGCATCATACCCAAGCATACGGCAGTTTACCATCCACAGTCGAACCAGGCAGAGCGGGTGATGCGAGAAATCGGCAGGATATTCAGGGCGTATTGTCACTCCAAACACTCAGAATGGCCGTTATATGTAAAGAAAGTGGAGGACTGGTTAAACAGCACTACCCATGATTCTACAGGTTTTACACCGTATGAGCTAATAAAAGGAGCCAGACCACCTAGAATATTAGAACAACTTTTTGAATATCCGCCGGAAGAAAGAACTATCGACAGGAATGTAAAAATACAACTTGCAAACGAGAGTCTACTCACCAAGGGGGAGAGAAGAAAGCGGAAACATGATGAAAGGGGTAAGTGGGTCAAATACGCGATAGGACAGTTAGTGTTGGTAAGGAGACATGATTTGTCTAGCGCACAAGATAAAGAAATAAAGAAGTTTTTCCTATTGTATGAAGGACCTTATGAGATTATAGAAATAAAGATGAATAATGCATATGTACTACGCAACCCAGTAACACAGGAGATAGTGGGCACACAAAATGCTACGAATTTGAAATTCTATTGGTCAAGGTAAAATTTTCTTTTGAATTTTAACATGTTATTTACGTTTTCAGAAGGGACTCTCCCCCATTTTCGGGCGGTCACGACCTTACCAGTCCTGGCCGTGGATTTCGGCATTTGGAGGCGGACCATGGTTGGCAGAGCTTCCTTCGGGTGGTGACACGACGATGGTCCGGCTCCACCAAAATTGGTAAAGATTAGAAATTTCACCACACATTGAACAGGGAGGGTGTTAAGATTAATGTTTTTGAATTAATATTTTGGTGGAATTAAATTGCCAGGATGAAGAAAATAATGATGATCGAGTGGACTGTAGTTTAATACATTGAATGAATGTTACAATTAATTTGAATTCGTAAGGTTAGCTAAGCCTTTGTATGCATTATGAGATCTAAAGATCACGTTCGTTTGAAAAATATTACATTATAAAGATGAGGCGCTATTACGCAACACTTGAAGAAAATTCTACATTAATGAATGCTGTAGGGCCTAAAACCTACATAATTTGTCGCGACAATAAAAAAAAATGACAGCCGAAGCAACAAGCGCAATTACGTCTGCTGCATTCGGATGCGCGTAGCACTGTGTCGACATGTTCGCAGACGCGAGTGAGGCCGGACCATGTACAGATTAGCCAACCTTTCGATTATAGAATTCCCACATTACTGTCCATAACTGCCCGCAAAAATCGAACGATTTTTTATAATACACTTTTAATAATTATATTGTAAGAAAACACAATGTACGTTCTTAATAATAGATATCAAGCATCAGCAGGTTGTATTGATCATTGACATTGAAATGTTAGATAACAATATTATAACATTAAACTGCTCAGAGATAAAACCTCAATAATGATGATAACAGTTAAACAGGCCACAGTTCGCTTACAAACTGATTTATACATGAGTATAAATGTGCATGAATTAGCAAAGATGTATACGATATAATACAATATAAAACATGAATAATGAATAGTCTGATAATGCTTGATGATGAATAATCGGTGACTCATCTCATGATGGGTCTGATACAAATTGCAAATATTTTATGCAAGTCATGATTGACAGTCTAAGCCAGTCAAGGCCAGCTGATTTATACATAATAGTATTGAATATAAAATGAATAGACAAGATTATTACAAAAGTTATATGCATGTAAAAACATAGATTTAGCATAACGCTGTAATATAACAATTAAATAGTGCATGCTACACCAACAATTGCAAGAATGCACAATAAATTGACATGTGAAAACAGATTATACATTGTTGAATAGTTGCAAGTACATAAACGTAATGACATGTATGTCATAATCACAAACATGAATAATAATATATGTGCAATACGTGATCGCAAAATACAAATACAAAATATGTGTAAAAATATGCGTGGCGCATAATCACAGACAGTAAATGCGGGTACAATAATGTGTTTTACATAGACACAAAGTACACGATAAAATACAATAGAAATATGTGTGTTGCATAATTACAAATGCATGAATACAAGGCATGATAGTATATAATAGTATAAGTGAAAAGTACAGTAAATGTGTTCATACAAAATGTAATGCATGTGTTGAGCAATTACAAGTAACACATAAAATTCATAGAATAATAAAATAGCAATGCACAAATATTAACAAAATGTGTGCAGCAAATATGCATACATGGTTTGTATAGCTCCAAATCCATGTGAATATTATATAACAAAATCTATAACATAAGAACAAATACCACCAATGACATGACACATAAACCACTACCAATAGAAAATATAAGTATACAAAGGACATAGTATATGTCTTACAAAATTATCAATACATATAAATACAAGAATAAGTAAAGTATACCACTATGACAATATAATAAGTATAAATATAATAACATAGTGCATGTTTGTACAATTACAAGCTACATGCGAATTTGATATATGAGATACGCTATAATGCGATATCAACATAAAAATGTTTGTGATAGCACATATCACCATAATTGAAGTCGGCCAAATTATCAAACAATTAAGTAATGAAAGCTCGTGGCCAGATAAAATATAGCATTGTGCTAAGTAATTACATTGAGATCGTGTCTAGGCCTCATCCCGCACTGGCAACAAACATAACTTGTGAATTGGTCTGCGAAAGGTGCCAACAGGCGAACGAACGTCAACTACTCTGATTAAATTGTCTGGTCCGGGAAATGTGGCTGTGATTACCCCATATTTCCATGCTAATGGAGGCAAGTTATCCTCGATCAGCAAAACCAGGTCATCAATGGAAACGTTTTCCTTTGCGAATTTCCATTTGTGATGCTGTTGCAATTGGTGTAGGTAGTCGCGCGACCATGATTTCCAAATAGCTTGGACAAACTTCTGGAGAAGTTGCCAACGGCCGAGACGAGAGATGGGAACGTGTGATAAGTCAGGATCGGGTATTGCCGTTAATGGTGCACAAATTAAAAATGGCCAGGGGTAAGTGGCACTGGATCGTTTACATCCGATGAAACGGCAAATAATGGACGTGAGTTTAGACAGGCCTCTACCTGTGACAAAACCGTAGTAAACTCCTCGAATGCGAGTATGGACTTGCCGACAACGCGGCGCAAATGATACTTCAAACTTTTTATACCGCTCTCCCAAAGACCACCAAAATGAGGTGACGATGGAGGAATTAATGACCATTTAATACCATGAGAAGTTGTAAATGATTGGATTGTTCAGGTGGCATCTTTTTTACGCCAGAGATTGTAAAGGTCATGCAAAACATTGCGGGCCTTCCTAAAGTTCGTGCCATTGTCAGAATATAACTGGCTAGGTATGTCTCTATGGGCCATGAAGCGACGTAAGGCAGCTATAAACGCATTGGCCGTAAGGTCAGAAACCAATTCCAAATGAATGGCCCTGGTGGCTAAGCAAATGAATAAAGACACGTATGACTTGGACAGAGTCCTAGATTTCTGCCCGCCATGACGGATCATGAAGGGACCACCATAATCCACTGCGCAGAATAAAAACGGCCGGGAAGGAGTAACCCTGGGAGATGGCAAAATACCAAGCCTTTAACTTGATATTTGGTGTTAAATCTGAGACATTTGACGCATCTACGAATTATGGAACGAATGACTATCTTGGCGTTAATGATACACCAGCGTTGACGAAGTGAATGATGGACAAGTTGAGCACCAGCGTGGAGGAGACAAATATGCTCACTCTCGATTATAAGGCGAGTGATGCGGGCCGATGGATGCAAGACAGTAGGATGCTTATTATCATAAGGTATTTGCGACTGCTGTAGGCGTCCACCGACACGTATGATGCCAAACTCATCAAGAAATGGGTCCAGAGAAGACAGCTTACTCCTAATAGAGACAGAAGCCCCATTTCGAAGGCAATTAAGCTCAGTAGCAAAGTGGATCGACTGGGATTGCTTTATGAAAAAATTAAGAGTAGAATGAATTTCGGTGGGGGTAAGAACTCCCGAGATTTTCTCTGCCCTAGAGGGTCTAGTATTTTTGATAAATCGAAAGCAATAAGTGTACACGCGGGTCAGTCGGTGCAATGAGGAAAAGGCCTTAGAGAGATCAATAGGTAGGGTAGAAATTAGAGAAAGTTTGGGGGTTTGTTTCTCCTCAACAGAGCATTCAGGAAGCGACACATTAGAAGGTGAGAAAGGTGAAAAAAGATTGGGTTTAGAAGATTGAGACAGACAAGCGGGACTATGCCACCAAAGCGAACAATCGCGCAAAACGTCAGGGTGACATCCTCTAGAAATAATGTCAGCAGGATTATGTTGCAAATTAATATGATGCCATGTGTAGGTTTCAGTGAGACACTGAATCTCAGCAACGCAATTAGCGACGTAGGTCTTCCACCTAGAAGACTGAGCATGAATCCAATAGAGAGATACCATGGAGTTGGAGTACAGGTGGACGCTATTGATAAAGGAATGGGGAGCAGGGGTGACTTTGAATAGAAGTTGCGATAACAATAAACAAGCACAGAGCTCAATGCGGGGTAATGACACCTGTCGTAGTGGAGCCACGCGAGATTTGGAACACAAAAGGTGACAAGAGGCCATTAAATCTTGATAAATAACTCTAACGTAAATGCAACATCCATAACCCTTTTCAGAGGCATCCGCAAAACCATGTAATTCAACTAGCTTGGTCTCAGACTCGCTGCGTATGGAGCGTGGAACAATAATTTTACCAATTAAATACAACTTATCGCATAATGAACGCCAATACAAATATAATTGCTCAGGAATTGGCTCATCCCAAGCAAGATTGCACAACCACAGTTGCTGCATAAACTGTTTATAAAGAAAAACAATTGGACCAATGAGTCCCAATGGGTCGTAGATACCCGCTATAATTGACAGGATTCTCCTCTTAGAAATACTTGACTCAACTGGAAATGACTTGATGTCAAACAAGAATGAATCTGTAGAGTTGTTCCAAAGAATGCCCAATGTACACACATTGCCTTGTTTGTTTAATGGAAGTGATAAATTATTATGCTCAGTGACCACATTTGGTTCATTTGATGCCCATTTGTGTAAAGCCATATTGACTCAGCAAGCACTTAAGTCAGATTTCAACTTGGTTAGATTAGAAATGGTGTCTGCACCGGTTAACAAATCATCGACATAAAAATCATTAATTATAGCTGAAGCAGTGTCAGGAAAAGAAACTTCATTATCCTTAACAATCTGAATAAGGCAGCGAGTTGCCAAAAACGAAGCACTAGCAGTACCGTATGTTACGGTTCGCAGCACAAAATGTTTAAACTGTTCAAGCGGAGAATTATGCCACAGAATACGTTGGTAATGAAAATCGTCGTCAGACACTAGAATTTGTCGATACATCTTCTCGATGTCAGTGGTCAGAACATAGTTGTGTATGCGAAATCGCAAAAGAATAGAGAAAAGATCTTGTTGGACATTTGGGCCCACTAACAAAATATCATTGAGAGATAGACCATTGGTAGTTTTAGCCGAACCTTAAAAAATGATGCGAAGTTTTGTCGTGGAACTAGAATGTTTGAAAACGGCATGATGAGGCAAATAGTAGGTATTTGAAACCTTGGAATTAACAGAACAATCGTCAACCAGCGCCATGTGGCCAAGATCCCTACATTCTTGAATAAAATTTGCATATTCACGCGCAAGCTCAGAATCACACTTGAACCTGCGTTCTAAACTTAAAAATCTCGCTTCAGCGGTAGCATAGGACTCACCCAGCTGGGCATTATCAGACATGAATGGTAATGAGACGACAAACCTACCTTCATCATTACGATGAGTGGACTTAACAAAATGTTCCTTGCAAACTGAATCAATAATGGGTGCATTATCAAGGACGGTTTCGGTCTCCCAAAATTTCTCAAGACGCTAAAATTTGATCATCATTATTTCTTGCCAAGAACGAAACACCAGGACCCTTAGAATGACAATGTTTGGGCAAATTGCCTGCTAGAATGTAGCCTAACTTAGTTTCTTGTATAATAGGAAAGTTAGGACCACGTACATATTTGTTAGCTTGAATCAAGTGTAAATAAAACTGCGCTCCTAACAGTATGTCTATGTCAGCTGATACGTTGAAATGTGGGTCAGCAAGGAAAATGTTATCAGGGATATTAAAATGATTTATGTCGAAAGATTGTGCTGGAAGTTTGTGGGTCAACGCAGATAAGACTGCACACGGAGCATTAAAAGTGAACCTTTGATAGCGAGAAACAATACGAATTGATACCAAATTAGTAGTGCAACATGTCGCATTATTAATACCTGAAATTGGTATATTAGATTTAGTCAAGTTAAGTTGCAATTTTTTAGCAAATGACGCAGTACAAAAGTTTACTTGTGACCCTGCATCTAACAAAACTCGTGCAAGTTGTCTGTTACCAGCACGGTCGATGATGAACACGACGGCTGTAGACAAAATAACATTGTTTGCTGATTGAAGCTTAAATGAACAATAATTACTACTGCTGGCAGAACCTTGTTTTGACACATTATTTATATGCAGCAATGTATGGTGTCATCTGGAACAGATCTTACATGATTGTTTGACCTTGCAATTAGGTGAAAAATGATCTGGTCTTAAACAATTAGTGCAGCATTTATGCTTTAATATAAATTGCCCTCGTTCCGATATGCTTAATTCGCGAAATTTGTCACACATATAAATTGGGTGACTCGCCTTGCAGCAGGGGCATGAATAATTATCTGAAGTCGAATGATAACTTTTAAATGCAGTGCTGCCAGCAGAGTTTCGTAACTTGTTTTTCAGTCTTATTATTAAATTTTAAAGTTGGTTTGTTAAGCTGCTGTCCAGCTTCTATCGGTAATGTATTTTCTAATAATTGTCTACGGGCGTTTAAAAACTGTATAAAGCTCTGAAAATTAGGAAGATTTTCAGGATCTATAGATTCTTTCCATAATTTAAATGTGGAATGGTCTAGTTTTGCTGACAATAGCTGTACAGTAATGAGTTCAAATGAATCCACTGACAATTGCATAGCTGTCAGCGAATTGACAGAAGACGTTATTGTATTTATAAATTCTGCTAAGCTCTGTACAGAGTCTTTGGTTGTAGACTTCACTTCTAGTAAATTTTGAATGTAATATTTAGCTAATATGAATTTATTATCATATCTAGCGGACAGCAAACTCAACGCTATTGAATAGTTTTCATTACAAATAGGCAAGGCCTTAATTAGATCTAGTGGTTCATTTTTGAGAGATGAATATAAGTAATGTAATTTTTGCGCTGAAGTTAAATCAGATCTGGCATGTACCAAGTCTAGGAATATTGAGTAAAAGTGCTGCCATTCTAGAATGTTGCCTGTGAAGCACGGCAAACTTATAGGTTTTAATTGAATGTTACTGGTTAATGTTTGAGATTCAGTCTGAATGTTGCAGGTGTCTATTTTGTAAGATGTTAGCTTCGGTTGAATATAAAAGTTCTTCAACCTCGACTCTGTCCTCTTGGGCAGCGTTTATGTCTTTAGAAATTAATTCAATTTCAGACTGTACCTCATCATATTTTATTGCTAAACTCTTTAAACTTTCTAGTCTGACAGTTAAAAAATGCTTAGTGTTACTGTTTTTATCAAAATTGAGTATTGCGGAATTGATTCGCACTATGGCAGACTTTAAGCCGCCTCTCTTTCTAACCAACACTCTTAAGCCTTCTTCCATCATTTTACGCACCTTTTACTGATGGCGTTGATGCCGTACCTTCTGTGAGATGTCCTGCAGCGTTGAGGCCGTGGAGTAGATGGCAGACAAGCACGGACTGGATGGATGACTGCTCTCAACTTGGAACTGCTCAATCTAGCGTGCAGGCGTTAACACGTGGATGGTCATGTATTGGTGTTGTCTATGAGGCTCAATGACGACGACGAAAGAAATGCAGAATAACTCCCGACTCGGTCGGATCAGCGAACATACTGAATCGCCCATGATGGCCAGAAATTGAAGTAGAAAAAATGATGAGAAGCCGCTCGGCAGGGTATAAAGTTTTGAAAGAAGGTAAAAATGATGAATCCAGGTGCGGAGTGACCAAAAAAATGTTAAGAGTTAATGTTTTTGAATTAATATTTTGGTGGAATTAAATTGCCAGGATGAAGAAAATAATGATGATCGAGTGGACTGTAGTTTAATACATTTATTAAGAATGAATGTTACAATTAATTTGAATTTGTAAGGTTAGCTAAGCCTTTGTATGCATTATGAGATCTAAAGATCACGTTCATTTGAAAAATATTACATTATAAAGATGAGGCGCTATTACGCAACACTTGAAGAAAATTCTACATTAATGAATGCTGTAGGGCCTAAGGCCTGTTAACATACTCTAGATATTTTTTTTTTGGTGTTGTGATTGTATGTTTTGGTGTTTACCTTTCATTACCATAATTATTGTGTATTTCATACTGGTTCGGCGGACATCTTGTAGTGCCAACTTCGTGATTCAAAATTTTTGTGTTCGGGTCCCAGGATTCGGTTAAGCGATTGTCAGAGACAGGACAATTGTGCGGAATAGTGAAATCAGACAGCGTAATACATATATAGTTGCCGTTTAATAACATAGAAAATTAATATCAATTAACATTAATAAAAACAAAAATGGAATCCTTACACTAAATTGACAAAATGGCGGATACATATTCCGGATTACAGTTCTGTTATTTTCTATTATTCAGGCATTAATCTTGTTATGGAATTTTTTAATGAATTTATATTTGACTGCAACTGCCCATGTTACTTAGTTATTGATCAATTCTTATAGTTTAAGAGAACACAAACCAACGTCTCATAGAAACATTATTCATATGTACTAGTACGGCCCATACACACACACACACACCCACTCAGTTCGTCAAAATTGAATTTACACATACACTGAATTTTTGTAATTTTGAGCTCAACGATAATAATAATAAAGAATGGAATAGAGAGATAGCTGGACTTTCCTGTATCTGCGTATAAAGTCTCCGTTGTCCTTATTTTGCGGTCATGGTCAAGCAGGTGTTCGGCCGATCGTCCCAAAGGTCTCTTTGTCTGCACTGAATCTAAATTTACATTGTTACTAGTTACTTTGATACTTCTGATAAAGAGTTATTACTGTATGTTACCACATTGTTAGTTTGATTAAGACACTTTCGCTGGAAACAACTGCCGGCGATCTTTTACAGCATGTTGACGCCTTGATGGTCTGATGCTGACTGGGGGGATGCAAAGCACATATTTTGTGTATGTGTTAGCGAATCCACGTCATTGTCTTTTGTTCAAAATTGTCTCACGCCCGTTGTCATGTCATTGTTTGTTAGTGTTAACTCACGTACTTATACACACATTTATATTTACATATTATTATTTTTACTACTATAAGGTAAACACGTGTACTTACCATTTCAGTGTATATGTGAGCACGTGATTCCTTTCTACTGCAAATCTCTCTATAAGGGGCCAGGGTTCATTCTCGGGGAGATTAAGACACAAGAAGGTGATAGAAATGATAACACTGATTCTCATTTGAGTGTAATCACGAGGTTTTAATTGCCAGAATAAAATAAACCTATATTGAGTGATACCCAAAATGGCGTCACATATAATTGCCAAAACAAAATGGTGGTTACATTTCCTCAAACCCTATTCAATCATAGTTACTGTAAATTATATTGAATCTTGTTACTACTTTTTATAAATTTTATTTCTGGCTGCAGCTCTAATCACGTAATTAAGAATATATTAACAGGAGACACAAACCAATGCCCTCTGTAGGCATAATCATGGCCATGCATTCATTCATTCGTTTGCTCATTCACTCTCACTGTTGCAAAATACATTTTATCAACTTCATCGGGTATTAATTAATGAGCTCATTATTAAGTAAAAGGTAAAATTGGTTGACTTCTCTGAAAGTGGACCGAGTTGCTCCCTCGCTGGTGTTAGATGTTCTCCAGGAGTATGGCAGGTGTTCGCCTCATATTTATCGTTTATAATACATTGTGCACTGATTCTACATTTGATGTTTTTTACTGTTTACTAATACTTGAGCCTTCTACAGCTCCACTATCACATTTTAATTTTAGATAATAAGTCCTTTTAAAACTTTTGTTGAAAACTGAGTCTACAGCGATACATCGCTGCTGACCCTTTGGTGTGCTGTGCTGAACTGAGAACGAGGAATATGTAAAATTGCGCATGTGTTAGTGCATTTGACGTCACCATCTTTTGTTTGATGGGACAACGCCTCATTACATACGTTGTGGTTCAAGCGTCATTGTTTTTTATTCATGACGGAACAGCCTTATAGACCAATCACAATTGTTATTTATAGTCCGTCATCACATACACCGCCATTATTTCCACTTGCTTTTGCTCATCCAACGGTGACCTTGGCATTGTGCTACTCTCACTGAATATGCGTTGTTCCTTTTTACAGAGGGACAATGGACCTAACCATTCTTTAGTTAACTGTTATACAATAAAACATTATAAAATAACCTCAAATCCCATAATTAAGGTATTGGGCCTTTATGTACTATTACAAACCCCCTCAATGAAAGATTTTGTGTCGAGACACAAAAACTTTCATTGACTCATTCATACGGTTCTAAAAGGATCAGCCTAGATATGTTGCCACAACCCCCTGTAATGTTACTATATCAAAATTTACAATCACTTACCCTTGGTCCAATGATGCTGATCGCACCCTCTGACCTTACTGGACTTCTCAGGCGAGATCCCAACACCATGAGGCACTTAACGTTCCTGCTCTGACGCACTGGCCAGCTCAGGACCGCAGTCACAACACCACAAAACTCTGAAACATGTAATACAAAATTTTAAAATAGTGGTCTAATATACTTCCATAATCACAACTGATACGTTTCCTTTTAGATGCATTGGTTTGTGTCTGGGCACTGGTTTGTTCAATTAAAGTTTTTTCAAAACAACAACAAGAATTCAACATGGACTGATTTTTTATCAACACCAAACTCAATCTCTTCTTTGTAAGAGAAAATATATATATTCCTACAAATAACATAATACATAAACAATTCTTTAATATTCCCCAAAACACCATCACCTATTTATTTCTATAAGATTCAACCTACAACTACTATAGCAGACAAGTTTATTATTCAAATTTTATTACTCAACTTTATAATCATTTTCTATCTTTTGCAAATGACATCATACTATATTTATTCAACACCATTTCTAACTTTATCTTTTTAATATCCAAAATCTACTATCTTTAACATTTGTTACCGTCATTACCAATAACAATAAAACATCATAAAACATTAGACACTACACATTAACATTGTTATATTTACATTAAACAATTTACATTTAAACAACTGGTATCAAAACTTATAAGACATTACTGTTTTAACTCTCTAGTAACTTTTACATTAGTGAACATTCATTATATTAGATTCTATCAAACAATTTCAAATTTATCATTACCTTTCAGTTACAATTACCTTCCTACCATGAATTTTCCTTTTCTAACCTTTTATCCTTATTAGTTTGGGTGACTCTCTATTATTCATTATTATCTCTATCTTATTTTGGCATTTGTCAATCTAACCTTACTACCCCTCTTTTTTACTACTAACAACCGCTTCTAACCATTAATATAATGTGACACCAATATCTCTGTAATAACCCCCTTCACTAATCCCATTTAAAACCTCTGGCACCGCTCGTTTTTTGTACTAGTATGTGTGTTCCCTACTCTAACCAACTCATTCCCTTATCGGTTCCTGACCCTTTCAGGTAACCCTTTCCGGCACACAACGGTCCCTTCCTGTCCCAACACCTTTCGTTGCGGACTCCCTACACCACTACCCTTACTACAAAATATCACCATCAACAAATATAATTACCATTCACATTACTCACCTCTACATATAATCACTAACTACTGTGTCCCTAAAATATCTAACACCTCTTTATATATTATCAGTATCTCAACATTCTTATTTTCACTAACTCCCATTAACTCTATTTAACTAACTCCAATTCCCTTATTTATCATTATTACCAAACTCTTTTTACAACATTTCACCTTAATATACCACTAGAAAATTCATCACTTATCTACTAAGAACAATACCTCTCAATATCCAAATATATTACCTGCTTCGTCATTTACTAACCATTAGACTCTGAATTCCATAATATCATTTAAAATCCTTATCAATTATTTAAAATTCTACCGTAAAACAATACATAAAATACACAAATACATTGACATTAATACATAAAAAATATACAGTCCACGTTATCATCTTATCATTTACCATAAATCAGTCATAAACAGTCCGTTTCAAAACACTGTCCACATAATTAAATGTTCATAAACCCACTAAAATAATTAACCTCCATCGTCAAATAATAGTCGAATCTTAAAACTATATACATTGTTTATTATTAGATATCTTATACTAACATCATAAATACATATACAATTCAAATGATCATCATTATCCCCAAACTCATTTAACCTGTCATGATTGGTCATTGTCCTGTCACCTCCTGTATAATCAGTCATAATTAGGTATTTTGTAAAGTCATCATTCTCATTATCTCCTACTCCTTCAGTTTTATTACAAGGTAAGTACTTACTATATTTATTATATATCATCTCTCCTCCTAACCTTTCCATAAACTCTTCATAGTCTCTACTTATCTTAAAAATCTCTACTTCTCTTATTCTCTCACAATACCTCTCACTTTTAAAACATCTCTCTCTATCACACTAAGCTACACTCTCTCTCTCTATATTTGCATAGGGCACTACTATTTCATAAAAACACCCCCTGGCCTCACCAGGTACACTAACACAAAAAACTAAGGGATCATTTGGAGACCACACGTCTCCCACATAAACTCTAGAGGAACCTTCATCCTCAAATAACAATTTCGGAGTCTGTACTCCAACTATACCACTGGGAAAATTTGCCCTCTGCTCACTATACTCACTTAAACTCTCCTTACCCCCACTTTCACTCTCATCTACAACTCTCACCTCACCATTAACCTCTACTCTCATTAAAATCTCACTATTACTACCAACATCCACACTATTATCTCCTATTACCATATTTTTATTTATTTTATCATAATTTCCACTACTACTTACCTTGTCTTTGTTTATATCTAATTTGTCTATTTCTCTACTCTTATTTTCTAACTCAAACTCATTAATTCTCTTGTCAACATTAAAATTCCGTTTTTGCATTTCGTTTTTTAATTCTTCTAATTTCTCCACTAATTGATTCAATTTTACATTTCGCAAGTTATTTTGTTTCTTTAGTTCGTTCTCGAAAATGTCTAATTTTACATTAAATGTACTATTCATCTGGTTAAATTTGTCATTAATTAATGTAAATAAATCTTCCAATGATATTTTATTCTCAATTGTCTTAGGTGTTGAGTTGGCATTTATTCCGTCTAATAAAATTGACTCTGTAGCTGTATTATTTATTTCTATGCTATCATTATTTTCTGCCATTTTGATAACTTTAATATTGAAATGACTATTTAGTTACACTTGTCACAATTACTACTTAATATGTTTTGTCAACATAACCTCTCGTGTATTAGGTTATGCACTATTCTATCACTCTCCTTGTTTCCGAATCTGGCTTATATTTTATATAAAATAGCTTTATATAAAGTCCGTTGTTCGGAGGCTAATTGTTAACTAACAGTACTAAGTCCCTTGTTCTGGGCATCAATTGTTAACTCACGTACTTTTACACACATTTATATTTATATATTATTATTTTTACTACTATAAGGTAAACACGTGTACTTACCATTTCAGTGTATATGTGAACACGTGATTCCTTTCTACTGCAAATCTCTCTATAAGGGGCCAGGGTTCATTCTCGGGGAGATTAAGACACAAGAAGGTGATAGAAATGATAACACTGATTCTCATTTGAGTGTAATCACGAGGTTTTAATTGCCAGAATAAAATAAACATATATTGAGTGATACCCAAAATGGCGTCACATATAATTGCCAAAACAAAATGGTGGTTACATTTCCTCAAACCCTATTCAATCATAGTTACTGAAAATTATATTGAATCTTGTTACTACTTTTTATAAATTTTATTTCTGGCTGCAGCTCTAATCACGTAATTAAGAATATATTAACAGGAGACACAAACCAATGCCCTCTGTAGGCATAATCATGGCCATGCATTCATTCATTCGTTTGCTCATTCACTCTCGCTATTGCAAAATACATTTTATCAACTTCATCGGGTATTAATTAATGAGCTCATTATTAAGTAAAAAGGTAAAATTGGTTGACTTCTTTGAAAGTGGACCGAGTTGCTCCCTCGCTGGTGTTAGATGTTCTCCAGGAGTATGGCAGGTGTTCGCCTCATATTTATCGTTTATAATACATTGTGCACTGATTCTACATTTGATGTTTTTTACTGTTTACTAATATTTGAGCCTTCTACAGCTCCACTATCACATTTTAATTTTAGATAATAAGTCGTTTTAAAACTTTTGTTGAAAACTGAGTCTACAGCGATACATCGCTGCTGACCCTTTGGTGTGCTGTGCTGAACTGAGAACGAGGAATATGTAAATTTTCGCATGTGTTAGTGCATTTGACGTCACCGTCTTTTGTTTGATGGGACTACGCCTCATTACATACGTTGTGGTTCAAGCGTCATTGTTTTTTATTCATGACGAAACAGCTTTATAGACCAATCACAATTGTTATTTATAGTCCGTCATCACATACACCGCCATTATTTCCACTTGCTTTTGCTCGTCCAACGGCGACCTTGGCATTGTGCTACTCTCACTGAATATGCGTTGTTCCTTTTTACAGAGGGACAATGGACCTAACCATTCTTTAGTTAACTGTTATACAATAAAACATTATAAAATAACCTCAAATCCCATAATTAAGGTATTGGGCCTTTATGTACTGTTACATTAGGTCATCACTGATTTTAATGACGTCCCGTCTTCTGGACCAATGAGAGTGGCTATTTACAATCTGTTTCCACTTGGATGGCCATTTTGTATGTCTCTTCACAAAGGGACATCGTTCTCTCCATGTATGTGTGTGTGTAGTACAATAAAAATACGATAATTTGTTACCACTCATACCATAATTCTGACATCGAGATTTTCGTACTGTCACAAAACCCCCTCAATGAAAGATTTTATGTCGATACATAAAAACTTTCATTGACTCATTCACACTTTTCTAAAAGGATCAGCCCAGATATGTCGCCACAACCCCCTTAACGTTGATATAAAAGAAATACAATCACTTACCCTTGGTCTGATGATGATGATCGCACCCTCTGACCTTACTGGACTTCTCTGGAGAGATCCCAACACCATAAGGCCATGAGGCACTTAACGCTCCTGTTCTGACGCTCCGGCCAGCTCAGGACCGCGGTCACAACACCACAAAACTCTGAAACATCGAATACAAAATTTTAAAATAGTGGCCTTATCTATTCCCATATCCACAACTGATATGTCTCCCCTTAGATGCATTGGTTTGTGTTTTTGAGATGTTGGTCTGTTCAATTAAACTTTTTTTTTTCAACACAACAACAACAAGAATTCAACATAGACTGATTTTTCCACCAACACAAATTCAATCTCTTCCTTGTAAGAGAAAATACATATTCCTACAAATAACATAATACATAAACAATTCTTTAATATTCCCCAAAACACCATCACCTATTTATTTCTATAAGATTCAACCTACAACTATTATGGCAGACAAGCTCATTATTCAAATTTCATTACTCAATTTTATAATCATTTTATCTCTTTTGCAATTTGCATCATACTATATTTGTTCAAACATTGCTAACCTTATACTTTTAACATCCAAAATCTACTATCTTTTAACATTTGTTACCGTCATTACCCCTGTAGCGACCTCCTAACCACACACATTATTGTACCATCAACATAATAAAACATTGTACATCATAAAACATTAACATTGTTACATTTACATTAAACAATTTACATTTAAATAACTGGTATCAAACTTTATAACATTTTTATCATCAATTCTCGATTAACTTTTATTATTTAACATTTGTTTATATCAGATTCTATACAACAATTTCCACTTTATCATTTACTTTCAGTTACATTACCTTCCTACCATGAATTCCCCTTTTCTAACCCTTTTATCCTTACTAGTTTGGGTGACTCTCTATTATTCATTATTCTCTATATCTTATTTTGGCATTTGTCAATCTAACCTCTTTTTAACTACTAACAACTGCTTCTAACCATTAACATATTATGACACCAATATCTCTATAATAACCCCCTTCACTAATCCCATTTAAAACCTCTGGCACCGCTTATTTTTGTACTAGTATGTGTGTACCCGAACTCTAACCAACTCATTCCCTTATCGGTTCCTGACCCTTTCAGGTAACCCTTTCTGGCACTAAACGGTCCCTTCCTGTCCCAAAACCTTTCGTTGTGGACTCCCTACACCACTACTCTTACTACAAAATATCACCATCAACAAATATAATTACCATTCACATTACTCACCTCTACACATAATCACTAACCACTGTGTCCCTAAAATATCTAACACCTCTTTATATATTATCTGTATCTCAACACTTATTTTCACTAACTCCCATTAACTCTATTTAACTAACTCCAATGCCCTTATTTATCACTATTACCCAAACTCTTTACAACATTTTACCTTAACATACCACTAGAAAATTCATCACTTATCTTACAATCCTAAAACAACTCAATATCCAAATATATCATATGCGTAATCATTTACTAACCATTAGACTCTGAATCTCATAATATCATTTAAATTCCTTATCAATTATTTAAAATTCCACAGTACATAGTTTACATTAAAAAAATACATAAAATACACAACAGCAAAATACACAAATACATTGACATTAATATACACAAAAATATACAATCCAAATTACCAATTAATCATTTACTACCAATTAATCGTTTACCATAAATCAGTCATAAACAGTCCATTTCAAAACACTGTCCACATAATTAAATGTTCATAACACAATAAAATAATTAACCTTCATCGTCAAATAATAATCGAATCTTAAAACTATATACATTGTTTAATATTAGACATCTTATCTTCTCATTATACATGTACCAACTATTCAAATTTTTATCCTTTTCCTCAGACTCATATAACTCATGATCGGGTATGGTTCTGTCACCTTTGGTATAATCAGTCATAATTAGGTATTTCATAAAGTCATCATTCTCATTATCTCCTACTACTTCAGTCTCATTGCAAGGTAAGTACTTATTATATTTATCATATATCATCTCTCCACCTAACCTTTCTATAAATTCTTCATAATTTCTATTTACTCTATATAACTCCATCTCCCAATTATCACACAACTCTCTTTCACAATATCTCCCATCATAACCCCAAATCACATACTCTCTTTCAATATATGCAGGGGAAACTACAACTTTATTCTCGCACCACCTATCAGGCGCACAAAAAATCCAGGGACAACTATTTGCAGACCTTTTGTCTCCAAAATCTACATCGAAGGCACTCTCGTCCTTCCTAAAAACATGTATATCACCCCCAAATACACCATTAAGGGAAAAATCTAACCCCTGCAATTCCCCTACAATTATACTCTCTCTACACACTCTCTTTAACCCTTCAAAACACACTATCATTCCATTATTATTATATTCTATTCCCCATAAAACCTCATTATTACTACCAACATCCACACTATTATCTCCTATTACTATATTTTTATTTATTTTATCGTCATTTCCACTACTACTTATCTTGTCATTGTTTATATCTAATTTGTCTATTTCTCTACTCTTATTTTCTAACTCTATCTCATTAATTCTCTTGTCAACATTAAAATTTTGTTTTTGCATTTCATTTTTCAATTCTTCAAATTTCTCCTCTAATTGATTCAATCTTACATTTTTCAAGTTATTTTGTTCCTTTAGTTCTTTCTCAAGACTATCAAACTTTTCGTCAATTTGTTCTTTTAATACACTATTTTGTGTTTTAATTAGTATAAACAAATCTTCTAACGATATCTTACTCTCGATTGCCCTAGGCATTGAATTTGCGCTTATTCCGTCTAATAAAATTGACTCTGTAGCTGTATTATTTATTTCTATGCTGTTATTACTTTCTGCCATTTTACTCATTTTTATAATGAATTTTATTTTTTCGTAATTGTTCTATATTTTACTTAAACAATAATATAACCTATTATCTACGTACCAGGTATGTCTTACGTATTTCTTCCTTTCTTCCGACAATCCTCCGTCTCTGACTCCGGCTTATTGTATAAACTTTTATTTATATCACGTCACCAGTTCGGGCGGCATTTGTTAACATACTCTACATATTTTTTTTTTGGTGTTGTGATTGTATGTTTTGGTGTTTACCTTTATTACCATAATTATTGTGTATTTCATACTGGTTCGGCAGACATCTTGTAGTGCCAACTTCGTGATTCAAAATTTTTGTGTTCGGGTCCCAGGATTCGGTTAAGCGATTGTCAGAGACAGGACAATTGTGCGGAATAGTGAAATCAGACAGCGTAATACATATATAGTTGCCGTTTAATAACATAGAAAATTAATATCAATCAACATTAATAAAAACAAAAATGGAATCCTTACACTAAATTGACAAAATGGCGGATACATATTACGCTGTATTACAGTTCTGTTATTTTCTATTATTCAGGCATTAATCTTGTTATGGAATTTTTTAATGAATTTATATTTGACTGCAACTGCCCATGTTACTTAGTTATTGATCAATTCTTATAGTTTAAGAGAACACAAACCAACGTCTCATAGAAACATTATTCATATGTACTAGTACGGCCCATACACACACACACCCACTCAGTTCGTCAAAATTGAATTTACACATACATTGAATTTTTGTAATTTTGAGCTCAACGATAATAATAATAAAGAATGGAATAGAGATATAGCTGGACTTTCCTGTATCTGCGTATAAAGTCTCCGTTGTCCTTATTTTGCGGTCATGGTCAAGCAGGTGTTCGGCCGATCATCCCAAAGGTCTCTTTGTCTGCACTGAATCTAAATTTACATTGTTACTAGTTACTTTGATACTTCTGATAGAGTTATTACTGTATGTTACCACATTGTTAGTTTGATTAAGACACTTTCGCTGGCAAAACTGCCGGTGATCTTTTACAGCGTGTTGACGCCTTGATGGTCTGATGCTGACTGGGGGGATGCAAAGCACATATTTTGTGTATGTGTTAGCGCATCCACGTCATTGTCTTTTGTTCAAAATTGGCTCACGCCCCGTTGTCATGTCATTGTTTGTTAGGTCATCACTGATTTTAATGACGTCCCATCTTCTGGACCAATGAGAGTGGCTATTTACAATCTGTTTCCACTTGGATGGCCATTTTGTGTGTTCGTCTCTGCACGTCGGCTCCTGACCTTGGAATCGTTGTGATCTATTAGAATATGCGTCGTTGTCTCTTCACAAAGGGACATCGTTCTCTCCATGTATGTGTGTGTGTAGTACAATAAAAATACGATAATTTGTTACCACTCATACCATAATTCTGACATCGAGATTTTCGTACTGTCACAGGTCTACATAATTTGTCATGACAATAAAGAAAAATGACAGCCGAAGCAACAAGCGCAATTACGTCTGCTGCATTCGGACACACGTAGCACTGTGTCGAACTGTTCGCCGACGCGAGCGAGGCCGGACCATGTACAGATTAGGCAACCTTTCGATTATAGAATTCCCACATTACTGTCCAGAGGGGGACCCATAAAGGTACGTGATACGAATTATTTTTTTTAACACTCAAGGTGCAGCGGCTAGGTGTACCATATCACGTACCAGCACTGCGTTCGAGTGATTGTCAATAGTTATGGAGGCTATATATATATTAAAAGCAGTGCATTCACAGTAAAAGTTTTGGGCGTCATTGGAAAAATAAGTTTAGCCAGTGACAGTAGTTTCAGAATAATTAAAAAGATGAGTTTTGTTAGGAGGGAGGTTGGGTGATAGGATAGATGGCAGGTTTGGATAAATGGGAGAATAGAGGGAGTAGATTTGCGGTAAAAGTGGGACGTGAATTCACGTAGTGGATCTATCTTGTCGCCAAGTCTCCCTCGTGGCAAAAACCCCATCTTTTCGGGCGATTACAACCTTGTTAGCTTTAAGGATAAAATTAGCCTCCAACTTATCAATATATAATTTGGAATGTTTATAATTTTAAAATTATGTCAGTAGTTATAGTATATTTGAGTAAATAAGTGGCCACATATAATCATGAAATTTGTAGTACAAGCTAAGAAAAGTGAAAGGTTTGCTGTCTAAAAGTTGAAAAGATAGATATGTCTAAAAATGTAAACATGAAAATCAATCAATTAATAAATATACCCAAACATATAAGAGTTGACCTTCTGTGAACTGTAGTAGCAGTGTCAGTGTGAGCCTTATATGTCTTTTAGTAGTTTCCCCACATTTCGGGCGGTCACGGTTTCACCAGACCCTGGCCGTGGAATTGTGTAAGTAGTTACAAAATTGGTGTACTTTGAAATTGAACAGGGGGGTAACAGGGGAAACTACATAACTATGGAACAGCAGCTATCGTCGAAGGTGTCGATAATGCCGTGTATAAGGGTGTGTGAATCATTTCAGTAGGATTACTGGTGTCCTCGGACATCAGTAATACCAAATTTTCATATAACGCTGAACCAAGAACGGTAAGGCAGCGTCCATACCTTATATATGTAACTTCAGTTCTTACTACTACTACTACTACTCTCCAGCACTACAGCCCATGGTGAGCCTTGGCCTCCGCTACGACTCGTCTCCACTCATCTCTGTCCACTGCCTTCAGTCTCCAGTTCCTAATGCCCATCTTTCTTAGATCTTCTTCCACATCCTGCTGCCATCTTCTTCGAGGCCTTCCTCTTTTTCTTTTGCCCAGTATCGTTCCAGTAACTTCAGTTCTTGGGAATGCAAATGGACGCAACAGTCCACCAGCAGGAAACAATAGTGTGTGTGGAAAAGGAGCTGGCAGTTACAAGCCAGGGGCACAGATAACGCATCTGTGCGCAAGGTAAATACTTAGACCGACCGGCAGGTGGTTTACCTAATTATAACTGGGTAAAGGGGGGATTTTAAGTAACGATGTAGTGGGAGTGTAGCTGTAAATTCAGCGAGAGGGTGACGACCTCTGTAAACAGCGGGCGGTCAGCTTATAACACGACTCTATAAAGAGAGTTGGGGGTTGACAATCCATAGAGCTGTTCAGTAACTGTTGCTATGACTATGACTCAATGAGTAGCGATGTATGTCCCTATGAGAGCAAAATGATTTTAAGTACCAGATTTAAATTGTAATGAATTCAAATAACATTGTAGGATAACTATATAATTGTGTGTACGTGTATTAACTGTATGTAGTATGTTAGGTATAAGGTGTATGAAAATATGTATTGTATATAATTGTGGAATGGTATCTATAGTAAGGTCATTCACCTTGCCAAGAAAATCAGCTGATTGCTGGAGTTATAAATGTATTATATCACGTATAGATGAATTGCAAATTTTTCAATGTAATTAACTGTTTGAATATAATTAAAATTTGAATATAGTATTTTCAATGTGTTCAAGAGATTTTGAAATAAATGGTAAAATGGATTGAGCTAGTTTTGAATTTTCAAGAGTTAAAATGTAAATGTGGTAAAAGTTAGATTTTGGGTGATTACTATTTTGTTAGGACATTTAGATCAGTCCAAGTTAAGTTTAGAAGGGGAGTTGAATAAAGTAAGATGGCTGTGAATAAAAGTAATGTAAAATGTGAGTATTGATAGTGACACAGTAGCTATGGGGAAAATATGTAGAGTAATGAGTGATATATTGAGGTAATAAATAAATGGAGATATTTTGTAAATGAAAGTGATGTAATGGGAGAGTATTAGTTGATAGTGGAATTTTGTAAGGGGGTGGTGTGATAAGGAGTCCTCAACGAAAAGCGTTGTGGCGGGAGGGGAACCAATTAGTGCCGGAAAGGGTTGCCTAGGGGGAGTCCAGGAACCAACATAAGGGAATGAGCAGTGGGAAGGGAACACACATCCTGAGTACAAAGGGGTAGAGAGTATTTTGTTGTAAGGGTAGAATGATGCGAAATGAGTTGAATAGTAAGTTAGAGGTAGAGAATGGTTGGTAGATGTTTTGATAGAGGGGTGTCATATTAGTTAAAGCTGTTAAGTGAGTATTAGAATCAGAAAAGGGGTAAGATTATATATATAAATGCCAAGTTGATAAAGTGAGTTATTACGAATAATTAAGTCACCCAAACTAATGGAGAATGAAAATATTAAAGAAAGAAAGCCATAGTCAAAATATAAAAGTAATTGAAACAAGTGACGGATTGTAATAGAATTTGAAAATAATATAAAGCTATAAAATGTGTAATTTTGGTCAATTTAAATGTAAAATTTTATTGTTTATTGTAATAATAATCATGTTAATTTTGTATGTCTTATTTTATTATGTTGTATTATGTTTGAAGGTAAAGAATTTCAAAGGTGTTTCATGTATTTTATGATGTAGCTTTGTGTAACATATGTATGTCAAGGTCGTTGACTTGACCCAGAGAGATCAGCTGATGGTTGATGTTATAGACAAGACCAGTTTCTAGCAATTGATTGATGCAATTTTGTCATTTAATTGAATTAAATGATTTTAAATGTTTATGAATATTGAGAAAAATATATTTTGATAAATTTAAATTTTTTTGAAAAAAAAAATTATTTTTCACGCCTGCCATATAGATGAGGTTTTGAGTTTCAAGTATATTATTGTTTATGTGTGTTACTAGTGTTTATTGAATTATATTGTTTAGAATATATGTGTAAACAAATGTTAGAGTAAGTGAATTCATGTTTAATAAGGTGTTCAATTTGTTTTTCTTTAGGATTGTTATTAGTAGTGAAGAAAATTGATAGAGTTGATAGAGTCATGTAAAAGATTTTTTTATTTTTTGATTTTGAGAAAGTAATGGAGATATAACAATTTGATTTTGAACGTAAATAAATTTTTGAATTCAAAGATAAATATTTTTGAATCTTAAATAAGGAATTTGTTAGGATGTATTAATGAATATGTGTACGCGCCCAGTACTTGCTAAAGGCAGCCCAGTGTGCATGTAAGGGGGAATATATCGGTTGAGGATCTTGGCATGGTATGAGGCCAGGGTGTTGATTTTGGGGTAGAATGATAGAAGGTTAGGTGCGCTGTGGTGCGTGTCTGTTCGATTTTATGGTGTTGGGATCTCGTACAGAGAAGTCCAGTAATCTCGTTCAGGTGCAGCCATGGTCGCCGAGCTAGGGGGGTAATTTACCCATGATGCGTTAAGGAATTAATGGGGGTTGTTGGCACCATATCCTCTCCGATCCTCTTAGGGGTTTAGCAATGAGAGTTCTTCTGTTCCAGCAGAAGATCTCTCGTTGGGGGGTTTTGTAATGGGGCTAAAAAGAGGGGTTTTCATTTTATTAAAAAATCACAAATTTATTTTCCATCTGTGTGGCCAGTCACATGTTAAATAAAAGTTTCGTCAAACAAAGGAACAGTGGTGTGAAGTTGAACGTAGTCGGAACAGTGGAATGCGGCGTGTAGGTTCAGCAACGCAATTTAATTCCAAGAACTGTAGTGCTGTGTGGCACACACAAACGCGCGAACACCAGCGGGGCGCCCAGACGACGCTCCGAACCAAAATGGCTTTTGTAAAATTTGTTTGCCATACGAGCGGGTGACGACAGAAGTCTTGACGAGATCCCGCCTATCTTAGTGACATAACCAGCGGCTTCCAGATTTCGTCGACGTCTAAACGCATGAACAACAGCGTACTTTAAGTACAATGACGAACCTTTTATTGCCAGAAGGCATTGTTTTCCGTCTTGTCCAAACTTGGGGAGTGGGGTACTTTGGTTAACGCTCCTCGCAGTTACCCGACGAAGCTAAGCCTGGCCAGGCAGCCCGCCAAACGGGGCTCAACAATAAAATTTTAGTATCAATTGAAAGTGAGTGCAGTATCTAGAAATGCTAAAGTGAGTGTAGTATTCGGAAAATTGAAATCATAAATTCTTTCGGACACGTAAAAGAGGACTGTGTTGTAACGTGTCAAAATTGGGTCATTTCATTTATTACAGTTATGGGGTATTTGTATTTCATTTATTTCATTTTTTGGGGTTTTATAAAAAATATTGTGAAAGTTTTATTTTCCGACAAACGTTAATTCCATTGTAACGGACCACGTGGAGAAAACAGTGTTGAAACAAAGCAGAGACGCAGTAATCAGTTGCGAAACCAAGCAAAGAATTTGTACCACCCTCGATTTCTCAGAACTCTGTATAAATGTGACGGTGCACGCACGCAATGACTCGAGTATGCGCACTGTAGGGACGCCAAGAGGAACAAACGGCGCTGTAAAAAATGGCGCATGAGCGAACAGTCTGTAAAACCAACCAGCCAAGCTACAGGAAACGGAGCTAAGGACTGCCTCCGTGTTAATGACGTCAGTCTAGCAGCGCCTAATATCATCGGCCAACACTAGGAAAAAACACATTATGTATCATGGTCATAGCTAACAAACCACAGCAATTCAGCTATGAACCACAACGAGATCTGATGGCAGTGGAACACTGTTTCCTCCCACTCGCCAAGTAAGTTGCGTAGTTGTTAGTCCCTAGAGTAACCGGCCGGGTCCTTTATAGAGGTAGCTCCTCTCAAAATTTTAACATGGGACAGTAAAAGTGATTTAATTGTTATTTCAATCAGTGGAAGTGAGAGTGAATAATTACTGAACAGTAACATGCCAATTTGATATATTTTTCTTTATTTTCGGGACAACTACCAACTCACCGCACGGCGACCACGAGGTCGCAGATATACGCGTTACCGGCGGGGAGATCATATCATGTATTACAGTAATCAATCAAAGTAAAAAGGGGGTTTTTTATGTTTTTAAGGATGTGAGTAGTGCGTGAGCAGGCTGGGCTATCTTAAGTTGTAAGTAATAGGTATGTAAGTTTAAAAAATAAGAGGTATAAACAAGAATTACACCATATTCGAAAAGCATGTAAGTAACTGTATTTGATAAACAAAATTTTAAAATGGAAATAATTGATAATTAAAACTAATTATTTCTCTTCATAACGATGTGTAGAATCAGTTATTTCGATAACCTTAACACAGGTTTGCATCTGATGTTCATGTGATTGGATCCTGGACCTTAATAGAAGCTTTGCAGGTAGGTGGAAATTATGTAATTTTGTAATTAATATATTTAAATTGGATTAGAGTATAACAATTGGCGCCCGTGACAGGCACGAATTTAAATTAATTAATTAAATTCCACATCTACGAGGATGCAAACATGTGTTAGGTTACGCAAAGTTAATATGAGAAAGTAATATAGAAAGTACATTACAAAAAATTAATTAAATTAATTAATAAGATTAATTAAAATATTCTGAATAGCAATTATAAAAAAAATGTCAGATAACGGAAATAACGTAAATGAAATGACTAACGTCAAAAATTTTGACGAGTCAAACATGAGCAATTTTGAGGTCCATTCGACTCAAAATGCGAGTCAGAATGAAACAGAAATAAGTGTAACAGATCAAAGCAATGCAACTGAAGATTCGGGGATTCAAGTAACCCCGAAATTAGATAGGGAAAGTAAAATCAATAATGAAAAAGTCAGCTTCACTGACGAAAACGTAGCAGCACAATCTACTCCAACGACGCACGAATTAAACAGTTGTCAATGGAAGATATGTGTAATTTCATGAAAACAATATCTGATAACTTGAGTAGTTTTAACGCGAAATTTGATGAACAGAAGAGTGACTCTGACGCTAAATTCAATGTATTAAAAAATCAGAATAATGAATTGGAAAATGATATTAATGAGATTAATAGATATTGTGCAAATACCAAAGTAGAATTTACTAATAAAATCAACCAAGTAGAGACCAAGTTAGATGATTCAATACAAAAGATAGATGTTAAATTTAATGAAATAGATAGCCAGATAGATAGAGTTGAGAAGCAAATAAATGAGAATAATGAGATGTTAATAAATTCAATGAATGAGTATAGTAATGACGTAGAATATAAAATAAATAAATGTAATACTGAAACGGAATGTAAGTTGAGTAGCGTAGTAATGACAGTTGAAAAAATTAGTCAGAATATTGATGAACACCAAAATAAGATAGACTCTAAAATAAATGAAATTGAAAATAATTATAAGACAGAAATACAAGCAGTAAATGAATCTATTGATGTAATATCAAAAAATAACGAACAGTCTGAATACAGTAATGACAAAAAATTATATTCACTTGAACAAAACATTAGTAGTATGAGAGACGAATTAAGTTTAGTAAGAAATCAAAATTTAAACAATGTTACTGAACGTATATTCATGACACGAGACACAAATAATGAAATAGAATTAGAAACTTTTAGTAGTGAAAATCGGAGAGTGCATCCAATGCAATTTTTGAATCGAGTACGGGAATTTGACAGATTTAATGGTAGTAGTTGGGAAGTTAAACTTATAAAAATTTTGAAATGTTTTAAGGGCAATTCGGAGATATGGGTGGAGACGCATCGAAACGAATGGGAGAGATATGAAAATTTTGAAAAAGCCTTTCGGAATAAATACTGGTCGGAGGAGGAGCAGGAGATACTACGAAGTCAAATAATGGGAACCGGGAGCTTTGGGAGGAACAACCGTAATATTACCGTGTATACCATGAAGCTATACAACGAAGCTAAGTACTTAGAACCACCGTTACCATTCCAGTCGTTTGTACGCCACATCAGTAAGCATCTACCGAGGGAAGTACAGATCACGTTAATGACCAGAGAGGTAAGCGATATCAATGAATTAGAAAAAATATTGGATGTTTTTCAGAATATTAAGGACCAGGAAGACAGCAGACGTATACAACAAACGAATATGCACAATGTAGGGAACTATACACAGAATTTTCATAGAGGAGCGCGGGGAAGAAGTTTTGATAATAGGGGCGAGAGTTGGAGGTGTAGAGAATGTGAAACAGACAATTATGCTAATAGAACCAATTGTTTCAGATGTCATCGAAACAGGGAGTGCGCCAGGAACGAGAGAACAAACCCACCACCAAATCAACAGTCGAGGGGAGGAGAATTTTATAGAAGAGCGCCCAGAGGAGGAGGACATTATAATAGAGGAAGAGGAGGAAATCATCCAGCTGTAGCAGGTCCATCCACGGGAAACTAAGGAAGACAATGGAGAAGCGGGCCCAACCATTGTCAACGGAGAACCGGGTCCAAGTAACCAACGAATTCGCGAACAATGTTATCAAGGTGGACATGGCGAAAGAATTGTTAGAAGAAGAGGAGAACAAGGTGATGGAACGCAGAACAGGATTGACTGAGGTGACAATTAACATTGAAGGTAAGAATTATAAAACTTTAATTGATACCGGTAGCGAGATCTCAGTAATTTCGGAAAATGTTATGGGTGAATTAAAAGAGATAAATAAAAATATACTATCATTACCAGTTGCCGGGGTTACAGTAGTGGGGGTAACTGGGGTGAGAAGTAAGAGAATAACCAGACAAGTACAATTAAATATTTTAATAAATGAAGTTGAATTTGAAAACACTTTCCTAGTAGTTAAAGGGTTGAGTCTAGATGTAATATTGGGAAATGATTTTTTGGAAAGAAACGGGGCAGTAATAGATTTCAATAAACAAATAGTAAAATTTGAAAAGGGGAATAAACCAGTCAGAATAGAGTTTAAAAAAGTAGTAAACGAAGCTAAAGTCACGGGAATAAAAATGTTACATAAGCAGATAGGCGATAGAGAGATAGAGACCAAAATAAATATATGTCTAGAGAGTGATAGCTTAGAGAATGAGGAGGGAGAAATGCATGAGAGTAATGAGAGTGTGTGGGCAGATAGAGCCAACAAATTTTTTAATGAAGATACAGTTGTAGGGAATACTCAGCGAGAGGAGCTGTGGGCAGTTGTGGAGCGGTTCAGAGAGGTGTTTGATGAGTCACCAGGGAAAGCGAAGGACTACATCTGTGAGCTGAAAGTTCGGGACCACGCACCATACATGCAGAGGAGCTACCCGGTGCCGTTTTCGAAGAGGAGGGCGGTACAGGAGGAATTAGACCGGATGATGCAGGGAGACATAATTAACGCTCAGTATCACCATACTCAAACCCTTTGGTAGTAGTGATAAAAAAGGATGGAAAGGTAAGGTTATGTTTAGATGCCCGAAAAATTAATCAAATTATTATACCGGACCGGGAATCTCCGGAACCCATAAACGAGATTTTACAGAAGTTCAGCGGAGTCAAATACATGACGTCATTAGACCTGACAGCTGGATACTGGCAGGTGCCATTAGCAGCAGAGAGCAGAAAATACACAGCTTTTCTTTTTAACGGTAAGAATTACCAATTCAAACGCTTACCTTTTGGGTTAAACACCAGTGTTGCCAGTTTTATTAAATGTTTAGATAATATTTTACAACCGAAGGATCTAGACTTTTTAACAGTATATGTCGATGATATCTTGATAGCTTCTAGAACATTCACTGAACATTTAGAATACAGAATATGTATTAGATAAGCTACATAAAGGGGGTTTAACAGTGAATTGGGACAAGTCTAAGTTTCTGCAGACAGAAATACATTTCTTAGGATTTATTATTACACAGGAGGGGATATTAGCTAACCCTGACAAAGTAGAAGCCATAATGCGATTCCCCGAACCTAAAAATATTAAGCAATTACAGAGTTTCTTAGGCCTATGCCATTTTTACAGGAAATTTCAGGAGAACTACGCACACACAACATCCAAACTGAGTGCTGTACTGCAGAAGAATAAACCGTGGAGATGGGGAGAAACGGAGCGTGCGGCGTTCGACGAGATTAAGAGAAAGTTTAGTCACATGATTATGATGAATCATCCCGATTTTAATAAAACTTTTTATTTGCAGACCGATGCCAGCAATGTAGCGCTAGGAGCGGAGCTATACCAGGAGGGCGGCGACAAGGAACATCTAACGATCGCCTTCGCCAGTAGATCGCTGCTGTCAGCTGAGAAAAATTATACAACGACAGAAAAAGAACTTTTAAGTATTGTGTTCGCCGTAGGTAAATTCCGGACTTACATCCTAGGCAATACGACAATAATCCGGACGGACCACAAGGCATTATCATTCCTCAATTCATGTAAGCTAACACACAGTCGTCTGACCAGGTGGGTATTAGCGTTACAAGAATATAACTTTTCCTCGGAGTATATAAAGGGGTCAGATAATAAGGTACCAGATACACTTTCTAGAGTAGATGTTATAGACAATAAAACTGGTAGGGATCTTAAAGAAATAGAAATTTTTAGATTAACTAGAGAAGATAGAATTTTTGGTGAATAATTAAGTGATATTAAAAATATGCAAAGATCTGATAGTAAACTGGGTAAAGTAATTGTTAGTTTAGAAACGGAGGTAGAGGGATCTGAATATAATAAGCGATTTCAAGTATATCAAGG
Source organism: Magicicada septendecula (assembly GCA_034769895.1). Classification (NCBI taxonomy): domain Eukaryota; kingdom Metazoa; phylum Arthropoda; class Insecta; order Hemiptera; family Cicadidae; genus Magicicada; species Magicicada septendecula. The sequence continues at coordinate 203,627,887 of CM068373.1, read as the reverse complement.
TATTTTGTTTAAAAAAGTAGATAGTGGGGAGCGTGATTGGAGGTTAGTTATACCCGAGGGGTTAATAGATAAAATTGTTTGGGATTGTCATATAAGGTATGGTCATTTTGGGGCGAGAAAATGTGCAAATGTGTTGAAAGAATCGTGTATATTTAAGAATATGGAGAGGAGAGTCAGAAGAGTGTTAAGGGTGTGTGATTTATGTCAGAAATCGAAAGTAGTGAATTATAAAGTAGAGGGGGAGATGAATTACATAAAAGTTGAGAGACCGTTTGATCTAGTTGTGGTTGATTTATATGGACCATTACCCAGAGGTAGAGGGGGTGTATTATATGTATTTGTAGTTCTAGACACTTTTTCAAAATTTGTGAAATTATATAGCATTAAGAGAGCGACAAGTAAAGTACTCAGTGAGAAAATAGTAAAAGACTACATGCTTAATGTTGGAATACCGAAAATTATATTATCTGACCACGGTCCACAGTTTATAAGCAGCAAGTGGCGACAGACGGTTGGATGGGAAGGCATCATACCCAAGCATACGGCAGTGTATCATCCTCAGTCGAACCAAGCAGAACGGGTGATGAGAGAGATTGGTAGGATATTTCGGGCGTACTGTCACGCCAAACACACAGAATGGCCATCCTACGTGAAAAAAGTAGAGGAGTGGCTGAATTGTACCACCCATGAATCCACAGGATTTACGCCACATGAGTTGATCAGGGGAACAAGGCCGCCCAGGATATTGGAACAACTTTTCGAATACCCACCAGAAGGTCGAGTTTTGGATAGAAGCATGAAAATTAAATTGGCAAACGAGAACTTACTTATGAGAGGAGAGCGAAGGAAACAGAAACATGATGCTAAGGGTAAATGGACCAAGTACGAGGTAGGTCAGTTAGTGTTAGTAAAAAGGCATGATTTGTCCAGTGCTCAAGATAGAGAAATAAAGAAGTTTTTCTTGTTGTATGAAGGACCATATGAAATTGTAGAAATAAAAATGCAGAATGCGTATGTGTTGAGGAACCCAGCGACGCAGGAGATAGTAGGTACTCAAAATGCGACGAATTTAAAATTATATCGGTCACTTTAATTATGGTATGTTTATGAATAATAATTAAAATATTGTTGTATGTTTACAGAAGGGATCCTCCCCCATTTTCGGGCGGTCACGATCTTACAAGTCCTGGCCGTGGAATTCGGAACTTGGAGGTGGGCCATGGTTGGCGGATCTTCCTTCGGGCGGTGAAAACAACGATGGTCCGGCTCCACCAAAATTGGTATAAAGTAGAAATTAACTACATATTTGAACGGGGAGGGGGACCCCAAAAAGGTACGTGACACGCATTAATTTTTTTTAATACACTCCAGGTGCAGCGGTTTTGGTGTACCTGTCACGTGCCTGCACTACCTTAGAGTGTTGTACATAATGGAGGCTGCACCTAAATAAAAGGCAGTGCGTACAAATTTAAAAGTTTCAGTACCAATGGCAAAATTAAAATTAGCCATTGGTTATAGTTCTGTGTAGTCTGAAAAGACGAGTTTTGGGGCAAGAGGGGTTGGCGCAAGGTAGAAAGCGGGTTAGAAAAAATGGTAGGAGTGGGGGAGTAGTGTGTTTCAGAGGGGGGACGTGAATTCACGTAGTATATCTACCTAGTGCCTATTCTTTTTGCAGCAAAACCCGACTTTTCGGGCGATTATTGTCTACCAGCACTAATCTCGATTTTGGAACGTTAGTCAGCCTCCAATGTAAATATAAAAGTTTTGAAAAAACAAAAAATATATTTTGGATGTTTATAATTTTAAATTTAAGTAAATTTTAGAATTAAGTGACCAAATATAATTGTCAAGTTTTAGTATCAGTGAGCATGGGAACGTTTTAAAAGATGTGTAATAAAATAAAAACTTGTTATCAATACAAGATGTGGGGATAATTTTGAGAGGTAGATTGGTGCTCAAAGAAGTGATAGAACAGTGGAGTGTGGAACTGCAAGTGTCGAAAGTTTTAGTTTATCACGTTTAATTAGTTAGTTATTAAGTTGCTATTGCGGGGGTGGCCTGTGCTCTCGCAGATAGTGAAATGGGTTGGGGGTAACAGAGAGTGTTACCTCCATCGGAGGCCAAAGGGCGAAAATGTGCGACACACACTTTTCGTGTAAACTCAATTTACACACTGATAGACGATCGTGTCGCACATACTAATGATGAAGTAGAGCAGGCAATGAAATAAAAGTTAGATTTCCCCGACTTTTCGGGCGATTACTGCCTTACCAGCACTAATCGTGGATTTGGCTAGCGGCCCGCTATGGTCATATCAAGTCCCTTGACCATAGCTGACTTGAAATTGGTATATAGTAGAAATTAAATGGGGGGTGAAATTTAGGAGAAATCCAGGTACTAGGGAACAGCGGCTACCACTCTGTTCGCGTAGGAACAGCAAGGCCAGGTGGTAGATCCGTTTAAGGGCGTTTAATTATAGACAAGAATATGCTGATATTCATAGATTTTAAAATGTAACTGCCAAAGCAAAGACACGGAGAGGTCAAACTACTCCAAAATATGCCGTCTTTGTGGAAGCGAAAAGGCGTCACAGTCTTACATAACCTGCAATAGAGTGTGTGGATGGGAGGTGGCTTAGATGAGCCACGAATTTAAATTTTATAACATAAAATTTGCTAACTCCAATTTTGATCCAATAAAATGCTTGTGCTCTGTTTAAATAATTAGCTGCTCATACATTCACTATAAGGTGTTCATTGTATAAATTTTTAAAGGTAATATTGTATTTTAGCAGGTTAGATATAAGAATCGATAAAAAATATGTTTTATATAATGTGTGTATTTTTTAAACTAAGCCAATAATTAAACCGTCTGGCAGGCGGTTAACATGAATTATCAGAATCAGAGAAATGGGAAACAAGGAGGTGAGAAGTAAGGAGAAATAAATATATATATATTTCATGTAATTTGTTCAATTTTGAGATGTGATTTCATTGTGTTAGGAGGTCAGCTGATCAGCAATAAAATGTCACTGGTATATTGGTTATAAATGTTCCAGATGATTAATGTTTAATATAATGTTTCAATGTATTACAGATGCTATTTAAAGTAATGATAAAAATAACTTGATAAATTGAGAAGTAAAGTAATAATTTGTGAAAGCTAATAAAAGATAGTTTTTGGGTGAGGAATATTTGATGGGACATGTAGATCTGTCCGAGTTAAAGTTAAAATTTAAATAGGAGAGAATACTATTGTTTTGAAAATAATGTAATGATGTTGTAAGATAAGGTGTGTTATAGAATTTTGAGAAGTATTGATGTTGACACAGTAGTTGTGGAGAATATATGTAGAGTTTTTGAGTGATATATTGATGTTTATAATTAATGATGTTATTTTGTTGTAGCTGTAGTAAGGTAATAAGAGTGAGATTTTTTGGGGATGGCGATTTTGTAGTAGGGGGTAGTGTAATGTAGGAGTCCGCAACAGAAAAGTTGGGACGGGATGGGTCCGATTTAGTGGGAAGGGGTCGCCTCAGGTAGAATCCAGGGACCAGATAATGGGAAATGAGTTTTGGGGGGGGACACGTATCCTAAGTACAAAGGGTTAGAGAGTAATTTTTTTTTTATATATATATAGAGAGAAGGTGGCGATTTGAGTTTAATGATAAGTTGGGGTTAGAGATTGATTGGTAGAGATTTTGATAGAGATGGGTGTCATGTGAGTTACAGTTGTTAGAGGTTAGTCAAAGGGAGAAAGATTATATGTGTATACAGAGAAAGTAGTAAATTAAATGAGATAAATAATTGAGTCACCCACAGTAATGGAGAATCAGATTGTCAAATACAGAAAGAGATTAATAAAAATATAAAATTTTTAATTTTTAAATTTTAATTAAAACCAGTGACAATATTTTGATAGAATGTGTAAATGTAAAGTTGTCAAGTTTATTTTGAATAATTTAAAGGTCAATTTGATTATTGTTTATAATAATATTTTATTTTAAATGTTTTATTTTATTATGTTTTTGTGTTTCAAGTTAGATTGTTACAGATGTTAAATGTATTTTCAGATAAAAATTGGACATAATGTATGTGGGTCAAGGTATTGGACTTGACCTAGTTTGGATCAGCTGAGAGTGAGGTCATATAAGTTAATAGTATGGAAGTCAATTCAACTTTTGTTTTGATCAATTTAAACAAATTTTAAATAATTTCTGTATGTAAAGGAAACATTTTAATAAATTTAAATTTTTTTCTTTGAATTTTAAAATTTTTTGGAAAATTTTTTTTTTTTTAAGAAAAAAAAAAATTTTGCGCCTGCCAGCTAATGAATATTTTAAGTATTGGTTATTTTATTGTTTGTGTGCTAACCATGTTTATTTTATTGATTTATTGTATTGACTTGTATTGTTAGACTCTAAGTATTCACATGTTAGGTTAAGGATGTTCTTAATTATAAGGAATGTTTAAATCAAGTTATTTTTAAATAAAAACAGAAACTAGTGAAGAGAATAATTTAAAATTTATACAAGATTTATGAAGCGATTTTATCTGAAAACAGCCAATGGGTTGTAATTTAAATAACTTTTGAAAAATTTTTCAATTTTGTAATATGTAATGTTAGTATGTAATGTGAGTGTGTGTGAGCCCAGTATCTGCTAAAGGCAGCCCAGCTTGCGTACAAGGGGAAACATATCGGTGGAGGATCTGGCATAATCTAAGCCAGGGATTGAGGATTTTGGGGGGTAGCATGTTAGAAGGTGAGGTGTGCTGTGGTGCGAGTCTGTTCGATTTTTCAGTGTTGGGATCTCTTACGGAGAAGTCCAGTGATCTCGTTCAGATGCGCCCATAGTCGCCAAGCCAGGGGGGTCGTGTACCCATGAAGAGTAAGAACCAGAGGGTTGTTGGCACCAGTTCCTCACCGGTCCTCTTAGGGGTTTTATCAATGAGATTTCTTCCGTTTTGGACAGCAGAATTCTCATTGGGGGGGTATTGTAACGTGTCAAAATTGGGTCATTTCATTTCTTACAGTTATGGGGTATTTGTATTTCATTTATTTCATTTTTGGGGGTTTTATAAAAAATATTGTGAAAGTTTTATTTTCTGACAAACGTTAATTCCATTGTAACGGACCACGTGGAGAAAACAGTGTTGAAACAAAGCAGAGACGCAGTAATCAGTTGCGAAACCAAGCAAAGAATTTGTACCACCCTCGATTTCTCAGAACTCTGTATAAATGTGACGGTGCACGCACGCAATGACTCGAGTATGCGCACTGTAGGGACGCCAAGAGGAACAAACGGCGCTGTAAAAAATTAAGCATGAGCGAACAGTTTGTAAAACCAACCAGCCAAGCTACAGGAAACGGAGCTAAGGACTGCCTCCGTGTTAATGACGTCAGTCTAGCAGCGCCTAATATCATCGGCCAACACTAGGAAAAAACACATTATGTATCATGGTCATAGCTAACAAACCACAGCAATTCAGCTATGAACCACAACGAGATCTGATGGCAGTGGAACACTGTTTCCTCCCACTCGCCAAGTAAGTTGCGTAGTTGTTAGTCCCTAGAGTAACCGGCCGGGTCCTTTATAGAGGTAGCTCCTCTCAAAATTTTAACATGGGACAGTAAAAGTGATTTAATTGTTATTTCAATCAGTGGAAGTGAGAGTGAATAATTACTGAACAGTAACATGCCAATTTGATATCTTTTTCTTTATTTTCGGGACAACTACCAACTCACCACGCGGCGACCACGAGGTCGCAGATATACGCGTTACCGGCGGGGAGATCATATCATGTATTACAGTAATCAATCAAAGTAAAAAGGGGTTTTTTTATGTTTTTAAGGATGTGAGTAGTGCGTGAGCAGGCTGGGCTATCTTAAGTTGTAAGTAATAGGTATGTAAGTTTAAAAAATAAGAGGTATAAACAAGAATTACACCATATTCGAAAAGCATGTAAGTAACTGTATTTGATAAACAAAATTTTAAAATGGAAATAATTGATAATTAAAACTAATTATTTCTCTTCATAACGATGTGTAGAATCAGTTATTTCGATAACCTTAACACAGGTTTGCATCTGATGTTCATGTGATTGGATCCTGGACCTTAATAGAAGCTTTGCAGGTAGGTGGAAATTATGTAATTTTGTAATTAATATATTTAAATTGGATTAGAGTATAACAATTGGCGCCCGTGACAGGCACGAATTTAAATTAATTAATTAAATTCCACATCTACGAGGATGCAAACATGTGTTAGGTTACGCAAAGTTAATATGAGAAAGTAATATAGAAAGTACATTACAAAAAATTAATTAAATTAATTAATAAGATTAATTAAAATATTCTGAATAGCAATTATAAAAAAAATGTCAGATAACGGAAATAACGTAAATGAAATGACTAACGTCAAAAATTTTGACGAGTCAAACATGAGCAATTTTGAGGTCCATTCGACTCAAAATGCGAGTCAGAATGAAACAGAAATAAGTGTAACAGATCAAAGCAATGCAACTGAAGATTCGGGGATTCAAGTAACCCCGAAATTAGATAGGGAAAGTAAAATCAATAATGAAAAAGTCAGCTTCACTGACGAAAACGTAGCAGCACAATCTACTCCAACGACGCCACGAATTAAACAGTTGTCAATGGAAGATATGTGTAATTTCATGAAAACAATATCTGATAACTTGAGTAGTTTTAACGCGAAATTTGATGAACAGAAGAGTGACTCTGACGCTAAATTCAATGTATTAAAAAATCAGAATAATGAATTGAAAAATGATATTAATGAGATTAATAGACATTGTGCAAATACCAAAGTAGAATTTACTAATAAAATCAACCAAGTAGAGACCAAGTTAGATGATTCAATACAAAAGATAGATGTTAAATTTAATGAAATAGATAGCCAGATAGATAGAGTTGAGAAGCAAATAAATGAGAATAATGAGATGTTAATAAATTCAATGAATGAGTATAGTAATGACGTAGAATATAAAATAAATAAATGTAATACTGAAACGGAATGTAAGTTGAGTAGCGTAGTAATGACAGTTGAAAAAATTAGTCAGAATATTGATGAACACCAAAATAAGATAGACTCTAAAATAAATGAAATTGAAAATAATTATAAGACAGAAATACAAGCAGTAAATGAATCTATTGATGTAATATCAAAAAATAACGAACAGTCTGAATACAGTAATGACAAAAAATTATATTCACTTGAACAAAACATTAGTAGTATGAGAGACGAATTAAGTTTAGTAAGAAATCAAAATTTAAACAATGTTACTGAACGTATATTCATGACACGAGACACAAATAATGAAATAGAATTAGAAACTTTTAGTAGTGAAAATCGGAGAGTGCATCCAATGCAATTTTTGAATCGAGTACGGGAATTTGACAGATTTAATGGTAGTAGTTGGGAAGTTAAACTTATAAAAATTTTGAAATGTTTTAAGGGCAATTCGGAGATATGGGTGGAGACGCATCGAAACGAATGGGAGAGATATGAAAATTTTGAAAAAGCCTTTCGGAATAAATACTGGTCGGAGGAGGAGCAGGAGATACTACGAAGTCAAATAATGGGAACCGGGAGCTTTGGGAGGAACAACCGTAATATTACCGTGTATACCATGAAGCTATACAACGAAGCTAAGTACTTAGAACCACCGTTACCATTCCAGTCGTTTGTACGCCACATCAGTAAGCATCTACCGAGGGAAGTACAGATCACGTTAATGACCAGAGAGGTAAGCGATATCAATGAATTAGAAAAAATATTGGATGTTTTTCAGAATATTAAGGACCAGGAAGACAGCAGACGTATACAACAAACGAATATGCACAATGTAGGGAACTATACACAGAATTTTCATAGAGGAGCGCGGGGAGGAAGTTTTGATAATAGGGGCGAGAGTTGGAGGTGTAGAGAATGTGAAACAGACAATTATGCTAATAGAACCAATTGTTTCAGATGTCATCGAAACAGGGAGTGCGCCAGGAACGAGAGAACAAACCCACCACCAAATCAACAGTCGAGGGGAGGAGAATTTTATAGAAGAGCGCCCAGAGGAGGAGGACATTATAATAGAGGAAGAGGAGGAAATCATCCAGCTGTAGCAGGTCCATCCACGGGAAACTAAGGAAGACAATGGAGAAGCGGGCCCAACCATTGTCAACGGAGAACCGGGTCCAAGTAACCAACGAATACGCGAACAATGTTATCAAGGTGGACATGGCGAAAGAATTGTTAGAAGAAGAGGAGAACAAGGTGATGGAACGCAGAACAGGATTGACTGAGGTGACAATTAACATTGAAGGTAAGAATTATAAAACTTTAATTGATACCGGTAGCGAGATCTCAGTAATTTCGGAAAATGTTATGGGTGAATTAAAAGAGATAAATAAAAATATACCATCATTACCAGTTGCCGGGGTTACAGTAGTGGGGGTAACTGGGGTGAGAAGTAAGAGAATAACCAGACAAGTACAATTAAATATTTTAATATATGAAGTTGAATTTGAAAACACTTTCCTAGTAGTTAAAGGGTTGAGTCTAGATGTAATATTGGGAAATGATTTTTTGGAAAGAAACGGGGCAGTAATAGATTTCAATAAACAAATATTAAAATTTGAAAAGGGGAATAAACCAGTCAGAATAGAGTTTAAAAAGTAGTAAACGAAGCTAAAGTCACGGGAATAAAAATGTTACATAAGCAGATAGGCGATAGAGAGATAGAGACCAAAATAAATATATGTCTAGAGAGTGATAGCTTAGAGAATGAGGAGGGAGAAATGCATGAGAGTAATGAGAGTGTGTGGGCAGATAGAGCCAACAAATTTTTTAATGAAGATACAGTTGTAGGGAATACTCAGCGAGAGGAGCTGTGGGCAGTTGTGGAGCGGTTCAGAGAGGTGTTTGATGAGTCACCAGGGAAAGCGAAGGACTACATCTGTGAGCTGAAAGTTCGGGACCACGCACCATACATGCAGAGGAGCTACCCGGTGCCGTTTTCGAAGAGGAGGGCGGTACAGGAGGAATTAGACCGGATGATGCAGGGAGACATAATTAACGCTCAGTATCACCATACTCAAACCCTTTGGTAGTAGTGATAAAAAAGGATGGAAAGGTAAGGTTATGTTTAGATGCCCGAAAAATTAATCAAATTATTATACCGGACCGGGAATCTCCGGAACCCATAAACGAGATTTTACAGAAGTTCAGCGGAGTCAAATACATGATGTCATTAGACCTGACAGCTGGATACTGGCAGGTGCCATTAGCAGCAGAGAGCAGAAAATACACAGCTTTTCTTTTTAACGGTAAGAATTACCAATTCAAACGCTTACCTTTTGGGTTAAACACCAGTGTTGCCAGTTTTATTAAATGTTTAGATAATATTTTACAACCGAAGGATCTAGACTTTTTAACAGTATATGTCGATGATATCTTGATAGCTTCTAGAACATTCACTGAACATTTAGAATACAGAATATGTATTAGATAAGCTACATAAAGGGGGTTTAACAGTGAATTGGGACAAGTCTAAGTTTCTGCAGACAGAAATACATTTCTTAGGATTTATTATTACACAGGAGGGGATATTAGCTAACCCTGACAAAGTAGAAGCCATAATGCGATTCCCCGAACCTAAAAATATTAAGCAATTACAGAGTTTCTTAGGCCTATGCCATTTTTACAGGAAATTTCAGGAGAACTACGCACACACAACATCCAAACTGAGTGCTGTACTGCAGAAGAATAAACCGTGGAGATGGGGAGAAACGGAGCGTGCGGCGTTCGACGAGATTAAGAGAAAGTTTAGTCACATGATTATGATGAATCATCCCGATTTTAATAAAACTTTTTATTTGCAGACCGATGCCAGCAATGTAGCGCTAGGAGCGGAGCTATACCAGGAGGGCGGCGACAAGGAACATCTAACGATCGCCTTCGCCAGTAGATCGCTGCTGTCGGCTGAGAAAAATTATACAACGACAGAAAAAGAACTTTTAAGTATTGTGTTCGCCGTAGGTAAATTCCGGACTTACATCCTAGGCAATACGACAATAATCTGGACGGACCACAAGGCATTATCATTCCTCAATTCATGTAAGCTAACACACAGTCGTCTGACCAGGTGGGTATTAGCGTTACAAGAATATAACTTTTCCTCGGAGTATATAAAGGGGTCAGATAATAAGGTACCAGATACACTTTCTAGAGTAGATGTTATAGACAATAAAACTGGTAGGGATCTTAAAGAAATAGAAATTTTTAGATTAACTAGAGAAGACAGAATTTTTGGTGAATAATTAAGTGATATTAAAAATATGCAAAGATCTGATAGTAAACTGGGTAAAGTAATTGTTAGTTTAGAAACGGAGGTAGAGGGATCTGAATATAATAAGCGATTTCAAGTATATCAAGGTATTTTGTTTAAAAAAGTAGATAGTGGGGAGCGTGATTGGAGGTTAGTTATACCCGAGGGGTTAATAGATAAAATTGTTTGGGATTGTCATATAAGGTATGGTCATTTTGGGGCGAGAAAATGTGCAAATGTGTTGAAAGAATCGTGTATATTTAAGAATATGGAGAGGAGAGTCAGAAGAGTGTTAAGGGTGTGTGATTTATGTCAGAAATCGAAAGTAGTGAATTATAAAGTAGAGGGGGAGATGAATTACATAAAAGTTGAGAGACCGTTTGATCTAGTTGTGGTTGATTTATATGGACCATTACCCAGAGGTAGAGGGGGTGTATTATATGTATTTGTAGTTCTAGACACTTTTTCAAAATTTGTGAAATTATATAGCATTAAGAGAGCGACAAGTAAAGTACTCAGTGAGAAAATAGTAAAAGACTACATGCTTAATGTTGGAATACCGAAAATTATATTATCTGACCACGGTCCACAGTTTATAAGCAGCAAGTGGCGACAGATGCTTGGATGGGAAGGCATCATACCCAAGCATACGGCAGTGTATCATCCTCAGTCGAACCAAGCAGAACGGGTGATGAGAGAGATTGGTAGGATATTTCGGGCGTACTGTCACGCCAAACACACAGAATGGCCATCCTACGTGAAAAAAGTAGAGGAGTGGCTGAATTGTACCACCCATGAATCCACAGGATTTACGCCACATGAGTTGATCAGGGGAACAAGGCCGCCCAGGATATTGGAACAACTTTTCGAATACCCACCAGAAGGTCGAGTTTTGGATAGAAGCATGAAAATTAAATTGGCAAACGAGAACTTACTTATGAGAGGAGAGCGAAGGAAACAGAAACATGATGCTAAGGGTAAATGGACCAAGTACGAGGTAGGTCAGTTAGTGTTAGTAAAAAGGCATGATTTGTCCAGTGCTCAAGATAGAGAAATAAAGAAGTTTTTCTTGTTGTATGAAGGACCATATGAAATTGTAGAAATAAAAATGCAGAATGCGTATGTGTTGAGGAACCCAGCGACGCAGGAGATAGTAGGTACTCAAAATGCGACGAATTTAAAATTATATCGGTCACTTTAATTATGGTATGTTTATGAATAATAATTAAAATATTGTTGTATGTTTACAGAAGGGATCCTCCCCCATTTTCGGGCGGTCACGATCTTACAAGTCCTGGCCGTGGAATTCGGAACTTGGAGGTGGGCCATGGTTGGCGGATCTTCCTTCGGGCGGTGAAAACAACGATAGTCCGGCTCCACCAAAATTGGTATAAAGTAGAAATTAACTACATATTTGAACGGGGAGGGGGACCCCAAAAAGGTACGTGACACGCATTAATTTTTTTTAATACACTCCAGGTGCAGCGGTTTTGGTGTACCTGTCACGTGCCTGCACTGCCTTAGAGTGTTGTACATAATGGAGGCTGCACCTAAATAAAAGGCAGTGCGTACAAATTTAAAAGTTTCAGTACCAATGGCAAAATTAAAATTAGCCATTGGTTATAGTTCTGTGTAGTCTGAAAAGACGAGTTTTGGGGCAAGAGGGGTTGGCGCAAGGTAGAAAGCGGGTTAGAAAAAATGGTAGGAGTGGGGGAGTAGTGTGTTTCAGAGGGGGGACATGAATTCACGTAGTATATCTACCTAGTGCCTATTCTTTTTGCAGCAAAACCCGACTTTTCGGGCGATTATTGTCTACCAGCACTAATCTCGATTTTGGAACGTTAGTCAGCCTCCAATGTAAATATAAAAGTTTTGAGAAAAAAAAAAAATATTTTGGATGTTTATAATTTTAAATTTAAGTAAATTTTAGAATTAAGTGACCAAATATAATTGTCAAGTTTTAGTATCAGTGAGCATGGGAACGTTTTAAAAGATGTGTAATAAAATAAAAACTTGTTATCAATACAAGATGTGGGGACAATTTTGAGGGGTAGATTGGTGCTCAAAGAAGTGATAGAACAGTGGAGTGTGGAACTGCAAGTGTCGAAAGTTTTAGTTTATCACGTTTAATTAGTTAGTTATTAAGTTGCTATTGCGGGGGTGGCCTGTGCTCTCGCAGATAGTGAAATGGGTTGGGGGTAACAGAGAGTGTTACCTCCATCGGAGGCCAAAGGGCGAATATGTGCGACACACACTTTTCGTGTAAACTCAATTTACACACTGATAGACGATCGTGTCGCACATACTAATGATGAAGTAGAGCAGGCAATGAAATAAAAGTTAGATTTCCCCGACTTTTCGGGCGATTACTGCCTTACCAGCACTAATCGTGGATTTGGCTAGCAGCCCGCTATGGTCATATCAAGTCCCTTGACCATAGCTGACTTGAAATTGGTATATAGTAGAAATTAAATGGGGGGTGAAATTTAGGAGAAATCCAGGTACTAGGGAACAGCGGCTACCACTCTGTTCGCGTAGGAACAGCAAGGCCAGGTGGTAGACCCGTTTAAGGGCGTTTAATTATAGACAAGAATATGCTGATATTCATAGATTTTAAAATGTAACTGCCAAAGCAAAGACACGGAGAGGTCAAACTACTCCAAAATATGCCGTCTTTGTGGAAGCGAAAAGGCGTCACAGTCTTACATAACCTGCAATAGAGTGTGTGGATGGGAGGTGGCTTAGATGAGCCACGAATTTAAATTTGTAACATAAAATTTGCTAACTCCAATTTTGATCCAATAAAATGCTTGTGCTCTGTTTAAATAATTAGCTGCTCATACATTCACTATAAGGTGTTCATTGTATAAATTTTTAAAGGTAATATTGTATTTTAGCAGGTTAGATATAAGAATCGATAAAAAATATGTTTTATATAATGTGTGTATTTTTTAAACTAAGCCAATAATTAAACCGTCTGGCAGGCGGTTAACATGAATTATCAGAATCAGAGAAATGGGAAACAAGGAGGTGAGAAGTAAGGAGAAATAAATATATATATATTTCATGTAATTTGTTCAATTTTGAGATGTGATTTCATTGTGTTAGGAGGTCAGCTGATCAGCAATAAAATGTCACTGGTATATTGGTTATAAATGTTCCAGATGATTAATGTTTAATATAATGTTTCAATGTATTACAGATGCTATTTAAAGTAATGATAAAAATAACTTGATAAATTGAGAAGTAAAGTAATAATTTGTGAAAGCTAATAAAAGATAGTTTTTGGGTGAGGAATATTTGATGGGACATGTAGATCTGTCCGAGTTAAAGTTAAAATTGAAATAGGAGAGAATACTATTGTTTTGAAAATAATGTAATGATGTTGTAAGATAAGGTGTGTTATAGAATTTTGAGAAGTATTGATGTTGACACAGTAGTTGTGGAGAATATATGTAGAGTTTTTGAGTGATATATTGATGTTTATAATTAATGATGTTATTTTGTTGTAGCTGTAGTAAGGTAATAAGAGTGAGATTTTTTGGGGATGGCAATTTTGTAGTAGGGGGTAGTGTAATGTAGGAGTCCGCAACAGAAAAGTTGGGACGGGATGGGTCCGATTTAGTGGGAAGGGGTCGCCTCAGGTAGAATCCAGGGACCAGATAATGGGAAATGAGTTTTGGGGGGGGGACACGTATCCTAAGTACAAAGGGTTAGAGAGTATTTTTTTTTTTATATATATATAGAGAGAAGGTGGCGATTTGAGTTTAATGATAAGTTGGGGTTAGAGATTGATTGGTAGAGATTTTGATAGAGATGGGTGTCATGTGAGTTACAGTTGTTAGAGGTTAGTCAAAGGGAGAAAGATTATATGTGTATACAGAGAAAGTAGTAAATTAAATGAGATAAATAATTGAGTCACCCACAGTAATGGAGAATCAGATTGTCAAATACAGAAAGAGATTAATAAAAATATAAAATTTTTAATTTTTAAATTTTAATTAAAACCAGTGACAATATTTTGATAGAATGTGTAAATGTAAAGTTGTCAAGTTTATTTTGAATAATTTAAAGGTCAATTTGATTATTGTTTATAATAATATTTTATTTTAAATGTTTTATTTTATTATGTTTTTGTGTTTCAAGTTAGATTGTTACAGATGTTAAATGTATTTTCAGATAAAAATTGGACATAATGTATGTGGGTCAAGGTATTGGACTTGACCTAGTTTGGATCAGCTGAGAGTGAGGTCATATAAGTTAATAGTATGGAAGTCAATTCAACTTTTGTTTTGATCAATTTAAACAAATTTTAAATAATTTCTGTATGTAAAGGAAACATTTTAATAAAATTAAATTTTTTTCTTTGAATTTTAAAATTTTTGCGCCTGCCAGCTAATGAATATTTTAAGTATTGGTTATTTTATTGTTTGTGTGCTAACCATGTTTATTTTATTGATTTATTGTATTGACTTGTATTGTTAGACTCTAAGTATTCACATGTTATGTTAAGGATGTTCTTAATTATAAGGAATGTTTAAATCAAGTTATTTTTAAATAAAAACAGAAACTAGTGAAGAGAATAATTTAAAATTTATACAAGATTTATGAAGCGATTTTATCTGAAAACAGCCAACGGGTTGTAATTTAAATAACTTTTGAAAAATTTTTCAATTTTGCAATATGTAATGTTAGTATGTAATGTGAGTGTGTGTGAGCCCAGTATCTGCTAAAGGCAGCCCAGCTTGCGTACAAGGGGAAACATATCGGTGGAGGATCTGGCATAATCTAAGCCAGGGATTGAGGATTTTGGGGGGTAGCATGTTAGAAGGTGAGGTGTGCTGTGGTGCGAGTCTGTTCGATTTTTCAGTGTTGGGATCTCTTACGGAGAAGTCCAGTGATCTCGTTCAGATACGTCCATAGTCGCCAAGCCAGGGGGGTCGTGTACCCATGAAGAGTAAGAACCAGGGGGTTGTTGGCACCAGTTCCTCACCGGTCCTCTTAGGGGTTTTATCAATGAGATTTCTTCTGTTTTGGACAGCAGAATTCTCATTGGGGGGGTATTGTAACGTGTCAAAATTGGGTCATTTCATTTCTTACAGTTATGGGGTATTTGTATTTCATTTATTTCATTTTTGGGGGTTTTATAAAAAATATTGTGAAAGTTTTATTTTCCGACAAACGTTAATTCCATTGTAACGGACCACGTGGAGAAAACAGTGTTGAAACAAAGCAGAGACGCAGTAATCAGTTGCGAAACCAAGCAAAGAATTTGTACCACCCTCGATTTCTCAGAACTCTGTATAAATGTGACGGTGCACGCACGCAATGACTCGAGTATGCGCGCTGTAGGGACGACAAGAGGAACAAACGGCGCTGTAAAAAATGGCGCATGAGCGAACAGTTTGTAAAACCAACCAGCCAAGCTACAGGAAACGGAGCTAAGGACTGCCTCCGTGTTAATGACGTCAGTCTAGCAGCGCCTAATATCATCGGCCAACACTAGGAAAAAACACATTATGTATCATGGTCATAGCTAACAAACCACAGCAATTCAGCTATGAACCACAACGAGATCTGATGGCAGTGGAACACTGTTTCCTCCCACTCGCCAAGTAAGTTGCGTAGTTGTTAGTCCCTAGAGTAACCGGCCGGGTCCTTTATAGAGGTAGCTCCTCTCAAAATTTTAACATGGGACAGTAAAAGTGATTTAATTGTTATTTCAATCAGTGGAAGTGAGAGTGAATAATTACTGAACAGTAACATGCCAATTTGATATATTTTTCTTTATTTTCGGGACAACTACCAACTCACCACACGGCGACCACGAGGTCGCAGATATACGCGTTACCGGCGGGGAGATCATATCATGTATTACAGTAATCAATCAAAGTAAAAAGGGGGTTTTTTATGTTTTTAAGAATGTGAGTAGTGCGTGAGCAGGCTGGGCTATCTTAAGTTGTAAGTAATAGTATGTAAGTTTAAAAAATAAGAGGTATAAACAAGAATTACACCATATTCGAAAAGCATGTAAGTAACTGTATTTGATAAACAAAATTTTAAAATGGAAATAATTGATAATTAAAACTAATTATTTCTCTTCATAACGATGTGTAGAATCAGTTATTTCGATAACCTTAACACAGGTTTGCATCTGATGTTCATGTGATTGGATCCTGGACCTTAATAGAAGCTTTGCAGGTAGGTGGAAATTATGTAATTTTGTAATTAATATATTTAAATTGGATTAGAGTATAACAGTGTGAGTGATGCGCCACGAGGTCGGGGAGACGCCACGTTGCCAGCAGGAGCATTGAGTAACCGTATCATACAAATATATGATTATTTTTGAATAAAATGGGGCCTATATAAATAAAAGGGGTTTTTACAATGGTATGAATGTTGTGTGCGAGCAGGCTGGGCTGCTTTCTGTAATATAAGATGTGTATTTAAACTCTATTCGTATAAGATGTTTCACTAATATTTAAAGAATTTTTGTTTGTCTTGATTCTTTGGAAAGAATCTGTCATGATTAGAGAACAATAGAAAAATGAAATAATTATATAATAAAAAATTAGTTTGAATTCCATTACATAAATGAGCGCAGCGGACATTTTTCAAATAACTTTACAATCATACTTGCATATCACCATTCGTGTGACGTAACTCTGGGCAGAAAGAAGATTTAAAGGTAAGTGGGATATATATATATATTTATTATTATAAAAATGTTTTAACAGAGTAACTTCACACCTTCTGACCCCCAGTCAACTTAAATCTTCATCTACATCATCCACCCATCCTCTTCTTGGCCTCCCTCTTGCTCTTTTTCCCCTGGTCCTCCAATAAATACTTTTTCCTCTCATTCTTTGTACCTGACCTGTTTCTTTATTCTGACTTGTTTTATTATTGTGGTAATGTCCGGTATGTTATGGTATACGTATGTGATTTGATTTCACTGTATAGTACCATCCAACCCCAAATTGCCAATTTGTTTTTGTAACTGTGTGTGTTTGTGTTCATGTTCATGGAGTCTTGTCAATTTCTGTGAGTTTATTTTCACGTTCCTTTAACTTTTGTTCATGTGTTATATAATTTTTTATTCAGTTTCATTTGACTCAAGTTCATTTATGTTTGAAATGTGCCTACAAGAATTTTATTTTCAGTTGTTAATGTTTTTTCCACAACCCTCCACGTGTCTTCTTATTAATTCCCATAGTTTTCAGTCACGCTCTTGTAGTTGTTTGTCGTGCTCATCTAGTTGTTTTTATCATCGATTCTATGGCCTCTAAAACTATACTGTATAAAACGGACATTTTTAAAACGATACTGTGTATTGAATTACCAATATCTGAAGTTAATGAGTACACTATGTTTGTTAATTTGTAACAGTCTGTGTGTGTGTGTGTGTGTGTGTGTGTGTGTGTGTGTGTGTGTGTGTGTGTGTGTGTGTGTGTGTGTGTGTGTGTGTGTGTGTGTGTGTGTGTGTGTGTGTGTGTGTGTGTGTGTGTGTGTGTGTGTGTGTGTGTGTGTGTGTGTGTGTGTGTGTGTGTGTGTGTGTGTGTGTGTGTGTGTGATCAAAACTTTTTATCATAATCAATTATTAGGGCAACAGTACCAAGAATTGTTTACAAATTTACTAGTGCATTTGCTATTGCAAATGGAACAATAATGACAGGAGGCAGAAGAAGCAGAGAAATTATGACACCATGAGGCAGAAAAAGGAGAGAAATGACAGGATGAAAAACAATGACAACCAGAGGAATCATAAAAAGCATCCCTGCTTAGATATAATGACAAAAAGAAGAACGTAAATAAGAAACAGAACACATAAAAGCACTGATATATGAACAAAGGCATTTGCAAGAGCATACTGCTTCAGAGTTGGGTTCTACTATGTGGAGGTGTAGGTGAATTACATGGTGATCTCAGTGGGCAAGGGGTAAGTGTATCTGTAGTAGAGAAGTGGACTGCAAATGTAAAATAACAGATGAAAACAGAAGTTGAACAGTCAATGAAAAAACAACCCTGTGTTTCAAATCAAACTGCAATCTGTGTTGGAACAGATTGTACCAAAAAAGGTATAGGTCCAAAAAAATATAGAAAATAAGGTAACAGAGTCTACTGCAGTCATACCTATTAATACCAAGGGCCCAACATTGAAGTCACAAGCACATATTATTGGTTTCACTTATTCTTGCTTTAAGTATCTGCCTTAGAGCTACTACAGAAAGTGTCACCTGACAGCCAGAAATCTTATGCAGAACAGTTTGAAGCAAGTATTGCCTGGCCTATCATAGAGCACCAGAGAATTTTTGAATGACATCGGTGACACAGATATTTACTGATGGTGTCAGAAATAGTGAACTACAACAACTGTTAACAATGGCAATACACCAGAATAGAGTGGATGCGCTTGTCTATGCTGTACAGTTTGAGGCCGCCAAGTCAGTGTCTGTGGGCAAATGCGCGCACTAACAGATTGTGATGACACAAATGATTAAGAGGAAGAATAAGAGGCAGAGTTTTAAAAGTTCAGCACCACAGCATGAAGGTAGAAAGTATGAAAGACGGAATTTTTTTTAGATATGGGGAACTTGCGCATCTACAAAGAGATTGTCGGACCATTGTTAAGCAGCAGGGAAATAGGCAGTAGTCAGTACAACTAATTGGAGCAATGACGCACCTAGCTAATACACAAGTTATACGCTTTAAAAAACAGTGGAAACTTAGTATATTATCTGAAATGAAGTACGACAAATAAAATGGTGGCAATAAATTCATTTTGTTACAGAGCTTACAGGAGCTTAAAAGAGACAGAAACAAAAGATAGGGGAAGAAAAAAGATAAAGGGAATTGTAAAGAACAATAACTATAACACTAACATAGTGGATAAAGTTATGGAAAGTATTAACATGCAAAAAGCTAAAAATGAACCAAAACGAAAGAATTATGCACGGTCACTAACATGCGTAGGATCACATACCAGACAAATTATACGTTTTAAAAAATATGAGTAGATATAGCAATTAAAAAACGTGAATCAGTATTTGATAAGATAAGAAATAAACGTAGAAAAAATCCCAATCTTACAGAGAAGCGGAGTTTATAAATTAAAATGTAAATAATGCAACAAAGTGTACCTAGGTGAGACAGGATGGAAATTTGAATGCAGGTTATCTAACCACAAACATGGAGAAGGTAATAGAACAACAAATTCGTTATATGCAATACATTTCATAGAAGAGAACCATAAGTTTGTTAATCCTTTAGAGTTAGGTTATTATTAGGTTGTTAGCCCTACTTTGTGTGACAACAATGGGTACATCCCATGATTTGTTTTTATCTCTTTCATTTACTTATTTAACAGTACTAACAGTGTTAATTACTAGTTTTTGTTTGTTATACTTTTTTAGTGTCTTTTATCATTCTGGTTATAATTTTACTGATGATTATTGGTCTATATCTGATATCCCTATGTTTACACTAGTTACATGAATAGCAGACAAGAAACTATCCATGTAACTAGTGTATACATAGGGATATCAGATATAGACCAATAATCATCAGTAAAATTATAACCAGAATGATAAAAGACACTAAAAAATGTATAACAAACAAAAAGTAGTAATTAACACTGTTAGTCCTGTAAAATAAGTAAATGAAAGATATAAAAATCCTTTAGAGACTATGAAATTTTGAAAGTAGTGAGTAACACAGTTAAAAGAAGGCTTACAGCGGATTTAGAAATATTGAAAGAAAGAGAGAAAGGGTTAGAAAATTATAGCTTGTTTATGAAAATGTGTTTGCTAGTGGTAGGGCAAGTGGGTATAAAGAGGTTTTCTAGTCCTATTATTGTTATTTCCAATCTGATGATGAGCTATGAAGCTTGAAAGCTCTAATCGGAATAATTTTTCTACGCAACAGTGTTAATTCTGTTTGAAAAAATATGGTAATCAGGATTTTATGCTAATCGAAAATGATGTAATATAAAAGTTCATTCAGTAAAAAATGTACTTTGTTCAAAGCAGTGAGCAAGTTCTGCAGCTCAGGAAGCATATTAGTGTTGTCGCATGTCCCTTAGTTGTCTCTCACATGTCTAAACAGGTTTTATGATTGTTTTGTATATAAAGAGTGGCCCACATAGAGTTGACTGTGTGGCAGCCATTATGGTTTTTAGTCATGTGATGGCTCATTTTGGTGAGTGTAGCAAACTATACACACAGGGGAAGTGCCACTACATGTAAGGATTTTACAGCAAATCATTTCAAACAGGTTTATCTGTCTTCATTTCATATAATATACTGAGCTCCCACTGTTTTTGTGAAGTGTATAACTTGTGCATTGTCTACGCGCTTCATTCCTCCAATTAGTTGTATCGAATACTGCCCATTTCCCTGCTGCTTAACAATGGACTGACAATAGTAATTATAACCACTAACACAACTTTCTTAATTAAAAATTCTCTATTTTTTGTTCAAAAATGTAACAACTGTATAATAACCACACAATACAGGCTAAAAATTCTAAACATCTAATTTGTGTTAAAATATTCTTTAGTCTGACCATGGCCGGATTTTAATAATTTTTGAATACAGTCTAGGGTGCTGTGTTACAAATTTGTATTCCAAAATATTGAAATTTCTAAAGCTCACCACTATATTCAGATTTTAGTTAATATTCCCTTTGATATCCCACATGCCATATGCCCAATAATCCCTTTGAATTTTTGCAATTTGATCAGAATTTCCCTCACTTTTTGGCCCCTGGCATCCCAAAATTTTGAGATTTAAAAAAATTAAGTTACATCCATAATGGTTAAAGTTCTCTTTAATTCGATATTCTACACGGACTTTGGTGATTTTTTCCAAATTTTCACCCTCACACATTTTTGCCACTCTCCCACCTACATTTTGCGGGATCAGTGTCAAAAACAATAGGGTTCTGTAGGGTAGAGTTACAGACACACAGGCGAAGGTTTACAAAAATCATTTGATGCATTGAAAAGTAATCGTGAGGCATACCTCAACAGACAGAAAGACAAATACCAAAAAAAGGTCGAGTAAAAACAAAATTCGATTTGTTCATTCAATTATTGATGTATTCACAATATATTCATATTAAGTGTTGATAACAATCATCAACCTACCCATTGCTCACAAGGGAAAAAAGTGTAGAAGACAACATTCAAGTGTTTCACTGGTATAGGAAATTCAATGTTATTGTACAAACTAACAAGTGAAATTGAATCACCAACCCCAATCAACTAGCACTCAACTTGTTGAGTGACTGTACCAATGCAAGACATTTCAGGTGTCTCCATGTTTTAACCTTTTCGCTGCCAACACGTGTGAGCGGTTATGAGTTGCCCGTGCGCCATATTTTCAGCAGCAGTGTGTGTATATATGTGCGAAGCACTCTACCGTTTACAAAACAGGCCGTAATAACAATTATACATGTAATTTACTGCAAAGATTACACAATCTAAAAACACTCAACTGTCAATTAGCAAATGTAGATAAAAAATAAACTCGCCACAACAACAATTACATTTATCGCTAACAGCAAAGATTACACAACCTGAGCAACACTCAACTGTCAATTGCAGATGTAACCGGTAACTAAAAGGAACTCGCCACAACAACAAATATACATATCACTTAATAGCAGTGTTTACAAAAACTCATCTGTGAATTATCTCAACTTCTACATGACACCAGACACACTGAATGAACTGTCTTTGTTTCAACAGCTGACTCATAACTACAGACAATTCGTTGACCTTGTATGCACAATGCTTGTTTCATGTGTCACTTTCCCAATTTAAAACGACGTGCAACTTACCACATACGGAGCACCATACAGACATAAAAATTTCGTGTGTATCTACCCAGAGCACCGGAAAGGCTAAGACTGGATCTAATTTTCAACTATAAATGTTCAACTTCAAAAATATTTTGTTAATAAAGTGACAGCCTTCAATGGAAGACTGATCTACCATGAATCGTACCTATTTGTAGATGGAAGATTGATTGTATATTAAAAAAAAACTTTACCTTTTGTGTATTCTTTTCTTTTTCCACTTCTTCTAAAACAATTTCATCCTTTATAACTGTAGTGATGTCTTGCAAATGCTGTAACAAAATAAACATAAATATAAATAAAAGATCTACCCTAAAACAAAAAATAAATTATTTTTCCAAATGAAATACTGCCTTTACGGCTGTTTTAACAAACTATAAACATTTACTGCTACTGTTTACATTGGTCACACACACACACACTCACCCACGCATGCACACATATTTTAAACCCTTTTTGCTACAGTCTATTTGTTGATGCATACATAATTTATTTAATATTTATAATTTCTTTACCTCAAGATGTTATAGCCTATTTATAAATATACAAACACAAAACTAAACAAACTAATGCACAAATCAATACAAAACATGACACAATTTTCAAAGTACTCAACATCGAAAATACTCAGAAAGTTAATATTATATACACATCAATCACATACAATAATACCAGTATAAAATACCAAAAACCAACAGGAAAGCATAACAACAACCAACCAAAATACAAATACTCCACAAGATACAAAATTAGGAAGGCTGAGAATGGGGACAATAGGATTCCCAAAAACATGTTCCAAATACAGGAAAATACATCTTGAGGTAAAGAAATTTAAAATATTCAATAAATTTCTCTAGGTACGGTAGAGAAATTTTGGTCAGATGTCTGAGTCTGAACAGTGCTATGAAGAAGTATGGAGTTAACAACTGTGAATCTACTTGCTGTAATGGGACTTCTATAGGGCAGTTGCCAAATTATGGAGTCAATTTATTTAATGTAAATTATATTATCAATGAGAGTGAAGGACATAATATTAGAACAAAGGATATTCATTAACAAAGATAAGTGTACATTTGGCTATGATAGCAAGTATGACGGTATATTTATAAGGTATTTATAAATGTGTAAAGTATATTTGGACCTTAAGCAAGGATGACAGTATGCACACATGCTGTAAACTCGATTAAAAAAAAAACATTCAAAGCCAGTCACAACAAGGTTCTGCATAGAAACGCTATCAACACATTAAAATAAGCGAGTTGCCTGTCAGCTGACTGATGGTAAACACGTGGGCCATTCTGCACTGTTGTTGCCACTATGGTTATGTAATGTTGTGAAGTAAGGAGAAAGCACGGATCCTAAGTACAATAGAGCTAAAGGTAAAAAAGAAACAACTAACAACATGTGCGAGTTATAAAGCCTTAACTTGGAAACAACTCATAACAGGGACGTGTTAAAATATGAGATAAACTGTTAGAATAGAAAAAGCACTGATTTACTGACATTCTTGATACACCATCATCATCTTCACAACACGGCATAGGCAAGGTGCTGCCTGTTCCATCTTAAAAATCCTCCAGCCATCTCTTCCTGGGTCTACCCACACACCTGTGTCCTATACGTTTGAATTTCCAGACTTGTTTGGTCAGTCTGGAATCAGTCATTCTTTCTAAATGTTCTTTCCACTTTTGTTTGTAATCTTTTAATTTTTCATTCAAGTTAAAAACTTTTAACTCTTGTCTTATGACCTTATTTCTTATAAGGTCAAGTTTAGAACACTTTTAACTCCTCTTGAGAATGCCATTTCCGAGGTCTGTATTTTACCGTCTTGTTTTTCATTGTTGCCCATAATTCACACCCATAGTGTGTGTCCCTTTACATAGTACAGGGACTCCCATAACTTTGTCAAACTTTAATTTTGCATCTCAATCTACCTTGTTTCTAAAAATACGTTGATTTTTCCACTTTGTTTGGAACTTACCTAACTTGTTGTGCACTTGTTACAGTGCAGTGGAGGAGGAAGTGATTTGCTATATGGTCATTTGTATTTGAGAAATGGAGCAGAGAGGACAGTATTTCTTAGCTTGGTTCCGCACTTACTACATCGTTCAATATCGTGTGAACACGAAGTTTTACATTTGTTTTTCTATAAGGTAAGCCCTAGTGATTTTCTATTTATTCATTCTACAGTGGTTTCATTTGTAACTCTCTAATTCTGTACATTGACGTCTGTTACTGATTCACTGTTGATGTTAAAACCATCTGACAATTCTATAGGTACTTTATGCATGTGTATGTGTTTTTATTGCATTATGTAATGCATATCTGTGTATATTTATTGTACCATTTTTGATGGTGTAATTATACTTATACACATGACTGATGTCGTATTTTATTTCACACATACTGTTTCCCACTGTGAGCGAGGAGAATGATTGTTTTCATTAGGTTACAACAATACACAAAATCTATGTGCACACATACACATCAAGGTTCTTTTATGCAAAGGCTACCCGAGCCACACACATTTTATCTCTACACAGACAGACAACGCGCCCATATACACATTTCTTTTTCCTCAACACTCATTAATCATTTGCGTGGTTAACCTTACTTTTGAATACAGAAGAAAACCTGCGACAACAAAGACAAGAAGAGCAGACAAGACAGTGTTTTACTTAACACACACACACATGCACACGTGCACGAACGTTCACCTTATTTAGAAAAAACAAGACAAGAAGAAGAAACCAGGAACTGGCCACTTTATTTTCTGTCATACACACGAATACATTAAGTTACACAATTTTATGCCTCACATGACATCGCCCTATTAAATCAAGACAAGCAGAGGACAAGATGGCCACGGACATGCTGGATACACTTGTTAAGGGAACATAAATCCCTTCCTGCCATGACGTAGACACACTGGTGGTAGTGGCAATGCTAAATTTTCCCTCACACATCCTTCTTTAACCTATTTCCCTTCTAGAGGGAATTCTCTTCTCAATTATCACATGTTGGCCACACTGACCACTGCCATTCAACACACCAATCACAACTGATCCTAGGTCATTCCACATCAAATCAACCAATAAAAAAATAATTTTGGACCTTAAGGTTTCAAAATGTCCTAATTTTTTGTTTATTTATTCTTATGGTCAAAACTAATAAAAATACAAAGTTTCAGTTTTTTGGGCTTCTAATATTTATGTTATTGATTTTCAAAAAATCGAAAATCACAAATTTGACCGTGTTTTGAAATCTTTAAATGGCTACAGTTTAAAAAGTATTTGACATAGAGGGCTGGGACTTGTACCATTTTATTCTGCTTTAATTTGATATAAAACACAACCATATTGGTAACAATCATTTTTTCCCAAAAATTTTCAAAAAACTTTTTTAACAAATTTTCAAAAACGTATTTTTTTTTTGAAAAAAATTATTTTGTTTATACACTTATAAGGCACATATATGCCAAATTTCAGGATGGGATGATATTTAAATAAAATATTTTGTAACTGTGAATTCCTAAAAAAAGACATTTATTGATAGAATCACGCTCTTCCTGAGGATCTGAAATCAAAATATAAACCAATTAAAGTAACCTGACACTTTACAATATTGTAAAGTATTAGATTATTTTTTAGTTTCATCTTACCAATTTTTAACCATGAAATAAAAATATAACTTGCGACCATTCTCATAAAAATATTGAAGAAAGTTTGTAAATTCTAAAAATCAATATAATTAAGAGCAATTATATATTTTAAATATGAAAAGATAGTATTTATGTCTCAGAATGAAAAGTATACAAGTTCAGGCATGTATATTTCATGTGTTTAATACTGGTAACGGCTTGTTGTGTCTGAATGGGTGGCTTTGATTTGGCTGAAATAAGCAAGTCCAAACAGGTCTGAGTCATCACAGGCTCTACTCTTCTTTCATGTTTGTGCTTGATAATTTATTGTTGTAATCTCTTCATTCAGTTGCCTGCTGTGCAGTGATGAGTGAAGTTGTTCTAAGGAAGTGGTTTTTTTTTGTATTACAGATATAGTTATTTTTTTTATTTAAAAACTAATACAGGGTATTTAAACCATTTGACAGTGACAGTTTTATTTGAAAATTGCAAATACTTTTTGACTCTTGTTTAGTGAAACATTTTAAATTAATGCCTGGATAAAATGGCAAATGAACAAGATAAGAAAAATTGGGCTGTTTTTTCTGGTAAGTGTTGCAATCCATTTGGTGATGAAAAACACTCCTTAGCAGTGAAAAGTTCAAGAAATGTTACAGAATGGATGTGCTCACTAAATTTAGATATACAAATGGGGATGAAAATATGTGATATGTGTAGGAAAAAACTGTATGAGTTTAAGACTAATGACTTTGGTGAATGTGATAATGTTGGGCCAGGTCCTAGCACAATTGACGATACATATGTTGATCCAAACGCTTCAATTGATTATCTTAACAAATCTTTAGAACTAATTGGCGAATCGCCGATCAAAAAGAAAAAAGTTAAGGTTGTAAGTTATACAAAGAAGAAGATTGAGAAAATTAAAACATCATTTGAAAAACATTTAGTGCCCTCAAAGGAACATGATTGTGAACTTCAAAGTGATGATATAAGTAATGCTGAGTCTGAAATATTAAACCAGTTGAAAGAAAAGTTTTCGCAAACTGGAAAACGAAGTGAACAAATGACAATCTTAACATTGCTACCTAAAAGTTGGAGTGTTAAACAAATTGAAGAGGAATTTGGAGTATCCAACTACATGGCTTGGTCAGTAAAACATTTAGTGGGAGAAAAGGGTATTTTATCAACTCCGAACCCAAAACCAGGAAAAACATTGGATGAAGCTACTGCTAGTTTAGTTGTAGAATTTTATAAACACAGATGAAGTTAGCAGGATGATGCCCGGTAAAAAAGACTTTGTAAAGATACGGCAAGGAGGTTCAAAACTCCAAATTCAAAAGCGTTTGGTGCTGGGCAATCTGTCAAAGCTATATGCGTTGTTTAAGGACAAGTACCCAACTCATTATATAGGGTTTTCCAAGTTTTGTCAGTTGAGGCCAAAAAACTGCATTTTGGCTGGTGGAAGTGGGACACATACTGTATGTGTATGTACAATACATCAGAATGTGAAACTCATGATGAATGGTGCTGGACTTAGAAGTATTGTATGGCATGGGGATAATACATCATTGAAATCTTATCATTGTTGCCTTGCAAAAATAATGTGCAATCCACCCTCACCAAATTGTTACATGGATGAATGTAAGGAATGTCCTGGTATTAAACAATTACGTGAAGCCTTGTTAAATAAATTTGAAGACGAGCTTATTGATGAAGTGATGTATAAGCAGTGGATAACTGTTGATAGGTGGAGAATGAAATCTATAACAAAAAACAGTGATGACTTTGTTGAAGAATTTCTGGAAATGCTTTTAAAACTCAAAACTCATTCATTCATTGCAAACAGGCAAAAAGAATGCTACTCAGAAAAGAAAGAAAACTTAGCACCAGGTGAACTAGTTATTAATTGTGATTTTGCTGAAAATTACTCATTTATACTCCAAGATGAAGTTCAGTCATTTCATTGGACAACTAACCAAGCTACTCTGCATCCTTTTATTGTGTATTACAAGTGAGAAGACAAAATTAAACATTTACAGTATGTTTTTATCTCTGACTGCCTGGAACATAATACTGTGGCATTTCATGTATTCCAGAATGAGTTGATTTCTCTATTGAAAGAAACTATACCATTTGAAATAAAGAAAATTACATACTTCTCCGATGCTAGTTCGGCTCAGTACAAAAACAAGAAAAACTTTCACAATCTGTGTCTTCACAAAACAGATTTTGGAATCGAAGCAGAATGGCAGTTTTTCGCAACGTCACACGGAAAAAGTGCATGTGATGGACTTGGTGGCACTGTTAAACGGCTTGCTGCTAAAGCCAGTCTGCAAAGACCTTACAATAGCCAGATAGTCACACCACTGCAGTTGTATGAATTTGCTATTGATAAAATATCTGGAATAGATTTTGTGTACTGCTCTACAAAAGAATATCAAGATATGGAAAAGAAACTTGCATTGCGCTTTAGTGAATCGATACCAATTGTTGGAACCCAAAAGTTCCATTCCTACAGTCCAATCTGGAAAATAAAATCAATGTTAAATATTACCAATCCTGTTCAGACCAGTTTACTAACACCGTAACGGCATTTGACTTTTTAACGACAGATATACTAAACATTAAATCAGGCTTTGTAACTATTGCCTATGATCAGTCCTGGCGGCTTGCATGTATTCTAAAGAAGAATGACGACACCTGTGAGTTTGAAGTTAGTTTTTTACACCCAAAAGGACCTGCTGCTTCATTTTTCTACCCTCAACCAAGTGACATTTTAACTGTACCAGGTGAAACATTACTTCAGAAAGTAGAACCATTTACTGCTACAGGGAGAGTGTATACCTTAACCAAAGAAGAAAATATGCTATCTACAAAGACACTAGAAAGGTTTCTCAAAAGGAACTGAGAACTTAAAATAGGCATTTAAGAAATATTTTTAAAAATAGTTTTTGGTAAGTAAAGTGATTTTGCAAATGTTTTTAAATAAACTTGTATTTTTACCCTTAACACCCTGAGAGGAAGTCAGTAATCTTTATTGGTTTATATTTTGATTTCAGATCCTCAGGAAGAGCGTGATTCTATCAATAAATGTCTTTTTTAAGGGATTCACACTTACAAAATATTTTATTTAAATATGATCCCATTGCCATCCCATCCTGAAATTTGGCACATATGTGCCTTATAAGTGTATAAACAAAATAATTTTTTTCAAAAAAAAAAATGTTTTTGAAAATTTGTTAAAAAAGTTTTTGAAAATTTTTTGGGAAAAAATTATTTTTATCAATATGGTTGTGTTTATATCAAATTAAAGCATAATAAAAGCAGAATAAAATGGTACAAGTCCCAGCCCTCTATGTCAAATACTTTTTAAACTGTAGCCGTTTAAAGATTTCAAAACACGGTCAAATTTATGCGATTTTCGATTTTTTGAAAATCAATAACATAAATATTAGAAGCCCAAAAAATCTAAAACTTTGTATTTTTTTAGTTTTGACCATAAGAACAAATACACAAAAAATTATAATTATCTGAGATGGTGAGGTTCAGAGCATTGGTTGATTTGATGTGGAATGACCCTCCTGCTACATAATGATGTGACATATATTAAACATGGCCGACCAATCACTACACTTCGCACCAGTGCTGTGGTACCCCCACATGGTGCCTGTCACATGGTACTCCCACCATGGCCACGTGATATCCATACTACAGTCACATTCTACACCCACCATGGTCACGTCGTACTCACACCCCTGACGTCATAAAATTCAAATTTCCTGCCATGTGGTATTGGTACATGTTATGGCTAAATCGTATGGACTGAAAGTGGACATAAAAATGACTTCCATGGGACACCAAACGGTCTCCAACAGTTGTAACTGATAAGTTTACAAATAACAACAATGCTGTTCATTATAACAATAAATGCTTGTATAACTATACATTTGTTTATACATTATAAATAAATGTATAACTGTGTACTATACCTGATCAACAATCTGTTCATTCTCTTCTTTGATGATTTCTTCTTTTACATGCAGTTCTCCTTTTAGGACAGAATTTATAACTGGCAATATATGCTGAAAATTGAACAATTATAAAATTTACTTAGTCTCCTCAGTAATTTATAGAGTATATAAACAGGTGATCAATACTAAATATGAAATATATAGAATCACCTATCAATTTTTGCAATAAATATCCATACTCTGTACCTACATGGTGTGGATGCACGCGCGTGCTCGCACAAGTGTGCGATTTTACTTACTTAATCTCATGTAGTTTATATGTATACAAGATGTATGGATACAGTTTGTATATTCTGTTGATTTTTAATTACATATCTACAAACGAATGTGATCCAAATCTCTAGTGGTACATGACACGGAACAACCTAACACATTAGCTATGGGCTAAATAATGGTTATGCACATTACCTGTTCAGTCTCAGCCTCTTCTGGATCTGCTTCTTTCTTTATACTGACCATTAAAACATCCTACAAATAACAAGGAATTAAAATATTTTTAAAACAAATTCATTACCATTATACGAGAATGCTTTATAAGAGGCTGTAAAGGAAACCATAAAGATGTACAAGACTGTAATAACATTACATGGAAAGACTATCAGAATTAAAAGTTACTGATGTTAAGAGTTAAGAGTTACTGATGGTATGGTTTCTACTGATAAATTGAGAACACTATTGAATATTATAAAAAATTATTTGGGGGAAGAGGAGAATCAGGAACAAAAATAGGTAAATATTAAAACTGGTAGAGATAACTGAGAGGAATCAGTGTCAGAGCACAGGCCAAATGGAGAAACAAATTTGCTACTGTCAAATACTGGATTCAAATTAAGAAGAAATTCCTCAAATTATATGTTTGCAGCATGCTATTATAGAAGCTGCATGTGAAACCTAGACAATAGGGAAAAGTGAAAGACACAACCACAGCATTTGAAATCTGCTGCTGTAGGACAATATTAAAAATATACTGGATGGACAAAGTAATTATAAAACAAAAATGAACAGGTTCTGGAAACAATGGGTGAATGGAGAGGTTTGTGAAGATGAGACAGTGTGGTGAGTCACTACTGGTTGAGACCCAGTAATGACTTTGCTGATGGGCATCCAGGGAGTGGGAAGTACTGCAGAGGAAGGCAGAGACTAGAGTACCAGGTTGACTGTTCGGTTGCGGGACACTGTAAGCTCTCACAGATAAAGAAGGTGGTTTAAGGAAGAGTCAAAGAAGAAGAAGATACTAAGAGTCTGAGAACCGAGTCAGAGACATCAGGTGACACCACATTTGCCTCATGAACAGCTGTAAAGCATCATGTTTGTCTTCAGTATTGTTAATTAGTCATGTAAACAAAAAAAAAGGAAAGTCAATTTTGTCTGTTGGAAAGGTATGACTTGATTTCTGAGTGGCTAAGAGAATGTTGTTAATAGATTATCATGGATGTGCCAAAAATAAAGAGTCATATTCTAACCTTTTAGACCAAATAAATGAAAATACTTGTAAAAAAGGGCTAGGTTTAGTATCTAAATAGATAATTTTGTAGTGGGATATGGAAGACCTCACACAAGCATTGTTTTTAAGGCAAAAAATTGCTGAGCTGAAATACAATCTGCTGCAACATCACACTTACTCGACTGATTTAGCTCCATTTAATTTTAATTATTCCCAAAACTCAGAAATTCCCTGGGGAGGGAGGGATTTTTCTGAAGATGACTGAAAGCCGCAGTAAATGGTTAGCAGAGAACCTAGAACAATCAAACTTCTGAATGGGATAAAAGCACTGGAGCATCACTAAACCAAATGTCTTCAACTACATGGAGACTATGCTGAAATATAAAAAGTGATTCCAAAAAAAAAAAAATACTGATAAGTCTTTTATTATTAGGTCGTGAACTTTTCAAATTGCCATAGTATATACCAGTAAGGTATATGAAAGTATAAATGGTCTTATCTACGAAAAGTCATGTTTCAAACAGATTTCAATCATATATTGTTGCATTAAAGATTATTAGTTATGATGAGGTGATATGAACTTTAATGACATTACAGTTAGATAACAATTTAAGTAAGTCAAATGTAATTAATTATCTACTGTCTACTGTAGTGTAAACTTATTAACATACTTTCTACATTAATAGTTTGTTAATTATACAGTTAAAAGCAGCAGGCCTGCTGTGTGAGTAACTGACTTGTTTATAACTAATCTTGAGAGCAGTGGGTTAGTAAGAAGGGTTAACCTCACTCCCCATGAATGGGTAGGTCGTGTATATAAAATCTAAAGGAAGCAATTGTATAGCTAACGGTTACAACATTAAAAGTTGACAGTAAATGGTGAATTTTGGACTCCCCGCCCCCCACTTGGCACAGGAGCGGGTGGTCAGATAAAAAATTCAAATGCAAGTCATCATCACTCATAGAATAGTCAGTTGTGTGCCTGGCTCTTACTACCTGGCTAACAAGCATTTGAGACAAAAATATGTATATCAATTATATGTATATTATTGACTTTTAGACATATAATAATAATAATATATATAAGGTAGGCTATAGCATAAGACATATAATACATCTAATACTGATGTATTCTGCAGAAACTGGGAGTGAGACAATACAAGTAAAAACAGCGAAATGAGATGTCACAAGTATGGAGTTCAGGAAAATACCAGGAAGACTTGAAGAGGACAGGACTACCAGAGTGGACAACACAAGAGAATGAGTGATGATAGAATAGTATGAGTATGTTGACAAAATTGGCCAACACAAAGACAGAGGACTGGCAGATCAAAAAATAGTTTTAAAGCTACTTTGCAACTAACAAACAGACTATAAGTCTAAATTAGACGAGGGAGGAAGAGGTTTGCTTGAAAGTTAGGAGGTTATGGAATATGCATATTATCAACGCGAACCCTACACAAAAGAATACATATATATAAATCATATTCTGTACAGCAATTAATAACAAATCAATATGACAAATAAACTATTCTTAATATAAGAAATGAATGTGTGTATAAGATACACGTGTATCCACTTAATAAAAAAACGCGTATCCATTTGAAAGAATCGTGTATATTTAAGAATATGGAGAGGAGAGTCAGAAGAGTGTTAAGGGTGTGTGATATATGTCAGAAATCGAAAGTAGTGAATTATAAAGTAGAGGGGGAGATGAATTACATAAAAGTTGAGAGACCGTTTGATCTAGTTGTGGTTGATTTATATGGACCATTACCCAGAGGTAGAGGGGGTGTATTATATGTATTTGTAGTTCTAGACACTTTTTCAAAATTTGTGAAATTATATAGCATTAAGAGAGCGACAAGTAAAGTACTCAGTGAGAAAATAGTAAAAGACTACATGCTTAATGTTGGAATACCGAAAATTATATTATCTGACCACGGTCCACAGTTTATAAGCAGCAAGTGGCGACAGATGCTTGGATGGGAAGGCATCATACCCAAGCATACGGCAGTGTATCATCCTCAGTCGAACCAAGCAGAACGGGTGATGAGAGAGATTGGTAGGATATTTCGGGCGTACTGTCACGCCAAACACACAGAATGGCCATCCTACGTGAAAAAAGTAGAGGAGTGGCTGAATTGTACCACCCATGAATCCACAGGATTTACGCCACATGAGTTGATCAGGGGAACAAGGCCGCCCAGGATATTGGAACAACTTTTCGAATACCCACCAGAAGGTCGAGTTTTGGATAGAAGCATGAAAATTAAATTGGCAAACGAGAACTTACTTATGAGAGGAGAGCGAAGGAAACAGAAACATGATGCTAAGGGTAAATGGACCAAGTACGAGGTAGGTCAGTTAGTGTTAGTAAAAAGGCATGATTTGTCCAGTGCTCAAGATAGAGAAATAAAGAAGTTTTTCTTGTTGTATGAAGGACCATATGAAATTGTAGAAATAAAAATGCAGAATGCGTATGTGTTGAGGAACCCAGCGACGCAGGAGATAGTAGGTACTCAAAATGCGACGAATTTAAAATTATATCGGTCACTTTAATTATGGTATGTTTATGAATAATAATTAAAATATTGTTGTATGTTTACAGAAGGGATCCTCCCCCATTTTCGGGCGGTCACGATCTTACAAGTCCTGGCCGTGGAATTCGGAACTTGGAGGTGGGCCATGGTTGGCGGATCTTCCTTCGGGCGGTGAAAACAACGATAGTCCGGCTCCACCAAAATTGGTATAAAGTAGAAATTAACTACATATTTGAACGGGGAGGGGGACCCCAAAAAGGTACGTGACACGCATTAATTTTTTTTAATACACTCCAGGTGCAGCGGTTTTGGTGTACCTGTCACGTGCCTGCACTGCCTTAGAGTGTTGTACATAATGGAGGCTGCACCTAAATAAAAGGCAGTGCGTACAAATTTAAAAGTTTCAGTACCAATGGCAAAATTAAAATTAGCCATTGGTTATAGTTCTGTGTAGTCTGAAAAGACGAGTTTTGGGGCAAGAGGGGTTGGCGCAAGGTAGAAAGCGGGTTAGAAAAAATGGTAGGAGTGGGGGAGTAGTGTGTTTCAGAGGGGGGACGTGAATTCACGTAGTATATCTACCTAGTGCCTATTCTTTTTGCAGCAAAACCCGACTTTTCGGGCGATTATTGTCTACCAGCACTAATCTCGATTTTGGAACGTTAGTCAGCCTCCAATGTAAATATAAAAGTTTTGAAAAAAAAAAAAAATATTTTGGATGTTTATAATTTTAAATTTAAGTAAATTTTAGAATTAAGTGACCAAATATAATTGTCAAGTTTTAGTATCAGTGAGCATGGGAACGTTTTAAAAGATGTGTAATAAAATAAAAACTTGTTATCAATACAAGATGTGGGGACAATTTTGAGGGGTAGATTGGTGCTCAAAGAAGTGATAGAACAGTGGAGTGTGGAACTGCAAGTGTCGAAAGTTTTAGTTTATCACGTTTAATTAGTTAGCTATTAAGTTGCTATTGCGGGGGTGGCCTGTACTCTCGCAGATAGTGAAATGGGTTGGGGGTAACAGAGAGTGTTACCTCCATCGGAGGCCAAAGGGCGAAAATGTGTGACACACACTTTTCGTGTAAACTCAATTTACACACTGATAGACGATCGTGTCGCACATACTAATGATGAAGTAGAGCAGGCAATGAAATAAAAGTTAGATTTCCCCGACTTTTCGGGCGATTACTGCCTTACCAGCACTAATCGTGGATTTGGCTAGCAGCCCGCTATGGTCATATCAAGTCCCTTGACCATAGCTGACTTGAAATTGGTATATAGTAGAAATTAAATGGGGGGTGAAATTTAGGAGAAATCCAGGTACTAGGGAACAGCGGCTACCACTCTGTTCGCGTAGGAACAGCAAGGCCAGGTGGTAGACCCGTTTAAGGGCGTTTAATTATAGACAAGAATATGCTGATATTCATAGATTTTAAAATGTAACTGCCAAAGCAAAGACACGGAGAGGTCAAACTACTCCAAAATATGCCGTCTTTGTGGAAGCGAAAAGGCGTCACAGTCTTACATAACCTGCAATAGAGTGTGTGGATGGGAGGTGGCTTAGATGAGCCACGAATTTAAATTTGTAACATAAAATTTGCTAACTCCAATTTTGATCCAATAAAATGCTTGTGCTCTGTTTAAATAATTAGCTGCTCATACATTCACTATAAGGTGTTCATTGTATAAATTTTTAAAGGTAATATTGTATTTTAGCAGGTTAGATATAAGAATCGATAAAAAATATGTTTTATATAATGTGTGTATTTTTTAAACTAAGCCAATAATTAAACCATCTGGCAGGCGGTTAACATGAATTATCAGAATCAGAGAAATGGGAAACAAGGAGGTGAGAAGTAAGGAGAAATAAATATATATATATTTCATGTAATTTGTTCAATTTTGAGATGTGATTTCATTGTGTTAGGAGGTCAGCTGATCAGCAATAAAATGTCACTGGTATATTGGTTATAAATGTTCCAGATGATTAATGTTTAATATAATGTTTCAATGTATTACAGATGCTATTTAAAGTAATGATAAAAATAACTTGATAAATTGAGAAGTAAAGTAATAATTTGTGAAAGCTAATAAAAGATAGTTTTTGGGTGAGGAATATTTGATGGGACATGTAGATCTGTCCGAGTTAAAGTTAAAATTGAAATAGGAGAGAATACTATTGTTTTGAAAATAATGTAATGATGTTGTAAGATAAGGTGTGTTATAGAATTTTGAGAAGTATTGATGTTGACACAGTAGTTGTGGAGAATATATGTAGAGTTTTTGAGTGATATATTGATGTTTATAATTAATGATGTTATTTTGTTGTAGCTGTAGTAAGGTAATAAGAGTGAGATTTTTTGGGGATGGCAATTTTGTAGTAGGGGGTAGTGTAATGTAGGAGTCCGCAACAGAAAAGTTGGGACGGGATGGGTCCGATTTAGTGGGAAGGGGTCGCCTCAGGTAGAATCCAGGGACCAGATAATGGGAAATGAGTTTTGGGGGGGGACACGTATCCTAAGTACAAAGGGTTAGAGAGTATTTTTTTTTATATATATATATATATAGAGAGAAGGTGGCGATTTGAGTTTAATGATAAGTTGGGGTTAGAGATTGATTGGTAGAGATTTTGATAGAGATGGGTGTCATGTGAGTTACAGTTGTTAGAGGTTAGTCAAAGGGAGAAAGATTATATGTGTATACAGAGAAAGTAGTAAATTAAATGAGATAAATAATTGAGTCACCCACAGTAATGGAGAATCAGATTGTCAAATACAGAAAGAGATTAATAAAAATATAAAATTTTTAATTTTTAAATTTTAATTAAAACCAGTGACAATATTTTGATAGAATGTGTAAATGTAAAGTTGTCAAGTTTATTTTGAATAATTTAAAGGTCAATTTGATTATTGTTTATAATAATATTTTATTTTAAATGTTTTATTTTATTATGTTTTTGTGTTTCAAGTTAGATTGTTACAGATGTTAAATGTATTTTCAGATAAAAATTGGACATAATGTATGTGGGTCAAGGTATTGGACTTGACGTAGTTTGGATCAGCTGAGAGTGAGGTCATATAAGTTAATAGTATGGAAGTCAATTCAACTTTTGTTTTGATCAATTTAAACAAATTTTAAATAATTTCTGTATGTAAAGGAAACATTTTAATAAATTTAAATTTTTTTCTTTGAATTTTAAAATTTTTTTTAAATTTTTTTTTTTTAAGAAAAAAAAAATTTTTGCGCCTGCCAGCTAATGAATATTTTAAGTATTGGTTATTTTATTGTTTGTGTGCTAAACATGTTTATTTTATTGATTTATTGTATTGACTTGTATTGTTAGACTCTAAGTATTCACATGTTAGGTTAAGGATGTTCTTAATTATAAGGAATGTTTAAATCAAGTTATTTTTAAATAAAAACAGAAACTAGTGAAGAGAATAATTTAAAATTTATACAAGATTTATGAAGCGATTTTATCTGAAAACAGCCAACGGGTTGTAATTTAAATAACTTTTGAAAAATTTTTCAATTTTGTAATATGTAATGTTAGTATGTAATGTGAGTGTGTGTGAGCCCAGTATCTGCTAAAGGCAGCCCAGCTTGCGTACAAGGGGAAACATATCGGTGGAGGATCTGGCATAATCTAAGCCAGGGATTGAGGATTTTGGGGGGTAGCATGTTACAAGGTGAGGTGTGCTGTGGTGCGAGTCTGTTCGATTTTTCAGTGTTGGGATCTCTTACGGAGAAGTCCAGTGATCTCGTTCAGATGCGTCCATAGTCGCCAAGCCAGGGGGGTCGTGTACCCATGAAGAGTAAGAACCAGGGGGTTGTTGGCACCAGTTCCTCACCGGTCCTCTTAGGGGTTTTATCAATGAGATTTCTTCTGTTTTGGACAGCAGAATTCTCATTGGGGGGGTATTGTAACGTGTCAAAATTGGGTCATTTCATTTCTTACAGTTATGGGGTATTTGTATTTCATTTATTTCATTTTTGGGGGTTTTATAAAAAATATTGTGAAAGTTTTATTTTCCGACAAACGTTAATTCCATTGTAACGGACCACGTGGAGAAAACAGTGTTGAAACAAAGCAGAGACGCAGTAATCAGTTGCGAAACCAAGCAAAGAATTTGTACCACCCTCGATTTCTCAGAACTCTGTATAAATGTGACGGTGCACGCACGCAATGACTCGAGTATGCGCGCTGTAGGGACGACAAGAGGAACAAACGGCGCTGTAAAAAATGGCGCATGAGCGAACAGTTTGTAAAACCAACCAGCCAAGCTACAGGAAACGGAGCTAAGGACTGCCTCCGTGTTAATGACGTCAGTCTAGCAGCGCCTAATATCATCGGCCAACACTAGGAAAAAACACATTATGTATCATGGTCATAGCTAACAAACCACAGCAATTCAGCTATGAACCACAACGAGATCTGATGGCAGTGGAACACTGTTTCCTCCCACTCGCCAAGTAAGTTGCGTAGTTGTTAGTCCCTAGAGTAACCGGCCGGGTCCTTTATAGAGGTAGCTCCTCTCAAAATTTTAACATGGGACAGTAAAAGTGATTTAATTGTTATTTCAATCAGTGGAAGTGAGAGTGAATAATTACTGAACAGTAACATGCCAATTTGATATATTTTTCTTTATTTTCGGGACAACTACCAACTCACCACACGGCGACCACGAGGTCGCAGATATACGCGTTACCGGCGGGGAGATCATATCATGTATTACAGTAATCAATCAAAGTAAAAAGGGGGTTTTTTATGTTTTTAAGAATGTGAGTAGTGCGTGAGCAGGCTGGGCTATCTTAAGTTGTAAGTAATAGTATGTAAGTTTAAAAAATAAGAGGTATAAACAAGAATTACACCATATTCGAAAAGCATGTAAGTAACTGTATTTGATAAACAAAATTTTAAAATGGCAATAATTGATAATTAAAACTAATTATTTCTCTTCATAACGATGTGTAGAATCAGTTATTTCGATAACCTTAACACAGGTTTGCATCTGATGTTCATGTGATTGGATCCTGGACCTTAATAGAAGCTTTGCAGGTAGGTGGAAATTATGTAATTTTGTAATTAATATATTTAAATTGGATTAGAGTATAACAGTGTGAGTGATGCGCCACGAGGTCGGGGAGACGCCACGTTGCCAGCAGGAGCATTGAGTAACCGTATCATACAAATATATGATTATTTTTCAATAAAATGGGGCCTATATAAATAAAAGGGGTTTTTACAATGGTATGAATGTTGTGTGCGAGCAGGCTGGGCTGCTTTCTGTAATATAAGATGTGTATTTAAACTCTATTCGTATAAGATGTTTCACTAATATTTAAAGAATTTTTGTTTGTCTTGATTCTTTGGAAAGAATCTGTCATGATTAGAGAACAATAGAAAAATGAAATAATTATATAATAAAAAATTAGTTTGAATTCCATTACATAAATGAGCGCAGCGTACATTTTTCAAATAACTTTACAATCATACTTGCATATCACCATTCGTGTGACGTAACTCTGGGCAGAAAGAAGATTTAAAGGTAAGTGGGATATATATATATATTTATTATTATAAAAATGTGTTAACAGAGTAACTTCACACCTTCTGACCCCCAGTCAACTTAAATCTTCATCTACATCATCCACCCATCCTCTTCTTGGCCTCCCTCTTGCTCTTTTTCCCCTGGTCCTCCAATAAATACTTTTTCCTCTCATTCTTTGTACCTGACCTGTTTCTTTATTCTGACTTGTTTTATTATTGTGGTAATGTCCGGTATGTTATGGTATACGTTGTAGCGTGACAGATATAAGCATAATATTGAATGGCAATTGATCATTAGAATAATAAAGTTATACTGTTTAAATTTGGAAGAAAGCATTAAATTTAATATAAATAGATTAATTCATAGCAACTGTGGAAAGAAATCATTATTATAAAGAAAATACAAGTTCAAATAAAAGGAGTTACTAGTGATGAGTCATCCAAAACCAGTCTCATAACCAAAGGTTTTCAAGGTATAACCCAGGAAGGTAAAAAGTAAATAACAAAGCAGTACTGAATATGACCAAACCCACAACGAGGAAGAATAAATAGAAGAGAAACCCTAAAATAAGCCAAGATCAACCAATACAGGTTGTGTATTTCTGTAATAAAGAAGAAGATGGAGAAGATCCCAAGAAACCTGATGGCAACAAGAAGAAGATGTAGAAGATACCAGTCCCAGAAGGCAGGAGAAAAGAAGACTGAAGAAAGAAGAAGAGGGCAGCATCCTGAAGAAGATGTCATGCTCTTATAAAAGACACCCAAATCCAAATATCCCCAAAATAAATATCTAAAAATAAAAGTATAACGAAATAAAAACCACATGTATATAAATTTAAGAGAGAGGAGTGTATAAAGTAAAAGTTTCCTGTGAACTAA
Source organism: Magicicada septendecula (assembly GCA_034769895.1). NCBI lineage: Eukaryota > Metazoa > Arthropoda > Insecta > Hemiptera > Cicadidae > Magicicada > Magicicada septendecula. The sequence goes on along the minus strand of CM068373.1, from coordinate 203,587,595 downwards.
GATGAAACAATAATATAGTACCCATGGAACAAATCTCCATTGAAAAAACGCTAACCAATTTATTATGTTGATAAGACTATACGACCATTTAGCATTAACATAATATATAAGTGCAAAGTGAACCAGTGATAGTTTTGGGTATTATAAAAAATGAACCTTGTGTTTCATTCTTGGCAATCACAAACATTGGATGCAATGAAATATGCATTTTTCAATGACTTAAAATGTGTACGGTGACAATATGTTGTTCATAAGACATGAATCTGTTTAAAATAACATTTTTGTTTTACATGAAAAAAGAAAAACAGATTTCATAGTGCTTTGTGAACGGTTCATACTATTTATTTGTTAATGACAGGGTACAATTCCCCAAAGACAAGGTATAAAAGACTGTATAAAAACTGTAGAATCCTACTTATAATAATAGTTAGAAATAAGAATATAAATATAAGGTTTTAATGTATATAGTACAAGAATGTTTAAAAATGTTTTAGATATAAGGCCATTTGTTTGGGTCTGAAACAACTAACATCAGAACTATAAAAATAATTACCACTTGTAAATAGTAGAGAGTAATTAAGATGTTAGTTAGTACAAAACCTTTGTTGTAAACCATATTTCCATGTTGGAAATGGGAATTTTGTTGCAAAATGTCTGATTTGAAGACAACCATTTATTTAAAAAAAAAATGTTCTTTATTTTGTGTTAACTATTGTTTGTATTGTAACCAATACTAATTGTTTTTGTGTAATTTGAAAACATGTTTAATTTATAATACTATTTGTAAAAAGTCAGAGAGGGTATCACACATCATATATTGTTTGTAAATTATTTTGTAAGAAAAATTGTTAAAAAAAATCATAGGCCAAAAGAATGGAAACCAAACTTCATCAAAACAGAGAAATTACTCATTTAAAAGCAAATAAACAAAAGGGGTTTAGACAAAATAAACTTGAGATCATGCCATATAATTGCACATACCATTTAGAGAGATTTTAATAAATTATATTCAGAATTATAAATAAAAACAAAATGACTAAACTCAGAAATTTAGACATGGGAGTCATATATTTCAGAATAATGTTTCAGAATACAACTAATTCAATTAATTACCAGAAAATAAGGGAATAGGAACCTTTTAATACAATATAGGATTATTAATATTAAATATAACTGATAAAATGGCTGAATTTATATAATGACAGGAAGTAAATTTTGATGTTTTGGACTCTTCAGAGTATACCCAAACTGAAAGTAAAATTACTATTTTTTGGACAGAAAACACTATAAAATGGCATTATTTAATCTGAAAATAACCAGAATGAACTGAAAGATTAATTTAAATCAAATCTAGTGAATAAAATTGACAAATAACCAAAGTTTAGGCATTCATATAGTGAAATAGTAAAATGTACACAGGATGTGAAAATATTTTTGAACAATGTTAAGGATAATATTATATGGGCTAAGAGTTTAATTGAAACTGAAGGAAACAGTTAGTTAATTATTGGTAGTTGAACGGTTAACATGACATACCTTTGATAACGTGAATAACCTAACCTATAATCGTCATACAAAGCGAGTGTATAGTGAGTTATTGTGAAATCGCGAGTGACTTGTAAAATACTTCTGAAACTATCATATTATAACAGAAACGATCAAGTAACACTCCATAACACAGAACAATATAAATCTACTCCGAAAAACACCATAAAACACTAGAAAACTGTATAATACATTAAACCAAATTAGTGACGGAATCGGAGAAAGTGTTTGAACTAATAATTATACAGATACACTAAATACAACCCAGAATCACTACACCAGTCACTACACAACATATAACAAGAGATTTGCGGACACGAGAACAGAAATATTGCGTCAAAATACATTATTTGGAACGCAGCAGGGACGAGTCACATTTTGATCAACTTGACGGCGGCCATTTGCTTTGACAAACCCAGTGCCTCTTCTTGGTTCATCACAGCTGTTTGGTGAAAACAATTATTATATTTACAATTTATTATTCAATGTCTGTGTTTATTAATAACTATTAATTTGATTGTAACGTTATACTTTTTAAATATAAGCCCGATTTCTCTGACTTTGGTAATAACTGGCTGTTTAAAGAACCCTATATAATTTTTATAACATATACTTGTAACTTTTTTCGATATCCTGAGAATCGATACTAATCGATAAGAGTCAATATTGCTGTTACTTAATAAAACATTAATACTTTTCAATACTTAATAGTTCTTTATTTCTTCAATAATACTAATTACCAATAATATAATTCTAATTGATAATCTACAAGGACTTTACCACCCGTAAGTGAAGATAACCTAAAAAATAGAAAGGTAAACAAATATCGATTGGTTTACAGACAGTCTTATGAGTGGTGATAGATTATTTAAATTATACTAAAACTTTAATAAAAATTTTCAGAAGAGCATTACACTGTTTAAAACTTCACAGCCCTATATTAATTAATTGATCCTAATTAATTAATTAATAAAATTAAAAAATTTTTTTATTATTTTTTTTATAAACATAATTTTTTTTTAAATTTTCTTCAAAACAATAATTTTTGTTTTGAAACTTTCGGTGAAGCTGAGCATATATATTTCTTCATCAACTTTACGCTACTCGACCGGTCTTGCTACCATTGGGACTCGACCAGCTGGGAAACTTAAGGAAGTGTTTCAGGCCAGTAAGACGCCGAGAGCCACACCAATTAAACATATTACATTGGACTTGATTACATCGGAGTCTCACACACTCCACAATAGAGTATATCAGCAACACACACTCATTTATTTATTTTATTACAAATTGGCGCACAACTTTAGGGGCTTTAATTAGTCGATTGTAAGGCCAATACATTCTGCCTAATCACTAGTTGGAGCTAGGCAACAGCTACAAAGCCAGAGAAATTCAAGGGAAAATGCAACGACGTGCAACATCTAAGAAACGGGCGGCGGAGGCCGAAAAAGAAATCGAAAACGATATGGACAACAAAGAGGCGACACCAGTAGAGGCGGAAGAGTCGTTGCCATCGGTGGCATCCAAACAACCTGAACCACCAGAAGAACAATCTGAGATGCCCACACAGACAGGGGAGGGCAATCTACAGGAGAAGCGGATGGAAAAATCCAAGACAACGGAGGATATTAAAATGGACAAATACCTGGAAATATTCCTGCAAAGGATGGAAGAGAAAATTAACAAAAATAGTAGGGAATTGAGTAAGAAAATGGACAAGAAGATAGACGAAAGTAATAAGGAAAGGAAAGAAGATAGCCAGTCTTTGAAAGAAGATATCAAATCCGGCAAGGAAGAAACAAATAAGAAGTTAGAAGATTTGAAGGAAGACAACCAGTCCCTAAATAAGAAGATGGAAGAGAGGATGGGAGAAAAGTTAGAAGAATTGAAGAAGGATAACCAATCCACAAAAGAAGAGTTGACTGGGATGAACAAGAACATGGAAGGGCTGAAGGAAGACAACCAGTCCCTGGGTAAGAAGATTGATGAAACCAATAAGAAACTGGAAGAGGACATTAAGGAAATAAGAGAGGACAGATTAAAAAGGGAAGAATTAAGAAAGGAGAAGACCGAAGAAATAGAATATGATAGCAAACCAGAACCAGAAGAAGTACCAAATGATAAAATGCAGGAACAAGTAGTGGTATTACCTGGAATTAGAATTAGCGGAAACAAGGAAGATATTAAACCTAGGAAAAGGAGAATGTATCCAAGAAGTGTAATAAAAACGAAGGAAGAGTTGGAGATGATGAAACATGGGTTAATTGATGGCAATAATATCCCAATTACCTATGACAAAGACATCATGAATTCTATGAATTATAGAAGGAGAATCGAAGTAATTTCCAAAATAATTTACCACAAGACAGTAGTGTACCAATGGGAAAGGACCAGAGGTAAACAGAATACGACATGTGGACAAGATCAATATCAGCGCAGAACTGGACAGTGGATTTCAGAAAGATGGAAATGTGATATCGTACCAGACTGTAATGACGGCACAGGTGAATCACCAGAATGTATTCCATTAGTGTGCCATCCAGGACAGTTCCAGGGTACGGTTAGACTAAAATATATTCTCTCAGAGTGGATATGTGATGGTAAACCAGCTTATGGTGTTTCAGATAAACAAATAATAAGTGATAACCCAGATGAAGATCCTCACAGATATTTGTCAAGTAACACAAAACATGGACCAGAAAATTATTGGTGTATACAATATGATGATAGAGGGAGCCAGCCCAGTAATTACGACGGCCCTAACAACCCGCCGCGTAATGACCAGTTTAGCAGTAATTTTAACGGCATTAGGAATAACAACCCCTATCCAAACAATAGAAACAATTTTTATCAACATAATAATAATATTCCATACAGTCAGAGAAATCCATATCCCAACAATAATGGTAACAGACCTTACCAACCTAACCGAAATTACTATCATGATAAATTTAGTAATAAAAACAATAATAACAGTAATAATAACCGAGTGTCGCGCCCTAGGGTAAATTTTATAAGAGCAACCGAGATGATGGACCCTGGTTGACACAGATACCACACACCATCAAGAAAAGGGACGGAGATCATGATAACCGACTACGGCGAAAAACAATGTTGAAAGAGACGAAATAAATATCATTGAAAGGAAATGATACGAAGAATAAACATAGAAACAAAACTGGGTTTTATGAGTGAAGACTATGTAAGAAAATGAACATGACCAATAAAAATATGAGCAATGCAGTGACACAAAGAAAATTGTCCATCTTCCTGGGTATATAAAAGAAAAGGCATTTATAAGAAAAGAAAAAGTGGAGATCAACTTATTAAAGTATAAATAATATGGGCCAGTGTAGAGTACAATATAACTCCATATGTTGTGATAAATGATAAGCATAACAATACATATGAGTTGAGGGAAATCGTTTCAGGAAAAATCAAAGGAGTGTACAATCAAGCTTCTATGAAGAAATATTATGAAGAATGAGTTGTGAGTTTTAGAATTTTGAATTTATTTAAAAAAAAAAAAAATTCAAAAATAATGTAAGTACATCTTACAACCTAATATTTTGAGAAGAACATTTTGGAGAATTATAAGAAGAAGGAATTTTTAATTTAATTATAAAAATTTAAAAATAATGTAAGTACATCTTACAACCTAATATTTTGAAAAGAACATTCTGGAGAATTATAAGAAGAAGGAATTTAGAATTTTTAATTTTAAAAAAATTCAAAAATAATGTAAGTACATCTTACTACAACCTAATAATTTTGGAACAAACTTTATGGAAGAAAGGAAAAGAAAGACTTTTGAATTGAAATATAATATTATAAAAATTTAAAATTGAGTAAGTACTTCTTACTACAACCTGATAATTTAGAACAAAACTTTATGGAAGAAAGAGAAAGAGAGAGAATTTTGAACTTAATTTTAAAAAAAGTTTAAAATTAAGTAAGCACAGCTTACTACCACTGAATTATGAGAAAAACATTTTGAAAGCATTAAGAAGAAAGGAATTTTGAAGTTAATATACAAAAAATTTAAAAATGAAGTAAGACCAACTTACTATAACTAAGTTTATGAGAGAACTTTGTGGTAAATAATTAAGAAGAATTTGAATTTGGAGAAATACCAAAACATTCAGAAATAATGGTAAAATCACAGTACTATAAACAATTCTGAATGAAACAATTCTGGGAATAAATGAATTAAACAGAATTTGAATGTTGATAGAACGTCAGAACTTTGAAACAAGATAAGATCAACATATTACAAGGATTTATGAGAAATATTTTTCAATTAAATAAAAAGAATAGTTTGAATTTTACATTAAAACCAACCAAGTTCCAAAAAATAATTATGTGTCAATTATGATTGAATTGAGAAGAAAATAAAGTGATTAATTCAGAAAAGAGAATTAACGTTAATCCAGAATAAATGCTAGACATTCACAATAGCATTTGAAGGAGTAGAGAAGAATAACAAAAAAGAGTGTAATATGCCAGAGAAGAAAAAAAAAAAATTTGGAAGCAAAGAGACTAATTACCTATGAAACGATAATGAAAACAGTTAATTAAGAGCAAAGAAGAACAACTCATACCAAACAGATGGAGAAGATGATTTTGAACCAATGATAATAATAAGACCTATATGAAATGCAAAGAGAAGAAATACCACATGAAATATGATATAAATGAATTAATGTTAATGAATGCGAAGGTGGATTAATAACTTTCTAAGAGAAAGGAAACAACCAAAATGTTTAAATAAAATGATCAATATAACAACCTGTATATCTAATGTAAAGATACAATGTTAAAAAATTAAATATAATATAATAAGACCATTCAAATAATGAATAAGAAAGACTATATATAGAGACCATGCTAATACTATGAATAACCAGAAGAAAGTATAAAGAGAATTCAGATGAAGAAGAAAGAGAGTTACACTGTAAACAGTAACCAGAATTATTAAAAGAAAGGTTTTCAACCATAATTAAATTAAATATATCAGACAAGTTAAGAGTTTTGAAAAAATATATATGTAATGAGTATAATAATGATTATGAAGATTTATTAAGATAGAAAATGTGAGATAATCTGAGAGACTACGAAGTGGAGAATCCAAAGATATTTTTATTAGTCGAAAATGAGACTACTTTTTATTTATTTATTCGATGACTGACTGAAGATAATTCCAGCAGCATTATGTTTTTGAGCAGGGATGGATATGCCCCTGTACTCAATTTATAGAAGTGGTGTATGGCCAGCAGAGAAGTAGCGTACAGTGCCCCTCTTATCTGCCCCAGCCCACGTGATAGGGAATGTTAGGGAATAAATATCCCAAGGATACAACACGAAGTTGATATAGGAAGAAAATGTATTACAATTATAATATATCTCAGAAGACACTAACTATCCGAAAAGGATCAGTAGTAAGACAAGTAACCATATATATAAAATTAATAAAACTCTAATATAAAAAAGTCGATATAAAAATGGAGAAGAAAATGAATTATAAGAAATGATGAAATTATCATAAGAAATTATTTCATCCATAAACATGTCTGAAATAATTACTTCTGGAGGAAAGCAATCTGTAGCGTGACAGATATAAGCATAATATTGAATGGCAATTGATCATTAGAATAATAAAGTTATACTGTTTAAATTTGGAAGAAAGCATTAAATTTAATATAAATAGATTAATTCATAGCAACTGTGGAAAGAAATCATTATTATAAAGAAAATACAAGTTCAAATAAAAGGAGTTACTAGTGATGAGTCATCCAAAACCAGTCTCATAACCAAAGGTTTTCAAGGTATAACCCAGGAAGGTAAAAAGTAAATAACAAAGCAGTACTGAATATGACCAAACCCACAACGAGGAAGAATAAATAGAAGAGAAACCCTAAAATAAGCCAAGATCAACCAATACAGGTTGTGTATTTCTGTAATAAAGAAGAAGATGGAGAAGATCCCAAGAAACCTGATGGCAACAAGAAGAAGATGTAGAAGATACCAGTCCCAGAAGGCAGGAGAAAAGAAGACTGAAGAAAGAAGAAGAGGGCAGCATCCTGAAGAAGATGTCATGCTCTTATAAAAGACACCCAAATCCAAATATCCCCAAAATAAATATCTAAAAATAAAAGTATAACGAAATAAAAACCACATGTATATAAATTTAAGAGAGAGGAGTGTATAAAGTAAAAGTTTCCTGTGAACTAAGATGAAACAATAATATAGTACCCATGGAACAAATCTCCATTGAAAAAACGCTAACCAATTTATTATGTTGATAAGACTATACGACCATTTAGCATTAACATAATATATAAGTGCAAAGTGAACCAGTGATAGTTTTGGGTATTATAAAAAATGAACCTTGTGTTTCATTCTTGGCAATCACAAACATTGGATGCAATGAAATATGCATTTTTCAATGACTTAAAATGTGTACGGTGACAATATGTTGTTCATAAGACATGAATCTGTTTAAAATAACATTTTTGTTTTACATGAAAAAAGAAAAACAGATTTCATAGTGCTTTGTGAACGGTTCATACTATTTATTTGTTAATGACAGGGTACAATTCCCCAAAGACAAGGTATAAAAGACTGTATAAAAACTGTAGAATCCTACTTATAATAATAGTTAGAAATAAGAATATAAATATAAGGTTTTAATGTATATAGTACAAGAATGTTTAAAAATGTTTTAGATATAAAGCCATTTGTTTGGGTCTGAAACAACTAACATCAGAACTATAAAAATAATTACCACTTGTAAATAGTAGAGAGTAATTAAGATGTTAGTTAGTACAAAACCTTTGTTGTAAACCATATTTCCATGTTGGAAATGGGAATTTTGTTGCAAAATGTCTGATTTGAAGACAACCATTTATTTAAAAAAAAAATGTTCTTTATTTTGTGTTAACTATTGTTTGTATTGTAACCAATACTAATTGTTTTTGTGTAATTTGAAAACATGTTTAATTTATAATACTATTTGTAAAAAGTCAGAGAGGGTATCACACATCATATATTGTTTGTAAATTATTTTGTAAGAAAAATTGTTAAAAAAAATCATAGGCCAAAAGAATGGAAACCAAACTTCATCAAAACAGAGAAATTACTCATTTAAAAGCAAATAAACAAAAGGGGTTTAGACAAAATAAACTTGAGATCATGCCATATAATTGCACATACCATTTAGAGAGATTTTAATAAATTATATTCAGAATTATAAATAAAAACAAAATGACTAAACTCAGAAATTTAGACATGGGAGTCATATATTTCAGAATAATGTTTCAGAATACAACTAATTCAATTAATTACCAGAAAATAAGGGAATAGGAACCTTTTAATACAATATAGGATTATTAATATTAAATATAACTGATAAAATGGCTGAATTTATATAATGACAGGAAGTAAATTTTGATGTTTTGGACTCTTCAGAGTATACCCAAACTGAAAGTAAAATTACTATTTTTTGGACAGAAAACACTATAAAATGGCATTATTTAATCTGAAAATAACCAGAATGAACTGAAAGATTAATTTAAATCAAATCTAGTGAATAAAATTGACAAATGACCAAAGTTTAGGCATTCATATAGTGAAATAGTAAAATGTACACAGGATGTGAAAATATTTTTGAACAATGTTAAGGATAATATTATATGGGCTAAGAGTTTAATTGAAACTGAAGGAAACAGTTAGTTAATTATTGGTAGTTGAACGGTTAACATGACATACCTTTGATAACGTGAATAACCTAACCTATAATCGTCATACAAAGCGAGTGTATAGTGAGTTATTGTGAAATCGCGAGTGACTTGTAAAATACTTCTGAAACTATCATATTATAACAGAAACGATCAAGTAACACTCCATAACACAGAACAATATAAATCTACTCCGAAAAACACCATAAAACACTAGAAAACTGTATAATACATTAAACCAAATTAGTGACGGAATCAGAGAAAGTGTTTGAACTAATAATTATACAGATACACTAAATACAACCCAGAATCACTACACCAGTCACTACACAACATATAACAAGAGATTTGCGGACACGAGAACAGAAATATTGCGTCAAAATACATTATTTGGAACGCAGCAGGGACGAGTCACATTTTGATCAACTTGACGGCGGCCATTTGCTTTGACAAACCCAGTGCCTCTTCTTGGTTCATCACAGCTGTTTGGTGAAAACAATTATTATATTTACAATTTATTATTCAATGTCTGTGTTTATTAATAACTATTAATTTGATTGTAACGTTATACTTTTTAAATATAAGCCCGATTTCTCTGACTTTGGTAATAACTGGCTGTTTAAAGAACCCTATATAATTTTTATAACATATACTTGTAACTTTTTTCGATATCCTGAGAATCGATACTAATCGATAAGAGTCAATATTGCTGTTACTTAATAAAACATTAATACTTTTCAATACTTAATAGTTCTTTATTTCTTCAATAATACTAATTACCAATAATATAATTCTAATTGATAATCTACAAGGACTTTACCACCCGTAAGTGAAGATAACCTAAAAAATAGAAAGGTAAACAAATATCGATTGGTTTACAGACAGTCTTATGAGTGGTGATAGATTATTTAAATTATACTAAAACTTTAATAAAAATTTTCAGAAGAGCATTACACTGTTTAAAACTTCACAGCCCTATATTAATTAATTGATCCTAATTAATTAATTAATAAAATTAAAATTTTTTTTTATTATTTTTTTTATAAACATAATTTTTTTTTAAATTTTCTTCAAAACAATAATTTTTGTTTTGAAACTTTCGGTGAAGCTGAGCATATATATTTCTTCATCAACTTTACGCTACTCGACCGGTCTTGCTACCATTGGGACTCGACCAGCTGGGAAACTTAAGGAAGTGTTTCAGGCCAGTAAGACGTCGAGAGCCACACCAATTAAACATATTACATTGGACTTGATTACATCGGAGTCTCACACACTCCACAATAGAGTATATCAGCAACACACACTCATTTATTTATTTTATTACAACGTATGTGATTTGATTTCACTGTATAGTACCATCCAACCCCAAATTGCCAATTTGTTTTTGTAACTGTGTGTGTTTGTGTTCGTGTTCATGGAGTCTTGTCAATTTCTGTGAGTTTATTTTCACGTTCCTTTAACTTTTGTTCATGTGTTATATAATTTTTTATTCAGTTTCATTTGACTCAAGTTCATTTATGTTTGAAATGTGCCTACAAGAATTTTATTTTCAGTTGTTAATGTTTTTTCCACAACCCTCCACGTGTCTTCTTATTAATTCCCATAGTTTTCAGTCACGCTCTTGTAGTTGTTTGTCGTGCTCATCTAGTTGTTTTTATCATTGATTCTATGGCCTCTAAAACTATACTGTATAAAACGGACATTTTTAAAACGATACTGTGTATTGAATTACCAATATCTGAAGTTAATGAGTACACTATGTTTGTTAATTTGTAACATTGTGTGTGTGTGTGTGTGTGTGTGTGTGTGTGTGTGTGTGTGTGTGTGTGTGTGTGTGTGTGTGTGTGTGTGTGTGTGTGTGTGTGTGTGTGTGTGTGTGTGTGTGTGTGTGTGTGTGTGTGTGTGTGTGTGTGTGTGTGTGTGTGTGTGTGTGTGTGTGTGTGTGTGTGTGTGTGTGTGTGTGTGTGTGTGTGTGTGTGTGTGTGTGTGTGTGTGTGTGTGTGTGTGTGTGTGTGTGTGTGTGTGTGTGTGTGTGATCAAAACTTTTTATCATAATCAATTATTAGGGCAACAGTACCAAGAATTGTTTACAAATTTACTAGTGCATTTGCTATTGCAAATGGAACAATAATGACAGGAGGCAGAAGAAGCAGAGAAATTATGACACCATGAGGCAGAAAAAGGAGAGAAATGACAGGATGAAAAACAATGACAACCAGAGGAATCATAAAAAGCATCCCTGCTTAGATATAATGACAAAAAGAAGAACGTAAATAAGAAACAGAACACATAAAAGCACTGATATATGAACAAAGGCATTTGCAAGAGCATACTGCTTCAGAGTTGGGTTCTACTATGTGGAGGTGTAGGTGAATTACATGGTGATCTCAGTGGGCAAGGGGTAAGTGTATCTGTAGTAGAGAAGTGGACTGCAAATGTAAAATAACAGATGAAAACAGAAGTTGAACAGTCAATGAAAAAACAACCCTGTGTTTCAAATCAAACTGCAATCTGTGTTGGAACAGATTGTACCAAAAAAGGTATAGGTCCAAAAAAATATAGAAAATAAGGTAACAGAGTCTACTGCAGTCATACCTATTAATACCAAGGGCCCAACATTGAAGTCACAAGCACATATTATTGGTTTCACTTATTCTTGCTTTAAGTATCTGCCTTAGAGCTACTACAGAAAGTGTCACCTGACAGCCAGAAATCTTATGCAGAACAGTTTGAAGCAAGTATTGCCTGGCCTATCATAGAGCACCAGAGAATTTTTGAATGACATCGGTGACACAGATATTTACTGATGGTGTCAGAAATAGTGAACTACAACAACTGTTAACAATGGCAATACACCAGAATAGAGTGGATGCGCTTGTCTATGCTGTACAGTTTGAGGCCGCCAAGTCAGTGTCTGTGGGCAAATGCGCGCACTAACAGATTGTGATGACACAAATGATTAAGAGGAAGAATAAGAGGCAGAGTTTTAAAAGTTCAGCACCACAGCATGAAGGTAGAAAGTATGAAAGACGGAATTTTTTTTAGATATGGGGAACTTGCGCATCTACAAAGAGATTGTCGGACCATTGTTAAGCAGCAGGGAAATAGGCAGTAGTCAGTACAACTAATTGGAGCAATGACGCACCTAGCTAATACACAAGTTATACGCTTTAAAAAACAGTGGAAACTTAGTATATTATCTGAAATGAAGTACGACAAATAAAATGGTGGCAATAAATTCATTTTGTTACAGAGCTTACAGGAGCTTAAAAGAGACAGAAACAAAAAATAGGGGAAGAAAAAAGATAAAGGGAATTGTAAAGAACAATAACTATAACACTAACATAGTGGATAAAGTTATGGAAAGTATTAACATGCAAAAAGCTAAAAATGAACCAAAACGAAAGAATTATGCACGGTCACTAACATGCGTAGGATCACATACCAGACAAATTATACGTTTTAAAAAATATGAGTAGATATAGCAATTAAAAAACGTGAATCAGTATTTGATAAGATAAGAAATAAACGTAGAAAAAATCCCAATCTTACAGAGAAGCGGAGTTTATAAATTAAAATGTAAATAATGCAACAAAGTGTACCTAGGTGAGACAGGATGGAAATTTGAATGCAGGTTATCTAACCACAAACATGGAGAAGGTAATAGAACAACAAATTCGTTATATGCAATACATTTCATAGAAGAGAACCATAAGTTTGTTAATCCTTTAGAGTTAGGTTATTATTAGGTTGTTAGCCCTACTTTGTGTGACAACAATGGGTACATCCCATGATTTGTTTTTATCTCTTTCATTTACTTATTTAACAGTACTAACAGTGTTAATTACTAGTTTTTGTTTGTTATACTTTTTTAGTGTCTTTTATCATTCTGGTTATAATTTTACTGATGATTATTGGTCTATATCTGATATCCCTATGTTTACACTAGTTACATGAATAGCAGACAAGAAACTATCCATGTAACTAGTGTAAACATAGGGATATCAGATATAGACCAATAATCATCAGTAAAATTATAACCAGAATGATAAAAGACACTAAAAAATGTATAACAAACAAAAAGTAGTAATTAACACTGTTAGTCCTGTAAAATAAGTAAATGAAAGATATAAAAATCCTTTAGAGACTATGAAATTTTGAAAGTAGTGAGTAACACAGTTAAAAGAAGGCTTACAGCGGATTTAGAAATATTGAAAGAAAGAGAGAAAGGGTTAGAAAATTATAGCTTGTTTATGAAAATGTGTTTGCTAGTGGTAGGGCAAGTGGGTATAAAGAGGTTTTCTAGTCCTATTATTGTTATTTCCAATCTGATGATGAGCTATGAAGCTTGAAAGCTCTAATCGGAATAATTTTTCTACGCAACAGTGTTAATTCTGTTTGAAAAAATATGGTAATCAGGATTTTATGCTAATCGAAAATGATGTAATATAAAAGTTCATTCAGTAAAAAATGTACTTTGTTCAAAGCAGTGAGCAAGTTCTGCAGCTCAGGAAGCATATTAGTGTTGTCGCATGTCCCTTAGTTGTCTCTCACATGTCTAAACAGGTTTTATGATTGTTTTGTATATAAAGAGTGGCCCACATAGAGTTGACTGTGTGGCAGCCATTATGGTTTTTAGTCATGTGATGGCTCATTTTGGTGAGTGTAGCAAACTATACACACAGGGGAAGTGCCACTACATGTAAGGATTTTACAGCAAATCATTTCAAACAGGTTTATCTGTCTTCATTTCATATAATATACTGAGCTCCCACTGTTTTTGTGAAGTGTATAACTTGTGCATTGTCTACGCGCTTCATTCCTCCAATTAGTTGTACCGAATACTGCCCATTTCCCTGCTGCTTAACAATGGACTGACAATAGTAATTATAACCACTAACACAACTTTCTTAATTAAAAATTCTCTATTTTTTGTTCAAAAATGTAACAACTGTATAATAACCACACAATACAGGCTAAAAATTCTAAACATCTAATTTGTGTTAAAATATTCTTTAGTCTGACCATGGCCGGATTTTAATAATTTTTGAATACAGTCTAGGGTGCTGTGTTACAAATTTGTATTCCAAAATATTGAAATTTCTAAAGCTCACCACTATATTCAGATTTTAGTTAATATTCCCTTTGATATCCCACATGCCATATGCCCAATAATCCCTTTGAATTTTTGCAATTTGATCAGAATTTCCCTCACTTTTTGGCCCCTGGCATCCCAAAATTTTGAGATTTAAAAAAATTAAGTTACATCCATAATGGTTAAAGTTCTCTTTAATTCGATATTCTACACGGACTTTGGTGATTTTTTCCAAATTTTCACCCTCACACATTTTTGCCACTCTCCCACCTACATTTTGCGGGATCAGTGTCAAAAACAATAGGGTTCTGTAGGGTAGAGTTACAGACACACAGGCGAAGGTTTACAAAAATCATTTGATGCATTGAAAAGTAATCGTGAGGCATACCTCAACAGACAGAAAGACAAATACCAAAAAAAGGTCGAGTAAAAACAAAATTCGATTTGTTCATTCAATTATTGATGTATTCACAATATATTCATATTAAGTGTTGATAACAATCATCAACCTACCCATTGCTCACAAGGGAAAAAAGTGTAGAAGACAACATTCAAGTGTTTCACTGGTATAGGAAATTCAATGTTATTGTACAAACTAACAAGTGAAATTGAATCACCAACCCCAATCAACTAGCACTCAACTTGTTGAGTGACTGTACCAATGCAAGACATTTCAGGTGTCTCCATGTTTTAACCTTTTCGCTGCCAACACGTGTGAGCGGTTATGAGTTGCCCGTGCGCCATATTTTCAGCAGCAGTGTGTGTATATATGTGCGAAGCACTCTACCGTTTACAAAACAGGCCGTAATAACAATTATACATGTAATTTACTGCAAAGATTACACAATCTAAAAACACTCAACTGTCAATTAGCAAATGTAGATAAAAAATAAACTCGCCACAACAACAATTACATTTATCGCTAACAGCAAAGATTACACAACCTGAGCAACACTCAACTGTCAATTGCAGATGTAACCGGTAACTAAAAGGAACTCGCCACAACAACAAATATACATATCACTTAATAGCAGTGTTTACAAAAACTCATCTGTGAATTATCTCAACTTCTACATGACACCAGACACACTGAATGAACTGTCTTTGTTTCAACAGCTGACTCATAACTACAGACAATTCGTTGACCTTGTATGCACAATGCTTGTTTCATGTGTCACTTTCCCAATTTAAAACGACGTGCAACTTACCACATACGGAGCACCATACAGACATAAAAATTTCGTGTGTATCCACCCAGAGCACCGGAAAGGCTAAGACTGGATCTAATTTTCAACTATAAATGTTCAACTTCAAAAATATTTTGTTAATAAAGTGACAGCCTTCAATGGAAGACTGATCTACCATGAATCGTACCTATTTGTAGATGGAAGATTGATTGTATATTAAAAAAAAACTTTACCTCTTGTGTATTCTTTTCTTTTTCCACTTCTTCTAAAACAATTTCATCCTTTATAACTGTAGTGATGTCTTGCAAATGCTGTAACAAAATAAACATAAATATAAATAAAAGATCTACCCTAAAACAAAAAATAAATTATTTTTCCAAATGAAATACTGCCTTTACGGCTGTTTTAACAAACTATAAACATTTACTGCTACTGTTTACATTGGTCACACACACACACACTCACCCACGCACGCACACATATTTTAAACCCTTTTTGCTACAGTCTATTTGTTGATGCATACATAATTTATTTAATATTTATAATTTCTTTACCTCAAGATGTTATAGCCTATTTATAAATATACAAACACAAAACTAAACAAACTAATGCACAAATCAATACAAAACATGACACAATTTTCAAAGTACTCAACATCGAAAATACTCAGAAAGTTAATATTATATACACATCAATCACATACAATAATACCAGTATAAAATACCAAAAACCAACAGGAAAGCATAACAACAACCAACCAAAATACAAATACTCCACAAGATACAAAATTAGGAAGGCTGAGAATGGGGACAATAGGATTCCCAAAAACATGTTCCAAATACAGGAAAATACATCTTGAGGTAAAGAAATTTAAAATATTCAATAAATTTCTCTAGGTACGGTAGAGAAATTTTGGTCAGATGTCTGAGTCTGAACAGTGCTATGAAGAAGTATGGAGTTAACAACTGTGAATCTACTTGCTGTAATGGGACTTCTATAGGGCAGTTGCCAAATTATGGAGTCAATTTATTTAATGTAAATTATATTATCAATGAGAGTGAAGGACATAATATTAGAACAAAGGATATTCATTAACAAAGATAAGTGTACATTTGGCTATGATAGCAAGTATGACGGTATATTTATAAGGTATTTATAAATGTGTAAAGTATATTTGGACCTTAAGCAAGGATGACAGTATGCACACATGCTGTAAACTCGATTAAAAAAAAAACATTCAAAGCCAGTCACAACAAGGTTCTGCATAGAAACGCTATCAACACATTAAAATAAGCGAGTTGCCTGTCAGCTGACTGATGGTAAACACGTGGGCCATTCTGCACTGTTGTTGCCACTATGGTTATGTAATGTTGTGAAGTAAGGAGAAAGCACGGATCCTAAGTACAATAGTGCTAAAGGTAAAAAAGAAACAACTAACAACATGTGTGAGTTATAAAGCCTTAACTTGGAAACAACTCATAACAGGGACGTGTTAAAATATGAGATAAACTGTTAGAATAGAAAAAGCACTGATTTACTGACATTCTTGATACACCATCATCATCTTCACAACACGGCATAGGCAAGGTGCTGCCTGTTCCATCTTAAAAATCCTCCAGCCATCTCTTCCTGGGTCTACCCACACACCTGTGTCCTATACGTTTGAATTTCCAGACTTGTTTGGTCAGTCTGGAATCAGTCATTCTTTCTAAATGTTCTTTCCACTTTTGTTTGTAATCTTTTAATTTTTCATTCAAGTTAAAAACTTTTAACTCTTGTCTTATGACCTTATTTCTTATAAGGTCAAGTTTAGAACACTTTTAACTCCTCTTGAGAATGCCATTTCCGAGGTCTGTATTTTACCGTCTTGTTTTTCATTGTTGCCCATAATTCACACCCATAGTGTGTGTCCCTTTACATAGTACAGGGACTCCCATAACTTTGTCAAACTTTAATTTTGCATCTCAATCTACCTTGTTTCTAAAAATACGTTGATTTTTCCACTTTGTTTGGAACTTACCTAACTTGTTGTGCACTTGTTACAGTGCAGTGGAGGAGGAAGTGATTTGCTATATGGTCATTTGTATTTGAGAAATGGAGCAGAGAGGACAGTATTTCTTAGCTTGGTTCCGCACTTACTACATCGTTCAATATCGTGTGAACACGAAGTTTTACATTTGTTTTTCTATAAGGTAAGCCCTAGTGATTTTCTATTTATTCATTCTACAGTGGTTTCATTTGTAACTCTCTAATTCTGTACATTGACGTCTGTTACTGATTCACTGTTGATGTTAAAACCATCTGACAATTCTATAGGTACTTTATGCATGTGTATGTGTTTTTATTGCATTATGTAATGCATATCTGTGTATATTTATTGTACCATTTTTGATGGTGTAATTATACTTATACACATGACTGATGTCGTATTTTATTTCACACATACTGTTTCCCACTGTGAGCGAGGAGAATGATTGTTTTCATTAGGTTACAACAATACACAAAATCTATGTGCACACATACACATCAAGGTTCTTTTATGCAAAGGCTACCCGAGCCACACACATTTTATCTCTACACAGACAGACAACGCGCCCATATACACATTTCTTTTTCCTCAACACTCATTAATCATCTGCGTGGTTAACCTTACTTTTGAATACAGAAGAAAACCTGCGACAACAAAGACAAGAAGAGCAGACAAGACAGTGTTTTACTTAACACACACACACATGCACACGTGCACGAACGTTCACCTTATTTAGAAAAAACAAGACAAGAAGAAGAAACCAGGAACTGGCCACTTTATTTTCTGTCATACACACGAATACATTAAGTTACACAATTTTATGCCTCACATGACATCGCCCTATTAAATCAAGACAAGCAGAGGACAAGATGGCCACGGACATGCTGGATACACTTGTTAAGGGAACATAAATCCCTTCCTGCCATGACGTAGACACACTGGTGGTAGTGGCAATGCTAAATTTTCCCTCACACATCCTTCTTTAACCTATTTCCCTTCTAGAGGGAATTCTCTTCTCAATTATCACATGTTGGCCACACTGACCACTGCCATTCAACACATCAATCACAACTGATCCTAGGTCATTCCACATCAAATCAACCAATAAAAAAATAATTTTGGACCTTAAGGTTTCAAAATGTCCTAATTTTTTGTTTATTTATTCTTATGGTCAAAACTAATAAAAATACAAAGTTTCAGTTTTTTGGGCTTCTAATATTTATGTTATTGATTTTCAAAAAATCGAAAATCACAAATTTGACCGTGTTTTGAAATCTTTAAATGGCTACAGTTTAAAAAGTATTTGACATAGAGGGCTGGGACTTGTACCATTTTATTCTGCTTTAATTTGATATAAAACACAACCATATTGGTAACAATCATTTTTTCCCAAAAATTTTCAAAAAACTTTTTTAACAAATTTTCAAAAACGTATTTTTTTTTTTTTTTAAATTATTTTGTTTATACACTTATAAGGCACATATATGCCAAATTTCAGGATGGGATGATATTTAAATAAAATATTTTGTAACTGTGAATTCCTAAAAAAAGACATTTATTGATAGAATCACGCTCTTCCTGAGGATCTGAAATCAAAATATAAACCAATTAAAGTAACCTGACACTTTACAATATTGTAAAGTATTAGATTATTTTTTAGTTTCATCTTACCAATTTTTAACCATGAAATAAAAATATAACTTGCGACCATTCTCATAAAAATATTGAAGAAAGTTTGTAAATTCTAAAAATCAATATAATTAAGAGCAATTATATTTTAAATATGAAAAGATAGTATTTATGTCTCAGAATGAAAAGTATACAAGTTCAGGCATGTATATTTCATGTGTTTAATACTGGTAACGGCTTGTTGCGTCTGAATGGGTGGCTTTGATTTGGCTGAAATAAACAAGTCCAAACAGGTCTGAGTCATCACAGGCTCTACTCTTCTTTCATGTTTGTGCTTGATAATTTATTGTTGTAATCTCTTCATTCAGTTGCCTGCTGTGCAGTGATGAGTGAAGTTGTTCTAAGGAAGTGGTTTTTTTTGTATTACAGATATAGTTATTTTTTTTATTTAAAAACTAATACAGGGTATTTAAACCATTTGACAGTGACAGTTTTATTTGAAAATTGCAAATACTTTTTGACTCTTGTTTAGTGAAACATTTTAAATTAATGCCTGGATAAAATGGCAAATGAACAAGATAAGAAAAATTGGGCTGTTTTTTCTGGTAAGTGTTGCAATCCATTTGGTGATGAAAAACACTCCTTAGCAGTGAAAAGTTCAAGAAATGTTACAGAATGGATGTGCTCACTAAATTTAGATATACAAATGGGGATGAAAATATGTGATATGTGTAGGAAAAAACTGTATGAGTTTAAGACTAATGACTTTGGTGAATGTGATAATGTTGGGCCAGGTCCTAGCACAATTGACGATACATATGTTGATCCAAACGCTTCAATTGATTATCTTAACAAATCTTTAGAACTAATTGGCGAATCGCCGATCAAAAAGAAAAAAGTTAAGGTTGTAAGTTATACAAAGAAGAAGATTGAGAAAATTAAAACATCATTTGAAAAACATTTAGTGCCCTCAAAGGAACATGATTGTGAACTTCAAAGTGATGATATAAGTAATGCTGAGTCTGAAATATTAAACCAGTTGAAAGAAAAGTTTTCGCAAACTGGAAAACGAAGTGAACAAATGACAATCTTAACATTGCTACCTAAAAGTTGGAGTGTTAAACAAATTGAAGAGGAATTTGGAGTATCCAACTACATGGCTTGGTCAGTAAAACATTTAGTGGGAGAAAAGGGTATTTTATCAACTCCGAACCCAAAACCAGGAAAAACATTGGATGAAGCTACTGCTAGTTTAGTTGTAGAATTTTATAAACACAGATGAAGTTAGCAGGATGATGCCCGGTAAAAAAGACTTTGTAAAGATACGGCAAGGAGGTTCAAAACTCCAAATTCAAAAGCGTTTGGTGCTGGGCAATCTGTCAAAGCTATATGCGTTGTTTAAGGACAAGTACCCAACTCATTATATAGGGTTTTCCAAGTTTTGTCAGTTGAGGCCAAAAAACTGCATTTTGGCTGGTGGAAGTGGGACACATACTGTATGTGTATGTACAATACATCAGAATGTGAAACTCATGATGAATGGTGCTGGACTTAGAAGTATTGTATGGCATGGGGATAATACATCATTGAAATCTTATCATTGTTGCCTTGCAAAAATAATGTGCAATCCACCCTCACCAAATTGTTACATGGATGAATGTAAGGAATGTCCTGGTATTAAACAATTACGTGAAGCCTTGTTAAATAAATTTGAAGACGAGCTTATTGATGAAGTGATGTATAAGCAGTGGATAACTGTTGATAGGTGGAGAATGAAATCTATAACAAAAAACAGTGATGACTTTGTTGAAGAATTTCTGGAAATGCTTTTAAAACTCAAAACTCATTCATTCATTGCAAACAGGCAAAAAGAATGCTACTCAGAAAAGAAAGAAAACTTAGCACCAGGTGAACTAGTTATTAATTGTGATTTTGCTGAAAATTACTCATTTATACTCCAAGATGAAGTTCAGTCATTTCATTGGACAACTAACCAAGCTACTCTGCATCCTTTTATTGTGTATTACAAGTGAGAAGACAAAATTAAACATTTACAGTATGTTTTTATCTCTGACTGCCTGGAACATAATACTGTGGCATTTCATGTATTCCAGAATGAGTTGATTTCTCTATTGAAAGAAACTATACCATTTGAAATAAAGAAAATTACATACTTCTCCGATGCTAGTTCGGCTCAGTACAAAAACAAGAAAAACTTTCACAATCTGTGTCTTCACAAAACAGATTTTGGAATCGAAGCAGAATGGCAGTTTTTCGCAACGTCACACGGAAAAAGTGCATGTGATGGACTTGGTGGCACTGTTAAACGGCTTGCTGCTAAAGCCAGTCTGCAAAGACCTTACAATAGCCAGATAGTCACACCACTGCAGTTGTATGAATTTGCTATTGATAAAATATCTGGAATAGATTTTGTGTACTGCTCTACAAAAGAATATCAAGATATGGAAAAGAAACTTGCATTGCGCTTTAGTGAATCGATACCAATTGTTGGAACCCAAAAGTTCCATTCCTACAGTCCAATCTGGAAAATAAAATCAATGTTAAATATTACCAATCCTGTTCAGACCAGTTTACTAACACCGTAACGGCATTTGACTTTTTAACGACAGATATACTAAACATTAAATCAGGCTTTGTAACTATTGCCTATGATCAGTCCTGGCGGCTTGCATGTATTCCAAAGAAGAATGACGACACCTGTGAGTTTGAAGTTAGTTTTTTACACCCAAAAGGACCTGCTGCTTCATTTTTCTACCCTCAACCAAGTGACATTTTAACTGTACCAGGTGAAACATTACTTCAGAAAGTAGAACCATTTACTGCTACAGGGAGAGTGTATACCTTAACCAAAGAAGAAAATATGCTATCTACAAAGACACTAGAAAGGTTTCTCAAAAGGAACTGAGAACTTAAAATAGGCATTTAAGAAATATTTTTAAAAATAGTTTTTGGTAAGTAAAGTGATTTTGCAAATGTTTTTAAATAAACTTGTATTTTTACCCTTAACACCCTGAGAGGAAGTCAGTAATCTTTATTGGTTTATATTTTGATTTCAGATCCTCAGGAAGAGCGTGATTCTATCAATAAATGTCTTTTTTTAGGGATTCACACTTACAAAATATTTTATTTAAATATGATCCCATTGCCATCCCATCCTGAAATTTGGCACATATGTGCCTTATAAGTGTATAAACAAAATAATTTTTTTCAAAAAAAAAAATGTTTTTGAAAATTTGTTAAAAAAGTTTTTGAAAATTTTTTGGGAAAAAATTATTTTTATCAATATGGTTGTGTTTATATCAAATTAAAGCATAATACAAGCAGAATAAAATGGTACAAGTCCCAGCCCTCTATGTCAAATACTTTTTAAACTGTAGCCGTTTAAAGATTTCAAAACACGGTCAAATTTATGCGATTTTCGATTTTTTGAAAATCAATAACATAAATATTAGAAGCCCAAAAAATCTAAAACTTTGTATTTTTTTAGTTTTGACCATAAGAACAAATACACAAAAAATTATAATTATCTGAGATGGTGAGGTTCAGAGCATTGGTTGATTTGATGTGGAATGACCCTCCTGCTACATAATGATGTGACATATATTAAACATGGCCGACCAATCACTACACTTCGCACCAGTGCTGTGGTACCCCCACATGGTGCCTGTCACATGGTACTCCCACCATGGCCACGTGATATCCATACTACAGTCACATTCTACACCCACCATGGTCACGTCGTACTCACACCCCTGACGTCATAAAATTCAAATTTCCTGCCATGTGGTATTGGTACATGTTATGGCTAAATCGTATGGACTGAAAGTGGACATAAAAATGACTTCCATGGGACACCAAACGGTCTCCAACAGTTGTAACTGATAAGTTTACAAATAACAACAATGCTGTTCATTATAACAATAAATGCTTGTATAACTATACATTTGTTTATACATTATAAATAAATGTATAACTGTGTACTATACCTGATCAACAATCTGTTCATTCTCTTCTTTGATGATTTCTTCTTTTACATGCAGTTCTCCTTTTAGGACAGAATTTATAACTGGCAATATATGCTGAAAATTGAACAATTATAAAATTTACTTAGTCTCCTCAGTAATTTATAGAGTATATAAACAGGTGATCAATACTAAATATGAAATATATAGAATCACCTATCAATTTTTGCAATAAATATCCATACTCTGTACCTACATGGTGTGGATGCACGCGCGTGCTCGCACAAGTGTGCGATTTTACTTACTTAATCTCATGTAGTTTATATGTATACAAGATGTATGGATACAGTTTGTATATTCTGTTGATTTTTAATTACATATCTACAAACGAATGTGATCCAAATCTCTAGTGGTACATGACACGGAACAACCTAACACATTAGCTATGGGCTAAATAATGGTTATGCACATTACCTGTTCAGTCTCAGCCTCTTCTGGATCTGCTTCTTTCTTTATACTGACCATTAAAACATCCTACAAATAACAAGGAATTAAAATATTTTTAAAACAAATTCATTACCATTATACGAGAATGCTTTATAAGAGGCTGTAAAGGAAACCATAAAGATGTACAAGACTGTAATAACATTACATGGAAAGACTATCAGAATTAAAAGTTACTGATGTTAAGAGTTAAGAGTTACTGATGGTATGGTTTCTACTGATAAATTGAGAACACTATTGAATATTATAAAAAATTATTTGGGGGAAGAGGAGAATCAGGAACAAAAATAGGTAAATATTAAAACTGGTAGAGATAACTGAGAGGAATCAGTGTCAGAGCACAGGCCAAATGGAGAAACAAATTTGCTACTGTCAAATACTGGATTCAAATTAAGAAGAAATTCCTCAAATTATATGTTTGCAGCATGCTATTATAGAAGCTGCATGTGAAACCTAGACAATAGGGAAAAGTGAAAGACACAACCACAGCATTTGAAATCTGCTGCTGTAGGACAATATTAAAAATATACTGGATGGACAAAGTAATTATAAAACAAAAATGAACAGGTTCTGGAAACAATGGGTGAATGGAGAGGTTTGTGAAGATGAGACAGTGTGGTGAGTCACTACTGGTTGAGACCCAGTAATGACTTTGCTGATGGGCATCCAGTGAGTGGGAAGTACTGCAGAGGAAGGCAGAGACTAGAGTACCAGGTTGACTGTTCGGTTGCGGGACACTGTAAGCTCTCACAGATAAAGAAGGTGGTTTAAGGAAGAGTCAAAGAAGAAGAAGATACTAAGAGTCTGAGAACCGAGTCAGAGACATCAGGTGACACCACATTTGCCTCATGAACAGCTGTAAAGCATCATGTTTGTCTTCAGTATTGTTAATTAGTCATGTAAACAAAAAAAAAGGAAAGTCAATTTTGTCTGTTGGAAAGGTATGACTTGATTTCTGAGTGGCTAAGAGAATGTTGTTAATAGATTATCATGGATGTGCCAAAAATAAAGAGTCATATTCTAACCTTTTAGACCAAATAAATGAAAATACTTGTAAAAAAGGGCTAGGTTTAGTATCTAAATAGATAATTTTGTAGTGGGATATGGAAGACCTCACACAAGCATTGTTTTTAAGGCAAAAAATTGCTGAGCTGAAATACAATCTGCTGCAACATCACACTTACTCGACTGATTTAGCTCCATTTAATTTTAATTATTCCCAAAACTCAGAAATTCCCTGGGGAGGGAGGGATTTTTCTGAAGATGACTGAAAGCCGCAGTAAATGGTTAGCAGAGAACCTAGAACAATCAAACTTCTGAATGGGATAAAAGCACTGGAGCATCACTAAACCAAATGTCTTCAACTACATGGAGACTATGCTGAAATATAAAAAGTGATTCCAAAAAAAAAAAATACTGATAAGTCTTTTATTATTAGGTCGTGAACTTTTCAAATTGCCATAGTATATACCAGTAAGGTATATGAAAGTATAAATGGTCTTATCTACGAAAAGTCATGTTTCAAACAGATTTCAATCATATATTGTTGCATTAAAGATTATTAGTTATGATGAGGTGATATGAACTTTAATGACATTACAGTTAGATAACAATTTAAGTAAGTCAAATGTAATTAATTATCTACTGTCTACTGTAGTGTAAACTTATTAACATACTTTCTACATTAATAGTTTGTTAATTATACAGTTAAAAGCAGCAGGCCTGCTGTGTGAGTAACTGACTTGTTTATAACTAATCTTGAGAGCAGTGGGTTAGTAAGAAGGGTTAACCTCACTCCCCATGAATGGGTAGGTCGTGTATATAAAATCTAAAGGAAGCAATTGTATAGCTAACGGTTACAACATTAAAAGTTGACAGTAAATGGTGAATTTTGGACTCCCCGCCCCCCACTTGGCACAGGAGCGGGTGGTCAGATAAAAAATTCAAATGCAAGTCATCATCACTCATAGAATAGTCAGTTGTGTGCCTGGCTCTTACTACCTGGCTAACAAGCATTTGAGACAAAAATATGTATATCAATTATATGTATATTATTGACTTTTAGACATATAATAATAATAATATATATAAGGTAGGCTATAGCATAAGACATATAATACATCTAATACTGATGTATTCTGCAGAAACTGGGAGTGAGACAATACAAGTAAAAACAGCGAAATGAGATGTCACAAGTATGGAGTTCAGGAAAATACCAGGAAGACTTGAAGAGGACAGGACTACCAGAGTGGACAACACAAGAGAATGAGTGATGATAGAATAGTATGAGTATGTTGACAAAATTGGCCAACACAAAGACAGAGGACTGGCAGATCAAAAAATAGTTTTAAAGCTACTTTGCAACTAACAAACAGACTATAAGTCTAAATTAGACGAGGGAGGAAGAGGTTTGCTTGAAAGTTTGGAGGTTATGGAATATGCATATTATCAACGCGAACCCTACACAAAAGAATACATATATATAAATCATATTCTGTACAGCAATTAATAACAAATCAATATGACAAATAAACTATTCTTAATATAAGAAATGAATGTGTGTATAAGATACACGTGTATCAACTTAATAAAAATACATTAAACAGCAAAAAATATATTTTTATTTTTAAACTTTATACCTTGTCCTCAAATTTGATCTCTTCCATTTGTCAGATGATGGATAAATTGATCTTGTTAACACCTGAAACAAATGAAAACAAGTTGGCAGTCTAAATCTACATCACTCACAAGTTAGCACAAGTGGATAACATCTGATTAAGGACACTTTTAGATTAAATGCACATATCTTTATTAATAAATAATGTCTTCCCATTGTCAGACCTCAGTTTAACCAATGAGGATGCCATATCTTAGTCTGGGGAAGGTACCTACTTCATTTAATACAATAAAGTGTTCTTGGTTGAAATGACATACCGAGACCACTTATGTAGAAGAAAAGTCACATTACTTCTGCATATGTAATTGGAATGAGCTAACGTACAGAAGAGCATTCGACCTACAGTGCTAACTATACTGATGATTCCTGGAATTTTTTTTCCCCATAAAGGTACACTTTTCTTTGAAGCCATACAAACATGTGTCCACAATTTTTTTTATCAGTTTGTCATACCATGTTACTTATGTGACACAGACTTTGTTTTTAAATCCCTATTTACCAGAAATTATAAGACTTTTGACATAATTTTAGAATTATTTTGAGAAGGAAACAACAACTGCTTATCAATTGAATGCTAAAATTTTGATGAAACCTCAGAGTCAAAATGTTTGCAGAAGTTACACAGTATACTCGTTTCACATAACTTCCAAATTGACAGCTGTGGGAATACACTGCAATAGTACTAACAAACTATTGTTTACAATGGAAGTTTGAAGCGTTTGACAGATTTAAAGAGTTGAAATATTTGTTCTGCTTTCTGAAGACGCGTTTCATTTTATTTATAGCTTTCAGGGTGCAGTTAATTTAATCTGGTCTTAAACAGGAAATCTTTGACAAATAATATTAGAAATCGTGTAGAAATTATAATTTTTAATGACTGGAAACACTATAATGGACAATGGAACAATATTTCATAGTTTGTAAACTGCATATAAAAAGGAGAACTGGGACTGATTGAATTCATAATCTGCTGAGACCACGTTGAAGAGTTTTCCAGTAACATGAAGGGTAAGATTAATGAT
The DNA here is from genome assembly GCA_034769895.1 of Magicicada septendecula. Classification (NCBI taxonomy): domain Eukaryota; kingdom Metazoa; phylum Arthropoda; class Insecta; order Hemiptera; family Cicadidae; genus Magicicada; species Magicicada septendecula. Next base: position 203,560,185 of record CM068373.1, on the reverse strand, counting down.
ATTCATGTCACTGATATAATTTCTGACAGCCAAATAACACATTACTAAAACAAACCACATAAAAAAACCGCTGACAGATCCAAAACGCGATGTGTTATATCACTGAAAAGAGATATTTGTGTAAGCTGATAAGAACTGGCAACATTTGTTTGTTGGTATGGGAAGGACATCTTAACATCAGCTATGAATGGCAAAGTGAAAGAGCACCAAATCTGAATTTCTTGTGCATTCCCAAGTTTTAATACTGAGGTTATATGAAAGATATTGTAGGATTAAAAACAAATTATATTTTATATTTTGTTATTTCTTAGAAAAATGCATCTCAATTTTCAGAATTTAACATAGTGAAAAAAGGGGATATCCACCTTGCAATCATATTATGTTTATGTTCAACTGTTAGTTTATAATAAATGGCTGTGCATGGCCAAATAATAATATTCAGTAGTTTGTTAACATACACATTTATATAACAGATTTTTAGTTTACTTTGTGTATTTTAATAATATCTAATGTCATGTATTGGCTTAATACAATACAGTACTGACCAAACCAAAAATATTATTTACAATCCGTTTTGAAAATAAATTTCTTACAAGAAACTATAAAACTACTTTATGCCCCCTCCGCCACAAAGCTATTTCATGCAGAACAAAACATGGCTCTGTTACTGTTACTGTTTAGCTGAACTGCACTGCCTTTACATTAAACACACCGACTTAAGTAAAAATGGCTATTACATATATAAAACATATACTGACAATAATGTCTAAACAAAAAGTGTTCTGAATATGAAAGTTTTATTTGATTTTGGAAGTCTACAAAAAGTTTTTATTTGCTTTAGTTCAGTTCAATACAAATTATATAATAAATCGTTTCAATAATAATATAGTGAGCTTCATAATTTTCTTGTTTTCATTTGTAACAACTGTAATAAATTCATTTGTCGTTTCAAATTGTCGTTAACCTGAGTAACTACACTTCAATTTTTAATGTACATTGAATCACTGTAAAAACATTATCACAAAAGCATAGTTTTGAGAAATCTTCACATATTTACTTATATTCACATCCCTAAAAATATATTCATCTACTGATACTTTCCATAAATGCCACTAACAGCAATATTCTGTTAAATATCTGTATGTTTCATTATTTCATATTTATAGTTAATAGTCACCTTATGGTAGTAGTCAGTTATGCACGGAAAGTGAGGTTATGTTTGCCCAGGTGTGGGTTATGCAAGCTGTAATAATGTTACATTTACTCTTGTTAACTTGTAGCGAATTGACCACTTAGGATCACGCTACAACTTTGTTTCTTTTTCTTTGCCTGGAGTTTCCTCTGTCTCCAATACTCCTTCATACGCTCACTGGCTTGTTTCCTTTGATATTCTGTCCAAGTTCGTCCACTTCTATTAGGTCTTCCTGCACCTTGAAACAATTCCAGATTTTTCACTGTACTCCTAAATTCACTTCTTTGTATTATTCTATTTACTTGAATTTTTTATATATGTATAATGCAATTGCTATTATTTAAAATTTGTATACAATATACGTATAGTTTCTGTTTATGTTTACAAATCCTAGACAATTTAATGTAAAAATTACACATATATAAATTATAAATTAATTATTTAACGGTATAACAAAATTAGCCCCCAAAATTATTCCTTATAATTTGATACCCTGTATTTTCATGTCAGGGTACTTTATTACGATTTTCTGTATATTTCAACCCTCAGAAGAATATTTTATGAAAAATTGTGTACACATCGATCAATGGTAAAACAGTGTACCTTCATATTAAATTTTATTACAATCATCCAGATGTTAGCCCGAAAATGCGTTACAAATAAACGGAGGCACAGCTGGATGGATAGAATTAAACCAAAACTTCATTTGGACAGGTCAAGTAATCTAAAAGTTTGGTAGTTTCATACATTCAGTGACTAACAACAGAGAATTTACTTCAGTGTGATTAATTGAAGTAATTGAACGACATCCTAAACGAACAGACACAATTCAAATCGCACGCATTATTCGAACGCATCTCACCACACACACACACACACACACACACACACACAGCTTCGATCTTTCGAAAAACTATCTCGTCGCCAACAACAAGACGAACAGCGCTACTTACGACAGCCTCTGATGAAGCCTTCTATAGGTGAAAGCCGGTTTAGGCTGTAAGGTAAAACTTTACGTTTTTACTTATAAAAAAACTTAGTGTTCCGAGTCGTCAATATTATAGTGATATTTAGTTAAGTAACGGACACGTCATGGACAACGAAATCCAAGAATTTTATTTTTATCACACTTATCCCAAAATTTGTCGAAAGAACAATCAAACAATGAATCAGACAATAAAACAAAAGTTTCAAATAGTCTGTTCTCTCACTCTGTTCCGATTCATCGGAACTGATAGACTTTTACAAATCCAAAAACCGCTGATTAGTTTTATAAATGGCCGATTGGAGCGTGGCTAACGCGAACTACTGTTCAGCGGCGCGAACGACTGTAGTCAATAGTTCACTTAACGGAGTACTTCTTTCTGGCTAAGCCGTTCGCGGACGACCCGCCACTACATAACGCGTGAATTAAACCGTAAAATATGTTGAAAAGTAAAAGGTTAGTGGTGCTATTGTGAATTGTGGTGTTTGTGATCCAAAACTGTAGTGAAACAATTCGAAAAATAGTATACAGTGATATCAGTGAAGCCGTTATCGCATATAAACGACTGTGTAAGCAAGATAGGTTAAATGTCATTTCTCACCGTCTACACAGTTAATATGGCGATCATTCACTTTTGCATGCATCCTTATGGGAATATTTATTTTATTTTTTTTCTTCGTAAATAGCTTAACCCCCGCTTAAAATTAATTTTCGCGTATTTATATAACATAGAAGAATAGAAAAAAAAATATTTCACTTCAAGATTGTATGGTGGAGCACAGGTAAATATTAACCAAAGTTTGTATTTGCTTTAGTTCAGTTCAATACAAATTATATAATAATTGGTTTCAATAATAATATAGTGAGCTTCATAATTTTCTTGTTTTCATTTGTAACAACTGTAATAAATTCATTTGTCATTTCAAATTGTCGTTAACCTGAGTAACTACACTTCAATTTTTAATGTACATTGAATCACTGTAAAAACATTATCACAAAAGCATAGTTTTGAGAAATCGTCACATATTTACTTATATTCACATCCCTAAAAATATATTCATCTACTGATACTTTCCATAAATGCCACTAACAGCAATATTCTGTTGAATATCTGTATGTTTCATTATTTCATATTTATAGTTAATAGTCACCTTATGGTAGTAGTCAGTTATGCACGGAAAGTGAGGTTATGTTTGCCCAGGTGTGGGTTATGCAAGCTGTAATAATGTTACATTTACTCTTGTTAACTTGTCCTGTACGTTGTATAACAATATTAGACTATGCCATTACTTTCAGTTCATTTCTAATGCACTCTTGTACTGGTTAAATCCACATTCATTAAATTAATAGTATCTTTAGAGCTACCATCCGTCTAAGCCAATGTAACTAGAATATAAGGTAGGCCACTCCGGCCAATTACGCTCCCATTGGTTGATTCGCTGTGACGTGAACTGGTGGAAGAAATACGCGCGAGCCTTGATTTACCATGCAATCTTACCTGAGACAATGTCCTACTTAGCATCTCTCTGCTGTTTACACGAAATATTAACAATAATTATCAGAATGATCACAGTTGCACACCACTATGTAAAAATTATCCCAATTAGCGCTTTCAAGCTTCACAGCCCATCGTCAGATTGGAATAGACACAAAATAAGTGGAAACAACCCCTTCACCCCTCTCCACCACCATGCTCACACACAACAAGCTATAATATAAATGACCCTTCCCCACCCCCTAAACCCTGTCCCACCATCTGTAGAGTTACATATTTTTTCTAGCAAATTCCTTGTGTTTCAGTGTTGTGTGTGTGTGTGTGTGTGTGTGTGTGTGTGTGTGTGTGTGTGTGTGTGTGTGTGTGTGCATCCTTTTAAACTACCCACTTCCTCTCCACACACATGGGTCAGTCAACACCCTTATTTTAAAACATCCAAATAGTACTATGCAAAATAATTCTTAATATTATCTATCTGTCCTCTATCATTTACTTCTTAATCATGTTATAAAATATTTCTTCATTATCAAATTTAATTTTAATATTAATTAAATTGTCTAACCCTTTTTCTCTCTCTTTCAATATTTCTAACTCCTCTCTAAGCTTCCTTTCAACTGTGTTATTCACTACTTTTACAATTTCGTATTCTTCCAAAGGATTAACAAACTTATGGTTGTCTTCTATGAAATGTCTTGCATATAACGAATTGGTTGTTCTATTACCTTCTCCACGTTTGTGGTCAGACAACCTGCCTACGAATTTCCGTCCTGTCTCTCCTAGGTACACCTTGTTGCAGTCTTTACATTTTAATTTATAAATTCCGCTTTTCTGTAATACTGGAATTTTTTCTATATTCTTATTCCTTATCTTATCAAATACCGTTTCACATTTTTTAATAGCTATATCTACTCCATATTTATTAAAACATTTTATAATTTTTCTCGTATGTGAACCTACGTATGTCAATGACCCTGCATAATTCTTTTGTTCTGGTTCTATTTTATCTTTTTGTATGTTAACCCTTTTCATAACTTTATCCACTATGTTGGTGTTATAATTATTATTCCTTACAATTCCCTTTATCGTTCTTAACTCCCTATCTTTTGACTCGGTCTCTTTTAAACACTTCTGAGCTCTGTAACAAAATGAATTGATTGCCGCCATTTTATATCTATATGGGTGGTAAGACTCTCTTGGTATAATTATATCAGAATACGACTCTTTCCTAAATATCCCAAACTGTAGTTCCTCATTATCTTTAATTTCTATGTTTAAATCTAAGTAATTTATTTTCTTACCTCCTATCTCTTCTTTAAATTGTAAGTTTTTATCCTTACTATTCACCTCATTTATAAACTCATGCACTTCTTCTATGCTTCCTTCCCAAATTACTAATACATCATCAACGTATCTAGACCATAATTTTATATTGTTTTTATACTTAGTGGAAGTTATTAATTGCTTTTCAAAATCATTCATGTATATTTCAGCAAGAATAGGGGATAATGAAGACCCCATAGGTAAACCTTTTTTCTGTATATAAAACTTGTTATTAAACCTAAAATAGTTCTGATTTACACATTCTTTAATTACTTTCATCAACTGCTTTTTATACCTGTATTCTCCCATATTATTATCGTTTATTAACTTAATAACTTTATTTACTGTGATATTGGTAAACATGTCCTTAACATCCAGTGATATCAATTTTGTATTTACATTAATCCTAACATTTTCTAATTTTTCTATCAATTTTACATTATTCTCTATGTTGTATTTTGTCCCAAATTCATATTTCTCTTTCAGTACTCTGCTAACTTCCTTTGATAATTTATAAATAGGTGCATTAATAAAAGAAACAATCGGTCTAATTGGTTTTCCTTCTTTATGTATCTTAACCTGACTTTTAAAAGTTGGTGCTGTTGGATTACTTTCCAATAAATAATTTTTCTTATTTTCTTCTATAAATGTTATCTGTTTCATCATTTGTTTTATCCTTGACTGGTACTTACTTGTATAATCATACTTTATTTCCTCGTATGGTCCTTCCCTTATAAATTCTTCCGTTTTCTTTATGTATTCGTCCTTTCTCAGTAGTACCATTGTATTTCCTTTGTCCGCCTTCGTTACTTAATGATCACAGTTGCACACCAAGAATGTGTAAATCAGAACTATTTTAGGTTTAATAACAAGTTTTATATACAGAAAAAAGGTTTACCTATGGGGTCTTCTCTAAGGTGGAGAGGGGTGAAGGGGTTGTTTCCACTTATTTTGTGTCTATTCCAATCTGACGATGGGCTGTGAAGCTTGAAAGCGCTAATTGGGATAATTTTTACATAGTGGTGTGCAACTGTGATCATTCTGATTGTGATTTCAACCACTAACACAAATTTCTTCATTAAACGTCTGTTAAGATGTGCAATCGACTACAGGTAATGGACAACAACAATGAGGTAATAAACGACAACAATAAGGTAAGTAAAGTATTTAAATATCTTAAGTTAAAAGTTAAATTGAAGAGGGATTTAAGTAAAATATGGTTTAATAAACAATGTCTGGATAATAATGTCATCCCAAAGTACGCTCAAGTTAAAATTAAAAATAAGAACAGTGTAGCCAAAAAAGTAAAAGAACAAAGCGAGAAGTTGTGGATAAAACTGGAAATAAGGTCACTCTACGGCTTAATCAATAGATATAATAGGGAATTATATGACAGACACATAGAATTGTTAAGAATATACTCGTATGTAGAGTTAGAAGAAATATTATATAATTTTGGTTTGGGGTACGTAGAAAAGAAATTGGAAAAGAAAAATAAGAAAATGGTAGATAAGTTAAATAAGTTAATAAAAAAGAACGAAGTAAAAAAGGAACACCTCTCTAAGAATAACTATGAAAAAAGAGTAATAAACCTTACAGAGGTAAATTTCAATACAGAAGAAAAAGAAATGTTAGCAAAAGGCTTAAAATACGCACCGCCACCAGAATTAAATCAAGAAAAAACGATTATTGAATGCGAAAGCATAATACAAAAACTAGGAAATGAAAATGATAAAAAAAGAATAAGGTGGGAAGTAGGGAATGTAGTAGATAAAATATTTAAGAGAAGTTTGTATAATTCAAAAAATGAACAAAAAATCAAATCAACTGTAACTAAACTAAAGAATAAAATAAAGAAGAATGATATTATAGTAACGAAGGCGGACAAAGGAAATACAATGGTACTACTGAGAAAGGACGAATACATAAAGAAAACGGAAGAATTTATAAGGGAAGGACCATACGAGGAAATAAAGTATGATTATACAAGTAAGTACCAGTCAAGGATAAAACAAATGATGAAACAGATAACATTTATAGAAGAAAATAAGAAAAAGTATTTATTGGAAAGTAATCCAACAGCACCAACTTTTAAAAGTCAGGTTAAGATACATAAAGAAGGAAAACCAATTAGACCGATTGTTTCTTTTATTAATGCACCTATTTATAAATTATCAAAGGAAGTTAGCAGAGTACTGAAAGAGAAATATGAATTTGGGACAAAATACAACATAGAGAATAATGTAAAATTGATAGAAAAATTAGAAAATGTTAGGATTAATGTAAATACAAAATTGATATCACTGGATGTTAAGGACATGTTTACCAATATCACAGTAAATAAAGTTATTAAGTTAATAAACGATAATAATATGGGAGAATACAGGTATAAAAAGCAGTTGATGAAAGTAATTAAAGAATGTGTAAATCAGAACTATTTTAGGTTTAATAACAAGTTTTATATACAGAAAAAAAGGTTTACCTATGGGGTCTTCATTATCCCCTATTCTTGCTGAAATATACATGAATGATTTTGAAAAGCAATTAATAACTTCCACTAAGTATAAAAACAATATAAAATTATGGTCTAGATACGTTGATGATGTATTAGTAATTTGGGAAGGAAGCATAGAAGAAGTGCATGAGTTTATAAATGAGGTGAATAGTAAGGATAAAAACTTACAATTTAAAGAAGAGATAGGAGGTAAGAAAATAAATTACTTAGATTTAAACATAGAAATTAAAGATAATGAGGAACTACAGTTTGGGATATTTAGGAAAGAGTCGTATTCTGATATAATTATACCAAGAGAGTCTTACCACCCATATAGATATAAAATGGCGGCAATCAATTCATTTTGTTACAGAGCTCAGAAGTGTTTAAAAGAGACCGAGTCAAAAGATAGGGAGTTAAGAACGATAAAGGGAATTGTAAGGAATAATAATTATAACACCAACATAGTGGATAAAGTTATGAAAAGGGTTAACATACAAAAAGATAAAATAGAACCAGAACAAAAGAATTATGCAGGGTCATTGACATACATAGGTTCACATACGAGAAAAATTATAAAATGTTTTAATAAATATGGAGTAGATATAGCTATTAAAAAATGTGAAACGGTATTTGATAAGATAAGGAATAAGAATATAGAAAAAATTCCAGTATTACAGAAAAGCGGAATTTATAAATTAAAATGTAAAGACTGCAACAAGGTGTACCTAGGAGAGACAGGACGGAAATTCGTATGCAGGTTGTCTGACCACAAACGTGGAGAAGGTAATAGAACAACCAATTCGTTATATGCAAGACATTTCATAGAAGACAACCATAAGTTTGTTAATCCTTTGGAAGAATACGAAATTGTAAAAGTAGTGAATAACACAGTTGAAAGGAAGCTTAGAGAGGAGTTAGAAATATTGAAAGAGAGAGAAAAAGGGTTAGACAATTTAATTAATATTAAAATTAAATTTGATAATGAAGAAATATTTTATAACATGATTAAGAAGTAAATGATAGAGGACAGATAGATAATATTAAGAATTATTTTGCATAGTACTATTTGGATGTTTTAAAATAAGGGTGTTGACTGACCCACGTGTGTGGAGAGGAAGTGGGTAGTTTAAAAGGATGCACACACACACACACACACACACACACAACACTGAAACACAAGGAATTTGCTAGAAAAAATATGTAACTCTACAGATGGTGGGACAGGGTTTAGGGGGTGGGGAAGGGTCATTTATATTATAGCTTGTTGTGTGTGAGCATGGTGGTGGAGAGGGGTGAAGGGGTTGTTTCCACTTATTTTGTGTCTATTCCAATCTGACGATGGGCTGTGATGCTTGAAAGCGCTAATTGGGATAATTTTTACATAGTGGTGTGCAACTGTGATCATTCTGATTGTGATTTCAACCACTAACACAAATTTCTTCATTAAACGTCTGTTAAGATGTGCAATCGACTACAGGTAATGGACAACAACAATGAGGTAATAAACGACAACAATAAGGTAAGTAAAGTATTTAAATATCTTAAGTTAAAAGTTAAATTGAAGAGGGTTTTAAGTAAAATATGGTTTAATAAACAATGTCTGGATAATAATGTCATCCCAAAGTACGCTCAAGTTAAAATTAAAAATAAGAACAGTGTAGCCAAAAAAGTAAAAGAACAAAGCGAGAAGTTGTGGATAAAACTGGAAATAAGGTCACTCTACGGCTTAATCAATAGATATAATAGGGAATTATATGACAGACACATAGAATTGTTAAGAATATACTCGTATGTAGAGTTAGAAGAAATATTATATAATTTTGGTTTGGGGTACGTAGAAAAGAAATTGGAAAAGAAAAATAAGAAAATGGTAGATAAGTTAAATAAGTTAATAAAAAAGAACGAAGTAAAAAAGGAACACCTCTCTAAGAATAACTATGAAAAAAGAGTAATAAACCTTACAGAGGTAAATTTCAATACAGAAGAAAAAGAAATGTTAGCAAAAGGCTTAAAATACGCACCGCCACCAGAATTAAATCAAGAAAAAACGATTATTGAATGCGAAAGCATAATACAAAAACTAGGAAATGAAAATGATAAAAAAAGAATAAGGTGGGAAGTAGGGAATGTAGTAGATAAAATATTTAAGAGAAGTTTGTATAATTCAAAAAATGAACAAAAAATCAAATCAACTGTAACTAAACTAAAGAATAAAATAAAGAAGAATGATATTATAGTAACGAAGGCGGACAAAGGAAATACAATGGTACTACTGAGAAAGGACGAATACATAAAGAAAACGGAAGAATTTATAAGGGAAGGACCATACGAGGAAATAAAGTATGATTATACAAGTAAGTACCAGTCAAGGATAAAACAAATGATGAAACAGATAACATTTATAGAAGAAAATAAGAAAAAGTATTTATTGGAAAGTAATCCAACAGCACCAACTTTTAAAAGTCAGGTTAAGATACATAAAGAAGGAAAACCAATTAGACCGATTGTTTCTTTTATTAATGCACCTATTTATAAATTATCAAAGGAAGTTAGCAGAGTACTGAAAGAGAAATATGAATTTGGGACAAAATACAACATAGAGAATAATGTAAAATTGATTAAAAAATTAGAAAATGTTAGGATTAATGTAAATACAAAATTGATATCACTGGATGTTAAGGACATGTTTACCAATATCACAGTAAATAAAGTTATTAAGTTAATAAACGATAATAATATGGGAGAATACAGGTATAAAAAGCAGTTGATGAAAGTAACTAAAGAATGTGTAAATCAGAACTATTTTAGGTTTAATAACAAGTTTTATATACAGAAAAAAGGTTTACCTATGGGGTCTTCATTATCCCCTATTCTTGCTGAAATATACATGAATGATTTTGAAAAGCAATTAATAACTTCCACTAAGTATAAAAACAATATAAAATTATGGTCTAGATACGTTGATGATGTATTAGTAATTTGGGAAGGAAGCATAGAAGAAGTGCATGAGTTTATAAATGAGGTGAATAGTAAGGATAAAAACTTACAATTTAAAGAAGAGATAGGAGGTAAGAAAATAAATTACTTAGATTTAAACATAGAAATTAAAGATAATGAGGAACTACAGTTTGGGATATTTAGGAAAGAGTCGTATTCTGATATAATTATACCAAGAGAGTCTTACCACCCATATAGATATAAAATGGCGGCAATCAATTCATTTTGTTACAGAGCTCAGAAGTGTTTAAAAGAGACCGAGTCAAAAGATAGGGAGTTAAGAACGATAAAGGGAATTGTAAGGAATAATAATTATAACACCAACATAGTGGATAAAGTTATGAAAAGGGTTAACATACAAAAAGATAAAATAGAACCAGAACAAAAGAATTATGCAGGGTCATTGACATACATAGGTTCACATACGAGAAAAATTATAAAATGTTTTAATAAATATGGAGTAGATATAGCTATTAAAAAATGTGAAACGGTATTTGATAAGATAAGGAATAAGAATATAGAAAAAATTCCAGTATTACAGAAAAGCGGAATTTATAAATTAAAATGTAAAGACTGCAACAAGGTGTACCTAGGAGAGACAGGACGGAAATTCGTATGCAGGTTGTCTGACCACAAACGTGGAGAAGGTAATAGAACAACCAATTCGTTATATGCAAGACATTTCATAGAAGACAACCATAAGTTTGTTAATCCTTTGGAAGAATACGAAATTGTAAAAGTAGTGAATAACACAGTTGAAAGGAAGCTTAGAGAGGAGTTAGAAATATTGAAAGAGAGAGAAAAAGGGTTAGACAATTTAATTAATATTAAAATTAAATTTGATAATGAAGAAATATTTTATAACATGATTAAGAAGTAAATGATAGAGGACAGATAGATAATATTAAGAATTATTTTGCATAGTACTATTTGGATGTTTTAAAATAAGGGTGTTGACTGACCCACGTGTGTGGAGAGGAAGTGGGTAGTTTAAAAGGATGCACACACACACACACACACACACACACACACACACACACACACACACACACACACACACACACACACACACACACACACACAACACTGAAACACAAGGAATTTGCTAGAAAAAATATGTAACTCTACAGATGGTGGGACAGGGTTTAGGGGGTGGGGAAGGGTCATTTATATTATAGCTTGTTGTGTGTGAGCATGGCGGTGGAGAGGGGTGAAGGGGTTGTTTCCACTTATTTTGTGTCTATTCCAATCTGACGATGGGCTGTGATGCTTGAAAGCGCTAATTGGGATAATTTTTACATAGTGGTGTGCAACTGTGATCATTCTGATTGTGATTTCAACCACTAACACAAATTTCTTCATTAAACGTCTGTTAAGATGTGCAATCGACTACAGGTAATGGACAACAACAATGAGGTAATAAACGACAACAATAAGGTAAGTAAAGTATTTAAATATCTTAAGTTAAAAGTTAAATTGAAGAGGGTTTTAAGTAAAATATGGTTTAATAAACAATGTCTGGATAATAATGTCATCCCAAAGTACGCTCAAGTTAAAATTAAAAATAAGAACAGTGTAGCCAAAAAAGTAAAAGAACAAAGCGAGAAGTTGTGGATAAAACTGGAAATAAGGTCACTCTACGGCTTAATCAATAGATATAATAGGGAATTATATGACAGACACATAGAATTGTTAAGAATATACTCGTATGTAGAGTTAGAAGAAATATTATATAATTTTGGTTTGGGGTACGTAGAAAAGAAATTGGAAAAGAAAAATAAGAAAATGGTAGATAAGTTAAATAAGTTAATAAAAAAGAACGAAGTAAAAAAGGAACACCTCTCTAAGAATAACTATGAAAAAAGAGTAATAAACCTTACAGAGGTAAATTTCAATACAGAAGAAAAAGAAATGTTAGCAAAAGGCTTAAAATACGCACCGCCACCAGAATTAAATCAAGAAAAAACGATTATTGAATGCGAAAGCATAATACAAAAACTAGGAAATGAAAATGATAAAAAAAGAATAAGGTGGGAAGTAGGGAATGTAGTAGATAAAATATTTAAGAGAAGTTTGTATAATTCAAAAAATGAACAAAAAATCAAATCAACTGTAACTAAACTAAAGAATAAAATAAAGAAGAATGATATTATAGTAACGAAGGCGGACAAAGGAAATACAATGGTACTACTGAGAAAGGACGAATACATAAAGAAAACGGAAGAATTTATAAGGGAAGGACCATACGAGGAAATAAAGTATGATTATACAAGTAAGTACCAGTCAAGGATAAAACAAATGATGAAACAGATAACATTTATAGAAGAAAATAAGAAAAAGTATTTATTGGAAAGTAATCCAACAGCACCAACTTTTAAAAGTCAGGTTAAGATACATAAAGAAGGAAAACCAATTAGACCGATTGTTTCTTTTATTAATGCACCTATTTATAAATTATCAAAGGAAGTTAGCAGAGTACTGAAAGAGAAATATGAATTTGGGACAAAATACAACATAGAGAATAATGTAAAATTGATGAAAAAATTAGAAAATGTTAGGATTAATGTAAATACAAAATTGATATCACTGGATGTTAAGGACATGTTTACCAATATCACAGTAAATAAAGTTATTAAGTTAATAAGCGATAATAATATGGGAGAATACAGGTATAAAAAGCAGTTGATGAAAGTAATTAAAGAATGTGTAAATCAGAACTATTTTAGGTTTAATAACAAGTTTTATATACAGAAAAAAGGTTTACCTATGGGGTCTTCATTATCCCCTATTCTTGCTGAAATATACATGAATGATTTTGAAAAGCAATTAATAACTTCCACTAAGTATAAAAACAATATAAAATTATGGTCTAGATACGTTGATGATGTATTAGTAATTTGGGAAGGAAGCATAGAAGAAGTGCATGAGTTTATAAATGAGGTGAATAGTAAGGATAAAAACTTACAATTTAAAGAAGAGATAGGAGGTAAGAAAATAAATTACTTAGATTTAAACATAGAAATTAAAGATAATGAGGAACTACAGTTTGGGATATTTAGGAAAGAGTCGTATTCTGATATAATTATACCAAGAGAGTCTTACCACCCATATAGATATAAAATGGCGGCAATCAATTCATTTTGTTACAGAGCTCAGAAGTGTTTAAAAGAGACCGAGTCAAAAGATAGGGAGTTAAGAACGATAAAGGGAATTGTAAGGAATAATAATTATAACACCAACATAGTGGATAAAGTTATGAAAAGGGTTAACATACAAAAAGATAAAATAGAACCAGAACAAAAGAATTATGCAGGGTCATTGACATACATAGGTTCACATACGAGAAAAATTATAAAATGTTTTAATAAATATGGAGTAGATATAGCTATTAAAAAATGTGAAACGGTATTTGATAAGATAAGGAATAAGAATATAGAAAAAATTCCAGTATTACAGAAAAGCGGAATTTATAAATTAAAATGTAAAGACTGCAACAAGGTGTACCTAGGAGAGACAGGACGGAAATTCGTATGCAGGTTGTCTGACCACAAACGTGGAGAAGGTAATAGAACAACCAATTCGTTATATGCAAGACATTTCATAGAAGACAACCATAAGTTTGTTAATCCTTTGGAAGAATACGAAATTGTAAAAGTAGTGAATAACACAGTTGAAAGGAAGCTTAGAGAGGAGTTAGAAATATTGAAAGAGAGAGAAAAAGGGTTAGACAATTTAATTAATATTAAAATTAAATTTGATAATGAAGAAATATTTTATAACATGATTAAGAAGTAAATGATAGAGGACAGATAGATAATATTAAGAATTATTTTGCATAGTACTATTTGGATGTTTTAAAATAAGGGTGTTGACTGACCCACGTGTGTGGAGAGGAAGTGGGTAGTTTAAAAGGATGCACACACACACACACACACACACACACACACACACACACACACAACACTGAAACACAAGGAATTTGCTAGAAAAAATATGTAACTCTACAGATGGTGGGACAGGGTTTAGGGGGTGGGGAAGGGTAATTTATATTATAGCTTGTTGTGTGTGAGCATGGTGGTGGAGAGGGGTGAAGGGGTTGTTTCCACTTATTTTGTGTCTATTCCAATCTGACGATGGGCTGTGAAGCTTGAAAGCGCTAATTGGGATAATTTTTACATAGTGGTGTGCAACTGTGATCATTCTGATTGTGATTTCAACCACTAACACAAATTTCTTCATTAAACGTCTGTTAAGATGTGCAATCGACTACAGGTAATGGACAACAACAATGAGGTAATAAACGACAACAATAAGGTAAGTAAAGTATTTAAATATCTTAAGTTAAAAGTTAAATTGAAGAGGGTTTTAAGTAAAATATGGTTTAATAAACAATGTCTGGATAATAATGTCATCCCAAAGTACGCTCAAGTTAAAATTAAAAATAAGAACAGTGTAGCCAAAAAAGTAAAAGAACAAAGCGAGAAGTTGTGGATAAAACTGGAAATAAGGTCACTCTACGGCTTAATCAATAGATATAATAGGGAATTATATGACAGACACATAGAATTGTTAAGAATATACTCGTATGTAGAGTTAGAAGAAATATTATATAATTTTGGTTTGGGGTACGTAGAAAAGAAATTGGAAAAGAAAAATAAGAAAATGGTAGATAAGTTAAATAAGTTAATAAAAAAGAACGAAGTAAAAAAAGGAACACCTCTCTAAGAATAACTATGAAAAAAGAGTAATAAACCTTACAGAGGTAAATTTCAATACAGAAGAAAAAGAAATGTTAGCAAAAGGCTTAAAATACGCACCGCCACCAGAATTAAATCAAGAAAAAACGATTATTGAATGCGAAAGCATAATACAAAAACTAGGAAATGAAAATGATAAAAAAAGAATAAGGTGGGAAGTAGGGAATGTAGTAGATAAAATATTTAAGAGAAGTTTGTATAATTCAAAAAATGAACAAAAAATCAAATCAACTGTAACTAAACTAAAGAATAAAATAAAGAAGAATGATATTATAGTAACGAAGGCGGACAAAGGAAATACAATGGTACTACTGAGAAAGGACGAATACATAAAGAAAACGGAAGAATTTATAAGGGAAGGACCATACGAGGAAATAAAGTATGATTATACAAGTAAGTACCAGTCAAGGATAAAACAAATGATGAAACAGATAACATTTATAGAAGAAAATAAGAAAAAGTATTTATTGGAAAGTAATCCAACAGCACCAACTTTTAAAAGTCAGGTTAAGATACATAAAGAAGGAAAACCAATTAGACCGATTGTTTCTTTTATTAATGCACCTATTTATAAATTATCAAAGGAAGTTAGCAGAGTACTGAAAGAGAAATATGAATTTGGGACAAAATACAACATAGAGAATAATGTAAAATTGATAGAAAAATTAGAAAATGTTAGGATTAATTAAATACAAAATTGATATCACTGGATGTTAAGGACATGTTTACCAATATCACAGTAAATAAAGTTATTAAGTTAATAAACGATAATAATATGGGAGAATACAGGTATAAAAAGCAGTTGATGAAAGTAATTAAAGAATGTGTAAATCAGAACTATTTTAGGTTTAATAACAAGTTTTATATACAGAAAAAAAGGTTTACCTATGGGGTCTTCATTATCCCCTATTCTTGCTGAAATATACATGAATGATTTTGAAAAGCAATTAATAACTTCCACTAAGTATAAAAACAATATAAAATTATGGTCTAGATACGTTGATGATGTATTAGTAATTTGGGAAGGAAGCATAGAAGAAGTGCATGAGTTTATAAATGAGGTGAATAGTAAGGATAAAAACTTACAATTTAAAGAAGAGATAGGAGGTAAGAAAATAAATTACTTAGATTTAAACATAGAAATTAAAGATAATGAGGAACTACAGTTTGGGATATTTAGGAAAGAGTCGTATTCTGATATAATTATACCAAGAGAGTCTTACCACCCATATAGATATAAAATGGCGGCAATCAATTCATTTTGTTACAGAGCTCAGAAGTGTTTAAAAGAGACCGAGTCAAAAGATAGGGAGTTAAGAACGATAAAGGGAATTGTAAGGAATAATAATTATAACACCAACATAGTGGATAAAGTTATGAAAAGGGTTAACATACAAAAAGATAAAATAGAACCAGAACAAAAGAATTATGCAGGGTCATTGACATACATAGGTTCACATACGAGAAAAATTATAAAATGTTTTAATAAATATGGAGTAGATATAGCTATTAAAAAATGTGAAACGGTATTTGATAAGATAAGGAATAAGAATATAGAAAAATTCCAGTATTACAGAAAAGCGGAATTTATAAATTAAAATGTAAAGACTGCAACAAGGTGTACCTAGGAGAGACAGGACGGAAATTCGTATGCAGGTTGTCTGACCACAAACGTGGAGAAGGTAATAGAACAACCAATTCGTTATATGCAAGACATTTCATAGAAGACAACCATAAGTTTGTTAATCCTTTGGAAGAATACGAAATTGTAAAAGTAGTGAATAACACAGTTGAAAGGAAGCTTAGAGAGGAGTTAGAAATATTGAAAGAGAGAGAAAAAGGGTTAGACAATTTAATTAATATTAAAATTAAATTTGATAATGAAGAAATATTTTATAACATGATTAAGAAGTAAATGATAGAGGACAGATAGATAATATTAAGAATTATTTTGCATAGTACTATTTGGATGTTTTAAAATAAGGGTGTTGACTGACCCACGTGTGTGGAGAGGAAGTGGGTAGTTTAAAAGGATGCACACACACACACACACACACACACACACACAACACTGAAACACAAGGAATTTGCTAGAAAAAATATGTAACTCTACAGATGGTGGGACAGGGTTTAGGGGGTGGGGAAGGGTCATTTATATTATAGCTTGTTGTGTGTGAGCATGGTGGTGGAGAGGGGTGAAGGGGTTGTTTCCACTTATTTTGTGTCTATTCCAATCTGACGATGGGCTGTGAAGCTTGAAAGCGCTAATTGGGATAATTTTTACATAGTGGTGTGCAACTGTGATCATTCTGATTGTGATTTCAACCACTAACACAAATTTCTTCATTAAACGTCTGTTAAGATGTGCAATCGACTACAGGTAATGGACAACAACAATGAGGTAATAAACGACAACAATAAGGTAAGTAAAGTATTTAAATATCTTAAGTTAAAAGTTAAATTGAAGAGGGTTTTAAGTAAAATATGGTTTAATAAACAATGTCTGGATAATAATGTCATCCCAAAGTACGCTCAAGTTAAAATTAAAAATAAGAACAGTGTAGCCAAAAAAGTAAAAGAACAAAGCGAGAAGTTGTGGATAAAACTGGAAATAAGGTCACTCTACGGCTTAATCAATAGATATAATAGGGAATTATATGACAGACACATAGAATTGTTAAGAATATACTCGTATGTAGAGTTAGAAGAAATATTATATAATTTTGGTTTGGGGTACGTAGAAAAGAAATTGGAAAAGAAAAATAAGAAAATGGTAGATAAGTTAAATAAGTTAATAAAAAAGAACGAAGTAAAAAAAGGAACACCTCTCTAAGAATAACTATGAAAAAAGAGTAATAAACCTTACAGAGGTAAATTTCAATACAGAAGAAAAAGAAATGTTAGCAAAAGGCTTAAAATACGCACCGCCACCAGAATTAAATCAAGAAAAAACGATTATTGAATGCGAAAGCATAATACAAAAACTAGGAAATGAAAATGATAAAAAAAGAATAAGGTGGGAAGTAGGGAATGTAGTAGATAAAATATTTAAGAGAAGTTTGTATAATTCAAAAAATGAACAAAAAATCAAATCAACTGTAACTAAACTAAAGAATAAAATAAAGAAGAATGATATTATAGTAACGAAGGCGGACAAAGGAAATACAATGGTACTACTGAGAAAGGACGAATACATAAAGAAAACGGAAGAATTTATAAGGGAAGGACCATACGAGGAAATAAAGTATGATTATACAAGTAAGTACCAGTCAAGGATAAAACAAATGATGAAACAGATAACATTTATAGAAGAAAATAAGAAAAAGTATTTATTGGAAAGTAATCCAACAGCACCAACTTTTAAAAGTCAGGTTAAGATACATAAAGAAGGAAAACCAATTAGACCGATTGTTTCTTTTATTAATGCACCTATTTATAAATTATCAAAGGAAGTTAGCAGAGTACTGAAAGAGAAATATGAATTTGGGACAAAATACAACATAGAGAATAATGTAAAATTGATTAAAAAATTAGAAAATGTTAGGATTAATGTAAATACAAAATTGATATCACTGGATGTTAAGGACATGTTTACCAATATCACAGTAAATAAAGTTATTAAGTTAATAAACGATAATAATATGGGAGAATACAGGTATAAAAAGCAGTTGATGAAAGTAATTAAAGAATGTGTAAATCAGAACTATTTTAGGTTTAATAACAAGTTTTATATACAGAAAAAAGGTTTACCTATGGGGTCTTCATTATCCCCTATTCTTGCTGAAATATACATGAATGATTTTGAAAAGCAATTAATAACTTCCACTAAGTATAAAAACAATATAAAATTATGGTCTAGATACGTTGATGATGTATTAGTAATTTGGGAAGGAAGCATAGAAGAAGTGCATGAGTTTATAAATGAGGTGAATAGTAAGGATAAAAACTTACAATTTAAAGAAGAGATAGGAGGTAAGAAAATAAATTACTTAGATTTAAACATAGAAATTAAAGATAATGAGGAACTACAGTTTGGGATATTTAGGAAAGAGTCGTATTCTGATATAATTATACCAAGAGAGTCTTACCACCCATATAGATATAAAATGGCGGCAATCAATTCATTTTGTTACAGAGCTCAGAAGTGTTTAAAAGAGACCGAGTCAAAAGATAGGGAGTTAAGAACGATAAAGGGAATTGTAAGGAATAATAATTATAACACCAACATAGTGGATAAAGTTATGAAAAGGGTTAACATACAAAAAGATAAAATAGAACCAGAACAAAAGAATTATGCAGGGTCATTGACATACATAGGTTCACATACGAGAAAAATTATAAAATGTTTTAATAAATATGGAGTAGATATAGCTATTAAAAAATGTGAAACGGTATTTGATAAGATAAGGAATAAGAATATAGAAAAAATTCCAGTATTACAGAAAAGCGGAATTTATAAATTAAAATGTAAAGACTGCAACAAGGTGTACCTAGGAGAGACAGGACGGAAATTCGTATGCAGGTTGTCTGACCACAAACGTGGAGAAGGTAATAGAACAACCAATTCGTTATATGCAAGACATTTCATAGAAGACAACCATAAGTTTGTTAATCCTTTGGAAGAATACGAAATTGTAAAAGTAGTGAATAACACAGTTGAAAGGAAGCTTAGAGAGGAGTTAGAAATATTGAAAGAGAGAGAAAAAGGGTTAGACAAGTTAATTAATATTAAAATTAAATTTGATAATGAAGAAATATTTTATAACATGATTAAGAAGTAAATGATAGAGGACAGATAGATAATATTAAGAATTATTTTGCATAGTACTATTTGGATGTTTTAAAATAAGGGTGTTGACTGACCCACGTGTGTGGAGAGGAAGTGGGTAGTTTAAAAGGATGCACACACACACACACACACACACACACACACACAACACTGAAACACAAGGAATTTGCTAGAAAAAATATGTAACTCTACAGATGGTGGGACAGGGTTTAGGGGGTGGGGAAGGGTCATTTATATTATAGCTTGTTGTGTGTGAGCATGGTGGTGGAGAGGGGTGAAGGGGTTGTTTCCACTTATTTTGTGTCTATTCCAATCTGACGATGGGCTGTGAAGCTTGAAAGCGCTAATTGGGATAATTTTTACATAGTGGTGTGCAACTGTGATCATTCTGATTGTGATTTCAACCACTAACACAAATTTCTTCATTAACAATAATTGTAATGAGCTATTCATATAGAAAAAGGATTAAACAACAAGATTAAATGGTTTGCGGCAAAAAATAATGGTAAAATCTATTTCTACATTTAATAGAAAAGTAAGCAAGTCTGTCCACATATAACATTGACAAAATGGCACAAGATGTAAAATTAAGTCGGAAAGGAGGCGATATTATATATATATATATCATTTTTTATTATTCCTTAATTTTATATTAATAGAATTATTTCGATTGTTATTAATTTACTTAGAAACCTCTGATGATACTGATATTTTTCAGTGAAACGTGCGTCAGGTGTTAAAAAGAATATACGAAATTATACTACTTGCAGAAGAAACAAATTGAAAACATCACAAATTTTATATATATTATAACGGAACCAAATATTAACTATTTGGGGTTATATGTTTACCGCATGCTGAAACCATATTTAAATAAAAATTAACAGTTAAAACTCCATTTGAATGTAGAGCATTGAAAATAATGCTGTGTAAAGCAACGCACACGTGGTCGTTATGTAAGCAGTTCGCTGTACAAGGAAGCGACCACACCCAAACTGTTAATTATTAATATCTCGGAAACTAATAAATAAAGGCGAAATCCAACATAGCCAAAATGTTTGCCGAGATATTAATAATGACGTGTGCAAATTTGATGCAATATAATTAACAAATGTAAGAGTTAATTAAAATAATTAAATAACTTCTGTTAAAATAGAGTTACAGTAAAGAGATTTTAGTATATTGTAAAGATAATAATTTGTGACAGATTGTATATTTTAGATTTCACACAACTTGATTTGCAACCAAGTTATTGCAAAATTAAATAAGTACAGGATATCCTTAGCGACAAACTGGTTCCGCCGGATAATTAATTATTAGATAATAATTCTATTCTCCGTCTGTGGGAACCAGAGTTCATTCTCACGGACTAAGGGAATTCTAAATTTTATGTGGTAGGGAGAGTGTTTCGACCAATGAAATCATTTCATGCAGCCCCGGCCAGTGCGATGTTTTCTGGTGGAAAAATTCACTCTTCTGTCAGTACTCACGAAGTTAAGACGTAGTCCTTCGATCGTCTAGTAGCCAAAGCGGTGAAGATCAACAAGAAGACTCTACGTGGTCAACACACACGCGATTACGAACACACTAACTACAGATCATCTGTATAGCTCGTAATTGCTACGTAAAGGCGAGATACTCTTCAAGACATCAACCAAGCTTATTGTGTACTACCAGATAGTCATAAGCACGCAAGAGATCCACCCGACTTCAAGACCAGACTTCAAGAATACAGCAGAGAGGCCGTCTAAATCATTGGTTAACAGCTGACGAGCAGAGCGACCGCCGAACGAAGCACATACACACACACACTGACGTGCAACGTGCAAATCGACGGAGAACAGGAAGCAGTTCCAGCAGACAACAGCAGACGTTAAAATATTCACAAACAGCAGGGAAGCAGAGTGTTGCCGAATTTTGAACTCCACGACCGAATCCAGCAGTTCTAAGCAGATTACTTTCTCTAACCAAGGACTCGAATCGACGAGGGACAAATCGGAACGACATCCTCTTCAGTAACAGGAAAGCAAAATCTATTTATTTATTTTTCAGATCAAATTTTCTATTTTTTAATTAAAACATTGTAATTCAATTAATTCAGGTGCCAAACAAAAAAAAACAAAGACTCTAGTAATTAAAAAGTAAATTCGTTGTGATAATCTGTATAGCAGTTTAAGGCTTTAGTAAGTTAGAGTTAAGAAATAGAGGTAGTATAAAAGCGCTATACAAATCTTAACTGACAATCTAATCTTAGATCATACTGCAGTAGATCAGAAGTAGAATCACTAGAAATGAAATAACATGAACTAGACTGTCACGTCTAATTTATTTTAACTAATTATTCAAATTAATTTTAGAGTTTTATATTTTGTTTCATGAACATTTAGATTCAAATTAATTAAATAAATTTAATTAAATTCAAATCAATTAATAAAGTAAAATTTAAATTGCAATTAACTCGCAAAGAACGAGTTCAGTTTCTTTCAACTATTAGACAATCGAAAAACATCGATTCATTGTATAGACTATAAGAAAATTCATAAGATTATAACCATTCTATTCTTGTGTGTTGTTGGTGTAATAAACAACGTTTTATTACCCCATATAACAGTGTTTTATTGTTGTACGAAAAAGGCTACCAGTCTCACAAAACTCTCCCCCTTTAAAGTAACTTATCTTGTGTGTTGTTGTAATAATTTGAGATTACTAGCTTGCGAACTTCAAATCCAAAATCCACACGCCCTAGTCGGAAGAATCTGCAAGATCAGACAGCAGGTGGGTACTCACACACAACATTACATTACAATAACGCGTAGTAGTGTAGTTCTAATATATATATATAAGTTATATATATAATATGCCTGCGTGGGTGGGTGCGCGTACGTGCACACGCGTGCGCGCATGAGTGCGTGTATAAACATTTCTATGTAGTATAATATATTTGAAACAAGCTTCCAATTATTATAATTATAATCAATATCATAATCATTTTCTTTATCTACATTTTCATTGTTATTTAATTGTTACTAGTTTCAGTTAAAAACTGAAGCTAGTACGTTTAGTTGTAAACATAAATACTTTTATCAACGAAATGAAAATGGTTATTTAGTTGATACATACCTTCATAGGTGACTTAAATTTTTGAAGACGAAGCTACCCAGAGCCGACTCTTTGTTGCTGCATACTTTTCAAGTGACTTGAGTTTGAGCTGTTTGTTCAGATGGCGGATTCTGATGAATGTTCTTGTCCTGACGTACAGACAAATGACTTTCTCGTCCACCTCTGGAAATTTAGATTTGAGTAAGGTGGCCAAATAAGAGATAACTTTCACTTGTTTTGATACTGTACGTCCGTGGAAAGAAGTAAAAACTATCTCAAACTGAATCAGTTTTTATAACCACTCGTCTGACGGATGGGTAAGCCCCCCCCCTTTGATATAATCGATATCCAGTCATGACTATGTTCCCCGGAAAGACACAATGTTTCGCCTCTCACACCTAGACTTTCATCAATGAAACGGCACTTGAATGCGATGTACCCGGCCAGATATTTTAATGCATCTTGAGGAACATCGTTGTCACTTGCAGACGGGGCCAAGTCCTCTGTTTTTAACAATTCTGCTTCGTCGGTGTCATTATTCGGAGAACTTGGTATTAACGTATGTTCAACTGTGTCTATGCATAGTTCATTGGTAACAAACTGGATGAAATCCTCGTCAGAGTCATTTGATTCCATAACTTCGGTGGAATGAATGCTACCATCCTCAGCCAGAGACGCACTTCCAGATAATGGTATATCGTCCGTGCTACCCGTTAAAAGTAAGAGCCGAATTCTGTTGCGCACTTCAAAGTGAGTGGGATTATTATAAAAGACGCCTAATCCCCGAATTCGTGAAAAAAAGTTTTCAAGGCAATCTTGATTGAATCTAGCGGTCAAAATGTACGTCACCCCATGAATCATTGTCATTTGTTCATAAAGGCCGAACAATGAATTTAAAGATATAACGAAACCTTTCTGAAAAGGTAGTAAACTTTTTTTACTTGCTACTCGCATGTTAGTTATTACTTCCAAAAACCTTTTTAAAGTATTTTCTTGGCTCCTTAAATTCATGCCGTACCCACTTCTGAGGGGCGTTTTCTGGTCTTTTGGAAGTCTTGAGTTTAAAACATCAAATGCATCGTTTACCAGTTCGATGAAGCTGCTTTCGCGCTCTTTATTTGCAACATACTTCAGCGCCTTTGCTGTACGATTAGAAAACAACTGTGCAGCAAATCTTACATTTTGACGAGATCGACCAGTTACGTTAAGGTGTATCTGACTAATATTGGGTAAAATCGTCAATTCTCTTTTCTGTTGCTGTAACAGATTTTCGATTGTATCTTTTTTAAGCTCAGTGCCGTCGCAAAGTAACAACCCATGGTCTAGAAAATGATTTCTAAGCAGCTTCAAAAGATGAGGTACGTCACAGAAAACCCACACCTTATCGTTTGTAGTCGGGTTAATGAAGAAATTTTTTTCTGTGTTTACATCTAATTCCTTCCAGACTTTTGAATTCTTTCCTCCCATATCACACGTCACAGCCGCTACATGAATATTACTGCTCTCAACGGCACTGATAATGCTTTTAAGCAATACATCTGTCATGGTCACATCAAAATCATAATAAATGGGTTGCTTCCACTTGGCAAACAGACCTCTAATTCATCAGAATCCGCCATCTGAACAAACAGCTCAAACTCAAGTCACTTGAAAAGTATGCAGCAACAAAGAGTCGGCTCTGGGTAGCTTCGTCTTCAAAAATTTAAGTCACCTATGAAGGTATGTATCAACTAAATAACCATTTTCATTTCGTTGATAAAAGTATTTATGTTTACAACTAAACGTACTAGCTTCAGTTTTTAACTGAAACTAGTAACAATGAAATAACAATGAAAATGTAGATAAAGAAAATGATTATGATATTGATTATAATTATAATAATTGGAAGCTTGTTTCAAATATATTATACTATATAGAAATGTTTATACACGCACTCATGCGTGCACGCGTGTGCACGTACGCGCACCCACCCACGCAGGCATATCAGGCAGGCATATATATAAAATTTGTGATGTTTTCAATTTGTTTCTTCTGCAAGTAGTATAATTTCGTATATTCTTTTTAACACCTGACGCACGTTTCACTGAAAAATATCAGTATCATCAGAGGTTTCTAAGTAAATTAATAACAATCGAAATAATTCTATTAATATAAAATTAACGAATAATAAAAAATGATATATATATATATATATATATAATATCGCCTCCTTTCCGACTTAATTTTACATCTTGTGCCATTTTGTCAATGTTATATGTGGACAGACGTGCTTACTTTTCTATTAAATGTAGAAATAAATTTTACCATTATTTTTTGCCGCAAACCATTTAATCTTGTTGTTTAATCCTTTTTCTATATGAATAGCTCATTACAATTATTGTTAATATTTCGTGTAAACAGCAGAGAGATGCTAAGTAGGACATTGTCTCAGGTAACATTGCATGGTAAATCAAGACTCGCGCGTATTTCTTCCACCAGTCGACGTCACGCGGCAAAACAGCTGATCGCTAGGTTAGCGCGGGAAGCCGGAATGGCCCCCCCCTGCGTCTAAGCTTAGTCTAGACGGTCTAGACCCAGTGTCGCCAACATCGAAATTTTTTTCCCCCAAGAGTGATTCAAAAATCCCCTAAAATCAAACCAAAACCCCCTAAACTTAATAATATTATGACATTTTGTAGAATAGTAGGTGTGTAGGAAATGTAGGTATTTTCTTTCCTTCAAATTATATATTTAATAGCTTTAAATGAATGTAATTTGATTAAAAGTCACCTGAAAAATTAATTTTTCTGATAAATTTTTATTTTCTAACTTTATTGAGCAAATTTTTGACAACGAAGATGAGTACAGTTTGTAAAAAAAAAGACCTTTTTATTTATCAACTTAGGTTTAGAATCAAATCAAAATTATTACAAAAAGTATAAAAATAATTTAATAATACTTATTATTTTAACAGTTATTTAATATTATAATAGTATTTCAATATCTATTATTTTAATAAGTGTAACCGATTATGATTTTTCAGTAAAACTATAACCGATCATGTTGGAAAACAATTACACATTTATATTTACTAATATTTCCTCCATTACAATACAATCGTTATCAGTATCATTGTTATTTTTGAAATCATACAATTTTTAATTAAATTGTTTTAACATCGCTGGTGTTGGTTTGAAATTTATGCAGGAACCTTGTCGTTGTAAAGTATATCTCACCATCATCAAACACTGCAACATTTCTGGTGATAATCTGTTCCTTAGTTTATTTTTTAATAATATTGAATAAATGGAAAATGTGCGCATTTGAAAAAGGCAGAGAAAGCAAAGCTGTTGCAAATTTGGCCACATTTTCGAACCGTTTATTTCCCGCCGCATCACTATCTTCCATAAATTCAGCATAAAACTCTTCCGTGTTTGATAAATTGTTCCATTTCGTATTTTGCAGCTGACACCACTCATTTTCAATATCTTGTTTTACACCGTATACATGAGTCCTGGAAATTTTAGTAAGAATTTCCTTCAGACCAGGTTTTACCTGTGACATTGCAATTTTGGGGTCGAAGTTTGCCATCATTTTTAAAATTGATAAATTTTCCGGTAATCTATTTTGAATTTGTTTAGCCAAAATAACTAAGAAATTTTTACATCTTTCTCTAATATCAATCAGATCTCTTTCTTCAATACGGCTACAGACTCAAAATCGTAGCCGAGATATATTGACGAAATGTGCATCAGATGGGGATGGAAGTTAAAATTGGTGAGTTCACTGTCATCTACCTTTTGCAATTGAGCTGGAACTACAATCTTCTGAAGCAAATTTTTGTAAAGTAGAAATAAAGCTTCAAATAACTTAACTGGTTCCACTTGATTACTTTGAAATAACTGATTCAATTGAGTTATAGCTTTTAGTTCGTTCTTTAAGAAAACCAAAAAGGCATGGAATGGTAACCTTTTCATAATGTCATGCAATTGATCGGCCATGTAGCATTTGTCTTGATTTTTAGCAATCGAAAACAATAGTTCCAATTCTACCCATTGGTCTAGTACTGTATTTATTGCGTCAAAACGGGCCAGCCAGCGAGTCCCACTAAGTCCTTGCACTTTCTTTATGTTACGGTTATTATTGATTGTTTCGTACAAATTGTTGTACTCTTCAATACGTTTAAAACTATAAGCGAACCAGTTGTGAATTTCTCGAACCAGAAATTCTAATTGTCTAGGCAGTTTCGGCCGCTCTTTCTGCACATAAGTGCAAAGGGTGACAGATGCATTTTACAACAATGAGATCATGCAATTCTTTTTTCAGAATAGCAGTCACAGAATTATGTTTGCCTACCATCACAAAAAAAATGTGCAATTTAATATACACTACCAATATGCAGTGTTGCCAATATAGCGACTTAGTGAAAGATCTGGCGACATTCAATTAGTCATGCTTTCGAAATCACATGAAGAATTTCTTTTTTCGGATGCCCTTAAACAGAATTTTTTAAACCCCTAAAAAAAACCCTAAATATTTTTACCCCCAAAAAAACCCCGTTGCGATTTCTTTACCCCTAAACTTAGGGGGAAAACCCCTAAGTTGACTACACTGTCTAGCCCACTAGACATTGTTTCACTGCGACTCGGAACACAACTTACAACTTTGTGTTCAGAGTCGTAGTGAAATAATTATATTTAACTAAATATCACTACAATATTGACGACTCGGAACACTAAGTTTTTTATAAGTAAAAACGTAAAGTTTTACCTTACAGCCTAAACCGGCTTTCACCTGTAGAAGGCTTCATCAGAGGCTGTCGTTAGTAGCACTGTTCATCTTGTTGTTGGCGACGAGATAGTGTTTCGAAAGATCGAAGCTGTGTGTGTGTGGTGAGATGTGTTCGAATAATGCGTGCGATTTGAATTGTGTCTGTTCGTTTAGGATGTCGTTTTTATTTGTTTTTGTGTGTTTGTATATTTCTAATTGTTCTAGAGTGTCTAGTTTTCGGCCTTTTGTGTGTACATGTAGTATGTTCATGTTATTGTCGATGTTTTTATATGTGTGGTTTGCTTCAATGAGGTGGTTTGCGAAGGTAGATTCTGTAGTGGTGTGGAGTGCTTTTGTGTGCTCAATGTATCTCTGTTTGAAGCTACGTCCTGTCTGGCCTATGTAGAATTTATTGCAATTTGAACAATTTAGTTTATATACACCGGGTATAAAGGCCGAAAACTAGATACTCTAGAACAATTAGAAATATACAAACACACAAAAACAAATAAAAACGACATCCTAAATGAACAGACACAATTCAAATCGCATGCATTATTCGAACACATCTCACCACACACACACAGCTTCGATCTTTCGAAACACTATCTCGTCGCCAACAACAAGATGAACAGCGCTACTAACGACAGCCTCTGATGAAGCCTTCTATAGGTGAAAGCCGGTTTAGGCTGTAAGGTAAAACTTTACGTTTTTACTTATAAAAAACTTAGTGTTCCGAGTCGTCAATATTATAGTGATATTTAGTTAAGTAACGGACACGTCATGGACAACGAAATCCAAGAATTATATTTAGTTAAGTAACGGACACGTCATGGACAACGAAATCCAAAAATCTACACATTGTGTTGTGTTTACAGCATATGCAGACCTGAAAAAAGTCTGTCATTTTATATGCTGGTGTGAAAGTTGGAATTATTAATTCAGACATTAAAACGGAAATAAAAAGTAAACAGAAAACCTTGGTAACTTTTTACTGTAACGGAAGATATTTTCACGTACAATCGAATAATTCTTCTAGCTTATGGATAATCTCATTAACACACAACGAAGAACCACATCCAAATTGAAGACTGTAGACATTGTTCGGTTATTTATTAATATAATTACGTGTCAGATTATGCTGAAAGACTTTTAGTTTCTATGTTGGAAGATATGTTAGTTTCATATTATGTGATTTGTATGGCACTGCATTTGAATAATGTGTTAATATGGTGACTGGCATAGTTTGTTTACATAGTCATCAATTAAATAGTGTTATTACCGTGCTTTCGAAAAGTTTATTACCTGCAGCGGTGTATTGAATAGTTTATGTTAGTGAAACTAAATTATAGCGGCCGTAATATACGTACGAAGGTCTAAGGTAATTTACTTATTTAAAGACAACTGGGCGTTAGATTAAGGTGGAAACAGGGAGTAGAAGAGACGGGGGGTTAAGTAATATGTGGGACACCTCTGGGGGATGGATAGAGGACTTAAAAGGAAGCAAAAAAGTTCATATAAACATATGGTCTGTTTCCCATAATTTCTTAATTACAGACACTTTTTGGTTATTGCATGTTTGTTTATTACAACTTCGTTTCTGCCTTTTTGTTTTCAAAGCTCTAGCTTAGTTCTACAACAAATTCTCAAAATGGCTACCATTAGCTCTAACACAAGCTTCTAACCGCCGCATCAAGGATTGTCTTACTCTCTCCCATATTCCAGGTGTCTGCTGTATCTGCGGAAATCCTTCTTCAACACGCTGCGAAGAATTTCAACGTTCGCAACAGGTCTTGAATACACAATGTTCTTTAAATGTCCCCATAAGTAAAAATCCAATGGGTTGAGATCAGGAGATCGAGCAGGCCAGGATGTTGCTGCCCCACGACCTATGCATTTATTTGGGGAACGCTGATTTAAAATTGCTCTTGCTTGGAGAGAAAAATGAGGTGGTGCCCCATCGTGCATGAACCACATGTTCTGAATTAAGTGTAGTGGAACTGCTTCCAGCAAAACATTTAAATGTTCCATTAAAAATTCACTATGATACTCCAGTCAGTGTTCCATGGAAAATGAAAGGTCCAATTACACTGTCTCCAAATATTCCAGCCCATACATTAATGCTGAACTGTTGTTGATGTCTTGTTTCCAAAACTGCACAGGGATTTACGTCTGCCCATACGTGAGTGTTGTGAAAATTCTGCACTCCATTCCTGGTAAACTTTGCTTCATCAGTGAATAGTATGGTAGACAGAAAGGTTTGGTCCAGAGCACACATCTGCAGTAACCAAGTACAAAAAGCTTTTCTGGGTGGAAAATCAGTTTCACTAAGGCCTTGCACTCTCTGAAGATGGTATGGATAAAGGAGTTCTCGTAAGATTTTCCACAGTCACATGACTCACATTCTCAGTTCCTGCTATGCCTCTGGTACTGCTACCATTATTTTCCTCAATATGATGAAGTACTCGTTCTTCCAAATCAGGTGTTCTGATACTAATTGGTCTTCCACAGTGTGATGGTTTTTTTCTCAAAAGAGCCTGTCTCCACAAGACGTTCATGTATTCTCTGGAAGGTCTTTCTGTTCGGTAAATTTCTGTTAGGAAATTTTTCAGTATACAAACGTCTTGCTTCATACGCATTGCAATTTGTAAGTCCATACATCAGGTGCATGTCCGCCATGTGCTGATTAGAATACATTTTGGCCACAAACTGAATGAACAGTAAACACTAAACACTAGTCCAATAACAAATGTACAGTAAGCTTCCACTACTGCTTGTGTACTCAATTGCAAGAGGGTTTGTTTATTTACTAGTTACCATGGCAACTAAGGTAGACATCAGAAGGCTTTGACTTAACAGTTCACAACACAAACAACATTTGAAAAGAAAAAATACGTGTAGAACTAAGCTAGAGCTTTGAAAACAAAAAGGCAGAAATGAAGTTGTAATAAGCAAACATGCAATGACCACAAAGTGTCTGTAATTAAGAAATTATGGGAAATAGACCATATGTTTATATGAACTTTTTTGCTTCTTTTTAAGTCCTCTATCCATCCCCCAGAGGTGTCCCACATATTACTTAACACCCTTTAGATAATAGTCATTGATGGGTATGAAGTATAATTACGGATAATTTGGACATGGTTCTTCATTGTGTGTTGACATTATCCACAAGCTAGAAGAATTACTCGATTGTACGTTAAAATATCTTCCGTTACAGTAAAAAGTTACCAAGGTTTCCTGTTTACTTTTTATTTCCGTTTTAATGTCTGAATTAATAATTCCAACTTTCACATCAGCATAATATATAAATGGAAGACTTTTTTCAGGCCTGCATATGCTGTAAACACAACACAGTGTCTAGACTAAGCTTGGAGGTTGGTAGCTCTAAAGGTACCACTAATTTAATGGATGTGGGTGTAACCAGTATAAAAGTGCATTATAAATGTAATTATTTCCTTTCTTATCTAAGCTGATATTGGGGTGAAATTTTTTTTCTATTCTGTTATATAAACACGGAAAAAATAATTTTAAACGGCAGTCGAAGCTATTTACGAAGAAAAAAAATTGAAATAATTACTCCAATAAGGGCGCATGGAAAGGTGAATGAGCGCCATAACTGAGTAGTTAGTGGGATCACGGGATCACCGCAGTCGGGCAACGGCGCACTAATGCACAGCAAATGACGAGTTATGACGTCATGTGCAGATTACCTATCACTGCAGTTCATCAAGTTTACGCGCCAAATTACACGCGTTTATCTACAGTTATGAAATACACGCTTATACATACATGCTTGGGCGGCCTACAGCCGCAACAAAATTATACATCCCCTTTTTTGAAATAGAAGTCAGTGCTTTGTCCAACGGCACCGGCCCGTCGGCGGGACTCAGAGTCTATTCACGCGCGCAACTAGACAATGCCTAGACCGCCCGTCTTCGGGGCTTCACCCCTCAGACCTTATTACACAATTCTCAAGTCATTAATAACTCTACAACTCCAAGTAGTATAAATATCTACAGTATATTCATACGTTACATATATAATTTGTCTAACATCTAATCTCTGCGCACTAGCAAATATCACAGGCATACCTGTGCTTGAGAGAGAGAGAGAGAGAGAGGTTAAATGTCATTTGCCACAGTTAATATGGCGCTCATTCACCTTTCATGCATGCTTGTGGAAGTAATTATTTTATTTTTTTTTCTTCGTAAATAGGTTTGACCGCCGTTTAAAATTATTTTTCCCGTGTTTATATGACAGGATAATAGAAAAGAAATATATCACACACGCACGCGCGCACATGAAATGCATGCATATAATAATGAAACTCTTACCTTAATGTGTCGGGGAATACAACGTGGCTGCGGCTCTGAAGAAGGCATGGAGGTGGAACATTAGCGGGTGGCGCCTCTTAAACATGAATGTTTCGCACGAAATGTTGTTTACTGCGCCTGAATTGTGGGATACCATTTCGCACTTCTCTCCATGCCCTCTCAGCCGTGTTTGTGTGAGCGCCAGTAGGGGGGTCCACAAAGTTTTTCTTATGATTCACACGTTGGTGAACGAACCCTGCTTCTTCCAGGCACTCATACGCTTACCAGCAGTCGCTGATTATAGTTGTGCCTGGAAGAATCCACTCCTCAATTATGTTGAGGAGAGTAGTGGATCCCGGAGCTCAACCGGTATTAAAAACACTTCCCAGAACCGTGTTCCACTCCCCCAAACACCCACTGTCCTTCAATGGCCTTGCCTCGATTATATTTGCGGCACCAAATTTTGCCTCGTCGACTTCTACAGCCTTTCCAGCCCCCCCCCCCAACTTAGATGAAGTGCGCTGGGTGTCGAAAATAAAAACTTCTCGACAAAAACTGTACCAGTCAACGACGAAGCGGGAGCTCACATCATAATTCAGCAAGAGAAGGTGTTGACGAGACGGAGGGTTATGAAGGATGTGGCAGACCAGGTAAAAGTAGGTTGTGAGAGGATGGTGGGTCTTAGAAAGGAAACTACCTTCTCATGCTGACCACGTGATGTTACATCTCCTCTTCTTTTTTTTAGCCACAACTTCTCGCAAATTTTGACACCAAAAATATAATGTCTGTCTATTTAGTTTTAATAGGGACCCACACGAAGGACAATTTATTGACCCTTTAATAACCCCGTGGGAAATTAAAAAGTCTATAATATCAGACTCATTCATTCGAATGCAGTCGTCCGGCTTCCTACTGCACTGAATATCATGGCAGGCCATTGCAGTATTAAATATGTTAATAATACGTTTATTATCAAATCTGTTGTTTCCTAAACAACAGAAATAATTAATAATAACACCACACAGTAACAAACTCAAACACTGAAATTCACAAAATAAATACTGCTACACGAGAATACACTAAAAGGACTACCTTATTGCTCAGGTGAAACCATGCGAATAAATAGTGTTGGCGCGTTTTTGTCTAAACGGACACACACACACACACTCATGACAAACTAATTAGAAGTGAGAATATGCAAAATTTTGAACTTAACGGTTTATTAACGCTCTGTTTTTTTGTTTCGACCAATCAGGCATCAGCCTTCTCACCGACCGTCTTCATAAATTCGCGGGTTTTTGGCGTCAGACTACACAACACGTGAATTAAAGTAAAATATGTTCGAAAGTAATAGTTTAGTGGTGCTATTGTGAATTGTGATTTTCGTGATCCAAAACTATAGTGAAACAATTCGAAAAATAGTACACATTGATATCAGTGAAGCCGTTATCGGATATAAACGACTGTGTAAGCAAGATAGGTTAAATGTCATTTGCCACAGTTAATATGGCGCTCATTTACCTTTCCATGCATGCTTATGGGAGTAATTATTTTATTTTTTTCTTCCTAAATAGCTTCGACCACCGTTTAAAATTATTTTTCCCGTGTTTATATAACATAGAAGAATAGAAAAGCAAATATTTCATGCCAATATCAGCTTAGATTAGAAAGGAAATAACTACCAAATGTACTCAGTGTTGCCAGGTCAATTAGTCCTCTTTTCCCCACATGGCTACCCAAAATTTCCCCACTTTGCCATCGAAATCCCCACTGCCACAAATTCGTGTACTTTATGCAGAGTGTCTCATTTTATTGACTCTGAGTATATTCTAAATATTTAAGTACTATTACAAGAATTATAGAAATATTAAAAACTTGTTTAAGTACGATCAAAGAAAATGTTCTCACTTGCTGAGGTCAGCCTCAGTACTTTTTGAAATCGTTTTCATGAACTTCATTATAGGCTTGAGTCAATATTTACAAATTACACTTTATTTAACAACTTTCCAATAGTTTAATTCATAAAAAGAATTTACACTCATTCTAACCTATACATATAGTTCATATACATATATTTGCTGTGTTTCACCATCATTGAATCATTTATACAATATTTGCTGTGTTTCACCATCATTGAATCATTTATACACTCTAAACAGGATTTATTTTGTTTGCTTGAACGTTTTTCATTTGCAACTGGCCAGAGGGTGTCTCAGTAGCCAATTTACTTCTGATTTTGTTTTTATTAATATTGATTGCACTAAAAACCTTTCAACATACGCAACACACCCACTACACTGTAGTAAAGTAAGTAGATTAGCCACAAAATTATTTAAGTTGGAAAAGCTTCAGTATCATTCGCGTTCTTTGTATTTTAACTTCTCTCTAAAAGCTTTATAAACTTTCGTCTGTACCAGTGTTAATATTTGTATTCCTAAGAACTCTCTATTCCCAGACTAGATTTACCATGTTTATTTCAATACCGCACTTTTCTCAAAGACTGCTTGTGCTGCTGAAGCCAGTGACTGAAAGTCTTTAATTTTTTTCCTATCTAGAAATTCTAGATGTCTTAGGTTTTGAACATAGTCACTGCTAAAAGGAAATCGGCTGTTTTGGTGTGCACATTCAACATAAAAGTTTCAGTAATTTACTCTGAAATTTATTTCTTCAAGTGGTAGATTTGAATTTTTACTTTCCAAAATCACAGTACTCTTATAGCACCTACATGAATATTTTGTAGTTTTGTAAATTTTGCTGGATTTCTGTACTGCAGTTTGGTCACATCTGCATTATTTGAAATCGCCACCAATTCGCCAC
This sequence comes from Magicicada septendecula, assembly GCA_034769895.1. Lineage (NCBI taxonomy): Eukaryota > Metazoa > Arthropoda > Insecta > Hemiptera > Cicadidae > Magicicada > Magicicada septendecula. The sequence continues at coordinate 203,525,172 of CM068373.1, read as the reverse complement.
ATTTACACAAATCCCCACCTTTTTCCTACTTACCATTTTGAGGCTTCAAAATTCGCCACTGTGGGGAAAAATCCCCACACCTGGCAACCCTGAATGTACTGAAAGTAATGGCATAGTCAAATATTGTTATACAACGTACAGGACAAGTTCAAGACTAAATGTAATATTATTATAGCTTGCATAACCCACACCTGGGCAAACAACCTTACCGTGCCTGCATAACTGACTACTACCATAAGGTTAGTAATAACTATAAATATGAAATAATGAAACATACAGATATTCAACAGAATATGGAAAATTGCTGTTAGTGGCATTTATGGAAAGTATCAGTAGATGAATATATTTTTAGGCATGTGAATATAAGTAAATATGTGATGATTTCTCAAACTATGCTTTTGTGATAATGATTTCACAACGATTTAGTGCACATTAAAAATTGAATTGTAGTTACTCAGGTTGACAATTTGAAATGACAAATGAATTTATTACAGTTCTTACAAATGAAAACAAGAAAATTATGATGCTCACTATATTATTATTGAAACGATTTATTATATAATTTGTATTGAACTGAACTAAAGCAAATACTACTTTTTGTAGACTTCCAAATAAAATAAAACTTTCAGATTCTGAACACTTTTTGTTCAGACATTGTCAATATATGTTTTATGTATGTAATACCCATTTTTACTTAAGTCAATGTGTTTAATGTAAAGGCAGTGCAGTTCAGCTTGAACAGTAACAGTAACAGTGCCATGTTATGTTGTGCATAAAATAGCTTTGTGGCGGAGGAAGCATAAAGTAGTTTTATAGTTTCTTGCAAGAAATTTATTTTCAAACGGATTGTATATAATATTTCTGGTTTGGTCAGTATGTATTGTATTAAGCCAATACATGACATTAGATATTATTAAAATACACAAAGTAAACTAAAAATCTATTACGTAAATGTGTATATTAACCAACTACTGTATGTTATTATTTGGCCATGCACAGCCATTTATTATAAACAAACAGTTGAACATAAACATAATATGATTGCAAGGTGGATATCCCTATTTTCACTATGTTAAATTCTGAAGATTGATATGCATTTTTCAAGAAATAACAAAATATAATTTTGTTTTTAATCCTACAATGTCTTTCATATAACATCAGTATTGACACTTGGGAATGACAAGAAATTCAGATTTGGTGCTCTTTCACTTTGCCATTCATAGCTGATGTTAAGATGTCCTTCCCATACCAACAAATAAATGTTGCCAATTCTTATCAGCTTACACAAATGTCTCTTTTCAGTGATATACCGTAACACATCACGTTTTGGATCTGTTAGCTGTTTTTGTATGTGGTTTGTTTTAGTAATGTGTTATTTAGTCTGTCAGAAATTATATCAGTGACATGAATATCATTAATGTTACCCTTCATGTTACTGGAAAACTCTTCAAAGTGGTCTCAGCGGATCATGAATTCAATCAGTCCCAGTTCTTCTTTTTATATGCAGCTTACAAACTATGAATTATTGTTCCATTGTCCATTATGGTATTTCAAGTCATTAAAAATTATATTCTTGGATTTCGTTGTCCATGACGTGTCGTTACTTAACTAATTATCACTATAGTATTGACGACTCGGAACACTAAGTTTTTTATAAGTAAAACTTATAGGCTGTAAGGTAAAACTTTACGTTTTTACTTATAAAAAACTTAGTGTTCCGAGTCGTCAGTACTATAGTGATATTTAAAAATTATAATTTCTACACGATTTCTAATATTATTTGTCAAAGATTTTCTGTTTAAGACCAGATTAAAGTTACTGCACCCTGAAAGCTATAAATAAAATGAAACGCGTCTTCAGACTAGATAAAGCAGAACAAATATTTCAACTTTTTAAATCTGTCAAACGCTTCAAACTTCCATTGTAAACAACAGTTTGCTAGTACTATTGCAGTGTATTCCCACAGCTGTCAATTTGGAAGTTATGTGAAACGAGTATACTGTGTAACTTCTGCAAACATTTTGACTCTGAGGTTTCATTAAAATTTTAGCATTCAATTGATAAGCAGTTGTTTCCTTCTCAAAATAATTCTAAAATTATGTCAAAAGTTTTATAATTTCTGGTAAATAGGAATTTAAAAACAAAGTCTGTGTCAAAATAAGTAACATGGTATGACGAACTGATTAAAAAAAATGTAGACACATGTTTGCATGGCTTCAAAGAAAAGTGTACCTTTATGGGGAAAACATTTTCCAGGAATCGTCAGTATAGTTAGCACTGTAGGTTGAATGCTCTTCTGTACGTTAGCTCATTCCAATTACATGTGCAGAAGTAATATGACTTTTCCTCTACATAAGTGGTCTCAGTATCTCCTTTCAACCGAGAACACTTTATTGTATTTATTAAATAAAGTACCTTGCCACACTAAGATAAGGCATCCTCATTGGTTAAACTGAGGTCTGACAATGGAAGACATTATTTATTAATAAAGATATGTGCATTTAATCTAAAAGTGTCCTTAATCAGATGTTATCCACTTGTGCTAACTTGTGAGTGATGTAGATTTAGACTGCCAACTTGTTTTCATTTGTTTCAGGTGTTAACAAGATCAATTTATCCATCATCTGACAAATGGAAGAGATCAAATTGAGGACAAGGTATAAAGTTTAAAAATAAAAATATATTTTTTGCTGTTTAATGTATGTATTAAATTGATACACGTGTTATATACACGTATCTTATACACACATTCATTTCTTATATTAATAATAGTTTATTTATCATTATATTGATTTGTAATTAATTGCTGTACAGAATATGATTTATACATGTATTCTTTTGTGTAGGGTCACGTTGGACAATATGCATTTTCCATAACCTCCTAACTTTCAAGCAATTCTCTTCCTCCCTCGCCCAATTTAGACTTGTAGTCTGTTTGTTAGTTGCAAAGTAGCTTTAACATTTTTTTTTTTTGATCTGCCAGTCCTTTGTCTTTGTGTTGGCCAATTATGTCAACATACTCATACTATTCTATCATCACTCATTCTCTTGTGTTGTCCACTCTGGTAGTCCTGTCCACTGCAAGTCTTCCTGGTATTCTCCTGAACTCCATACTTGTGACATCTCATTTCGCTGTTTTGACTTGCATTGTCTCACTCCCAGTTTCTGCTGAATACATTAGTATTAGATGTATTATATGTCTTATGTTATACTTGTATGTATTATTAGTATTATACGTTTAAAAGTCAATATTAGACATGTAATTGATGTACATATTCAAACCTTTGTGATTTATCTCAAATGTTTGTTAGTCAAATAGTAAGATCCAGGCACACAACTGACTATTCTATGAGTGATCATGACTTGGATTTGAATTTTTTATCTGACTACCCACTCCTGTGCCAAGTGGGGGGAGTCAAAATTCACCATTTATTGCCCACTTTTAATGTTGTAACCGTTAGCTATACAATTGCTTCCTTCAGATTTTATGTACACGACCTACTCTTTCGTGGGGAGTGAGGTTAACCCTTCTTACTAAGCCACGGCTCCTCAAGATTAGTTATAAACAAGTCAGTCAAGGACACAGTACGCATGCTGCTTTTAACTGTATAATTGACAAACTATTAATGTAGAAAGTGTGTTAATACGTTTACACTACAGTAGACAGTACATAATTAATTACATTTACTTAATTAATTGTTATTTTACTGTAATACCATTAATGTTCTATCACCTCATGTTATGTTAATTAATCTATTAAAAATATAAATACATATTTGATTCCACCTACCTGTAAAGTTTAACTGGGTCCAAGATTCTCGCACGAACGTAAGATGCTAACGTGGTTTATAGGTTAATGGAATAATTTACGCTATTCATTTCGAAGAGAATTAAATCTTTTAATAGGTAATTATTTCAATGTTATACTGTTATTTTCCAATAAAAACTTATCAAATTAAATTAAAATTTTCGTACATTTCTGGTAACACATCGTATATTGTCATACTTAAATTATACTACTTACACCTATGAAGACTGCCCAGTCTGCTCTCTCTCTCTCTCTCTCTCTCTCTCTCCTCTCTCTCTCTCTCTCTCTCTCTCTCTCTCTCTCTCTCTCTCTCTCTCTCTCTCTCTCTCTCTCTCATCTCTCTCTCTCTCCTCTCTCTCTCTCTCTCTCTCTCTCTCTCTCTCTCTCTCTCTCTCTCTCTCTCTCTCTCTCTCTCTCTCTCTCTCTCTCTCTCTCTCTCTCTCTCTCTCTCTCTCTCTCTCTTCTCCTCTCTCTCTCTCTCTCTCCTCTCTCTCTCTCTCTCTCTCTCTCTCTCTCTCTCTCTCTCTCTCTCTCTCTCTCTCTCTCTCTCTCTCTCTCATATTCTTATTAGAAAAACCCCCGTCAAATAGATTATATACCCCATGATTATTTCTTTAATGAACCCCTTAATACATTGTGAAATACCCCACTGCGGCAACGTGGTGTTCACTCGAGCTTGCGATTTCGCATTTTTGAATTTAATTGTATGTCCGAAATAGATGTGGATGTTCCTTTTAAATATTAAAGACTCACGCCACTGTCACATTACTGTTCTGTTAACTCACTCTTTTTTTTTCTTGAAACTGATAAAATTTTAAAAGAGCCCATGGGGCTGATGCCTGGCCAGACACCGTCTCAACGAGAACTGCCGATAGCGTCTCTCTGCTCACTGCCAACTAGATTGCGTTTCACCAGGTGGAAAACAATGCCTGCTAATTAATTGTCGCTGTTGTGTCCCTTTAACACACGTGGTGTTTTGTGTGTTTGTCGTGGATGACATTTAGTCAGCACTGGTTGACGTCACAAAAGAGGTGGGGCTTAGGTTCACATCCTCCAGCATAGACCATGTGCTCGTACAGTTTTTGTCTCTAGCCATTTTGGAGTTTTACAATTTGGCGTCGGTTCTGCGCACCTGCTTGTCTGGTGCGATCGGGCGCAACTGCCACACACACGCAAAGTTCTAAGAAATGACGCCTCGTACATTCTTTGGTAACGATTGCACAACAGTTAAGGCGTATTGTTCCTTTGTTAGCACAATGTTCATTTCAACACGTGGCCTGGTCACAGATGGAAATTATATTTATGAATATTTTTAATAAACCCAAAAATTTATAAATTAAAATCCCTCCCAATTCGTCATGTTACAATACCCCTCCCCCCAATGAGATATCTTCTGCCGAAACAGAAGAAATCTCATTGCTAAAACCCCAAAAAGGACCGTGAGGATATGGTGCCAACAACCCCCCATTTGTTCTTATACTTCACGGGTAAATAACCCCCCTGGCTCGGCGACCATGGCCGCATCTGAACGAGATCACTGGACTTCTCTGTCCGAGATCCCAACACCGTAAAATCGAACAGATACGCACACAGCGTACCTTACCTCCTAACATGCCACCCCAAAATCCAATCCCTGGCTTATATCATGCCAGATCCTCAACCGATATGTTCCCCCTTACATGCACACTGGGCTGCCTTTAGCGTTACTGGGCTCGCACACACACACTTATTGCTACATCCTATCAAAATTGAAATATTCTTAGCTACAAAATTTCATTTAAGTTAAAAATCCACAGCTATTTTCTTAAAATCAAAATAAAATCTTTTATCTAACTTGAATAATTCTCTTCATTATTTTTTGTCATTAGAAAAGAAACAAGTTGAACATTTATTAAAATATGAACATCCTTATCCTAACATGTGATTATACCTATATTCTAAACAATACAATTCAATAAAAAAAAACGATTAGTACACACCAACAATAACATAATCAAAATCCAAAAACATCCATTAGATGGCAGGCATAAAAATTAAAAAAAATTTTTTTTCTCAAATTCAAAAAAAAAATTAAATTTATTAAAATATATATTCTTTCTCAATATGGAAATTATTTAAAACTATTCAAATTAATTAAAAAGCAAAATTGGCATCACTGCATTGCCAAAACGGGTCTAGTATAGAACATCACCCATCAGCTGATCAAGGTCAAATCAAGAACCTTGACCTACATAAGTTATACACAAGTTACATCTGAAAATACATTGAACACCTTGAAAACTATCTTTACACACAAAAACATAATAAAATAAGATATTTAAAATAACAAAATATTGTTATAATTAACAATAAAATTGATATTTAAATTATTCAAAATAAACATTTTACAACTTTACATTTTCAAATTCTATTAAAATTGTCACTTGTTTCAATCAAAATTTTACGTTTTTACTATAACTCTCTTTTCTTTAATAATCGCATTCTCCATTAGTTTGGGGGATTTAATTACTCATAACAATTTAATTTACCACTTGGTATGTATACACATATAATCTTTACCTCTTTGACTCTCATATCACTAACCGCTTTAACTAATATGACACCCATCTCTATCAAAAACATCTATCAAACAATCTCTAAACCCAACTTACTACTAAACTCAATTTGCAGCATTCTCTCGATATATAAAAAAAAATATTCTCTAACCCTTTGTACTTAGGATGTGTGTTCCCCCCCCCAAAAAGCTCATTTCCTTAATCTGGTCCCTGGATTCTACCTAAGGCAACCCCTTCCCTTCAATCGGTCCCTTCCCATCCCAACCCTTTTGTTGCGGACCTCCTACACTACACTATCCCCTCTTACAAAATTACCATCCCCAAATCTCATTCTTATTACCTCACTTCACTACAAAATAACATCATCGTTTATAAACATCCATATATCAATCAATACTCTACCCATATTCCCCATAACTACTGTGTCAACATCAATACTTCTCAAATTCTACATTACATTAATTCACAACACCATTTTCATCTCTACTAACCCTTTAACCTCAACTTGGACTGATCTACATGTCCCAACAAAATACTAATCACCCAACACCTATCTTTACTATCTTTTACAAATCATTTAACATTCTTAAATATATCAATTCAATCTATCATTCAAATAAAATCTTTTACCACATTAACATCATATTGAACATTAAATACCTTGGAAATTATTAAACAATTTATCAGTGACATTCTACTACTGATCAGCTGATTTGCTTAGCAAGGTGAATGACCTTACCACAAACACATTTCAAAATTAGCTATCTTTAAACACATTATATGAAATACATATTTTTCAATCCTTATACCTAACACAATAAAATAATACATTTGTGAAACAGAATAAACACAGTATACTGAACGTATGAACACCTATTTATCAAAGCATAATACAAGCATTTTATTAGTGCAAAAGTTGATTTATCATTTTTACGTTATGAAATTTAAATTCGTTGCTCGCCTGAGCAACCCCCCATCCACACACACTATTGTTTTGTTCTGTTGGACTGTGATGCCCATTTGCATTCACAAGGACTGCATAGTTGGAGGAATTGAACATCTCTTTGTCCTTGCTTCGGCGTTACATTTTAAAAATTTTAGATATCAACATATCTTCGTTTTATAGTTACAAGCCCTTAAAACGGGTCTACCACCTGACTCTGATGTCCCTACTCGGACAGAGTGGCAGCCGCTGTTCCATAGTTCCGGGATTTCCCCTAGTTTCACCCCCCTATTAATTTCTAGTATAAACCAATTTCAAGTCAGCTATGGTCAAGGGACTTAAATTATGGCCATAGCTGACCGCTAGCCAAAACCACGATTAGTGCTGGTAAGGCAGTAATCGCCCGAAAAGTCGGGGAAATCAGACTCTACCTTCAAGCATGTTACAACATCATTACTCTGCACGGCACGAAAGTCTATCAGGGTACAATATACAATTGTACAAAAAGGTGTGCCGCGCATTTTCGCCATTTTCGCCTCCGATGGAGGTAACACTCCCTGTTACCCCCAACCCGTTCCGCTATCTACTGGGGCACATGCCACCCCAGCAACAGCACACTAATAGCTAAATTAAATCTTTATATACAACATTATAACGTGAAATTTTCATCAAGAAATTTTCATCAACTCTTTTATCCATCATCATTTAAATCATTCATCACTTTTTGCAATTAGATTTCTTAAAATTTTCAAATTTATTATTAACATTTATTCTACATCAGCTTTCAGTTATTATTACTTTTTAAATTATTATCTCAAGTTATTTTCATGATTGAGTTTAAAATTCTTTTCATCTGAGTTACACCTGTAAACATTTTATTATCTCTGACTTGTATCACAAAATTTTTATACTTACAGTCCATTATTCACATACTGACATACACAAAATATATACACCACACACACCAATACCTCCAAGTAACCTCTGAAACATTTAACAAAAATGTTATTTCAAATCAAACAATTTAACAATTAATTACCAAATTTACATCTCGTAAAATAATTTAAACTCATTATCAAAATTCAATTATACAACATTTAAATCAATCAAAATATTTAAACGTTTTCAAATTATTTTAATTAAATTCATTATTGAAAATACAAGTTCAATTGCTATCCAAACAATTACAATTCGCTAATTACTGTCTTCAAAATTAATTTTGTTATTTATTTAGATTGCAAAATATTAATATTATTATTATCACCACAATTACCTACATACACATTGTTTACCTAACATTTTACAATACACACCATTGAATTCACTAAACATTTATTTACAAATCTTCATCATTGATTACTCAGTTATATCACACTTCAATGTCCAAGGTTGCAAGGTCAAAACCGTAAAACAAAGTATTTAAAATTGTCCATTTATTGTTTTATGGTTTACCCTCCATCGTCAAAAATTAATCTTTGTTTCAAATAACACTTTTCAATTTCAGTTACACACATATGGCTATCTTGTGTGTCATAACCATACAAATCAAATTCATTCGTTTTATCATAATAATCAGATACCAAGTCAACATTGTTTATTTCTGTCCAGTCTCCGTTAGTAATTAGGTTCATTATCGGGTCAGTTATTTCTTCATCATAAATTAACTTATTATTGTTTAAACACACTTCTAACATTTCTTTCCACTTATCATAATCTCTCTTTAATTCATACAATTCTGTCTCTTTATCAACACACAATTCTCTATCTAAATCTCTCTCATCATAACACCATCTCATACTTATAACATCATTCCACACAGAGGGTACATACTTATACAAAAACGGGAAACAACTTAAATCTTCCATTAACACGGGACCCTTGCCCTTCAAAAACAACACTTGTGAACACATTGAATCATCATAAATATAGGGAAAATTTACCCTCTGCCCCCATTCTACCACTATACTATCTTTCCACTTTCTCTCTGACTCATAAATACACATTAACATTCACACGTACACATATACACATTAACATTACACATATACCACATTTTTACACGTATCATTATAATTTTCATTTGTTTTACTCTTGTTTGTATTCATCACATCCACTCCCATTCTCTCAATACTCTGTTCTATTTATTCAAACTATTTTTTATTATTTCATTAGTATTTTCAAAACGTTTATTAATTTCTTGAATATCATTTTTTAATTCATCAAATTTGTTATTCTGTATATTGAATTTAGCATCAGAATCACTCTTCTGTTCTTTATTTTGTTCTAAGATTAATTGCAACATATTCATTACGTCATTATTGAATTGGATGTTACATTTTGTTGAAGTCGGGGTCAATTGCACACCCGAATCTTCAGTTACATTGCTTTGATCGGTTAAATTTAACTCTACTTTATCTTGGCTCGCCCTTGGAGTCGAATGTATCTCAAAATTACTCATGTTTGACTCATCAAAATTTTCGACACTAGTCGTTTCATTTATGTTGCTTTCGTTATCTGCCATCTCTTATTTTCTATACTTGATACTTATTAATTTACTCTAATTAATTTCCTTTATCATAATACAATTTTGATCTTGTCAATTGTGCGTAAATTTCGCACTTTTACTTCCTTACTCCAACCTTAAAACCACGCTTGCATCTTATTTGTAGGTGCGGTTTTTACTTTAAATTTTTTACTTATAAAAACTGTCCCTGTTCAGAAGCCATTGTTATGTTAATTAATCTATTAAAAATATAAATACATAATTTGATTCCACCTACCTGTAAAGTTTAACTGGGTCCAAGATTCTCGCACGAACGTAAGATGCTAACGTGGTGTATAGGTTAATGGAATAATTTACGCTATTCATTTCGAAGAGAATTAAATTATTTTAATAGGTAATTATTTCAATGTTATACTGTTATTTTCCAATAAAAACTTGTCAAATTAAATTAAAATTTTCGTACATTTCTGGTAACACATCTTATATTGTCATACTTAAATTATACTACTTACACCTATGAAGACTGCCCAGTCTGCTCTCTCTCTCTCTCTCTCTCTCTCTCTCTCTCTCTCTCTCTCTCTCTCTCTCTCTCTCTCTCTCTCTCTCTCTCTCCTCTCTCTCTCTCTCTCTCTCTCTCTCTCATTCTTATTAGAAAAACCCCCGTCAAATAGATATATACCCCATGATTATTTCTTTAATGAACCCCTTAATACATTGTGAAATACCCCACTGCCGGCAACGTGGTGTTCACTCGAGCTCACGATTTCGCATTTTTGAATTTAATTGTATGTCCGAAATAGATGTGGATGTTCTTTTAAATATTAAAGACTCACGCCACTGTCACATTACTGTTCTGTTAACTCACTCTTTTTTTTTCTTGAAACTGATAAAATTTTAAAAGAGCCCCATGGGGCTGATGCCTGGCCAGACACCGTCTCAACGAGAACTGCCGATAGCGTCTCTCTGCTCACTGCCAACTAGATTGCGTTTCACCAGGTGGAAAACAATGCCTGCTAATTAATTGTCGCTGTTGTGTCCCCTTTAACACACGTGGTGTTTTGTGTGTTTGTCGTGGATGACATTTAGTCAGCACTGGTTGACGTCACAAAAGAGGTGGGGCTTAGGTTCACATCCTCCAGCATAGACCATGTGCTCGTACAGTTTTCGTCTCTAGCCATTTTGGAGTTTTACAATTCGGCGTCGGTCTGCGCACCTGCTTGTCTGGTGCGATCGGGCGCAACTGCCACACACACGCAAAGTTCTAAGAAATGACGCCTCGTACATTCTTTGGTAACGATTGTACAACAGTTAAGGCGTATTGTTCCTTTGTTAGCACAATTTTCATTTCAACACGTGGCCTGGTCACAGATGGAAATTATATTTATGAATATTTTTAATAAACCCCAAAAATTTATAAATTAAAATCCCTCCCAATTCGTCACGTTACACTCTTCATAACTAATAATCTTTAATGAAACAATATATGAGGGAAATCCGTTTGAAACATGGCTTTTTGTAGATAAGATCATTTATCCTTTCATATACCTTACAGGTATATACTAGGGCAATTTGAAAAGTTCATGGCCTAATAATAAAAGACAGCAGTATTTTTTCATTTTGGAATCACTTTTCATATTTCAGCATAGTCTCCATGTAATTGAACACATTTGGTTTAGTGATGCTCCAGTGCTTTTATTCCATTCAGAAGTTTAATTGTTCTAGGTCCTCTGATAACCATTTACTGCCGCTTTCAGTCATCTCCAGAAAAATCCCTCCCTCCCCAGGGAATTTCTGAGTTTTGGGAATAATTAAAATTAAATAGAGCTTAATCCTGTAGGCGAGTGAGTGTGATGTTGCAACAGATTGTATTTCAGCTCAGCGATTTTTTGCCTTAAAAACAATCCTTGTCTGAGGTCTTCCATTATCCTACTACAAAAGTATCTGTTTATATACTAAACCTGGCCCTTTTTTCAAGTATTTTCATTTATTTGGTCTAAAAGGTTAGAATATCACTCTTTACTTTTTGGCACATCCATGATAATCTCTTAACAACATTCTCTTAGCCACTCAGAAAATCAAGTCATAGGAACATTCTCTTAGCCACTCAGAAAATCACGTCATAAGCTACCTTTCCAACAGACAAAATTTACTTTCCTTTTTTTTTTGTTTACATGACTGTAATTAACAATACTGCAGACCAACATGTTGCTTTACAGCTGTTCATGAGGCAAATGTGGTGTCACCTGATGTCTCTGACATGTTTCTGAGACTCTTTGTATCTTCTTCTTCTTTAACTCTTCCTGAACCACCTTCTTTATCTGTGAGAGCTTACAGCGTCCCACAACTGAACAGTCAACCTGGGTACTCTAGTCTCTGCCTTCCTCTGCAGTACTTCCCACTTACTGGATGCCCATCAGCAAAGTCATTACTGGGTCTCAACCAGTAGTGACTCACCACACTGTCTCATCTTCACAAACCTCTCCATTCACCTATTGTTTCCAGAACCTGTTCATTTTTATTTTCTAATTACTTTGTCCATCCAGTATATTTTTAATGTTCTCCTACAGCAGCAGATTTCAAATACTGTGGTTGTGTCTTTCACTTTTCCCTATTGTCTAGGTTTCACATGCAGCTTCTATAATAGCATGCTGCAAACATATAATTTGAGGAATTTCTTCTTAATTTAGAATCCAGTATTTGACAGTAGCAAATTTGTTTCTCCATTTGGGTTGTGCTCTGACACTGATTCCTCACAGTTATGTTTACCAGTTTTAATATTTACCTATTTTTGTTCCTGATTCTCCTCTTCCCCCTAATAATTTTTTAGAATATTCAATAGTGTTCTCAATTTACCTTGTTTTCTGTGAGTAGAAACCATACCATCAGTAACTCTTAACTCTTATACTCTCCATGAAATGTTATTACGGTCTTGAACATCTTTATGTTTTCCTTTACAGACTCTTATGAAGCATTCTCGTATAATGGTAATGAATTTGTATAAAAGTAAATTTTAATTCCTTGTTATTTGTAGGATGTTTTAACGGTCAGTGTAAAGAAAGAAGCAGATGGGTCATTCCATATCAATTCAACCAAAAAAAAATCATTTTCTCACCCACCATCTCAGACTTTTGATGAAACTTGGCTTATTTGTTCTCCCTACAGAGATAAGTAACCACACCAAATTTTAACCCTTTATCTCTCTCCATTTTCATTGTATAGGCTTTCAAAGTTTTGAAATTTTGGTGTTTTTAACAATCGGATGTTGCGAAACGAGACTTGCTAACCTTTTGAAAATAATTTGTAACTTTTTTATTTATCATCCAATCTTTGTGAAAGTTTGTGGTTATATACTCTAAAGTATAAGGATGGTTATATACTCTAAAGTATAAGGATTCTAGAAAAAAATACACAACACCTTCAAGTAAAACTACTAAGACTGGAAAAAATGTTTTATTTGCATCTTTGTAGTTTTTTTGGTAAAAAACGTGGTTTAGCATTAAATTGAATATCACAGGAAGGGAAAGGGATAATCATAAAAACTTTTTTTTCAAAATGATCCTCAATACATGGGCTATCATATGAAAAAATAAATTGATGGGGTTTTCATTCCTTTGTTGTGTTTTTTTCTGTTAAAGGTAAGTTTTTAAAAATTTTTTATTTAGTGATTTTACTAAGCCATAGAAATTTAATTCTTGTTCAATAATTTTTTTTAATGCTGACACAAAAGATCAAATATTTTTTAACATTATGTACATTAATAACAAAGTCTGGAAATTTACCAAAACTGCATTCCAATATTTGTTATTTACTGTGTGTACAGTCAAAGAAATTTAATGGAGTAACATTGTTTTCTTAATTGAACTCATACACTCCTCTGAGAATCTGTAGGCTCTTCCAGTTGATGTGTGAGGAGACTCAACAATTGCAAGCACATGAGGAATTGGCATCGGGCAAATGTTCTCTCGTTTGGGCCATGAAATGATGGCGATGGTCCTGCAGGATGCAAAAATTGAAGTCATATCACCTTCTTCTTTATTTAATTCAGTGATGATTCCAAAGTACCACAGATTGTCATATTTACAAGCTACATAACATGATGATGGGTTCAAATTTTCTTCTCTTACAAGTGATGTCTATTTATTCTTTAAATTATATGTAAAGGTGGGTTTCTCATGACTACTGACCCTCCTTGCTTCCAAGTTCCCTAAACAATCTAATGGCTTAAAGTTATGGAAACGTCTGGTTCCTGGAAGTGTTTGTACATCTTCAAAGCGTTCCACAAGGTCAGAACATATCTGATTTACAGAATGTTTAGAAATAAAATGAAAATTAACTTTGGTGATGTTGACTTTACAAAACTCAAACAAATCTGCTAGAAATAATATTTGATGTCCAAGAGGTCTTTGTAGACTTTCCTTTCGTGCTAGCCTTTTAACAGTGCCTCCTATACCATTACACTCAGTTTTCCCATAGCTAGTTGCAAATAATGACCACTGCGCCCTGATCTTAAAATCTTTTTTGTGCAGACAAGGGTTTATAAAATTAAATTTATTTTTATATTGGCCTGCACAGCCATCACTGAAATAGTGGATTTTTGTAACATGTGAATACTTTTCTTTAATGAACTCTGTCACAATTTCTTGAATTTTGTAGACCATAAAAATATCATGTTTCATGTCGTCACATATCACACAGAGACAAAACCAATCTTTCGCCTTCAATACTTTTAAGGTTAATTATAATAGGATGTACAGTGCAAGAGTCAGATGTCTAGTGGTATCCTTGGGCTTCGTCCTGGATAGTAAAAGAGTAATTTTCACTCAAGTCAATTGATACTGTGGCAACATTTGCATCAGAAGATTCTTTAAGTATCTTGAAATATTTTGATTGAGACTTTGGAACATAAGAGTGTGGGACAACTTTTTCCAATTTAGATGAAAGGTCATCAATAAATTCACCAATTTTTGCAGAACATGTAATCATTTGTGTTCTGTCAGTTGAAATCCATTGATTAAATTCAATGGTGTTGTCTTCATCACAATCTTCAAATTTTGTTTGTAAAACATTTGTTAGATTTTCTTTGGGTGGGCAAGTTTTTGTGATTATACCTTTCCCTTTCTGTGATATTTGTTTTAATATAGGGCATGTTTGTTTTATAATCACTTAAAATTTTAGTTTTATTAAAAAAAAAATACTTAAGACCTTTTTAAATGTCTATGGCTTAGTTAAATCGCTGAATAAAATTAAAAAAAAAACTTACCTTTAACAGAAAAAAACAACAACAAAGGAATGAAAACCCCATCAATTTTATTTTTTCATATGATAGCCCATGTATTGAGGGTTATTTTGAAAAAAAGGTTTTTATGATTATCCCTTTCCCTTTCTGTGATATTCAATTTAATGCTAAACCATGTTTTTTACCAAAAAAACTACAAAGAATCAAATAAAACATTTTTTCCAGCCTACGTAGTTTTACTTAAAGGTGTGTATTTATTTTCTAGAATCCTTATACTTTAGAGTATATAACTACAAAATTTCACAAAGTTTGGATGATAAATAAAAAAGTTACAAATTATTTTCAAAAGAGTAGCAAGTCTCGTTTCGCAACATCTGATTGTTTAAAACACTAAAATTTTAAAACTTTGAAAGCCTATACAATGACAACGGATAGAGATAGAGGGTTAAAATTTGGTGTGGTTACTTATCTCTGTAGGGAGAACAAATAAGCCAACTTTCATCAAAATCTGAGATGGCGGGTGAGATGGCCTGGTTGAATTGACATGGAATGACCCAGATCCAGAAGAGGCTGAGACTGAACAGGTAATGTGCATAACCATTATTTAGTCCATAGCTAATGTGTTAGGTTGTTCCGTGTCATGTACCACTTGATTTGGATCACATTCGTTTGTAGATATGTAATTAAAAATCAACAGAATACACAAACTGTATCATAGTGTTGTGTACATATAAACTACATGAGATTAAGTAAGTAAAATCGCACACTCGTGCGAGCGCGTTTGCGCGCGCACACACACACACACCATGTAGGTACAGAGTATGGATATTTATTGCAAAAATTGATAGGTGATTCTATATATTTCATATTTACTATTGATCACCTCTTTATATAGTACTCTATAAATCACTGAGAAGATAAAGTAAAGTTTGTAATTGTTCAATTTGCAGGATGTATTCCCAGTTATAAATTCTGTCCTAAAAGGTGAACTGCATGTAAAAGAAGAAATCAGCAAAGAAGAGAATGAACAGTTTGTTGATCAGGTATTGTACATAGTTATAACTTTGTTTATAGTAACAAGCATTTATTGTTATAATGAACATCATTGTTGTTATTTGTAAACTTATCGGTTAAAACTGTTGGAGACCATTTGGTGTCCCATGGAAGTCATTTTTATGTGCACTTTCAGTCCATACAATTTAACCATAACATGTACCAGTACCACATGGCAGGAAATTTGAATTTTATGACGTCAGGGGTGTGAGTAAGACGTGACCATGGTGGGAGTAGAATGTGACTGAAGTTGGAATATCACGTGGCCATGGTGGGAGTACCATGTGACAGGCACCATGTGGGGGTACCACAGCACTGGTGCGAAGTGTAGTGATTGGTCGGCCATGTTTAATATATGTCACATCATCATATAGCAGAATCAGTTGTGATTGGTGTGACACCGACTACCGCCATGGTGTGGCCAACATGTGATAAGGGAGACGAAAATTCCCTCTAGGTTAAAGAAGGATGTGTGAGGGAAAGTTTAGAGTTGGCACTACCACCAGTGTGTCTACGTCATGGCGGGAACGGATTTATGTTCCCTTAACAAGTGTATCCAACGTGTCTGTGGCCATCTTGTCCTCTGCTTGTCTTGATTTAGTAGGGCGATGTCGTGCGAGGCATAAAATTGTGTAACTTAATGTATACGTGTGTATGAAAGAAAATTAAGTGGCCAGTTCCTGGTTTCTTCTTCTTGTCTTGTTTTTTCTACTTTCATAAATAAGGTTAACATTCATGCACATTTGTGTGTGTGTGTGTGTGTGTGTGTGTGTGTGTGTGTGTGTGTGTGTGTGTGTGTGTGTGTGTGTGTGTGTGTGTGTGTGTGTGTGTGTGTGTGTAAAACACTGTCTTGACTGCTCTTCTTGTCTTTATTGTTGCAGGTTTTTTCAGTGTTCAAAAATAAGGTTAATCTTCACCCAAATGATTAATGAGTGTTGAGGAAAAAGAAATGTGTCTATGGGCATGTTGTCTGTCTGTATAGAGATAAAATGTGTGTGGGTTGGGTAGCCTTTGCATAAAAGCACCTTGATGTATATGTCTACACATAGATTTTGTGTATTGTTGTAACCTAATGAAAACAACCATTCTCCTCGCTCACAGTGTGAAACAGTATGTATGAAATAAAACACGACATCAATCGTGTATAAGTTGTAACGTTTTATTACTTTTACAATAAATCCCCCCACATGACTTCTACTTACCTTGTGCGATCTTTTTATGCACCAGCCCTGATTACCCTTTACCCTGACTTACCAAAAACAGAAGATTCCAAAATTACTTGTAGGTCGCCACCAATATTTTTAAACAAAGGAGAAATATGGAAACCTTAATACATTTTCCCCTTTTTGACTTTACTTACCAGGTTCGTTTAGGCGAGATTTTCTATACAGGACAGGTTATGTTAAACGGGCGTAATAACTACTCTCTATGCATGGTTATACCACTAAACAAATCTTATTTATTTTAACACATTCGTCCTTAGTTATCAACGTTGTAATACAAAATTATACTACGAAAATTCTTTGAATTCCAATCATTGAAGTTAAACCCTCAAATGAAATTTACAAGCCACAAAATTACTATACATAAATCATTAAACCAAAACCATTACAAGACATATCAGTACTTTGATCATTCTCTCTCTCTCTCTCTCTCTCTCTCTCTCTCTCTCTCTCTCTCTCTCTCTCTCTCTCTCTAATTATCCCCCTTCTTTTTCTTTTGAGATCTCATTTTAACTGGACATTTTATAAAAAATAGAAATTGATATAAAATTTTATTTTGTTTTGGCCATTTAATTCTGTTCTTTCTCTTTTACTTAACTGCACATGGTCCGATTCGTAGCACTGCCTGTTGAGACATGCTTTTTTAATAAAACCACTAAGTTAATCTTGTTAAAACGGTTATATTATCACCACTGTCACTAAATTCTTGTTTTAGCCGGTTTTTTATTTTTTCTTACTGCTTCATTCTTCTTACAACACTTTATTAGATAGGCCGATTATAGCATTTTCGGCCTATCAAAAACGCCCGAGGCTACCGTTAAATTACGTTTTCCCAGTATGAAGGTAGGCTGCCGACAACTGCTATTCAACTGTCTCAAGGTGTTGGGCGTTCGTCCGGTTGCGTGCCAATGTATGTGTTTTATAGCGTCTTCTCTGATTGGCCGGCATGTTCCGATGCTCAGCCCGGGAATCCTTATAATTTTTGCTGCCTGTTGAAACTGGCGTTTTCCTTGATTCACGGATGGCACAAATTAGTTAATTGCATAATATGTCTGGACTGGCTGACTCCAGAGACAAACACAGACGGGTGTTTTGTAATAACATAGTTATATGTCGTTGGTTAAAACGGGGTACCCTAAAGGTCCACACTGACTGCTTTGAGATTTCTAAAAATTATTTAAGCCCCTGATCTGTCCCGTTACAATACCCCCCCAATGAGAGGTTTTATGCTGAAGCATAAAAACTCTCATTGCAGGAAACCTAAGAGGATCACGGCATAAAAACTCTCATTGCAGGAAACCTAAGAGGATCAGTGAGGCTATAGCACCGCAGCCCCCCTTAAATCCTTACTAACATCGTGGGTACTTACCCCCCTAGTCTGGTGGCTGTGGCTGCACCTATCCGACCTTACTGGACTTCTCAACTCGAGATCCCAACACCATAAAATCAGACAGGCACGTCACCACAGTATCACCTGACTCTGAAATATTAAATTAAAATAACAACTGGTGTTTCACTATCCCATATCCCCAACTGATACGTTTCCTCTTAGTCGTCCTGGTATGTCATTAACAAAGTACTGGTTTGGTTTTTTGCAAAGTACTGGTTTCTTATCTAAGTTGTTAATATACAACAACCCTTTATGGTGCACTCTTAAACATAATACAACATACAAGTAAATAATAACAACCTTACTGTCGACTACATGTTACCTGCACAAAAATCCACTGACTACAGCTCAATCTTAAACTATAATTTTTTTTTTTTTTACTACTACCCCAACCCCCCTTTTTCCCCTTAGCCCCTGATACCCTGTTACCTTTGTGCAAATTACCTCACAACCCTCGCCAGTTTTGGTATTAACACGGTTGCATAAACATTTTATTTTATGCCCTGGCAGTAACATGGCCAGCACCCTTCCACACACACCACACACTATTACCCCCCCCCGGACTGTAGCGTCCAGTTGCCTCCGCAAGGACTGAAGAGGAAGGGGTGAACATTTTTTCTTTTATTTCACCCCGTCCTTGCTTCGGCGTTACAATAAAATTCGGTATGGCTGGTCTATTTAGTACCAGTAATCCTACTTCAGTAATTATTAATGAGCCCTTGGGCGGTCTATCACCTCTTTTGGTGCCTAGCCTTGGATACAAAACATTTTTAGTAGATTCCCCTAAACTACCCCCCAATTAACATTCACAGTACACCAGGTTGACAAGAGACAAGCCATGATCTGGTTACAATAATTCTATTCATGCTGGCTATAAATTAACTACTCCACGGTCACGGTTCGGTGAGCCGTGGCCGCATTTAATACGAGGAATCTACAATTACACATACAACACAGGTTTATTATCTTTCCCTGTTTACATCATCAGTTGAATACACAACTTGTTTTACAAACACTAACTCAGCATAAACACTCATAATCATATCAACACAAACATTTCCTTCAGTTTTCAATTTAAATAAATATTTTAGTCATTGCATCTTTTATTTTACAATTCAAATGAAATTTCCAATCAAAATGAATTTAAATTCATTGCTGAAATTCACATTTTAACTTAATTTAATTCCTACTCAAATTTAATTTAATTACCTCCTTTGTTCAAAACAGTTTAAGTTACTTTGATTACATTATTCGAAACAAATTAACTCCATTTAATTACATCTTGTATTTATTTTATTTCATAATAAAATTCATTTATGGCAATGTTGCATCAAAATAAAATATTATTGTCGTTACCAACACAATAACTATAAACATTAGTCATACAAAATTCAAAGTACGTGTCAACCACATATCAGCTGAGGCACTACCAGAATATCAACATAACCTTAACACACTACATTTAACACCAATTCAAAGTTATTTACAATTTTCGTCATGTCCTGTTATTGTTTACCACAAATCATTATATAAGTCAGCCAAATAATTACCATTAACTCAAATAATTAAATGTTCATTAGTAATAAATGTCTAACCCCCGTCGTTGAAAATTAGTCTTTATGTTATTACCACACAATTCATTTTTATTTAAATTCATTATATTACTATTATAATATAATAACCATAAAAATTTGTTTTTTTTATTATACCATAATAATAATTCCCAGGGTCATCCCCCATTATTATTTTATCATATGCCATGTCTGCATCAGTATTTTTAGTCCAGTCTCCATTAGTATTTTCTGTCACACTTAAATAGTTTATATTTTCATCATCATAGCCATCATCTGTTACTAGTATGCTAATCCTCACAACAGGTAAGTGTTGATTATTATCAACCTCAATGTAATCATCGTTTACTACTACACAAGGTAAGTCTCTATTATTTATAATAATTCTCTCATTATTTAACTTATTAACTAATCCTTTACAACCTCTATTCAACTTAAATGTCTATGACTATTTCTCTCTTTATAATCCCTTTCCCAGACCCATTTCACATTCTCACTCCACTCAGAGGGTAATACCACATTATTTAAACACCATCTGGCCTTACCAGATTCACAAAAACACTTTGTTGGACCATTTGCTGACCCATTATTACCCAAATGTCCTGGTGAGGATCTCTTATCCTCATAAACCACTTGTGAAGTCTTTGCTCCACATTTAGCCCTAGAAAAATTTTCCCCCTGTTCCCACTCTGCATTTAACCTTTCTTCATACTCCCTTTCTAACTCATCAATACTTATCACTACTCCATTACTAACGCCAACTGATTTTACACCACTATTATTTCTTAATGTATCCTGCATAAATACCTCATTATCAACTACTTTGTTATTATTATTCACCATTATTTTTCCTCATCATAATTAACCTTATTACTCACCTTGTTTACTGCCACCTGTTTTGCATTTAAACTAACCCCATTATGATTCGTAATTCTCTCCCCATTAGAATTCTCACTTATTCTAACCACATTATTACTCACCTTGTAGCCTTATCACTTGATTATTCGTAATCATTTCCTCATTATAATTATAGATGTCACTATTATTTCCACTTACCTTATCAACTATAACCTTGTTCGCACTTAAACTAACATTTTTCTGATTATCACTTGTATTAACCTCACCTACCTCGTTTTTTATCTCCACTGCACTTAAATTAACACTGTTATTTGTAAAAGTATCATCATTATTACCTCCACTATCATTATTCAATGTACCACTCTCTGTCACCCCACTCACCATTATGTCACCATTTTCACTTGTGATATCGTGATTATTATCATTTTTACTTACCTTATATCATCCATTACCGGATTTATTTACTTTCTTGTTTACACTCTTCTGTTTGTCCTCTTAACTCTTTAGCTCGTTTTTTATCATCACTAATAGTGCCACCACTATTCTCTATTATAAAATCATATAATTCCGGGTTTTGTTTAAGATCATCATTAAATTTACGCCAATCATCATCAGTTGTAACGGGGCTATTTTGAAGGGAATATTTTTTATTCAATTTATAAATTATTTGGGACTGATTTGTTTGGTCACCCTTTACGGTCATTCAGACATGCTTGTTGGACACCCTGTATACAATTCCGTGTCAGTCCGTGCTTGTCACAAAACGATAACATTGGAATGCAGCTGTAAGTGTGCGCCCGTGGGCCTCGACAATAATCTCGACGCCAAAGTCGATCAACAGAACGGAACAACGTGGTTAATTAGACCAGGCCACGTGAGCGGCTCAGCCAATCACAGTTTGAGCTGGCGGATGTAGCCTGAACCGACGCGCTTTGTGGCGTCAGGCAGTCGGCAAACAACATCTATAAGTGCCGGACACGAGCCGTGTGTGCGTCCGCCAACTGGACACAATTTCCATCTCGCCCGCATATAAAATGTGAATATAGAACAGTGTTTGTGGTTACGTAGCGGCGGCTCCGGCTGATTCGACATAAAAGGCTTGGAGCCAAAAATTTATTAAACTTCCCAGATATGGACTAAAGGGTATATAAAGTGAAACAAATAAAACGTAAAAGCAGTGATAATTAAATTACGTAGAAATTTAATCCGCAGAACTTTTCGGACGTAAACAGTGAACCAGCAAAACAGAAGACTTCCAACATTTGACATCTAGATTGGCAGAAAAGGAAAAAACGATACGTAAATTCATTTTAAACAATTAATAAATTTTTTTAACTAAAAGAGCTAGCAATGAAATAAATGGGGTAATAAACTGAATGACTGTGTGTGTGTGTGTGTGTGTGTGTGTGTGTGTGTGTGTGTGTAAATACTGGGCTGCTTTATTTAATATAAGATGTCTATTTTAAGTATTGTCTATCATATGTCTATTTTAAAATTTATTTCTATCAGATTGTTTCAGTAATAGAATATTGAAAGAATGTTTTGTCTTAATTGTTGAAGAAGAATTGATAACATGATTTGAGATAAAAACCTGAAAACCGCTTATAGCATAGAATAAAATTTTAGTTTCTTTTTATAAATGCAAGTTGCGTATGTTATTCAAATAACCTTACAATCGTATTTGCATTGCACCGTTCGTGTGACGTAACTCTGGGCTAAAAGAAGATTTAAAGGTAAGTGGGAGATATATATATTTATTGATATAAATGTGTTAAAAAAAAGTAACTTCACAGATGGTGCCACGAACAGGAACGAATTTTATCAACTAAATTTTATATATGAAATTCCACACCTACGGTAAAACGCAAGTTTGATTTCAAGGTTGAGTAACAATACGTAAAAAATTACGTAGCATACATAAAATGGTACATCAATGTTCAAGTGTTAAGAGTTAAGTGGTAGATGTTTTTATGCAAACAAGGTAAATCAGTAAATTTATAAAAATGGCAGGAAATGATGAAAGCATTGTAAGTGAAATAATTAATTTTGACGAATCAGCTGTTATAAACAGCCCCAAAGTACATTCAACACCCAATGTAGGTAAAGACAATAAAATAGAAATAAGTGTTACAGATGAAACAAACATGACAGAGGATTCGGGAGTCCAGTTAACTCCAACCTCAGTAAAATGTAACAAATTAGACAATGACATGATGAGTGTTTTACTAAATCAATTCGATAAAATGAACTGTAAATTTGACGCTAAATTTGATGAACAGAGTAGAAAATTTAATGAAATTAAAATTGATATCAATGAGGTAAAAAATCAGTGTGTGAGTAAGTGTAATGAATTGAAACAAGATATTGAGAAAGTGGTAGAGTCATTAGGGGAACAAATTAAAAGTAAAGCAACTCAAATAATTAATAACAAGGTGAGTAATAACGATAATTATAATAGAGAGGTAACAAGTGATAACAATGATGTTGAAAATGATAATATAATTAAGAGTGTGGTATCAGAGAGTGATACATTGAAAATAGTTAGTGAGTGAGAGTGAGAGAGTAATGGGTCGTAACGGAGTAGTAATTAGTGTTGATGAATTAGAGAAAGAGTGGGAAGAGAATTTAGATGAAAGTTTAGATGGGCAGAGGGCAAATTTTCCCCTAGTTTATGGTGAAACAGAGGTTTCACAGATGTTTAATGAGGTCAGAGTTTCCTCCTATAGTTGTATGGAAGACGAGGTGTCTTCAGATGGTCCCTTTATTTTTTGTGGTGATCTTGGAAGTGCCAAGACATATAGTAAGTTTGTGTGGCCCTTTGCATGGAATGAGATAGTTCAGGGAGGTAGTGACAGGTGTTATGATGATGAAAGATGTTTTGAGAGAGAGTTGTGTGCAGATAGGGAGATAATAATATATCAATTAAAGAGAAAATTATAGAGTTGAGAGAGAGGTTAGAAGTGGTGAAGTTAAACAATATAAAATACTTACCTTGTGAAATAGATATAAATGAATATTTTGATGATACCTTTATAAATGATAAAATAACTTACCTGATGTTAACCAAAAATACTGATGGAGACTGGACAAAAATAACTAATATTGACAAGGTTTATGAAATAATAAAAGGGAATAATCCTATAAACTATAATGGTACAATGAATCACATAGAGTTAATAGGGTATTATATATAATAATAATAATAAATTGAGTTTTAGTAAGAATGAGAAGTGTTATAAAAAAAAATAAGACTATTATACAACGATGGCGGTTAGATAAGAAATCAATAAATGAACATTTTAAATAGTTTAATTTGTGGTTATGACCTTGCTGAATTAGGAAATGAGGTGTGGAAAACAGAAAAATAATGACAAAGATTTGTAAATAATTTTAGTGAAATTAATTGTGTTTGTATTGTAACAAGTATGTAATGTAAACAGTGTGTGTAGGTAGTAGACATTGATGTAATAATAATAATAATAATATTTTAATAGACCAAATAAATAATGAGAGTTGATGCTAAATGAATTGTAATTGTTTTGATAATAATTGAAATATGTTGTGTTCTTGAATAATTGATGGAATTAAAGTAATTTGAGATGTTTAAATATTTTTGATTGATTTAAAATGTTATATAAAGAAATTGTGATGATGAATTTAAATTATTTTATGAGATCTAAAGTTGACAATAATTAATAAATGAATAAATAAATGTTAAATTGTGTCTAGTTTGTGGAATAACATGGTTGTTAAAATGTTTCAGAAGGTACATGGAGTTATTGGTGTTTGGTGTTTATATTTTGTGTTTATGACAGTATGTGAGTGATGTACTGTCAGTATGAATTTTATAATGCAATTTAAATAAAGTAAAATGTTCATCGTCTAAATAGCAAATTTGAAATGAAATGTTATAAAGAAAAATCTTTGGAAAAGTTAATGGTATGGTAAATAATAAATCATTGATAATTAATTAATAGAAGTTCAATTGAAAGTAAAATATAATGTTGATAATTTTATATGTAAATGTAAGGATGTAAGTTGTGTAATTTCTGATCAACCTTAAATATGAATTGTTGTTTTAATGGAATAATCGCAATGTTAATTATTCAAAAATACCAGTGTAATAGATAGGCTGTTTAGGAGTAAGTGATTTAAATGTGATGTGATGTGTGTAATGATTTCATAAAAGACTTTGCTTATACTTAAAAGACTATTTCAAGTATATAAGATGGTTATCAGAGTCTGTTTAGTATGTTTTATTATGTCATTATTGTTAGTATGTTAGGGGTAAGAATTTATAAACATATGCACTTTATATAATTGTAAAACATAATATAGTAAGGTCATTCACCTTGCCAAGAAAATCAGCTGATTGCTGGAATTATAAATGTAGTATATCACTTCTAAATGATTTGCAAATTTTTCAGTGTAATTAAATGTTTTTTGAATATAATGAAAATTGAATATATAATGATTGAATAATAGATTTTCAATGTGTTGAAGAGATTGTGAATTAAATGGTAAAATGAATGGAGCTAGTTTTGAATTTTCAATGCTTAATGTAAGATATAATATGTGGTAAATGTTAGAAGTTGAGTGATTATTATTTCGTTAGGACATTTAGATCAGTCCAAGTGAGTTTAGAAGGGGAGTTGAACAAAGTAAGATTGTTGTGAATAAACGTAAGGTAAAATTTGAGTATTGATAGTGACACAGTAGCTATGGTGAAAATATGTAGAGTAATGATTGATATATTGAGGTAATAAATAAATGGAGATATTTTGTAAATGAAAGTGATGTAATGAGAGAGTAATTATTTAATGGGTAATTTTGTAAGGGGGGTGGTGTGATAAGGAGCCTCAACGAAAAGCGTTGTGGCGGGAAGGGAACCGATTAGCGCCGGAAAGGGTTACCTAGGGGGAGTCCAGGAACCAGATAAGGGAATGAGCATTGGGAGGGGATCACACATCCTGAGTACAAAGGGGTAGTGAGTATTTTTATTATAAGGGTAGAATGATGCGAAATGAGTTGAGTAGTAAGTTAGAGATAGAGAATGGTTGGTAGATGTTTTGATAGATGGGTGTCATACTAGTTAAAGCTGTTAGTGAGTATTAGAGTCAAAAGGGGGGTAAGAGTATATATATGAATGCCCAGTTAGTAAAGCAAAAGTATTAGGAATAATTAAGTCACCCAAACTAATTGAGAATGAAAATGTTAAAGAAAGAAAGTCATAGTCAAAATATAAAATTAATTGAAACAAGTGACAGATTTTAATAGAAGTTGAGAATAATATAAAGATATAAAATGTGTAATTTTTGGTCAATTTAAATGTAAATTTGATTGTCTATTGTAAGATAATAATAACCATGTTAATTTTGAATGTCTTATTTTATTGTGATGTATTATGTTCAAAGGTAAAGGATTTTAAAGATGGTTCATGTATTTCATTATGTAGCTCTGTGTAACATATGTATGTCAAGGTCATTGACTTGACCCAGAGAGATCAGCTGATGGTTGATGTTATAGACAAGACCAGTTTTAGCAATTGATTGATGCAATTTTGTCATTTAATTGAATTAAATGATTTTCAGTGTTCATGAATATTGAGAAAAATATATTTTGATAAATTTAAATTTTTTGGGGAAAACAAATTATTTTTCATGCCTGCCATATAGATGAGGTTTTGAGTTTCAAGTATATTATTGTTTATCTGCGTTACTAGTGTTTATTGAATTATATTGTTTAGAATATATGTATAAACAAATGTTAGAGTAAGTGAATTCATGTTTTAATAAGGTGTTCAATTTGTTTTTTCTTTAGGATTGTCATGAGTAGTGAAGAAAATTGATAGAGTGATAGATTCATGTAAAAGATTTTTTATTTTTTGATTTTGAGAAAGTAATGGAGATATAACAGTTTGATTTTAAACGGAAATGAATTTTTTGAATTTAAAGATAAATATTTTTTGAATTTTAAATAAGGAATTTGTTAGGATGTATTAATGAATAAGTGTATGCGCCCAGTACTTGCTAAAGGCAGCCCAGTGTGCATGATAAGGGGGAATATATCGGTTGAGGATGTGGTATGGTACAAGGCCAGGTTTGGAAATTGTAGGGGTGGAATGTTAGATGGTTAGGTGCACTGTGGTGCGTGTCTGTTCGATTTTATGGTGTTGGGATCTCGGATAGAGAAGTTCAGTAATCTCGTTCAGGTGCAGCCAGAGTCACTGAGCTAGGGGGGTAGTTTACCCAGGATGTGTTAAGAATTAATGGGGGGTTGTTGGCACCATATCGTCACCGATCCTCTTAGGGGTTTAGCAATGAGAGTTCTTCTGTTCCAGCAGAAGATCTCTCATTGGGGGGGGGGTATTGTAACGGGGCTATTTTGAAGGGTATATTTTTCATTCAATTTATAAATTATTTGGGACTGATTTGTTTGGACACCCTTTACGGTCACTCAGACATGCTTGTTGGACACTCTGTATACAATCCCGTGTCAGTCCGTGCTTGGCACAAAACGATAACGTTGGAATGCAGCTGTAAATGTGCGCCCGTGGGCCTCGACAATAATGTCGATGCCAAAGTCGATCAACAGAACGGAACAACGTGGTTAATTAGACCAGGCCACGTGAGCGGCTCAGCCAATCACAGTTCGAGCTGGCGGATGTAGCCTGAACCAACGCGCTTTGTGGCGTCAGGCAGTCGGCAAACAACATCTATAAGTGCCAGACGCGAGCTGTGTGTGCGTCCGCCGACTGGACACAGTTTCCATCTCGCCCGCATATAAAATGTGAATATAGAACAGTGTTTGTGGTTACGTAGCGGCGGCTCCGGCTGATTCGACATAAAAGGCTCGGAGCCAAAAATTTATTAAACTTCCCAGATATGGACTAAAGGGTATATAAAGTGAAACAAATAAAACGTAAAAGCAGTGATAATTAAATTACGTAGAAATTTAATCCGCAGAACTTTTCAGACGTAAACAGTGAACCAGCAAAACAGAAGACTTCCAACATTTGACATCTAGATTGGCAGAAAAGGAAAAAACGGTACGTAAATTCATTTAAACAATTAATAAATTTTTTAACTAAAAGAGCTAGCAATGAAATAAATGGGGTAATAAACTGAATGACTGTGTGTGTGTGTGCGTGTGTGTGTGTGTAAATACTGGGCTGCTTTATTTAATATAAGATGTCTATTTTAAGTATTGTCTATCATATGTCTATTTTAAAATTTATTTCTATCAGATTGTTTCAGTAATAGAATATTGAAAGAATGTTTTGTCTTAATTGTTGAAGAAGAATTGATAACATGATTTGAGATAAAAACCTGAAAACTGCTTATAGCATAGAATAAAATTTTAGTTTCTTTTTATAAATGCGAGTTGCGTATGTTATTCAAATAACCTTACAATCATACTTGCATTGCACCGTTCGTGTGACGTAACTCTGGGCTAAAAGAAGATTTAAAGGTAAGTGGGAGATATATATATTTATTGATATAAATGTGTTAAAAAAAAGTAACTTCAGACAGTCATTTTTTCCATATACCTCCTGAACCCATCATAGAATTTCTCCCATGTGTCTGTTAAGGGTTCTCGTGCCTCAGCCATGTTAACCTAATTTTTTATTATAATACCCTTTATATAATACAATAATTATACATACCCAATCAAAAATACTCCACACACAAACTCGTTATCCAAATGTAAAAGTAAACACAATAATTTCACAAGCTCTCTCTCTCTCTCTCTCTCTCTCTCTCTCTCTCTCTCTCTCTCTCTCTCTCTCTCTCTCTCTCTCTCTCTCTCTCTCCTCTCTCTCTCTCTCTCTTCTCTCTCTCTCTCTTCTCTCTCTCTCTCTCTCTCTCTCTCTCTCTCTCTCTCTCTCTCATTATCCCCCTTCTTTTTCTTTGAGATCTCATTTTAACTGGACATTTTATAAAAAATAGAAATTGATATAACATTTTATTTTGTTTTGGTCATTTAGTTCTGTTCTTTCGCTTTTACTTAACTGCACATGGTCCGATTCATAGCAGTGCCTGTTGAGAGACGCTTTTTTAATAAAACCACTAAGTTAATCTTGTTAAAACAGTTATATTATCACCACTGTCACTAAATTCTTGTTTTAAGCCGGTTTTTTATTTTTTCTTACTGCTTCATTCTTCTTACAACACTTTATTAGATAGGCCGATTATAGCATTTTCGGCCTATCGCAAACGCCCGAGGCTACAGTGAAATTACGTTTTCCCAGTATGAAGGTAGGCTGCCGACAACTGCTATTCAACTGTCTCAAGGTGTTGGGCGTTGGTCCGGTTGCGCGCCAACATATGTGTGTTTTATAGCGTCTTCTCTGATTGGCCGGCTGTTCCGACACTCAGCCCGGGAATCCTTATAATTTTTGCTGCCTGTTGAAACTGGTGTTTTCCGTGATTCACGGATGGCACAAACTGTAGTTAATTGCGTAATATGTCTGGACTGGCTGACTCCAGAGACAAACACAGACGGGTGTTTTGTAATAACATAGTTATGTGTTAAAACGAGGTACCCCAAAGGTGCACACTGACTGCTTTGAGACTTCTAAAAATTTTTTAAGCCCCTGATCTGTCCCGTTACAATACCCCCCCCCAATGAGAGGTTTTATGCCGAAGCATGAGAATCATGGTAGATCAGTCTTCCAATGAAGGTGGTCACTTTATTAACAAAATATTTTTGAAGTTGAACATTTATAGTTGAAAATTAGATTCAGTCTTATCCTTTCCGGTGCTCTGGGTGTATATACCACACAAACTTTTTATGTCAATATGATGCTCCGGATGTGGTAAGTTGCACGTTGTTTTAAATTGGTAAAGTGCTCAGAACGGTTTAGTACACCTATGGCAGTGACACACGGAACAAGCATTGTGCGTACAAGATCAACGAATTGTCTTTAGTTATGAGTCAGCTGTTGAAACAAAGACAGTTAATTCCGTGTGTCTGGTGTCATTTGAAGTTGAGATAATTCACAGATGAGTTTTTGTAAACGCTGCCATTAAGTGATACGTATGTTTGTTGTTGTGGCGTGTTCCTTTTAGTTACATCTGCAATTGACAGTTGAGTGTAGCTCAGGTTGTGTAATCTTTGCTGTTAACGATAAATGTAATTGTTGTTGTGGTGAGTTATTTTTTATCTACATTTGCTAATTGACAGTTGATGTTTTGAGATTGTGTAATCTATGCAGTAAATGACATTATAATTGGTTATTGCGGCCCATTTTGTAAATGGTAGAGTGCTCCACGCATATATACACACACTGCTGCTGAAAATGTGGCACACGGGCAAAAGATAACCGCTCACACGTGTTGGCAGTGAAAAGGTTAAAACATGGAGACACCTGAGATGTCTTGCATTGGTGCTGTCACCCAACAAGTTGAGTGCTAGTTGATTGGGGTTGGTGATTCAATTTCAGTTGTTAGTGTATACAATAACATTGAATTTCCTATACCAGTGAAACACTTGAATGTTGTCTTCTACACTTTTGTTCCTTGTGAGCAATGGGTAGGTTGATGATTGTTATCAACATGTAATATGAATACATTGTAAGTACATCAATAATTGAATGAACGAATCAAGTTTTGTTTTTACTTGTCCTTTTTTTTGGCATTTGTCTTTCTGTCTGTTAGGGTATATCTCACGATTACTTTTCAACACATCAAATGATTTTGTAAACCTTGGCCTGTGTGTCTGTAACTCTACCCTACAGAACTCTATTGTTTTTGACATGGAGCCCACAAAATGTAGGATGGAGAGTGGTAAAAATGTGTGAGGGTGAAAATTTGGAAAAAATCACAAAAGTCCATGTGGAATATATCGAATTAAAGAGAACTTTAACCATTATGAATTTAGCTTCATTTTTAAAAATCTCAAAATTTTTGGATACCAGGGGCCAAAAAGTGAGGGAAAATTTTGATAAAATAGCAAAAATTCAAAGGGATTATTGGGCATATGGCATGTGGGATATCAAAGGGAATATTAACTAAAATCTGAATGTAGTGGTGAGATTTAGAAATTTCAATATTTTGGAATGAAAATTTTTAACACAGTAGCCTAGAATGGAATCAAAAATTATTAATATCCGGCCGAGGTCAGAGTAAAGAATATTTTAACACAGATTAGATGTTTAAAATTTTTTAGCTGTATTGTGTGCTTACTATACAGTTGTTACATTTCTGAACAAAAAATAGGGTGTTTTTAATTAAGAAAGTTGTGTTAGAGTTTATAATCACTATTGTCAGTCCATTGTTAAGCAGCAGGGAAGTGGGCAGTAGTCGGTACAACTAATTGGAGGAATGAAGCACGTAGACAATGCACAAGTTATATGCATCACAAAAACAGTGGGAGCTCAGTATACTATCTGAAATGAAGACAGATAAACCTGTTTGAAATGATATGCTGTCAAATCCTTATATGTAGTGGCATTTCTCCTGTGTATATAGTTTGCTACAATCAATAAAATGAGCTATCACATGACTAAAAACCATAATGGCTGCCACACAGTTAACTCTATGTGGGCCACTCTTTATATACAAATCAATCATAAAACCTGTTTAGACATGTGAGAGACAACGATGGGACATGCAACAACATAATATGCTTCCTGAGCTGCAGAACTTGCTCGCTATTTTGAACAAAGTACATTTATTACTGAATGAACTTTTATATTACATCATTTTCGATTAGCAGAAAATCCTGATTACCATATTTTTTTGAACAGAATTAACACTTTTGCATACCACTATAGAAAAATTATTCCGATTAGAGCTTTCAAGCTTCACAGCTCATTGTCAGATCGGAAATAACAATAATAGGACTAGACAACTAACTTCTTTATACCCACTTGTCCTACCACTAGCATACACATTTTCATAAACATGCTATAAGTTAAATGTCCTTTCTGGCTATTATTAACTAGCGAGTTCAGTCAGCCATGTCGGTACTTTTACATTTCTTTCTAGTACATTCTGTGTGTTGTGTGTATGTTTTTTGTGTACATTCTTTTTAATACCTAACGTTTTAAATCCTTTCTCATTTAGTATTAGTATTCATTCAATTTTCTAACCCTTCCGTTCTTTCAATATTTCTAACTCCTCTCTAAGCCTTATTTTAACTGTTATTCACTACTTTCAAAATTTCATAGTCTTCTAAAGGATTAACAAACTTATTGTTCTCTTCAATGAAATGTCTTGCATATAACGAATATGTTGTTCTATTACCTTCTCCACATTTGTGGTTAGATAACCTGCATTCGAATTTCCATCCTGTCTCACCTAGGTACACTTTGTTGCATTATTTACATTTTAATTTATAAACTCCGCTTCTCTGTAAGATTGGGATGTTTTGTATGTTTATTTCGTATCTTATCAAATACTGTTTCAGGTTTTTAATTGCTATATCTACTCGTATTTTTTATATTTTTTAAAACATTGTATAATTTTTCGGGTATGTGATCCTACATATGTCAGTGACCGTGCATAATTCTTTTGTTTTTGTTAATTTTTAGCTTTTTGCATGTTAATACTTTCCATAACTTTATCCACTATGTTGGTGTTATAGTTATTGTTCTTTACAATTCCCTTTATCTTTTTTATCTCCCTATCTTTTGTTTCTGTCTCTTTTAAGCACCTGTAAGCTCTATAACAAAATGAATTGATTTGCGCCACTTTATTTGTTGTACTTCATTTCAGATAATATACTGAGTTCCTACTGTTTTTGTAAAGTGTATAACTTGTGTATTGTCTAGGTGCTTCATTCCTCCAATTAGTTGTACTGACTGCTGCCCATTTCCCTACAGCTTAACAATGGACCGACAATCTCTTTGTAGATGCCCAGGTTCCTCATATATAAAAAGCTTCAGTCTTCCATACTTTCTACCTTCATACTGTGGTGCCGAACTTTTTAAGACTCTGCCTCTTATTCTTCATCTTAATCATTTGTGTCATCACAATCTGCTAGTGTGCGCACTTTATGATTCGTCCAACCAGACACTGACTTGGCGGCCTCATGGGTATAAGATTTGTAGCAAAATCAGTGTAATTGTGGTTACTATTACATTCAAACTGCCGCATTGAATGTAACAATGTGTGGCAGTTACATTAAAATTAAAATTTTTATACATTTCAAAAAACAAGCAGTTTTACAAAAAAAGTAGTCCGTTCCTCGGTGTGGAACTGTTCGTAAGGTGATCGCACTCAAAATGGTAAGTATAGTGGAATGGTATGTAAGGATGTGTAGCCATGTTTGTAGTATGCATGTGTGAGGGCACCAAATTATTTTATATATATATATATATATATATATATATATATATATAATAACGGAACCAAATATTAACTATTTGGGGTTATATGTTTACCGCATACTGAAAGCATAGTTAAATAAAAATTAACAGTTAAAACTCTATTTGAATGTAGCGCATTGAAAATAATGCTGTGTAAAGCAACGCACACGTGGTCGTTATGTAATCAGTTCGCTGTACAAGGAAGCGACCACACCCAAACTGTTAATTATTAATATCTCGGAAACTAATAAATAAAGGCGAAATCTAACATAGCCAAAATGTTTGCCGAGATATTAATAATGACGTGTGCAAATTTGATGCAATATAATTAACAAATGTAAGAGTTAATTAAAATAATTAAATAACTTCTGTTAAAATAGAGTTACAGTAAAGAGATTTTACTATGTTATAAAGATAATAATTTCGGACAGATTGTATATTTTAGATTTCACACAACTTGATTTGCAACCAAGTTATTGCAAAATTAAATAAGTACAGGATATCCTTAGCGACAAATTGGTTCCGCCGGATAATTATGTTAGATAATAATTCTATTCTCCGTCTGTGGGAACCAGACTTCATTCTCACGGACTAAGGGAATTCTAAATTTTATGTGGTAGGGAGAGTGCGTCGACCAATGAAATCATTTCATGCAGCCCCGGCTAGTGCGGTGTTTTATGGTTGAAAAATCACTCTTCTGTCAGTACTCACGAAGTTAAGACGTAGTCCTTCGATCGTCTAGTAGCAAAAGTGGTGAAGATCAACAAGAAGACTCTACGTGGTCAACACACACGCAATTACGAACACACGAAGTACAGATCATCTGTATAGCTCGTAATTGTTGCGTAAAGGCGAGATACTCTTCAAGACATCAACCAAGCTTATTGTGTACTACCAGTTAGTCATAAGCACGCAAGAGATCCACCCGACTTCAAGAATACAGCAGAGAGGCCGTCTAAATTATTGGTGAACAGCTGACGAGCAGAGCGACCGCACCGAACGAAGCACACACACACACGCTGACGTGCAACGTGCGAATCGACGAGGGACAGGAAGCACTTCCAGCAGACAACAGCAGACGTTAAAATATTCACAAACAGCAAGGAAGCAGAGTGTTGCCGAATTTTGAACTCCACGACCGAATCCAGCAGTTCTAAGCAGATTACTTTCTCTAACCAAGGACTCGAATCGACGAGGGACAAATCAGGACGACATCCTCTTCAGTAACAGGAAAGCAAAATCCACTTATTTATTTTTTAGATCAAATTTTCTATTTTTCAATTAAAACATTGTAATTCAAATAATTCAGGTGCCAAACAAAAAGCAAAGACTCTAGTAATTAAAAAGTAAATTCGTTGTGATAATCTGTATAGCAGTTTAAGGCTTTAGTAAGTTATAGTTAAGAAATAGAAATAGTATAAAAGCGCTATACAAATCTTAACTGACAATCTAATCTTAGATCATACTGCAGTAGATCAGAAGTAGGATCACTAGAAATGAAATAACGTGCACTAGACTGTCACGTCTAATTTATTTTAATTAATTATTCTAATTAATTTCAGAGTTCTATATTTTGTTTCATGAACACTTAGATTCAAATTAATTAAATAAATTTAATTAAATTCAAATCAATTAATAAAGTAAAATTTAAATTGCAATTAACTCGCAAAGAACGAGTTCAGTTTCTTTCAACTATTAATCAATCGAAAAACATCGATTCATTGTATAGACTATAAGAAAATTCATAAGATTATAACCATTCTATTCTTGTGTGTTGTTGGTGTAATAAACAACGTTTTATTACCCCATATAACAGTGTTTTATTGTTGTACGATAAAGCCTACCAGTCTCACAAAACTCTCCCCCTTTAAAGTAACCCATTATGTGTGTTGTTGTAATAATTTGAGATTACTAGCTTGCGAACTTCAAATCCAAAATCCACACGCCCTAGTCGGAAGAATCTGCAAGATCAGACAGCAGGTGGGTACTCACACACAACATTACATTACAATAACGCATAGTAGTGTAGTTATAATATATATATATATATATATATATATATATATATATAAGCATGTTAATTTAAATAATTTTTGTGATATGAAAATTTTTGAGGTGGGACTTATATCAGAATGTTCAAAATAAAAAAGATTGACTTAATTAATGACGGTAGTTATTTTAAAAATTAGTAACTAAATGTATGTTTTTTAAGTAAAAAGGGTTTATGGCCATAAATTCGATTGTAAAAATATTCAGGTTTTTTGAACAAGAATTTTGTTCTGTTCAGAAGCCTCCTTCGACAAGAACTTTTATCTGTAGGAAATAAAGAACCAATCTGATTATACGAATTCAGTTGAAAATTATTTTTAACCGATTGATTAGTCTCTCTTTGGAATCGGTAACATGTAATTGCCACTTGGTACATGATCATTGACGTCCCAATCACCACACACACAAGTTAGAAAATTACTAAAGTTGCTGCGAGAAATATAGTGAAAGTTGCTATTCTGTGAAAGTGCAAGATATCCGATTAGGTATATAGATGCTTTAAGCTGACTGGAAAAAGGGTGTTAACATAACACACCATTTTAGTAATCAGTATTAGTTTGCCGTGAAAGTATGTAACCATGCCCATGAGAAATAACTACCCGCCTGAAAGCGACCCTGCAGCTGGACAGAGTATATCAGTTCACAATCCAGGATTATCCAGGAACAATCCATCATCTGAAGCATCTGAAGTCTACATAAAATGGAAGCAAACTTATATTATTTATGCACAATTAAACAAAATAATAATTTAAAAGAATGATTATCACATCAGTAAAGACTTTATGGTAAACAAGGCAAAAGAATGTTAAATATTACTTTACTTCATTGTATATAAAGGGTATCTTTTATTTTGTATTACAAAGGTCAACAAAGAGATATTTTTTTTTTATAAACTGTATTAAAATCTCAGGAGATTGTCAAAAATAATAGCATCATTATTAATAACATCCACTTCAAACATAGGCCTATCTCGGACTAGTTATTCTATGTGACACCTGTACATCACAATACGTATACATATATACATCGTTTGATAAGTTCAGCCATTTTCGTTTTAGTGTAAATAAATTTAAATTCGTGATTTTATGTGTACTGATTCTTGGTAAACTTTGACTCCATTTGTTCTTTATTTAATATTATCTACTTAACTGTTTTTATTATTATAATTATCTCATGACAAAAATTTTTCTCTTTAAATTTTGCAAAGCGCCAGTTATGAAATATGCAGCAATAATAAAATTATAATACTATCTTTGAATACAATAAAATATAAAATAGTAATAATAATAGAACAATGTACTAATTCTTGTGTCACAGATTGGCAGCACTAATATTTATTATGCAGTGTTAAAAATAATATTAATGAATACAATTCTGTGTTTATACCCAACCGAACTGTATTGTGTAAACCACAAGCTGGGTCATATGAATTTGCTTGTTCATTGTGTCAAGTATAATTGTTGCACAGTAAATTTTTTAATAGAGGAGTGAGACATTAATGGCATAAAATAACGAATTACAGTACTGAAAAATAATAAATCATCCATTTATTAACTATTATATTAAAAAAATTAAATATCAAAAATTTGAAATGTGAATTCAGAATATTCCCTTTTTAAGAAGATACACTTACATACTATTATGCCTCTTATATGTAACACACAACAATAATAATCTGTAACATCAAAACAAAAGACAATAAAAAACAATTGTAAAATTCTTGTAAATTTTTCAGGTGTCTGACAGGAATATAAACTTTGAATCATTATTAAAATTTTAAATCTTAGAAAATAATCTGCAAAAATAGTATTATATTTTTTGTTAAATTAAATCAAATCAAATAAATCAAATATTTTTTTTTAATAAAATAATATTCACTTTAAGTAAAGATAATTATTGTTTACAAGACAGCACCATTCTAAATTGATTGGAAAAATTATTTTTAATAAAACTTAAAATTCCATATTACTTATTTTACTTCAACTGTTTACATTTTCGTATTGATTGTACTTCACTAGCTCATACTTCAGTTCTTTGTGAGTTGTTTCTTTTTTTTTTGAAGAAAATAATTGTTTCTTTTACTTCTGTGTGTGTGTGTGTGTGTGTGTGTGTGTGTGTGTGTGTGTGTGTGTGTGTGTGTGTGTGTGTGTGTGTGTGTGTGTGTGTGTGCAGCTTCTGGATATATGAGACAATGACAACGATGATGATGTTGCCGATGCCGATTTCCTGTCGCTAATAAAACCCCAAGAGTGGCCCCATGAGTAAGTCATTTGCGTCTTCCAGTGGCAGTGGAAAGAAAGTACATTTCTATTTATGGCATTGTCTGAATTGCAAAATGTGTTTTGTAGACTTCAAATTTGATTAAATAACCATGTTTAATTATTGTCATTAATTCATTCATGTCTGGACAGGAGTTCTCTAACCAAGCAAAATACATGCGTACACAGAGATCGTCCCCATTTGCAGCACAATACCTGTTTCTGCTGGTAGACCCCCCCCACACACACACACACACACTGCATAAAATCGACAGGTGATCACGTTTGACAGGCTAGAGCCTGTAATCTTTGCCTGTACATACACTGCTTAAAATTATTTCTAACAACTTCTCTAAGAATTATTTACAACAATACTGCCATTGTTAAATATGCAAATATATGTGTTGTTGCATATATTCCCCAGGTTATTGGATTTGAATGGTATTTGTATTTTATTTACACCTTCACATACGTAATTATTCACATAACAGTACGTTTTAAAACTGCTTCTTATAAAAAAAGATTTAATCGAACATAGTAAACACTGCCATGGAGGGATACAAAATTCTGCCACCTTTCTTTGGACGTAATGTTCTCCGTTGACGATATCCTGTGTCACATTGTATGTGTTATATTTACTTGCTTTGTAGGAAGAGGCTATACGTATAACAATGATTTCTGTACGTTTCTTTTGATGGTGCTATTTCTACCTGTTTCTCTAATAACGTGCTGTTTATTCTGAGACTTGTACTGTGCCCACATACACTCTCTCTCTCTCTCTCTCTCTCTCTCTCTCTCTCTCTCTCTCTCTCTCTCTCTCTCTCTCTCTCTCTCTCTCTCTCTCTCTCTCTCTCTCTCTCTCACACACTTCGTTGTTCATATCGTTTTGCTCTTCTCCAACCTCGCTTGCATTTCTCTCTTCATAGCGATTCCTACTCTTTCTGCCGTTGCCATCACATATCACCTCTAGAGAATTGCTTTTTTGTTTTTGTAATCTGTGTGAACAAATTTAATAATTCTTCAGTGGTTTTAATTCCTTGTGTGTATATTTACATATATATTCCTAATCTTATATCTCAGTTCAAGTGGTATGCTAATTTAACACTAACTTGTGTTCAGTGAATTTTGATTTGCTCCTTAATTTTACTCCTTTCAACTGGCTGAGTGACGTTCTCTTCAAGGGTAAGTTTTCCATGTGTTTAATATCTACCACAATTGGTATCTTTACCTGTCTTTGTGTATCAATATTCCAATAGCAGCAGTATTCAAACAAGTCTTATATTGTTCACAAATAGTTTACTTGCTCAAACAATCATGTGGCAGCAGAATCTTGAAAATGTTAATTTACTAAGCAAGCTTCTCTGTCAATTATATTATTAGTTATCTATTCTATTTCTCGTTCACTATTCAGATGGAATTCAGTTTGATTGTTCATCAATCCTTGAATATTAAATTAGTCCTCTCTTCCGTACGCGTAGGATACACAATCATCTGAACCAGTCTTATCTTTATTTACATTTTAAGATTTTCTACTTCAATGTGTAAATTATTGTAGAACGTATTTATTTGACTTGGATAGTCCTTTGTTGTTTTGGTAGACGATGGCAGTTTCCAATGAGTAGTTCAGACTTGTGTCTTCCTTATGTTTCCAAATACCCTTTTACTGACTTAAAATCACACACACAGAGCTTAAAATCAACGTGTTCACTTTGACAAGCTACAGCTGGTAAGCTTTCCCTGCACATACACATAGCACTACTTAAACTATTTTTAACAACTACTCTATATTAATTATTTACAAAAATTCTAGTGTGGTGAAATATTGTAATGTAAAGGATTACAAATAAAATATTAATTGTATACTGATGTGGTGAGATTCCTTTGATTGTTGATATATGAAAAAAAATGTTCTTGATTAAAGAAAGGCCCCACGTTGTAGACGTCAGTTTGTAATATAAATGATTACAAATAAAATTAAAATATATGATACTAGCTGACCCGGCGAACTTCGTACCGCCTCAGAATCAATAAATGTTGTGTTAACTTATTAGCTGAATTAAATTCAGTTTTTTATTAAGATAAAATGAGTACTCAAAATGAATTAAGTTCAATAAATGTACAAAAATCAAAATGAAATGTATTTTAATTACATTGAAATGAATGTAATTCACGTGGCGGCAAGGCATTTGCTTTATTGAAACGAATCGAAATGATTCGCGTAGCATTGTTGCACTACTTTCTGTTAAACTATTTGCTGGATGGGTTGCACTCGGGTCGATTCCCTTCATTGAAGCACCTTGTGATATACGACATTTTTTGTTTTGTCAGGTGCGAGAACGAACAAAGCGGATGGTTTGCCGACACGTGAACATGCTACGTAGAATTGACCGTGAGAGAAACATTTATTTTCTAGATTCAGGCCACAAACACTCAAGGATTGGCCTTGTGATTTGTTGATTGTCATGGCGAATGCAAGACGAATCGGAAATTGTATTCGTTTAAACTCGAATGGCATATCGGTTGGGATCATCGGAATTCTCGGAATGAGAACTTCCTCACCTTTGAACTTTCCTTTGAGTATCGTCGCG
This sequence comes from Magicicada septendecula, assembly GCA_034769895.1. NCBI lineage: Eukaryota > Metazoa > Arthropoda > Insecta > Hemiptera > Cicadidae > Magicicada > Magicicada septendecula. Next base: position 203,484,824 of record CM068373.1, on the reverse strand, counting down.
TGAATCACATTGCCCATGAGTTTTCTCACCACCAAACGCATTCCGTTACATAGTTTTGGTTGGTTCAGATTTCGAAGCATGATGACTACCGAGCCAACCTTCAGTTGTAAATTGTGCAGTGGCAAGCCAGGCAGATCCAATGACTTTAAAAATTCAGTTGGATAGTTGGTTGCTTCGTCTTCATTTGTTACAGTGTCGATAGATTTTAAGGAATGCAGTGGACCAACGATTTGATTTTGAATTGTGAAGTTTAAGTGATCCACATCTTTGTTCTTTGCCACGAGAATTGCTCGTTCACTCAACCAATTGTGATTTTTGTGGTTAGCAATGATGTTCGGGAACACTTTGTTGATGAGCTCATCCTTCGTTGAGACGAAATTGCAAAAATTCGGCGGAAACGAAATCAATCCGTTTGATTCGTCGACAGGAACACAGCCATTACCGATAGTCAGCAATTGCTTGGAGAAATCTTCGGCAGATGGATCGTTTAGCAATGCAACTCGCATGTTTGTCGTCAGCTGAAGTTTCTTCACATAGCGCCACAGAGTCGATGATTTGAGGCAAGCGTTTATTTCATCGGCAGCGGTCGATCTTGGAATGACTGGTAGTGTTTGGCAGAAATCGCCAGGCAGTAGAATCATTGCGCCTCCAAAACATCTTGAGTCATTGCGCAGATCTTTCATAGTTCAATTGAATGCTTCCAATGCGCGTTTGTGCGCCATTGTGCATTCATCCCATATGATGATTTTACTTGCTACCAAAACTTTGGCCATTGCTGAGTGTTTCGCAATGTTGCATGTCGGTTTTTCAGTCGTTTGAAGGTTTAATGGCAATTTCAACGCTGAATGAGCCATTAGGCATCCTTCTAGCAACGTGGCCACTATCCCAGAAGAAGCAACTGCTACAGCAATTTCGGATCTCGCACGAACAGTGGCCAAAATCAATGACATGAGGAATGTCTTCCCAGTTCCACCGGGCGCATCGAGGAAAAATAAGCCACCATTTCCATCATCAATTGCCTTCATTAACGTATCGTACACTTCCTTCTGTTGGGGATTCAACAGTGGTACATTTGTTCGAACTGATTCGTTCAATGGATCTCGATCGTATTCACGTTCACGTTCCAATTCTCGATTGAAAGCGTCGTTCATACCACAATTTGGCGTTGGCATTCCTAACTTTACTAACAAACTGCCGCACATGAGGTAACACATGTCTTCGATCAAAAGCAAAGCCTGGTTATGTATCTCCTCATTCACCTCGAGATCGGGATTCCCTGAACTGACACGAATTCGATGTAAAATGTCTTCTGACATGTCATCCTTGTATTTGTTCCACAGTTCACGTGGATTCGATGGGAAGCATGTCAAAATAATGATAGCTAATAATGTGCGTATCTGACTTGGAGATGCAGAAACAATTGCTTCAGCGATTGTCATGTCCCAGTGCGTATCGTTTTCAAGCAAATTGAGCTGTTGACATGCAGCACGAAATGTTGGGCACACTACACCATTGACAGTTCGAAGTGATTCAAATGATGTCGGCCCACGAACATTCACCAGCAACAACCGCAAGTAGAAGCATTCGTCATTCTTCGGATGAACTGTGTAAATGCGACCAAGAGCATCAGTAGAACGCACATCCGGATGATCAGGAACCGCATCACCTTGCTTCCGACGTTGAAATTTCTTCGATGAAGTGTTCCAAGTGTAATAACGTGGCATCTCAGAGTAGAGCAACGTTCGCTTTGGCAAATCGAAAAGAAACTTGTCAATGTTGTCGCTGGAGGTGTTTCAGCACGTTGAGCAACATTTGATGTGTTGAAATAAACTCGTTGACCATTCTCCAGATGCACCGCCAAATGTACAACAGTGGGATTGGGGGTTGATGGCGCCACACGGTCCGTGAATCATGTTCGTAATTACAACATCATGCAGGTCTGGATCGGTTTCGGGATGTGGAATCTCGGCACATATGATGTCATCTATTTGGTCTGGTCGAATTCTTTCGACTAACCAAATAAGAATGTGTGCATGCGGCAAGCCTCGTTTTTGCCATTCAATCGAATACATCCAGCATCGAGTATCCCCAAAGACATGATGCTTAACAATGTAGTTCATCAGTGACCGGATTTTTTGTTTGAAGACATGTGTGGTGATGTCGTGCCGATCACTTGATGTTTGTCCGGGGAGCAGCAGTTGAACAATTTCTATCCATTTCGGATTGCATGTAAAGGTGATGAATAGATCTGGACGACTGTAATGACGAACATATGTCATTGCATCTTGCGCATATTCATGCATATGACGCGGGCTGCCAATGTACGTCGCCGGTAGAATAGTCAATCGACCAACATTAGCTGCATCTCCTTCAGTGCTGATTGCATCGCGTAAATGAATATACTCCTCCGAACGCAGTTTGGCTTGGTTCAACTGAATGAAAGTGAGGTGCTCCGTTTCGATTTTGACGTACATGTCGACGCAATATTGCTGAAGCAATTGACGAAATCGCAGCAAATAGTTGTCAGCATTTTGACGAGTCATCAAACAATATGCGTAATAATTCATCGAGCTAACCTTCTTGGTAGTTTCCTCACCTGAAATGAAATCAGTGAAATTAGTGTCATGTTGAAATGAAAATTATGATATCGATACTCACCGCTCAATGGATTTATCATTTTGATATTGAAGTGATAGCCATCGTCTCCTTGCCAAAACATCAGCGGGTTTTGCAATGCATCGTATGAATGGTGTGTTTCGTATATTCGTTGCAGTTGTCCAGTGTCGCGACGTGTAAGCACAATATCGCGTGTTTCCAAGTTTTCACCAACAATCACAATTGCGACTTCATCTATTGTTGGAGCGTTGAATTGGCGTTCGTGTGTTCCAGCTGGTCGTTTATCCGCTCTGTTCACGACTTTGTAGTCATCACTTGGCATGCGATCCAACGCAGTTTTGAACAACCGAACCAATGCATGATGTTCATGAAGTAGTTGCTGCAGATCTTGAAGAATTGCTCTTTTCATTGCCGTATTGATCGTTTGACGCCGATCAAGTTGTTCCTCCATATTGCCCATGAAGTAAATTTGGATGAATTTATGCTCTGCGTCTTCAAGCGGTTCCAATGATCCAATTCGATGGTGAATTTGGCCTTGGATCTGTAAAGTCGAAGACGAAGTCAGAATTACTGATTTATGAACACCAAAAGAAAATTAACGTTTACTCTCTCGAGCAGAAATTACCTTGAACGTTGGATTGAATCCGTGTCCTTCGATAATGTCTGCTCCAAATGAAGTCATTTGGAAAAATCCATTGTATCTTTGAGTGTTCGATAGAAAATGTCGTGATTCTGGTGTTTCGCCACGAAGCAATGAATGCAATGGCTCAGGTGGCGGAGGCAATAATGGCAATTTCACCTTGCCACTGAGACAGCACAATCCAGGCGTTTCTCCAGCGAACTTCAATGCACTGCAATGGTCGCACACAACCTCCATTGGGCCAATTCGAACGAAAGGATGTGAGCTGTAGTCAATTGTGCAATCATATTGAAACGCTACTCGATTCAAATCAACACTTGAAGCATTTCTTCTTGCGCGTCAAAGATTATCACGTTGTTGATCTGTGTGATAAGCTCGACGATTTCTTATTGCCAACCTTGCCGTTTGATGTACTGCCTCTCTTTGTTCTTGTGTTTGTGAAGCACGAAGTCGGGCCATACTAACGCGGCGCTCTTCTCGTGCTATTTCTTGTTCATCTGCAGTGGATTGATTTGCAATATTCCGAAGTCTAATTGCATTACGGCTTCGTTGTGAAAGATTAGATCTTCTGGCTTGCGGCATTGTAAATAACACTGGAAAATGAATCACACAATTCAAAATTACATAATGAAGCAATTATCGATGCGCGCACAATCACAAATGTGATAACCTCACAAAGTGAACATCTTCGAATGCAACTTACTGTTTGAAAATCATGATCAAAAATAGAATTCCACAGAATTACGAATGAATCCACCTGGAAAATTAAACACAGTCCAAAATTACCGATTGTATTGATTGTCGATGCGCGCACAATGACAAACGATATAACCTTTCACAATGTGCACTTCATCAAACTGAACTCATCTCTTTGAAATCACTTTTCGCTGATGAATTTCAGAAAAAATCGTTTGAAGAGAATTAATTGAATCGAATTCAAATGTAATAACGGTCGAAAACTGAATGAAAATTGGTCTGCACAGCTAGCTCAATGGTATGCAATGAAAGGACCGTGCAACTGAGTCAGCTGTCAACCAGCATACAACGCCATGTTCATTTTGCTCCTTTTTTTGTTTCTGTCATGTATCAGAGATGGCGTTGTATACGGATTTTAATTTTTTGTGATTTTCTTACTTTTCCAATGCGCGAAGAAACTTCTCGAGGCCGAGACGAACGAAAAAAAAATTCATCGAAATCAGTCAATCCGTTCTAGAGACAAAAAAGCCGTTCCATACAAAATGTATGAGAAAATGAATTTTCTTCATACATTTTTTTTTCGTGAATTTTTCCCATGTTTTAATAGTTATTCTGCTATTCGGGGCGGAGACAAATCCAACAAATCAAAGATCATAAAAATCGGTCCAGCCGTTCTTGAGTTATAAATGGTGTAACTAACCCAACTTTGTTTTATATATATAGATTGAGAATGGTTGGTTGTTGTATTTTAAATTCAATTTTGAAAGTTAGTCCTCACTTTGTGGAAGTCAATTTGTAATGTCCAATTGCAGGTAAAATTAAAATTTACAAATACTTTATGAATACTGGTTGTTGTTGTTTTACACTTTTAAATTGTTATACGAGTTACTCCTTTACGTTGTTGAATCAACTTGTAATGTAATTATAAATGATTAAAATATACAGTTGATGAATAAGAATTATGTTTCTGTTGATAAACAATTAAACTCTAAAATTCATTAAAAAAAATTATTAAATGCTCACTGAGTTGTGTTTAAATTTATACCTTTACTGGTTGATTGGTACCTGTAGCATTCCAGTTTTAAGGTTCTTTTTCATGAATTAATATAGTGAATGTTTTAACTAATTAAAATACTTTTAATTCCTTTCTGTATGTTGATGGTTTTCACTTACCTACTTTAATTCAAATCTCACATGGTAACCGGGCAATAGGTGTTACCAACTTATTCTTCGAATGTTTATTATTACACTGATATTTCGATACTGATAAAAAAAAGTCAAGTATTCATAATAATTTCATACACAATTAATTCTCTTCAAATTCTTTTATTCTGGTTTATATTCATTTTGTTTCCTTTTAATATAAAATAACAACTTTCCTTTAAAACAATGGTCCAGGCTTGTTGAAATTTTCCCTCAGTCAGTTGGCAATATGATCTTCGATCATGCCTAGCCTACAGGTTTTATGTTATTTATATATAAACTCAGGTTCTTTTGACTAAAATAATTAACTACGAAAATGCCTTTTACGAAGTACAAAACCTCACAATATAAGAGTGACTACAATAGAACAAAACAAAATCTTATGTCTAGAATAACAATGAGTTTGTATTTGCTGAACGAGGTTTTTAGGTTAACCTATTCCAAGAGGTTATACAACTTATAACATTAAAAAACCAAGAAATAATGGCTTAAACGTGAAAAATTATAATATTACTAGTGTTTTTTTGTTTAGTGGTAGTGAAATAAATAGTTTTCAAGTGTACACAAAGTTATAGTGGTTATGTTTTGGTGTTTACGTTCACCTAACATAGCCAATGTTCGACTCTGATGTTAAGTTCGTGGCTATAACTGTCGCACAGGAGAGACGTTCTTTACTCGATGAAATCCAACACTAGCCTCCTTGGCGTGGCATCACTTTTTGAGTTTGATCGCGTGGGTTTTTGGGTTCATACAGCTCGGTTGGCGTCAGACTTTGGGGTCATACACATGAAAATGCAAAATTCCAATTGGTCGATAACTAACACACTGTCGCGGATAGCATCACCTCCCTGAGACCAAAATTATTAAAAATTCTTAAAATTAACATAATTTCCTTATGCTAAGTACAATTGTATAGATCTTATTACCATTGAATTGCTTTTTTCTTCTGATTATTTTAAGATCTTACATGATATGTTTCCGTGCAGTAATTCCCAAATTAACAATTTTAACGTTTGGCCTATGCTAATAAACTATGTTTGAAATTTACTTTTTTTTCATTACATTATTAGTTTTCTTTGTTATACATATAATTTCAGGTTACTAACAAACATTTTAATGTTAGTAATTACAATTATTAACCTTAACTTTCTATAAAACCCTTGGTTTGTACAATAGGCCTAAGAATATCTTGTGTACATTGGACTATTCTTTGTTTTTGACAATATAATTGCTTAATTCTAGTAGCAATTAACATATTTTCTTTACTCATCATAGACCATGTGATCTATTATTGGATATAGCATGATCTATTATAATATTTAGACATTGTAATGTCCCTGCCTACCTTCTACAGTAGATTTAGGCTTTGTGTCCAAGTTAATCTCTTATTAATTACATTATTACTAGTACATAACATACATTTAAAATTACTCATACCTTAATCTAGTAACAAATATTATTTCTTCTTTTAGTACTGATCACCTCTTTATATAGTACTCTATAAATCACTGAGAAGACAAAGTAAAATTCTATAATTGTTCAATTTGCAGGATGTATTCCTAGTTATAAATTCTGCCATAAAAGGAGAACTGCATGTAAAACAAGAAATCATCAAAGAAGAGAATGAACAGTTTGTTGATCAGGTATTATACATAGTTATAAATTTGATTATAGTAACAAGCATTTATTGTTATAATGAACAGCATTGTTGTATCATGATAATCTCTTAACAACGTTCTCTTAGCCCCTCAGAAAATCAAGTCATACCTTTCCAACAGACAAAATTGACTTTCCTTTTTTTTTGTTTACATGACTGTAATTAACAATACTGCAGACCAACATGTTGCTTTACAGCTGCTCATGAGCTTACAGCATCCCACAAGTGAACAGTCAACCTGGGTACTCTAGTCTCTGCCTACCTCTGCAGTACTTCCCACTCACTGGGCGCCCATCAGCAAAGTCATTACTGGGTCTCAACCAATAGTAACCCACCACACTGTCTCATCTTCACAAACCTCTCCATGACTCTTTTATTCTGGTTTATATTCATTTTGTTTCCTTTTAATATAAAATAACTTTCCTTTAAAACAATGGTCCAGGCTTGTTGAAATTTTCCCTCAGTCAGTTGGCAATATGATCTTCGATCATGCCTAGCCTACAGGTTTTATGTTATTTATATATAAACTCAGGTTCTTTTGACTAAAATAATTAACTACGAAAATGCCTTTTACGAAGTACAAAACCTCACAATATAAGAGTGACTACAATAGAACAAAACAAAATCTTATGTCTAGAATAACAATGAGTTTGTATTTGCTGAACGAGGTTTTTAGGTTAACCTATTCCAAGAGGTTATACAACTTATAACATTAAAAAACCAAGAAATAATGGCTTAAACGTGAAAAATTATAATATTACTAGTGTTTTTTTGTTTAGTGGTAGTGAAATAAATAGTTTTCAAGTGTACACAAAGTTATAGTGGTTATGTTTTGGTGTTTACGTTCACCTAACATAGCCAATGTTCGACTCTGATGTTAAGTTCGTGGCTATAACTGTCGCACAGGAGAGACGTTCTTTACTCGATGAAATCCAACACTAGCCTCCTTGGCGTGGCATCACTTTTTGAGTTTGATCGCGTGGGTTTTTGGGTTCATACAGCTCGGTTGGCGTCAGACTTTGGGGTCATACACATGAAAATGCAAAATTCCTATTGGTCGATAACTAACCCACTGTCGCGGATAGCATCACCTCCCTGAGACCAAAATTATTAAAAATTCTTAAAATTAACATAATTTCCTTATGCTAAGTACAATTGTATAGATCTTATTACCATTGAATTGCTTTTTTCTTCTGATTATTTTAAGATCTTACATGATATGTTTCCGTGCAGTAATTCCCAAATTAACAATTTTAACGTTTGGCCTATGCTAATAAACTATGTTTGAAATTTACTTTTTTTCATTACATTATTAGTTTTCTTTGTTATACATATAATTTCAGGTTACTAACAAACATTTTAATGTTAGTAATTACAATTATTAACCTTAACTTTCTATAAAACCCTTGGTTTGTACAATAGGCCTAAGAATATCTTGTGTACATTGGACTATTCTTTGTTTTTGACAATATAATTGCTTAATTCTAGTAGCAATTAACATATTTTCTTTACTCATCATAGACCATGTGATCTATTATTGGATATAGCATGATCTATTATAATATTTAGACATTGTAATGTCCCTGCCTACCTTCTACAGTAGATTTAGGCTTTGTGTCCAAGTTAATCTCTTATTAATTACATTATTACTAGTACATAACATACATTTAAAATTACTCATACCTTAATCTAGTAACAAATATTATTTCTTCTTTTAGTACTGATCACCTCTTTATATAGTACTCTATAAATCACTGAGAAGACAAAGTAAAATTCTATAATTGTTCAATTTGCAGGATGTATTCCTAGTTATAAATTCTGCCATAAAAGGAGAACTGCATGTAAAACAAGAAATCATCAAAGAAGAGAATGAACAGTTTGTTGATCAGGTATTATACATAGTTATAAATTTGATTATAGTAACAAGCATTTATTGTTATAATGAACAGCATTGTTGTATCATGATAATCTCTTAACAACGTTCTCTTAGCCCCTCAGAAAATCAAGTCATACCTTTCCAACAGACAAAATTGACTTTCCTTTTTTTTGTTTACATGACTGTAATTAACAATACTGCAGACCAACATGTTGCTTTACAGCTGCTCATGAGCTTACAGCATCCCACAACTGGACAGTCAACCTGGGTACTCTAGTCTCTGCCTTCCTCTGCAGTACTTCCCACTCACTGGGCGCCCATCAGCAAAGTCATTACTGGGTCTGAACCAATAGTAACCCACCACACTGTCTCATCTTCACAAACCTCTCCATTCACCCATTGTTTCCAGAACCTGTACCTTATTGTTTTCTAATTACTTTGTCCATCCAGTATATTTTTAATATTCTACAGCAGCAGTTTTCAAATGTTGTGGTTGTGTCTTTCACTTTTCCCTACTGTCTAGGTTTCACATGCAGCTTCTATAATAGCATGCTGCAAACATATAATTTGAGGAATTTCTTCTTAATTTAGAATCCAGTATTTGACAGTAGCAAATTTGTTTCTCCATTTGGCCTGTGCTCTGACACTGATTCCTCTCAGTTATCTTTACCAGTTTCAATATTTACCTATTTTTGTTCCTGATTCTCCTTTCCCCCTAATAATGTTTTATAATATTCAATAGTGTTATTAATTTACCTTGTTTTCTGTGAGTAGAAACCATATCATCAGTAACTCTTAACTCTTAACATCAGTAACTCTTAACTCTTATACTCTCCATGAAATGTTATCATGGTCTTGAACATCTTTATGGTTTCCTTTACAGCCTCTTATAAAGCATTCTAGTATAATGGTAATGAATTTGTATAATAGAAAATTTTATTTCCTTGTTATTTGTAGGATGTTTTAACGGTCAGTGTAAAGAAAGAAGCAGATTCAGAAGAGGTTGAGACTGAACAGGTAATGTGCATAACCATTATTTAGCCCATAGCTAATGTGTTAGGTTGTTCCGTGTCATGTACCACTAGAGATTTGGATCACATTCGTTTGTAGATATGTAATTAAAAATCAACAGAATACACAAACTGTATCATAGTGTTGTATACATATAAACTACTTGAGATAAGTAAGTAAAATCACACACTTGTGCAAGCGCGTGCGCGCACACACACCATGTAGGTACAGAGTATGGATTTTTATTGCAAAAATTGATAGGTGATTCTATATACTTCATATTTAGTACTGATCACCTCTTTATATAGTACTCTATAAATCACAGAGAAGACAAAGTAAATTTTATAATTGTTCAATTTGCAGGATGTATTCCCAGTTTTAAATTCTGTCGTAAAAGGAGAACTGCATGTAAAAGAAGAAATTATCATAGAAGAGAATGAACAGTTTGTTGATCAGGTATTATACATAGTTAAAATTTGTTTATAGTAACAAGCATTTATTGTTATAATGAACGACATTGTTGTATCATGGCACATCCATGATAATCTCTTAACAACATTCTCTTAGCCACTCAGAAAATCAAGTCATACCTTTCCAACAGACAAAATTGACTTTCCTTTTTTTTTTGTTTACATGACTGTAATTAACAATACTGCAGACTAACATGTTGCTTTACAGCTGTTCATGAGGCAAATGTGGTGTCACCTGATGTGTCTGACATGTTTTTCAGACTCTTCGTATCTTCTTCTTTTTTGACTCTTCATGAACCACCTACTTTATCTGTAAGAGCTTTCAGCCTCCCACAACCGGACGGTCAACCTGGGTACTCTAGTCTCTGCCTTCCTCTGCAGTACTTTCCGCCCACTGGGCGCCCATCAGCAAAGTCATTACTGGGTCTCAACCAATAGTGACCCACCACACTGTTTCAACTTCACAAACCTCTGCATTCACCCATTGTTTCCAGAACCTGTTCATTTTTATTTTCTAATTACTTGTCCATCCAGTATATTTTTAATATTCTCCTACAGCAGCAGTTTTCAAATGCTGTGGTTGTGTCTTTCACTTTTCCCTATTGTCTAGTTTTCACATGGAGCTTCTATAATAGCATGCTGCAAACATAATTTGAGTAATTTCTTCTTAATTTAGAATCCAATATTTGACAGTAGCAGTTTTAATATTACCTTTACCAGTTTTAATATTTACCTATTTTTGTTCCTGATACTCCTTTTCCCCCTAATAATTTTTTATAATATTCAATAGTGTTCTCAATTTACCTTGTTTTCTGTGAGTAGAAACCATACCATCAGTAACTCTTAACTCTTAACATCAGTAACTCTTAACTCTTATACTCTCCATGAAATGTTATTACGGTCTTGAACATCTTTATGGTTTCCTTGACAGCCTCTTATAAAGCATTCTCGTATAATGGTATTGAATTTGTATAAAAGTAAATTTTAATTCCTTGTTACTTGTAGGATGTTTTAACGGTCAGTGTAAAGATAGAAGCAGATCCAAAAGAGGCTGAGACTGAACAGGTTATGTGCATAACCATTATTTAGCCCATAGCTAATGTGTTAGGTTGTTCCGTGTTATGTACCACTAGTGATTTGGATCACATTCGTTTGCAGATATGTAATTAAAAATCAAGACTACACAAACAATATCATAGTGTTGTATACATATAAACTACATGAGATTAAGTAAGTAAAATCGCACACTCGTGTGAGCGCGTGCGCTCACACACACCATGTAGGTACAGAGTATGGATATTTATTGCAAAAATTGATAGGTTATTCTATATATTTCATATTTAGTACTGATCACCTCTTTATATAGTACTCTGTAAATCACTGAGAAGACAAAGTAAATTTTATAATTGTTCAATTTGCAGGATGTATTCCTAGTTATAAGTTCTGTCATAAAAGGAGAACTGCATGTAAAAGAAGAAATCATCAAAGAAGAGAATGAACAGTTTGTTGATCAGGTATTATACATACTTATAAATTTGTTTAAAGTAGGCTAAGCATTTATTGTTATAATTTACAGCATTGTTGTATCATGGCACATCCATGATAATCTCTTAACAAAATTCTCTTAGCCACTCAGAAAATCAAGTCATACCTTTCCAACAGACAAAATCGACTTTCCTTTTTTTTTTGTTTACATGACTGTAATTAACAATACTGCAGACCAACATGTTGCTTTACAGCTGCTCATGAGCTTACAGCATCCCACAAGTGAACAGTCAACCTGGGTACTCTAGTCTCTGCCTACCTCTGCAGTACTTCCCACTCACTGGGCGCCCATCAGCAAAGTCATTACTGGGTCTCAACCAATAGTAACCCACCACACTGTCTCATCTTCACAAACCTCTCCATTCACCCATTGTTTCCAGAACCTGTTCATTTTTGTTTTCTAATTACTTTGTCCATCCAGTATATTTTTAATATTCTCCTACAGCAGCAGTTTTCAAATGTTGTGGTTGTGTCTTTCACTTTTCCCTATTGTCTAGGTTTCACATGCAGCTTCTATAATAGCATGCTGCAAACATATAATTTGAGGAATTTCTTGTTAATTTAGACTCCAGTATTTGACAGTAGCAAATTTGTTTCTCTATTTGGCCTGTGCTCTGACACTGATTCCTCTCAGTTATCTTTACCAGTTTTAATATTTACCTATTTATGTTCCTGATTCTCCTTTCCCCCTAATAATTTTTTATAATATTCAGTAGTGTTCTTAATTTACCTTGTTTTCTGTGAGTAGAAACCATACCATCAGTAACTCTTAACTCTTAACATCAGTAACTCTTAACGCTTATACTCTCCATGAAATGTTATTATGGTCTTGAACATCTTTATGGTTTCCTTTACAGCCTCTTATAAAGCATTCTCGTATAATGGTAATGAATTTGTATAAAAGTAAATTTTATTTCCTTGTTATTTGTAGGATGTCTTAACGGTCAGTGTAAAGAAAGAAGCAGATTCAGAAGAGGCTGAGACTGAAAAGGTAATGTGCATAACCATTATTTAGCCCATAGCTATTGTGTTAGATTGTTCCGTCTCATGTACCACTAGTGATTTGGATCACATTCGTTTGTAGATATGTAATTAGAAATCAACAGAATACACAAACTGTATCATAGTGTTGTATACATATAAACTACTTGAGATTAAGTAAGTAAAATCACACAGTCATGTGAGCTCGTGCACGCACACTAGTGATGTAAAATGCCTGGGCATTTGTAAGTTGGGGCAAATGCCCAAAATCCATAAATGCCCGGGCATTTATTCATTTTAAAGATATATTGATAAGGTTTATTGTTTATTTTATATAAGATCTTTTTACGTTTGTAAGAGAATAACTCTCTTACCCGGGGCACAACTTATAAATAATTTTTTTAAGCTGATATATTGTATTGGAAAAGTTGTTTTGCAATATTGCTTCTTTAGTGGTTTGGTAGACATATTGAAAATGTTGCTTGAGTGTTAGTTGTGTTATTGGGAAAAAAATGTTGGACTAAACGTAACTTTTTTCTTCTTTAATGGGTTCATTACTTTAATTGGCTTATGAATAATACATAATAGGCTATAGTAACTATTGAAAAAAGAAAACAAATTAGGTTGATAAATTAATTTGAAATGAAGTATAATTGTCTTATATTAGGTAGCGTAGATAGGTAGATTATCCACTGTGAAAAAAATTAATGAAATTTTCCATTATCGCTTTTTAATCACTTTCTTTAGTTTCCTGATCTGTTAGATATGTTAACTTTGCTGCCCTCTCAGTTATAAGTGTGTTTCTTTTCTTACTATGTATCCAGCCAAAAGTGCTGAAAGTTCACTCTGTGGCAGCAGACGTAACGGGTGCCCCAAGAATTTTTATAGCAACTTCCACCAGTTCACAAGTTCCTCTCAAACCTCGCCACCACAGTAAAGAATTTACATGATTCTCTTCATCAAGACCCACTCCTTCCCACACAAATTGTCTGGACCAAATTCCTTGTTTGCCCCTGTAATCAGCTAAGTTCTCTCTAACCTGAACAACATCTAATCCTGTGTTCTTTGCTGTGTCACAAACAAAGCTTATTGCATCAAGCATCTCGATAGGCTTCAGATTACTACTTTGTGCTGCTGGATCAAGAAGATTAGCTGCAAGGTGAATAGACGATACACCAAATTCCTTCCTAGCTTGGAATTTAGCCAAGATTGCCTTTTCTTCTGCAGATTGCAGTGGAGAGGACGGTAGCTTCTCGATGAGAATTGCCTCCAACTCATTGAACTTTTTGGCTATTTTATGAACTTGAGGCTTATTGGATTCAAAAGCCGTAATCAAATGAACGATTGGGTTCATCAGCTCTATCATTTTGTCAACTCTCACCCAGAAAACATCATCATCAAGAACTCTCTTCTTTATTTCAGGCTTCAGGTATGATTGCGCCTTTTCGTTGATAACTAAGGTTTGTAGGACAACTTTGTTTGACTGCAAACTCTCAAGGCAGAAAAGATGGCTCCCCCACCTAGTCTTTCCTGGGAACTTCAGTGAAATCCTATCTTTGAATTTTTTTTCAGCTGATATTTCATCAAACAATGCTTGTAAAATGTGGCTGTGTTTTACTGTTTTGACAACCTCAACTGCGTTTGCCATGAAAATTTTGATTGTTTGACAGCCTAAAATATCTGAGCACAATAAGTTTAATAGGTGAGCTAGACACCCGAGAGGAACAATATGAGGAAACTTAACCTTTACCAGATTCAATGCAGCTTTCATGTTTGCAGCATTATCACCAATCGCCACCAGAAACTTTTCTGGTCCATACTTCTCCATTAAATTTGTGATAAGCTGAGCAAGGTACTCGGCATTGTGACTGTTGCTGTTAGTCATTACAAACTCAACAAAAATTGGTTCAGGCTTTGAAATTATGAAGTTAATAATCGATTCATTTTTGAGGTTACTCCAGCCATCACACTGCAGATGGAGATTTTTTACCTCCTCTAGTTGCTTATTTATGTTACCTTGCGTTTCTGTGTACTGAGCATCTAAGTAAGTAGAGGATAGCTGATATCTTGAAGGCAACTGGAAGGAAGGCCTGATTCTTTTGAAAAAATCTATCCAAAGTGGATGTTCTACCATGGACAAGGGAGATCCACTGACGAATATGGCCTTGGCGATGCTTTGGTTCAGCATCTCCTGAAAAAATACAACATACCATTAGACTCAAAAAGTAGGCTTGTCTTAATGTTGTAAATTAGTTAACTTAGTTCAATCATTAAATAACGTAGCTTCCTAACAAATTATAAGGTCAACAAAGATTAGTTAAACAAAATAGCATCCTAACCTAATCTAACCGCTGCGGTGCAAGGTAGGCTAAAGGTAGTCTACTATATGATACGCAAGTACCGAATAAACACATGCATTAACAATTTGCAGCAAAAATATTCCTTTACAGGCCTACTTGCCTATTTAACTTAAACATCAAACATCCTTAAAGCTTAAAATTACATTTGGCCTAGTTTGTTTTAACATTTGTTGATGAGGTTAGGATATGTAGAAGATGAGGTAGCCAAGTAGCCTAGATCTAGAAGTGAGAAATTTGTTATAATAATATATATTGCAACAGAACACAGGATGATAAGATATGCTGTTTATATCAGAGTACATGAATGACAAGCATTTTCTTGTTTAAATTTGTTTTGTGTAATATTTTGTTTTTTAGTCATAAGTTTTGTATTTAAAAAATGATAAGCATATATGTTCCACCAAACTCTTCATAAAAAATTGTACTATATTGCCATGTATTTTTGTATGAAATGGTGCGCGTGTGCGGGTGTGATAATCTGCGATCGATATAGCGGCAGTGGTAGTTAACCGATTTACATGAAAATTTGACAAGGAATTATTTAAATAAATAGCTTAGATTTGTGTATACTCTGAGGTTTGTAATTATTTTAGAAATATGATTTTTTAAGTAAAGCAAAACTCAAGTGTAACTCTTATCAATGATAGGGTAATAATAATTGTAGATAATTTCCATGCAGGACTATGCAAAAGTATACAAAGTTTTTCATGAAATTTGTGTATCTGGTTGTTCCATCAATCATGTGACTTGGGCTTGGCCTATCAAATTACACCAAATTCAGTGAGATTCATACGTTGCAGGGCTAGGTTGAACACAGTCTGTCTGTCGACGTTGCTAGGGGAAGTTGTGCCCCGGGTAAGAGAGTTATTCTCTTACAAACGTAAAAAGATCTTATATAAAATAAACCATAAACCTTAAAATTCTTAACGAAGTTTTGCGGTAAGAACCAAGAAGGAATAGAGGAATATTTTATATAAAGTAAACTATAAACCTTGTAATTCTTAACAAAGTTTTGCGGTAAGAATCAAGAGGATAAATAATTAAGTAAAATTTAAAATAAAATTCAGTGCTGTGTTGTGTAAGTTAAGATATCCGCATAGGGAACTTAAAGACACTACAAGATATCGTGGAAGCAGTTAAATATAACTACGAGGCTCTGAAATAATATTGCTGCTGGAGCCGCTTGCTGTACAAGGACGATGAGACGAAGAGGACGCCAGGACGAAGAGGACGAGACGAAGAGGACACCAGGAAGGAGTGAAGCTGTAGAAGAGGACGACGAGACGGGACCAACGAGACGGGACTGACGAGACGAGAGGAGGACGTTGCAGCAAACAAGTAAAAGCGATTTATATTAATCGAACAATACAAACAATTTAATATGCTATTAATACATGACAATTTAAAAAAAACATACATCTATATAAACAATATTTGTATATAATAAATAATATTTCATCTCCTCCATAATAGACGTGTATCGATTTCTACACACTCACAATATCCTTATTAGAATAATAAAGTTTGATCTGTTGCATAAGGATATTTGGCGCTTGCCAACGTTGGGCTCGATTAATGAATTAATTAAAAAAAAAAAAAAAAATTATTTGAGTGTGTAGAGACTAAATTCATTGAACTATTTATAGGTGCTGTTCTGTGTTGTCAGGGAGTGTAGATAAAAGTTGGAATACTCTCTCTTATCAGATATTTGAACAATAGAGTTATTATCTGTATGGAGGTTGAATTATTATTGTTATCTGTGTTAGATTAAGTGTTTACATTTGATTGTGAGACTGGACTATAATAATAATAACATAAACGTACATTATTAGAAATAATACGTATAAAAAAATATTGCCGTTACTATAAATAAAACTATAATATTTTATAAATTTAAAAATAAATAATCAATATGGCCAAATCACTAGAATTACAAAATACATTTAGCGGCTTTAATGGCCAATATGCAAAAGATGTCCAAAGACAGTAAGGCCAATATGCAAAAGCTGTCGGACGAAAATAAAGCAAATATGCAAAAACTCTCAGAAGAAGTAGCATTAAAGCAAAATAAGTTATTACAATCACTTCATGATGAGAATAAAAAAATTTATACAGCCGTTCATGAACAGGCTAAACAAAATAAACAACTTTTAGAGTTAACTGAAAAATGTATAGCTAATAAATTTGAATTAATTTGTAGTAATAGTGAGACCGCCTTAGAAAGGAATAAATCTCACAGCAGGGAATGTGAAGCCAAAATTAAGTTGAATTATTCTCTTAGGCAGGAAAATGAATGTAACAATGCGATTGACCGGTATAGTCCTGTCGACATACAGGAACCAGCCGGTAATCGCATAGATAAGATAGCAGCTAAGGGTGGTGCGCCTGATAAGGAGATAACGGATGGTCAACGAAAGCATTAAAATAATCTTTTAAATAAATATGAATCAATTTTCAACACACAGCACACAGTTACCAATGTTTATGAACATAAAATTACAAATAATATTTTAAATAAATTTGAAATGAGAAATAGGGAAAACCTTATCAAAGTGTTAGTTCACATCTATCCAGATTGGTATGATCAAAGGGTAAATGGTGGAGTATTTAAAAACAATAAATGTTATTTGCTATACCGTGTCTGTAAGATGCAGATCCATTCTGGTAATGTTTTATCAGTCAATAATGAAATGTATAAACACTTGAGAAGTCCATACAGTTGTAAAAATGAATATGTAAATAAGATATTTGATGAATACTTGGGTAAACAAAGTAATTTTGTTCCTGAAGCTGGTGCATTTGAGGAAAAGCACACAGGTAAGGTTAATTCTGACAGAAGATCAGAACTGTCTGAGTGTTTTCAGCCACATATGAAACGAAATGCAGGTGTTATGTATACAGTCAGAGATTCACTGTACAGCAATATGTGTTCGTCTTTTATGAATGTGTATGCAGACAAATCCGAGGCATTAAAAAATTTTAAAATGCACGTAGATACTGATCCCTGTAAAAACTTGATGAAAATAATGTTTGAGATGATACCAGAAAAATTTCAATCAAACAATGAGTTCATATTGTACAAAGGAGATTATATTATGTGTAGCCTGGGTAATACAACTGGCATTACATATAAACCTTTAAAAATTAAATCAAAGCAATGTATCGGCAATTACCGAAACAAATGTAAGCATAGAGCAATCAAAAAACGAGAAAGGTTGCGCGGCATGAGTCTGTGCGATAAATTAAAAATTAAAAGAAGGATAATACAAATAATTAAACTAGAATGCCAGAATATAAGTAGAATGACTGGTAGGAAATTGTATAAAATTATGTGTAAAATAAGAATAATTGTAATCATGTTGAAAAATGTATGGTTGAACTGTAGATATAGCCGAATGACGTCTGACATTGACATCCTTATCAGTGTTCAGGAATGTTTGGTGATAAGCAGCCATGTGCTTTTGTTTGTTTACAATTAGAGTTGTCAAAGTGACAGTTGGGGAAATGTTGTTTGATAGAAGCTATTCAGTTATTTTGATTTTTGAAGTTATTATGTTATTATTTTGATGATTATGATTATTGGGAAGAAATTATGTCAATTTAGGTTTAAAAAAAAAAAAAAGTATTCCATATAAAAAAAATTTTTTTTTTACACGTGGAGGGGTTAATCCTGCAACAGAACACAGGATGATAAGATATGCTGTTTATATCAGAGTACATGAATGACAAGCATTTTCTTGTTTAAATTTGTTTTGTGTAATATTTTGTTTTTTAGTCATAAGTTTTGTATTTAAAAAATGATAAGCATATATGTTACACCAAACTCTTCATAAAAAATTGTACTATATTGTCATGTATTTTTGTATGAAATGGTGCGCGTGTGCGGGTGTGATAATCTGCGATCGATATAGCGGCAGTGGTAGTTAACCGATTTACATGAAAATTTGACAAGGAATTATTTAAATAAATAGCTTAGATTTGTGTATACTCTGAGGTTTGTAATTATTTTAGAAATATGATTTTTTAAGTAAAGCAAAACTCAAGTGTAACTCTTATCAATGATAGGGTAATAATAATTGTAGATAATTTCCATGCAGGACTATGCAAAAGTATACAAAGTTTTTCATGAAATTTGTGTATCTGGTTGTTCCATCAATCATGTGACTTGGGCTTGGCCTATCAAATTACACCAAATTCAGTGAGATTCATACGTTGCAGAGCTAGGTTGAACACAGTCTGTCTGTCGACGTTGCTAGGGGAAGTTGTGCCCCGGGTAAGAGAGTTATTCTCTTACAAACGTAAAAAGATCTTATATAAAATAAACCATAAACCTTAAAATTCTTAACGAAGTTTTGCGGTAAGAACCAAGAAGGAATAGAGGAATATTTTATATAAAGTAAACTATAAACCTTGTAATTCTTAACAAAGTTTTGCGGTAAGAATCAAGAGGATAAATAATTAAGTAAAATTTAAAATAAAATTCAGTGCTGTGTCATGTAAGTTAAGATATCCGCATAGGGAACTTAAAGACACTACAAGATATCGTGGAAGCAGTTAAACATAACTACGAGGCTCTGAAATAATATTGCTGCTGGAGCCGCTTGCTGTACAAGGACGACGAGACGAAGAGGACGCCAGGACGAAGGGGACGAGACGAAGAGGACACCAGGAAGGAGTGAAGCTGTAGAAGAGGACGACGAGACGGGACCGACGAGACGAGAGGAGGACGTTGCAGCAAACAAGTAAAAGTGATTTATATTAATCGAACAATACAAACAATTTAATATGCTATTAATACATGACAATTTTAAAAAAACATTATACATCTTTATAAACAATATTTGTATATAATAAATAATATTTCATCTCCTCCATAATAGACTTGTATCGATTTCTACACACTCACAATATCCTTATTAGAATAATAAAGTTTGTTCTGTTGCATAAGGATATTTGGCGCTTGCCAACGTTGGGCTCGATTAATGAATTAATTAAAAAAAAAAAAAATTTATTTGAGTGTGTAGAGACTAAATTCATTGAACTATTTATAGGTGCTGTTCTGTGTTGTCAGGGAGTGTAGATAAAAGTTGGAATACTCTCTCTTATCTGATATTTGAACAATAGAGTTATTATCTGTATGGAGGTTGAATTATTATTGTTATCTGTGTTAGATTAAGTGTTTACATTTGATTGTGAGACTGGACTATAATAATAATAACATAAACGTACATTATTAGAAATAATACGTATAAAAAAATATTGCCGTTACTATAAATAAAACTATAATATTTTATAAATTTAAAAATAAATAATCAATATGGCCAAATCACTAGAATTACAAAATACATTAGCGGCTTTAATAGAGGAATATTTTATATAAAGCAAACTATAAACCTTGTAATTCTTAACGAAGTTTTGCGGTAAGAATCAAGAGGATAAATAATTAAGTAAAATTTAAAATAAAA
Source organism: Magicicada septendecula (assembly GCA_034769895.1). NCBI lineage: Eukaryota > Metazoa > Arthropoda > Insecta > Hemiptera > Cicadidae > Magicicada > Magicicada septendecula. The sequence goes on along the minus strand of CM068373.1, from coordinate 203,464,304 downwards.
TTCAGTGCTGTGTCGTGTAAGTTAAGATATCCCCATAGGGAACTTAAAGACACTACAAGATATCGTGGAAGCAGTTAAACATAACTACGAGGCTCTGAAATAATATCGCCGCTGGAGCCGCTTGCTATACAAGGACGACGAGACGAAGAGGACGCCAGGATGAAGAGGACGAGACGAAGAGGACACCAGGACGAAGAGGACGAGACGAAGAGGACACCAGGAAGGAGTGAAGCTGTAGAAGAGGACGACGAGACGGGACCGACGAGACGAGAGGAGGACGTTGCAGCAAACAAGTAAAAGCGATTTATATTAATCGAACAATACAAACAATTTAATATACTATTAATACATGACAATTTTAAAAAACATTATACATCTTTATAAACAATAGTTGTATATAATAAATAATATTTCATCTCCTCCATAATAGACTTGTATCGATTTCTACACACTCACAATATCCTTATTAGAATAATAAAGTTTGATCTGTTGCAATATATATTTTGCACATCGTAAACCTCATGTTTGTTCATTTACAAACTTAAGTAAAACCTTTTGGATGGAGAATATACTAGGCCTTAGGCCTAGTTTTCTCGAAAGCCTGTAACCAACATTTGAAGTAGGTCTAATAATGTTTGTGTATTTTTTAAATGTTTACTTACATTGGCTTGAATATCCATGTGGTCAACAAATGAAGGGATTCCTTTTGGAGTTGAGGACGAAACAGGTTGCGGAAGAAACTCACTGGAAGAACTTGATTTAAATGATCCTGAGGTTGGTCCTGGTTTGTTGAAATCCTCTACTTCAGCTATTAAAGGTTCATAAGGGCTTTTCTTTTTAATAGGTTTTTCAATCATTGTACTTAACTCAAGCACTTTTTTTAAATCCTGAGGCACTTGAAACACTTTTTTATATGATTTTCCATTTTGTTGGAATGTGACTGTTTGTACTCCTTAAAACAATATTTACAAGATACTCCTTTCCCTTTCAAATTGAAAAAGTTCCAAACAGGTCCTTTTTTCTTAACCATTTTGCAATTATTCAATCTAACACTTCAAATAACACAAAGAAGGGGTTAGCTTATCTCACTCAACCACTCACAGACAGCTCTATTCCACAACTAAATGGCTGCCAGACTGCCACCAATCTCCCCCCTCCAAGTCCACAACAAAATGGCTGCCCCAATCTCCCCCTCCAGAAATCCTCACCTATTATTAGTAAATCCAACTCCTAGCTTAATTTCCCACTCCTCGATGAGTAATTCAAAGTTTTTCTTAAAACCTGTAAAAATTATAAAGTTATTTTTCTGTTAGTTTTCTGTTTAGGCCTATTTCTGTTCTTTTTTCTAAAATTCATAATGAAAATAATAAAATAATAAATTCATAATTGATAATTGACTCATAATTAATATCTAAAATATTTTTTTAAATATATTTTTGTTACCAGTATATTACCTAATAAATCTAATTTATTGTAAGTTAATCTTGATAACATTTTTAAACTGCATAGGCCCTAAGTAGTATATATTTTCCTTAGCCCATTTAATTATTCTCCCATTTAGTTATCTTTCATAATATTGTTAGGGTGCTATTTAGAAGCTATGATAATTATTAGCAATATTAAGGCATTATAACATGTTTTTCTTGGCAAACGCCCTAGTGAAAATATCAAAGATTACAAAGAATCTCATTTTATTCCAACCGTTTCAAGTTTATTCATGAAATCTACCTTTAATAATGGTTTTTATGATATTTTATAAGCTCTAGTAATTATTATAAGCAGTCAAAAGTTAAAGCAATACTTTTTTTTATAAATGCCCAGATTTTGGGCGCTTAAAATTGCTTTGGGCAATTTCCCAGGCAAATGCCCATTTATAAATGTCCTGCCCACTGGGCATTTGCCCGGCCCACATCTATAACGCACACACACCATATAGGTACAGAGTATGGATATTTATTGCAAAAATTTATAGGTGATTCTATATACTTCATATTTATTACTGATGACCTCTTTATATAGTACTCTATAAATCATTTTAAAACTGTTCAATTTACAGGATGTATTCCCAGTTATAAATTCTGTCGTAAAAGGAGAACTGCATATAAAAGAAGAGAATGAACAGTTTGTTGATCAGGTATTATACATAGTTATAAGTTTGTTTAGAGTAACAAGCATTTATTGTTATAATGAACAGCATTGTTGTATCATGGCACATCCATGATAATCTCTTAACAGCATTCTCTTAGCCACTCAGAAAATCAAGTCATACATTTCCAACAGACAAAATTGACTTTCCTTTTGTTTTTGTTTACATGACTGTAATTAACAATACTGCAGACCAACATGTTGCTTTACAGCTGTTCATGAGGCAAATGTGGTGTCACCTGATGTGTCTGACATGTTTCTCAGACTATTCGTATCTTCTTCTTTGACTCTTCCTGAACCACCTTCTTTATCTGGGAGAGCTTACAGCGTCCCACAACCGAACAGTCAGCTTGGGTACTCTAGTCTCTGCCTTCCTCTGCAGTACTTCCCACTCACTGGGCGCCCATCAGCAAAGTCATTACTGAGTCTCAACCAATAGTAACCCACCACATTGTCTCATCTTCACAAACCTCTCCATTCACCCATTGTTTCCAGAACCTGTTCATTTTTGTTTTCTAATTACTTTGTCCATCCAGTATATTTTTAATATTCTCCTACAGCAGCAGTTTTCAAATGTTGTGGTTGTGTCTTTCACTTTTCCCTATTGTCTAGGCTTCACATGCAGCTTCTATAATAGCATGCTGCAAACATATAATTTGAGGAATTTCTTCTTAATTTAGAATCCAGTATTTGACAGTAGCAAATTTGTTTCTCCATTTGGCCTGTGCTCTGACACTGATTCCTCTGTTATCTTTACCAGTTTTAATATTTACCTATTTTTGTTCCTGATTCTCCTCTTCCCCCTAATAATTTTTTATAATATTCAGTAGTGTTCTTAATTTACCTTGTTTTCTGTGAGTAGAAACCATACCATCAGTAACTCTTAACTCTTAACATCAGTAACTCTTAACGCTTATACTCTCCATGAAATGTTATTATGGTCTTGAACATCTTTATGGTTTCCTTTACAGCCTCTTATAAAGCATTCTCATATAATGGTAATGAATTTGTATAAAAGTAAATTGTAAGTCCTAGTTATTTGTAGGATGTCTTAACGGTCAGTGTAAAGAAAGAAGCAGATTCAGAAGAGGCTGAGACTGAAAAGGTAATGTGCATAACCATTATTTAGCCCATAGCTATTGTGTTAGATTGTTCCGTCTCATGTACAACTAGAGATTTGGATCACATTCGTTTGTAGATATGTAATTAAAAATCAACAGAATACACAAACTGTATCATAGTGTTGTATACATATAAACTACTTGAGAATAAGTAAGTAAAATCACACAGTCGTGTGAGCTCGTGCACGCACACACACCATATAGGTACAGAGTATGGATATTTATTGCAAAAATTTATAGTTGATTCTATATACTTCATATTTAGTACTGATGACCTCTTTATACAGTACTCTATAAATCATTTTAAAATTGTTCAATTTGCAGGATGTATTCCCAGTTATAAATTCTGTCGTAAAAGGAGAACTGCATGTAAAAGAAGAGAATGAACAGTTTGTTGATCAGGTATTATACATAGTTATAAGTTTGTTTATAGGAACAAGCATTTATTGTTATAATGAACAGCATTGTTGTATCATGGCACATACATGATAATCTTTTAACAGCATTCTCTTAGCCACTCAGAAACTCAAGTCATACCTTTCCAACAGAGAAAATTGACTTTCCTCTTGTTTTTGTTTACATGACTGTAATTAACAATACTGCAGACCAACATGTTGCTTTACAGCTGTTCATGAGGCAAATTTGGTGTCACCTGATGTGTCTGACATGTTTCTCAAACTCTTCGTATCTTCTTCTTCTTTGACTCTCCCTGAACCACCTTCTTTATCTGGGAGAGCTTACAGCATCCCACAACCGAACAGTCAACTTGGGTACTCTAGTCTCTGCCTTCCTCTGCAGTACTTCCCACTCACTGGGTGCCCATCAGGAAAGTCATTACTGGGTCTCAACCAATAGTGACCCACCACACTGTCTCATCTTCACAAACCTCTCCATTCACCCATTGTTTCCAAAACCTGTTCATTTTTGTTTTCTAATTACTTTGTCCATCCAGTATATTTTTAATATTCTCCTACAGCAGCAGTTTTCAAATGTTGTGGTTGTTTCTTTCACTTTTCCCTATTGTCTAGTTTTCACATGCAGCTTCTATAATAGCATGCTGCAAACATATAATTTGAGGAATTTCTTCTTAATTTAGAATCCAGTATTTGACAGTAGCGAATTTGTTTATCCATTTGGCCTGTGCTCTGGCACTGATTCCTCAGTTATATTTGCCAGTTTTAATATTTACCTATTTTTGTTCCTGATTCTCCTCTTCCCCCTAATAATTTTTTATAATATTCAATAGTGTTCTCAATTTACCTTGTTTTCTGTGAGTAGAAACCATACCATCAGTAATTCTTAACACTTAACATCAGTAACTCTTAACTCTTATACTCTCCATGAAATGTTATTATGGTCTTGTACATCTTTATGGTTTCCTTTACAGCCTCTTATAAAGCATTCTACTATAATTGTAATGAATTTGTATAAAAGTAAATTTTAATTCCTTGTTGTTTGTAGGATGTTTTAACGATCAGTTTAAAGAAAGAAGCAAATTCTGAAGAGGTTGAGACTGAACAGGTAATGTGCATAACCATTACTTAGCCCATAGCTAATGTGTTAGGTTGTTCCGTGTCATGTACCACTAGAGATTTGGATCACATTTCGTTTGTAGATATGTAATTAAAAAAATGAACAGAATACACAAACTGTATCATAGTGTTGTATACATGTAAACTTCTTGAGATTAAGTAAGTAAAATCACACTCATGACAGCGCGTGCATGCACACACACCATGTAGGTACAGAGTATGGATATTTATTGCAAAAATTGATAGGTGATTCACTATACTTCATATTTAGTAGTGATCAGCTCTTTATATAGTACTCTATAAATCACTGAGAAGACAAAGTAAATTTTATAATTGTTCAATTTGCAGGATGTATTCCCAGTTATAAATTCTGTCGTAAAAGGAGAACTGCATGTAAAAGAGGAAATCATAGAAGAGAATGAACAGTTTGTTGATGAGGTATTATACATAGTTATAAATTTGTTTATAGTAACAAGCATTTATTATTATAAAGAACGACATTGTTGTATCATGGCACATCCATGATAATCTCTTAACAACATTCTCTTAGCCACTCAGAAAATCAAGTCATACCTTTACAACAGACAAAATTGACTTTCCTTTTTTTTTGTTTACATGACTGTAATTAACAATATTGTAGACCAACATGTTGCTTTACAGCTGTTAATGAGGCAAATGTGGTGTCACCTGATGTGTCTGACATGTTTTTCAGAGTCTTCATATCTTCTTCTTTGACTCTTCCTGAACCACCTTCTTTATCTGTGAGAGCTTACAGCGTCCCACAAGCGGACAGTCAACCTGGGTACTCTAGTCTGTGCCTACCTCTGCAGTACTTCCCACTCACAGGGCGCCCATCAGCAAAGTCATTACTGGGTCTCAACCAATAGTGACCCACCACACTGTCTCATCTTCACAAACCTCTCCATTCACCCATTGTTTCCAGAACCTGTTCATTTTTGTTTTCTAATTACTTTGTCCATCCAATATATTTTTAATATTCTCCTACAGTAGCAGTTTTCAAATGCTGTGGTTGTGTCTTTCACTTTTCCCTATTGTCTAAGTTTCACATGCAGCTTCTATAATAGCATGCTGCAAACATATAATTTGAGGAATTTCTTCTTAATTTAGAATCGAGTATTTGACAGTAGCAAATTTGTTTCTCCATTTGGCTTGTGCTCTGACACTGATTCCTCACAGTTATCTTTACCAGTTTTAATGTTTACCTATTTTTGTTCCTGATTCTCCTCTTCCCCCTAATAATTTTTTATAATATTCAAAGTGTTCTCAATTTACTTTGTTTTCTGTGAGTAGAAACCATACCATCAGTAACTCTTAACTCTTAACATCAGTAACTCTTAACTCTTATACTCTCCATGAAATGTTATTACGGTGTTGAACTACTTTATGGTTTCCTTTATAGTCTCTTATAAAGCATTCTCGTATAATGGTAATGAATTTGTATAAAAGTAAATTTTATTTCCTTGTTATTTGTATGATGTTTTAATGGTCAGTGTAAAGAAAGAAGCAGATCCAAAAGAGGCTGAGACTGAACAGGTAATGTGCATAACCATTATTTAGCCCATAGCTAATGTGTTAGGTTGTTCCGTGTCATGTACCACTAGAGATTTGGATCACATTCGTTTGTAGGTATGTAATTAAAAATCAACAGGATACACAAACTGTATCATAGTGTTGTATACATAAAACTTGAAGCTGTTCAGTATTTAAAATCATGTAATAATTGATTTTACGAGTTAAAGGTTAACCAAGGATATCGTTTAGTGTACTTGGCAGAGAATAATAGGCAAATACAATTAAACAATATACATATTTATAAATTTAAAATATATTATTTTATTTTTCTTTATACTGACATTCTCTCTAAATGAAAACATCTTTTCTGCCATGAGGCGCAATTGATAAAAACAAGTTACAAGTAATTATTACCATCAACATTTAAAATAGATTATACTAAATTATCCGATTAAACTATATATTGTGACGGCAGTGGTATGCGAACATCTGCTCTCCGGTACCAGCGGTGGACACAGCGAGCCAATCCGGCATCAGCATTCGGAGCGAGTCAATCAGCGATCCCGGTTAGTTAATAAAACCTGGGCTGGCAGAAAATTTTGCGCACTCTTCTTCGCCACGCCATCGGACGCACTTCATTTCCTCTCCTCTCTTGGACGACATCGTCGCAGAGTCAGCCGGAAGGAACGGCCGAAGAATAGAACCGGCGTTCTTGCGTCTTCGCCCTCCTATTCCGCGCCAGCGATGGATTTCACTGGGCCAGCAGCCGACTCTACAACCGGTGCCGGAAGAAGAGGAGGACTGCAGTACGCCACGAACAGCGGGCGCAGCCGCCGAACATCTCAGCGCGGCACTACCAACATCACCGTTCTCGCCACTCTCCTTTTTAGGGCCACCAAAATAACTAGAGTGTACGATTGGCGCCATTTGTCATGCGGCAAGCCTTTTGTCCGGTGACAAGTGGCGCCCAACATGGGGTGACGATCATCTTGCGGATGCAAGATCCAGCCACGCCAGCGAGCTACCAGCCGGCACACAAATCAACATTGCGCCCAACAGACACCTCCACAACATCTGGAGAAGAGCAGTAGGCTGGCTACCGGAGAGCATTCAAGACCCGGTGGAGTTGTGACGGCAGCGGTATGCGAATATCTGCTCTCTGGTACCAGCGGTGGACACAGCGAGCCAATCCGGCATCAGCATTCGGAGCGAGTCAATCAGCGATCCCGGTTAGTTAATAAAACCCGGGCTGTCAGAAAATTTTGAGCACTCTTCTTTGCCACGCCATAGGACGCACTTCATCTCCTCTCCTCTCTCGGACGACATCGGCGCGGAGTCAGCCGGAAGGAATGGCCGAAGAATAGAACCGGCGTTCTTGCGTCTTTGTCCTCCAGTTCCGCGCCAGCGATGGATTTCGTTGGGCTGGCAGCCGACTCTACAACCGGTGCCGGAAGAAGAGGAGGACTGCAGTACGCCACGAACAGCGGCGCAGCCGCCGAACATCTCAGCGCGGCACTACCAACATCACCGTTCTCGCCACTCGGTCCTTTGTAGGGCCACCAAAATAACTAGAGTGTACGATTGGCGCCATTTGTCATGCGGCAAGCCTTTTGTACGGTGACAATATATATTTGATCACAACCCAGCACTTCTTAAATATATATTCTTTATTCACACAACCACACACACTTTCATACGTTACATTTTTTATATTCCCCTCTTTGAGCTCATTTTATATATTTCATAAAATTGCCAGATTTTATTGATTCTAGTATGATTTACTTCCCTTTTATGATCCGTAGAGGAGTGTCCATGGAATGTTTCCTCGCGCACGCGCACTATCTAGATGTCTCCTCGTTTTCACCTTTTTATTTTACCACCGAACTGTCATTTTGCTTCAGTTTGTCACTGTATTTATCTTGGGAATCAAAATACTGTTTTTTAGATTTAATATGTAAAAATTCACATTTTGTGGTGTGCGGGCGCCCACGATTTTGTTCTGGAACTTTTGCGGCTGTACAGCACGAAGGAAGATGGTCGACTGGGACTTCGTAAAGATAACGATTCTTAATTTGGTGAACGTTCACGTGATCTGGTTTTATTGTTCCTTTTGTGTTTCAACACCAATTTTGACGGGATCATTATTTTGGATCGACATTCCAGCGGTGATGAATGGCTGGGATCGGCTCCGACGTCAGTTGTTTTGATCTCCGTTGACAAAGGTCAAATGTCTTGTGGCTCAAATTAGCTGCTTCTCTGTCGTTTCGCTGTTGACCTTGACACTAATTCGTTCACTTGCATACGTCGTTATAATTTGGAAATGAAATTTACAGTTATTATTTTTGTGTCCACTTTTCCCCAAATTACCCCGGTAGACCTAGACTGTCCCATTGTAACGGTACAGAATTGTGTGTTAAAGATAATAATTCAAATCAATTGTAATCCCAAAGTAGTCATGTATTCACCTAAGGGGTACCCCATTGTAACCAACCACACATACAATGTTATTGCAGACTGTTTATGTCTAATGTCTGGAGTCTGCCCAGCCAGACATAATACGCAACAGCTTGCCAGCTCAGTCTCTTTGTGAATCACAGTAAAACACATTTCACCCCAGTTTGCATCAGACAGTAGCAGAGAACAGTTTTACAAGTTAAACGGTGGCCTCGGACGTGTGAGATGGGCCGTAAATAAATTCGGCCTATCCAGTACAACTATTAAAGTGTGTGAACTATGTAGCGGTCAACTAATTAAAAAACTATCAGTGCTCGCGAGCAAATTTAAAGTCGGCCGACTGAAAGTAATGGTGCTGTGCCGAACTGGCTTCGGCAACGTATTAGATTATTAGTATTTTAAAAACGAGCGCCGCTGACGTCACGCACTGCCACTCTGTTAAGATTGTTTGTCGCCGGTCAGTTATACACACAAAAGGTTGTGTGGCTACGCAATACTGCTGGCACTGCCGGCCAGCTGTGTGTCTGTACATTCCTGTTTGGAGGTTACTTGGCTGGAGCGAAAAGTTGTTTCGCTCTCATTTCTGCTTGATCCTCCAAGCTGTTCATCTGGTCTCGGCTGGCGGCGAACTTCTAACCAGGACTTCCGTACCTATCACTATGATAGGCTAGATAAAGCGTGCTCCAGGTGCTCGACCAAGGACGAGATGGGTGTCAGGGGCGAACGAACATCTGTTCCCCCTAATAGCAGAGACGATCTTTAGCCACAATGCCGTCAGTCGAGGACTTTTCGATGCTAAGCTGAACCAAGAACTTTTCCAACGCTAAGCTGCACCAGGGACGGGTGATATGACTGTGACATCACTGATCCTCGCCTATACGAACTAAGTACACCGGACTATCCAGGTGGGAAAATTCTGTTTATCTATTTCTCTCTCTCTACAACTTGTGAATGCACAGAAGCCGCCAGAAGCTCACTCGTGAAGTTCTGAAAATTAGACTCTAGCACAAACTCTCATGTTCAATTATGTGTGATCATCATGTTATTGCATGTGTGAACATTACCACAGTACACCTAATGAAGTATCTTATAACTGTATAATGTGTAAGAAGTTACACACATACACACACATCCGCAGTTTACTGTAAGATCTAACTTTCATCTAATTAAGACCATTAGGGAGTTAATTATCTCGTGCTATCAAGTCATCTGGTCATGGCAGAGTTTAATAACGTAGCTGGGGGTTGTCTGATGCTGTTGATGAGAAACGATTTTCTTTCACACACATACTTAACGCTTAATGATTAAGCTAAGGGTTCGTTTGGCTGGTTGAGTTTCGGGGCGGTCACTTACATTCTCTGGTGTGAACTATGCTTGTGAATATGCTGGCAAATCTATGCTTAGGAGCTGAGATATTCCATTTACGTTGTTATTTATATTTGTACCTAGCTATACATATTAGGCTTCATTTATTTACTGTAGTGGGAATCGGTTTATGTGGAGGTTAGTGTTGAAATGAGGGATGTTTTGTTATTCATGTCGTATATGTGTTTGTGTGTGTAATTTTACTATATATATATATATATATTTTTGGGGAATATGTAACTGATTTAAAACAAGAGAATAACCATACATGTGCTCGCTGAGACAACAGGCTAGCCTAATTGATATTATACAACACTGATAGATTAGTATTGCTTAATGAATGAGATTATTACCAACTTTGACTCATACATGATCAGGCAGAAATTTTGCAATTAGTAATATCAATTCATTTACTTGGTGACATTATGGATTAATGGAAATACATAGATATATATAATTCTGCCTTAAATGGTGTGCTCACACAATTATGGACTTGTTATTTATGTAAAATCTTACAGGTCGAATAAAGCACACGCTTGTTGGTTAAAAGAGTTTTTCATTTGCAAGTCCTGTCATTCACCTGGGGGGACATGTCTGTAATTGTATCTGGGCCTTGCACACTTTTGCTTCCTCTAGGTTTCTCTTTACCTAGTTCTAAATATGATGTCTCTCCCCTTTTACAAAAAAAAAAACTTAATAAAAATAAAATTAAATAAAATTCAAAAAAAAAATTTACAAAACTTAGAAAATAAAAGGGGGTTTCAAATGTTAGTTCAGAGCGTGGTTTTTATGATTCTGGATGGATAGTAGGTATGATTTCTGCCTTATTTTCTCTGTTGAACTTGTGAAATTTTAGAATCTGGGGACTTATATTTATTTTCTTAAATGAAACTTAGTGTGGCTACAGACGTGTCAGCTGGTGTTAGGACTTGCAAATTACTTCAAATTATTTTTGATTAGAATCCAAGTGTTGTAAGAAAACTTAATGATAGTGTAATAAATTAACAGAATGAACAACCAGAGAAAAAGAGCACATTTTATAAAATGAATAGGGGGTTAATGAAGTTAAAATAATTTAATATGTGTTAGTGTTTAAGTGATTATTTTGTGATGTTGAGTGCGAGATGAATTTTGAAAAGGGGTTATGAGAATGTGATTAATTTTTTTTAATGAATGTGTGCTGATTGGTTGCACTTGCACGTACCCTGGAGCTCATACGGAGTCTGGACATGATGAGGGCCGTCGGTACTTGTTGAGTTTGATTATGACTTGTCTTTTGGATTAGACAACGTGTTTGGTAGCATCCCAGTTATATGGTAATTGTTTATTGAGGGCGTTGAGTTGCGGTATCGTATTTTGAGTGCGGTTATGGTCCGACCAAGGGCATGGATGTGATACTTTATATTTTCGATTATATCGAATTTTATGTGTACTTTGTGTGTTGTATTTAGTGAGTTAGTTTGATTGTTTTGTGTTGTGTTTTCTTCCGGAAATTTTGCATGGCTGCTTCTCTGCTTTTATGACACCCATCTCGTCGTATCGCTAGAGTATTCTGGAGCCACTTGAATGATCAAGTTCTTCCTTATGTGTTGGTGTTAAATTGTTGTCTGTGATGTATGTTGTAAATTGTAAAATTCTGGTGGACACTGAGTGAATTTAAGTAGTAAGAGGGGCGTTCCAAATGAAGAAGGAATTCAGATGAAGTTGAGTTAGGATTTTTTTTGGGGGACCTTGTTTTTTTGAAACGGGAATTTTAACGCCGACTGCACTAAAGACAATAGATGTTAGAAAGAATAAATTGAATATTAAACCGGAATCGATGCAATAGTTTTGAACAGTGATACAAACTGATCCGAAAGATAACCTTTGGCCAACTGATAGCCGCAGCTGTAACACTATTTCAAGCCTTGCTGCCTGCTTATCTGATAGATTGTGTATCGCTATATCCGGCTAAATTCAAAGACCAGTTTATTTGTTTTCTGTCTGATCAGCTGTTCGAGCGATATAAAATATAGGTCAGTTTTTCAATGTGGATTAGTGTTTGGCCCGAACCATGCCGCATTCCGGGTTGATGTCCCCAGGGTTGTTTGGGCGTCGGTTGTATGGCTGAGTGTTGGCTGTCCGCAGAGAAGTTACCCCCCCCTCCTTAGGTAGAGAGATAACTATTATAAGGTGGAGATTGATGTTCGCGTGCCCTCAATGCGGTCTTCTCGGCCTTGCTAATCGGGTCCGTCCGCCCTAGTGTAGGGATGTGGGCCAGTCGTGTGTCAAGGATTGATAATGCCTTGTTTTGCTGCACACGGCTGGTCGGTCCACGAGCTGGACGGTTGTAGAAATGGTACTCCCATATCAAGGTTGTAGCACCTTGTTAGCCTTCGGGCGTGAATATGTGAGTACCAGGAGGGTTAGGTGGTGGTCACCGGTGATGGTGACGTGTTGGGGCGGTCCCGAGAGTTTGGCATGGAGGAGAGGACGCGCGTGGGGGATGGTCGCAGTGTGGAGGAGATTTTCAGTCCTGGAAAGGAATATTGTGTTAGTGGTCCTGGGTCTCAGTTGTTGATTTGGGAGGCCTTGGTGGTCAGTACTCACAGCTGGCGCCTGCGATTCTTCTCTTTCTCCTGTTTTTTCCTGTCTCTTCTATCTGCATGCGGACCAGGGCCCGGCGAGCATGCAGGACTCACACTTACACCTTCTCTTTCAGACACACATTCACTGACTCACACCTCTTCCTTCTGCCTTTTCGTTTTCCTGTGTTACTGAATCCACCAAGAGCGGTTTTAGAGTCTGAGATTTTCCAGGTTTCCCGCAGCCGTCGTGCTTGAGGACTTGTTTGTTTTGGGTCAACCATGTTGCCCTTTTGGGGTGAGGGTGTGCCGAACTGGCTTCGGCAACGTATTAGATTATTAGTATTTTAAAAACGAGCGCCGCTGACGTCACGCACTGCCACTCTGTTAAGATTGTTTGTCGCCGGTCAGTTATACACACAAAAGGTTGTGTGGCTACGCAATACTGCTGGCACTGCCGGCCAGCTGTGTGTCTGTACATTCCTGTTTGGAGGTTACTTGGCTGGAGCGAAAAGTTGTTTCGCTCTCATTTCTGCTTGATCCTCCAAGCTGTTCATCTGGTCTCGGCTGGCGGCGAACTTCTAACCAGGACTTCCGTACCTATCACTATGATAGGCTAGATAAAGCGTGCTCCAGGTGCTCGACCAAGGACGAGATGGGTGTCAGGGGCGAACGAACATCTGTTCCCCCTAATAGCAGAGACGATCTTTAGCCACAATGCCGTCAGTCGAGGACTTTTCGATGCTAAGCTGAACCAAGAACTTTTCCAATGCTAAGCTGCACCAGGGACGGGTGATATGACTGTGACATCACTGATCCTCGCCTATACGAACTAAGTACACCGGACTATCCAGGTGGGAAAATTCTGTTTATCTATTTCTCTCTCTCTACAACTTGTGAATGCACAGAAGCCGCCAGAAGCTCACTCGTGAAGTTCTGAAAATTAGACTCTAGCACAAACTCTCATGTTCAATTATGTGTGATCATCATGTTATTGCATGTGTGAACATTACCACAGTACACCTAATGAAGTATCTTATAACTGTATAATGTGTAAGAAGTTACACACATACACACACATCCGCAGTTTACTGTAAGATCTAACTTTCATCTAATTAAGACCATTAGGGAGTTAATTATCTCGTGCTATCAAGTCATCTGGTCATGGCAGAGTTTAATAACGTAGCTGGGGGTTGTCTGATGCTGTTGATGAGAAACGATTTTCTTTCACACACATACTTAACGCTTAATGATTAAGCTAAGGGTTCGTTTGGCTGGTTGAGTTTCGGGGCGGTCACTTACATTCTCTGGTGTGAACTATGCTTGTGAATATGCTGGCAAATCTATGCTTAGGAGCTGAGATATTCCATTTACGTTGTTATTTATATTTGTACCTAGCTATACATATTAGGCTTCATTTATTTACTGTAGTGGGAATCGGTTTATGTGGAGGTTAGTGTTGAAATGAGGGATGTTTTGTTATTCATGTCGTATATGTGTTTGTATGTGTAATTTTACTATATATATATATATATTTTTGGGGAATATGTAACTGATTTAAAACAAGAGAATAACCATACATGTGCTCGCTGAGACAACAGGCTAGCCTAATTGATATTATACAACACTGATAGATTAGTATTGCTTAATGAATGAGATTATTACCAACTTTGACTCATACATGATCAGGCAGAAATTTTGCAATTAGTAATATCAATTCATTTACTTGGTGACATTATGGATTAATGGAAATACATAGATATATATAATTCTGCCTTAAATGGTGTGCTCACACAATTATGGACTTGTTATTTATGTAAAATCTTACAGGTCGAATAAAGCACACGCTTGTTGGTTAAAAGAGTTTTTCATTTGCAAGTCCTGTCATTCACCTGGGGGGACATGTCTGTAATTGTATCTGGGCCTTGCACACTTTTGCTTCCTCTAGGTTTCTCTTTACCTAGTTCTAAATATGATGTCTCTCCCCTTTTACAAAAAAAAAAACTTAATAAAAATAAAATTAAATAAAATTCAAAAAAAAAATTTACAAAACTTAGAAAATAAAAGGGGGTTTCAAATGTTAGTTCAGAGCGTGGTTTTTATGATTCTGGATGGATAGTAGGTATGATTTCTGCCTTATTTTCTCTGTTGAACTTGTGAAATTTTAGAATCTGGGGACTTATATTTATTTTCTTAAATGAAACTTAGTGTGGCTACAGACGTGTCAGCTGGTGTTAGGACTTGCAAATTACTTCAAATTATTTTTGATTAGAATCCAAGTGTTGTAAGAAAACTTAATGATAGTGTAATAAATTAACAGAATGAACAACCAGAGAAAAAGAGCACATTTTATAAAATGAATAGGGGGTTAATGAAGTTAAAATAATTTAATATGTGTTAGTGTTTAAGTGATTATTTTGTGATGTTGAGTGCGAGATGAATTTTGAAAAGGGGTTATGAGAATGTGATTAATTTTTTTTAATGAATGTGTGCTGATTGGTTGCACTTGCACGTACCCTGGAGCTCATACGGAGTCTGGACATGATGAGGGCCGTCGGTACTTGTTGAGTTTGATTATGACTTGTCTTTTGGATTAGACAACGTGTTTGGTAGCATCCCAGTTATATGGTAATTGTTTGTTGAGGGCGTTGAGTTGCGGTATCGTATTTTGAGTGCGGTTATGGTCCGACCAAGGGCATGGATGTGATACTTTATATTTTCGATTATATCGAATTTTATGTGTACTTTGTGTGTTGTATTTAGTGAGTTAGTTTGATTGTTTTGTGTTGTGTTTTCTTCCGGAAATTTTGCATGGCTGCTTCTCTGCTTTTATGACACCCATCTCGTCGTATCGCTAGAGTATTCTGGAGCCACTTGAATGATCAAGTTCTTCCTTATGTGTTGGTGTTAAATTGTTGTCTGTGATGTATGTTGTAAATTGTAAAATTCTGGTGGACACTGAGTGAATTTAAGTAGTAAGAGGGGCGTTCCAAATGAAGAAGGAATTCAGATGAAGTTGAGTTAGGATTTTTTTTGGGGGACCTTGTTTTTTTGAAACGGGAATTTTAACGCCGACTGCACTAAAGACAATAGATGTTAGAAAGAATAAATTGAATATTAAACCGGAATCGATGCAATAGTTTTGAACAGTGATACAAACTGATCCGAAAGATAACCTTTGGCCAACTGATAGCCGCAGCTGTAACACTATTTCAAGCCTTGCTGCCTGCTTATCTGATAGATTGTGTATCGCTATATCCGGCTAAATTCAAAGACCAGTTTATTTGTTTTCTGTCTGATCAGCTGTTCGAGCGATATAAAATATAGGTCAGTTTTTCAATGTGGATTAGTGTTTGGCCCGAACCATGCCGCATTCCGGGTTGATGTCCCCAGGGTTGTTTGGGCGTCGGTTGTATGGCTGAGTGTTGGCTGTCCGCAGAGAAGTTACCCCCCCCTCCTTAGGTAGAGAGATAACTATTATAAGGTGGAGATTGATGTTCGCGTGCCCTCAATGCGGTCTTCTCGGCCTTGCTAATCGGGTCCGTCCGCCCTAGTGTAGGGATGTGGGCCAGTCGTGTGTCAAGGATTGATAATGCCTTGTTTTGCTGCACACGGCTGGTCGGTCCACGAGCTGGACGGTTGTAGAAATGGTACTCCCATATCAAGGTTGTAGCACCTTGTTAGCCTTCGGGCGTGAATATGTGAGTACCAGGAGGGTTAGGTGGTGGTCACCGGTGATGGTGACGTGTTGGGGCGGTCCCGAGAGTTTGGCATGGAGGAGAGGACGCGCGTGGGGGATGGTCGCAGTGTGGAGGAGATTTTCAGTCCTGGAAAGGAATATTGTGTTAGTGGTCCTGGGTCTCAGTTGTTGATTTGGGAGGCCTTGGTGGTCAGTACTCACAGCTGGCGCCTGCGATTCTTCTCTTTCTCCTGTTTTTTCCTGTCTCTTCTATCTGCATGCGGACCAGGGCCCGGCGAGCATGCAGGACTCACACTTACACCTTCTCTTTCAGACACACATTCACTGACTCACACCTCTTCCTTCTGCCTTTTCGTTTTCCTGTGTTACTGAATCCACCAAGAGCGGTTTTAGAGTCTGAGATTTTCCAGGTTTCCCGCAGCCGTCGTGCTTGAGGACTTGTTTGTTTTGGGTCAACCATGTTGCCCTTTTGGGGTGAGGGTGTGCCGAACTGGCTTCGGCAACGTATTAGATTATTAGTATTTTAAAAACGAGCGCCGCTGACGTCACGCACTGCCACTCTGTTAAGATTGTTTGTCGCCGGTCAGTTATACACACAAAAGGTTGTGTGGCTACGCAATACTGCTGGCACTGCCGGCCAGCTGTGTGTCTGTACATTCCTGTTTGGAGGTTACTTGGCTGGAGCGAAAAGTTGTTTCGCTCTCATTTCTGCTTGATCCTCCAAGCTGTTCATCTGGTCTCGGCTGGCGGCGAACTTCTAACCAGGACTTCCGTACCTATCACTATGATAGGCTAGATAAAGCGTGCTCCAGGTGCTCGACCAAGGACGAGATGGGTGTCAGGGGCGAACGAACATCTGTTCCCCCTAATAGCAGAGACGATCTTTAGCCACAATGCCGTCAGTCGAGGACTTTTCGATGCTAAGCTGAACCAAGAACTTTTCCAATGCTAAGCTGCACCAGGGACGGGTGATATGACTGTGACATCACTGATCCTCGCCTATACGAACTAAGTACACCGGACTATCCAGGTGGGAAAATTCTGTTTATCTATTTCTCTCTCTCTACAACTTGTGAATGCACAGAAGCCGCCAGAAGCTCACTCGTGAAGTTCTGAAAATTAGACTCTAGCACAAACTCTCATGTTCAATTATGTGTGATCATCATGTTATTGCATGTGTGAACATTACCACAGTACACCTAATGAAGTATCTTATAACTGTATAATGTGTAAGAAGTTACACACATACACACACATCCGCAGTTTACTGTAAGATCTAACTTTCATCTAATTAAGACCATTAGGGAGTTAATTATCTCGTGCTATCAAGTCATCTGGTCATGGCAGAGTTTAATAACGTAGCTGGGGGTTGTCTGATGCTGTTGATGAGAAACGATTTTCTTTCACACACATACTTAACGCTTAATGATTAAGCTAAGGGTTCGTTTGGCTGGTTGAGTTTCGGGGCGGTCACTTACATTCTCTGGTGTGAACTATGCTTGTGAATATGCTGGCAAATCTATGCTTAGGAGCTGAGATATTCCATTTACGTTGTTATTTATATTTGTACCTAGCTATACATATTAGGCTTCATTTATTTACTGTAGTGGGAATCGGTTTATGTGGAGGTTAGTGTTGAAATGAGGGATGTTTTGTTATTCATGTCGTATATGTGTTTGTATGTGTAATTTTACTATATATATATATATATTTTTGGGGAATATGTAACTGATTTAAAACAAGAGAATAACCATACATGTGCTCGCTGAGACAACAGGCTAGCCTAATTGATATTATACAACACTGATAGATTAGTATTGCTTAATGAATGAGATTATTACCAACTTTGACTCATACATGATCAGGCAGAAATTTTGCAATTAGTAATATCAATTCATTTACTTGGTGACATTATGGATTAATGGAAATACATAGATATATATAATTCTGCCTTAAATGGTGTGCTCACACAATTATGGACTTGTTATTTATGTAAAATCTTACAGGTCGAATAAAGCACACGCTTGTTGGTTAAAAGAGTTTTTCATTTGCAAGTCCTGTCATTCACCTGGGGGGACATGTCTGTAATTGTATCTGGGCCTTGCACACTTTTGCTTCCTCTAGGTTTCTCTTTACCTAGTTCTAAATATGATGTCTCTCCCCTTTTACAAAAAAAAAAACTTAATAAAAATAAAATTAAATAAAATTCAAAAAAAAAAATTTACAAAACTTAGAAAATAAAAGGGGGGTTTCAGTGCATTTGTTAAAATAACGTAAACTATGGGGTAACAAATAAGTAACAGCTGACAGAAAATTTAACTGTAAAAAACTAGTTTCGGAGTGTATTAATGAAAGTGGGGAACACAAGGTGGTGAAACAACGATAGGAACACCGGATGGATGGGTAACTGTACTGAACACAATTCATTGATAAAAAATAGAAAATTTTAATCAAAGTTTAAATACAATTTAATATTTCCAAGTTAAAATATTTTATTAATGAGCTCTCAGTAAGGGAGTTAAAAGAGTATGAGAGAGAGAGAGAGTGACGCAAAGTGCTGGTTACCAAAATAATGCTGTTGTTTAGTCATTTTTATTAGTAGTTTATATTGAGTGATAAATATCCATGTATTCTTGTTTTATTATTGAAATTGTAGTGTGAAGGTAAAGTGAAAGGAAATAATTCAGTTTAATAAAAGAAAGGTAATTTGTTAGAATCCGAAAAATTTGTGTTAGCGTAATTATTTCATAATTCAAACCCAAGTAATCTTTCTGCAACTTGTTCATCTGTAGATCCCAGGATTGAAACCTGAAGGTAAGATATCATTTGAATTAAATTCAATTGTCTCAGTGGCCCCCGAACAGTGATGGTGAGTGTAATTTATTACACAAACCAGACCTAATTCTAGTTGGAGAAACGAGTACTTGGGGTTGAGGGCGGTTATGTAGTTTAGAAAACATAATCGTATATGTAAATACAATAATTTCATAATGGAGAATAATGAGAATAAAATAAATAAAACTGATGTAATTGTCGGTGATGAGACAGAAAATAAGTCTATGTTTATAAATAAAGAAAATATATTAACCGAGTCAGCTGAAAAAAGCGACTCAGGAATACAAACAGATGTAACGCTAGCAAATGAAAGTAATTTTGGTAATTTTACCGAATCAAAAATAATGAATGAAGTTGAAATTCATTCAACGCCAATTTCAATTAGTCAAAATAAGAAAGCTGATGACGGTGGTATGTTAAAAGATTTGTATAGTATGATATGTAGTATGAAAGAAAGTTCAGAAAAGCAATACATAGTGTTGAATGATATGAAAAGGGATAATGAGGTAAAATTTAATGTACTATGCAGTGGTGTTAATGAAGTAAATATTAAGCTAAATGAACAGAAAATTAAATGTGAAAATAGTTTTAATGAACTAAACAAACGCTTTGATATAAATGATGTCAGATTTGATGAGCTAAAGAGTGATATTAATAATGTGAAGCTACAAAACTCAAACATTAATAAACGCATAAATAACATTGATAAACGTATAAATGATATAGATGAACGATGTAATGTTATTCAAGAACAAGTAGTAGAGTCTGTAAATGAGCAAGTCAGAGAACAAATTAATGAATTTAGAGAAAGTGTAGAAAGTAAACTTAACGATGTATAGGGTGATTCAGTTGGAGGTTAGAATTTTAGGTTGGCAATACTGTTTTCTTGTGAAAGATGAACAGCTGATATTTGAAATTAGTCATTGGTAAGTATTGACATTTGTTGCTATGGAGCGGTATTCGACTCAAGAACGTATTTTAATTGTTAAAACCTACTTTCAAAGTGGAGACAATTTAACTAACACGATTCACGCACTGCGAAATGACTTCGGCAACCATAAACATCCATCTCATGCCGTGGTTGAAAAATTAGTCGAAAAATTCAATAGATCCGGGTCAGTGTTGGATGTGCAAAGACCAGTACGTCCTCTTAGTGGCTGGTCACTCAACAAATATCGCCGCAGTGAGTGTCAGTGTCCATGACAATCCGTCGACCTCCATTCGTCATTGATCCCAGCAGTTGGATTTTCTTACAGCACCAGCGCATATTAACTAAATATCTGCATTTGCATGCCTACAAGATCCAATTAACCTAGGAATTGAAGCCAACAGATCATAGACAGCGTCGTGACTTCGTTGATTGGGTGTTAGAGAACCACCAAGTTGATGGCGATTTTGCGAAGAAAATCATATTTAGCGCTGAAGCTCATTTTCAACTAAAAGGGTATGTAAACAAACAAAATTGCCACATTTGGAGACTTGAAAATCCACGAGCCATTCTCGAACAACCAATTCATCTACAAAAAGTCACTGTTTGGTGCGGATTTTGGGTCGGCGGCGTGATTGGGCCGTACTTTTTTGAAAATGCCCGTGGTGATGCAGTAACAGTCAATGGTGAATGTTATCGGAAGATGATAACACATTAGTTTTGGCACCAATTGAATGATATTGATGTCGAAGACATGTGGTTCCAACAAGACGGTGTGAGAAACAATACAGTTGTTGCACACAAATTTCCCCGGCTGTGTCATCTCTCGTTTTGGGGATCAACATTGGCCACCAAGATCGTGTGATCTCACGCCGTTGGATTTATTTCTTTGGGGTTATTTGAAGCAGAAGGTGTATGCCAATGACCCCAAAACGATTCGAGAGCTAAAGGACGAGATACGCCATGTTATTCATGAGCTGCCGCAGGAGTTATGCCGGAAAGTGATGGAAAATTTCATCAAAAGGGCGGAAATCTGCAGGGCCGCTCGTGGCAGCCATTTGGCCGATATCATTTATCGTGTTTAACCCTGGAATGGTATGATGTGATTTTTACGAAACGAAACACAAATATGATTGTATAGAACAGGTTTCTGCGCGGACTGTACCAGCCCTCCCAATGTCTTCCCCCACTCAACTCACAAGGTCAGTGCACGTGGAACCGTCGTGCTGGCAGTACTTGTTTTTGAGCTATTGACGTCAGTTCGTGAATGTTACGATATCATACCGATGGTGTAACTATTTTACGTAGTGTTGTGTTTCAGTTTTAGTTTTATTCTTATATCAAATTTTCGGTGTTGTTGACTTAGTGTGTTGAAAATTAGTGCCATATATTAAGTGCATCTTTTTACTTGGTTTTGTCAAGTTTTACGGTGTTTTTGCTATACTACTCGTTTTTTTTAAATGGCTTTGTCACCATGGGAGATTGAGAAACTTTTAAATGATGATAGCTTTTTTGATACAGACGAAGATGAAGAAGCTAGCGGAAGTAAGTCAGAAAATAACATTTTAGCATACTCTGGGAGTGACGACTATAAGCCTTCATCCTCAGATGAATCCTCAGATGATGAATTTCGTGAACAATTGAAGAGAATACGTTGTGGTCATTCAGCAAATGAAAAGGATTCAATGTACACATCAGGAGTGGTTGGCCTACACAGCGCTATTACACCCCTTAAGTTCTTCACACCCCTGGTCCCTCTGGTAGTTGTGGGACAAAATCTGTTACAACTCTATCTGCTGAATCAAGACCTGATAGTAGTAATACATATACTACTCTTGCTACTACTACTGGTTCTTCAGGATGTGCAAGCTCGACTCCACAACAAACAGCAACAATAATCAAAGGAAAAAATAGTTATTCCTGGACTGAAAATTCTCCAACCATAAGTACAAGAAATGCCCCTAGAAATATTGTAAATATCCGACAACAGCCTAAAGGTAGAGGTAAAGATGTTCTAACCCCTTTGGATGCGTTTCAGTTGTTCTTTACTGACACTATGGTAAACTTAATTGTTACTCATACAAATGAAGAAATATTGAGAAAACAAGCCAATTACAAAACAATTCAGTTTTCAAACAGTCAAACCTCTCCCACAGAGATAAAGGCACTCTTGGGCATTATGATATTCTCTGCTCTCCACAAGGACAATAGCCTAAATACAGCAATAATGTTTGATCCTTCTGTAAGTGGTAATGTTTACAGAGCTTGCTTTAGTAAAAAGCGATTCCAATTTTTATTAGATTGTCTTAGATTCTATGACAAAACTACCCGAGCTGAGAGAGTAGCGACGGATCGCTTCGCACCTATAAGGGACCTTTGGGAAGCTTTCATGAAATCATGCATCTATAGACAACTACGAGGCTGGCCCATATCTCACCATTGATATTGATGAGCAGCTGCTTGCATTTAGAGGCAGATCTGCATTCAAAATGTATATGCCTAAAAAGCCAGCTAAGTATGGTTTAAAAATTGTTATGGTTTGTGATGCTGGTTCTAAGTACATGTTAGTTGCTGAGCCATACTTAGGGAAACAAAACACAACTGCCCAAGGCTCTCTTTCCCAATACTATGTGAAAAAGTTAACGGCTCCATTTCACGGATTGAACCGCAACTTAACAATGGATAACTGGTTCACAACCGTTCCGTTGGCTGATGAATTGCTCAAGGATCCTTATAAGCTGATACTTTTAGGAACGATCCGCTTAAACAAACCAGAGATACCTTTGAGTATGAGATCGACAAAGAACAGGGACATTGGTGATTCAAAATACCTTTTCAGCAACGCGACAACACTTCTATCGCACAAGGCTAAGAAGAACAAGGTAGTTTGCCTTATTTCCACAATGCACCAAGACAAGGGAGTGAATCAAGATGGCAAACCAGTTATGATTGACCATTACAACCAGACCATAGGAGGAGTAGGTACTCTTGACCAAATGGTGTCAGTCAGATCGTGCTCAAGGAAAACAAAAAGATGGCCACTCTGCACTTTTTATGACTTGATCGACATCGGCGGAGTTAACTCACTTATCATTTTGAACAGGGTCTTGAGTTCTAGAAAAGAACAAACCATGACAAGAACATCTTTTTTGAATCAGTTGTATCAGCAGTTGGTTTTTCCATGGCTAGAACAGCGCTTGACAATCAAAAATCTTCCGAGGGAGCTAAGAAGTATGGTCTTCAGTGTTCTTGGCCGAAAAGAAGCAGCAGATCCAGTTCTTCCTAGGGTGGATAAAAAGAGAACAACTTGTAAGATATGCCCAGCTGAAAAGCGAAGAATGACAGTAAACTACTGCAGCAAGTGAGACACTGCTTTCTGTGCGGAGCACCGCGGGGAAGTCTGCAAAAACTGCAGCGCCTGAATAAACTGCAGCATCATCAAGACATCACATCATTGCAAGTAAGATTTTTTTTAGCTAATACCAAAACTTTTTTGATCATTAGCCCTCTGTTTTAACATACAACTCGTTTTTTTAAAATAAATATAGTAATTTCAAGTTTTTTTTTGATTTTTCAGACGGACCTAACTGCTAGGTGACGTCGACGACTAAACAATGTTTGACATTTTACCTCAATAAACTTTTCTTTTATATTAAATGTATTTTCAACTCTTAAAAGAATGTAAAATTAAAATATGTTCTATAAGTTTTGATTTTTCATTTCCATCTTACCAAAACTTTTTTTTTCTCAAGATCGTAAAAAATATGACATCATACCAACTATGTAAGTTTTAAGTATCATGCCATTCCAGGGTTAATGTCAATGTCTAAACAACATATAGAAATAAATACATTAAGAGTTTATCAAAAACCAATGCGTTTTATTTTACATTAAAATTGTAACCTCTAATTGAATCACCCTATAGATGCACAAGTAGTAGCAAAAGATGATTACATTGAGATCAATACTGATAATAAAAACTTATACTACAATTTTTACAGGAGAGTGATTGACGTTTGTCTGCAAGTGAGGGGGGAAATGGTGTTTAGAGCGGTCTGTTTGGCTGAAACTATACAGCACAGCGTTGTCAACTCGTACTTGTTGTTCTGTTGTTTGTGCGTTACCACATGCGCGTAGTAAATTGAACAGCAGGCCTAGTGCGTTTACTACGGTTTGATGTGAGTGAAATTTAACAGTTTTAAAATTTACAATATTATCATATTTTAGTGCATTTGCATGATTGAGTGATATTTTTTAAATTTAGTGATTATTAGTCTAATATTCAGAAGTGATTTTGTGGTAAAATTTAAGTATTTAGTGGACTAAGTGATAGTGATTGTAAATATTATCCATTCAGCTATGTCCAACGCCAGTACGAGTGCTTCAGCTATACGCAAGACAAGAAAAAGGAAAGTATTTAATGGACAGGCAAGACAACTTATCTGTTGAGTACGTGAATATTTTGAAAAAGAAAAAGCAAACGGGTGGCCGTTAATTTCCTTTAATAAAGTTTTAGAGCGTACAGCTGCCGCATGCGAAGTAGGGAAGAATCTTATAGTACGTATAGGAAAAGAGAAACACGATCTTCTTACTGATTTTAGTGATACAGAGCCCAAGTTTCATACACCTAATAAAAAAGAAATATAGACAAAGAAGTTACCAAGTTAGATTCTTTCCAAGAAAATGCAATTCGACAGCATATTTATAGCTACTATTGTAGAAAAGAGCACCCAACAATAAATAAACTTCATAAGTCGTTAGCAGCAGCTGCTCTTTTTGCCGGTAGTAAATCATCTGTTAGGAAAGTATTGCAAAATATCGGTTTTAAGTTTACAAACATTTCGGGGAGAAAAGTTCTTATGGAAAGTGAAAGTGTAGTTGCATGGAGTGATAAAAGAAAAAAGAAAACCCGACAGCAACAGTTTTGAAGTAGTGAATGCTGCACTGAATGATGAACTTTTGAAGGCAAAACTTGCCTTTTTTCAGATGATTGCTTCACAAGTGGAGTCTTTTTTATCATTTCAGTCAAACGCTTCACTCTCCCCTCTACTATATGAGGCACTTTTGACTACTCTCAAAAAAATAGTGTTGCACGTCGTGAAGGCTGAAGTTTTGAACACTTCTAGAAATATAACAACTATAAATTTGAAAAGTGAGTCAAATCTCATTAATGCTCAATCAGAAAGAAAGAAATTGAATTGGGATTTGCAGTAAAAAATGCACTACGCAGCAGTTGTGAACACATAGACATCGACATTTTGCGATTTCGCCAAGACTGCTGCAAATGTCTTATTTAATTTTGTGTGTCGTTGACTAAGTCATCTCCACTGTTGTACGCCTTGACAAAAGGGATTTCATGCTTCGATCCTACAATCGCAATCAATCCTAAACTATGATTAGAGAGACTTGACAAAGCGTTAGATATTTTTGTCCAAAATAATTGGCTAACTGGATCTCAAGCAGATAACGTTAAAAATTCCTACATCGACGTTTGCAAACAGTTAGATTTTGATCAGGAAATGAAAACATTCCCTGACCGAGAATCACCGCTTAGATGATTTGTGGCTGGAAATAGTTCCTCCGTTTACATCTGAACATAAAGACCTGCGATCATTTATCAAAATGGTCATGGTATTGTCTCATGGCAATGCCTTTGCTGAGCGGAGATTTTCGATACATAAAGAAGTTATAATCGACAGTTTTAGTGAACAGTCTCTAGTAGCACAGTGGCAGGTGTATGACGCTATCTTGCATCATGGGGGGATTCAAAAAATTGATATAAGTAAAAAATTAATTCATGCCGTCCGGAACGCAAGCAGCTTATATCAAGAAGCACAAAAGAAGGAAAAGGAAGAACTAGACTGCATCGAAATTAAAAGCTAAAAAGCGAAAAACCCAGTAAGTATTACAGGAGCTTCAGCAAAAAAGCAAAAGATTCTTGAAGATGCCAGACTTGAGGCAGAATTATTAGAATAACAAATTAGTATAAATAAAGTGATTTTAATATTACGTTAATATAATACAGTATGTTGATTTTATTAAATAAATCTTTCATAAATTCCTATTTTGTGCTTTATTTGAAATTGTGAACCTACCTAACTTTCTTTATAACTGCTGAAAACTTTGTGTAAAATAGATATTTACTGTTAATTATAGTCAGGGAAAAACCTAAAAAGTGTCTGGAAAACCGGGAAAAGTCAGGGAAATTAGTTTCCAGAAAATAGTGGCCACCCTGTTGGACATTGTGTTACAAATTCTACACATAATATTGTCTCTTTACCTAACAAGTAACAAGTGTAGGTTTTCTGTCCTAGTTACTATCTGGTTAATTACATTATAAACTTGTCCATAACCAACAATAGTTATTTATTATTGCATTAACTAGTAGTCAGTTTATCTGTCACCGTTTCTACTACTAAATTATTTACATCTCTTCTTTACATCTTTGTCATTCTGTTAACATTCAATATTAGTACTTCTCAACTACCACACATTATAATATAGTTATACACAAATAAAACTTTTATTATACATTTATAATATAATGATCTCTATTTTAATTGCCTAAGTGTCTATCAGTTACACTCAGATATAACTACTGAATCATATATAACTACTGGTTTACAGTTTTTTTAACTTACATTTTCTTTAGGTTATGTTGCCATACTTCTATGTACTGGTTATCCAGCTAGCTCTACATTTTGTTTTTACTTATTCTATACATGATTTATTATGCAGTTTACTGGAAATATAATTATTAAGTTCATTCATTCTATACATTTGATCTTTTATTCTCTTATCTTATTTGACAATGATTTTAACTTTACTTGTGAATATATCTATTTCATAACATAGGCTTATTTCTGTTTTGTACTTCATTATTTTTAAGACAGTTTTTTTATGTTGAGTGTACAGTTTTTTATGTTGAGTGAAACGTCACGTTACATAATGCCCCCCCTTAAGACGGGTTATTTCAGTAATATGGTTTTGTAAAGTTACTGAAATAAACTGCTATAAAATTTTCCTTAAAGTCTCATAGAACCTTTTCATTTCAGCTTGGTTATATACCCTTTTTACCTTATTTGTTTCTGGTGTTGTTAGTTCATATGTGTTATTTCCTTTGTCCTGGGTAACTAAAAAGGGTCCATGGTATAATAATAGTAACTTTTTTACTATGCCTTCAGCTGAGCTGGGTAGTTGTCTATTTTTTATCAATACCTTCTCTCCTACATGGTATTTTAGTATCTTCATCCTGTAAACTTACCCACGTTTTACAAAAACACGGATCTTTATAATACTTACTTCCGCGATCTTCTTTACGCACTTACCTTAGACTCCACCAGAATATTACAGGGCCACTAATATATTTTGAGGTTAACATATATATACGATCTTACTCTTACAATTAAAAAACACTTGAATAATTTAGATAATCTTAGTTCCCTTGACTCAGAAGTTTTGGCGAGATTTTGACGCAGAAAATAGGTTAGGTTTCAGCGCAATAACTACACTGACCACATGGTTATGGTTATATTGAAATCTGACTTTATTTTCAGTTAGCAATTCAAAAGTTCTTAACCATATTCATCTTTTGGTTAACAAATCACTCAATAGTGAACAATCATGATAATTATTTAAACAAAACTAACCTTGATTAATTATACTAAGGTGAACCAGTACTTCGCATCCACTCTCTCTCTCTCTCTCTCTCTCTCTCTCTCTCTCTCTCTCTCTCTCTCTCTCTCTCTCTCACAATCTCTTAAAACCCCCTTAAATTTGAGATCTCATGATTTCTGAATGGAGTGTTTTAATAATAGACAAATAGTTGTTAAAAGATGGCCAGTCGATCTAGTTTTATGAGTACTTAGCTGTTGATGTTATTCCAAATGTTACGCCATCACTCGCCGTTCACTGTTTGCTTCAACATTCAAAAATTGTTCCACACTTAATTAAATTTTCCGATTGCATTTTCCTTATGAAGAGAATTATTTATAACTGTTTTAGATTCATACTCACAGCTTTTTGTAGGCCTACACTTAATTTGCCTGCGGGCTCGGTTCAACACAACTGCACGGCTTTAAGATGTTTGTCGACTGCCGCGAATGGCGACTGGCAATCGTATACTATCCGGGTCAGTCATGTGGTTCTCCTTGATCCCCGCTTCCTGCCTCGTCTGGGCCCATCGAAGAGTCTGGAAGCTGGTAGAAGCCAAAATTGCGTTTCAATATTGGAAAACACGTGTTCCTCTCATAATAACATTGTGACGTCAGACTGATCATAAAAATTCCTTGCCTTATAAGGTTCGGTTTATTTAGTTTGAGACGGCAATGCCTACGTCATACTCGCTTAGTCATACCATTCAGATTTCTAAATACTTATTTTACCAAGGGTTACATAGATCGTGAATTATTGCATAATATTAAAAATGATTTTCCCTTTTTGTACCGTTACAATACCACCTCAATAAGAGGTTTTATGTAGAAGCATAAATCTCATTGACTAATTCTGAGAGTATCAGCTCGGATATGGCGCCATGACCCCCTTATTATCTTATTAAAATCATGGGTTACTCACCCCCCTAATCCAGTGGCTGTGGCCATAGCTGCATGACTTTACTGGACTTCCTGCCTCAGGATCCCAACACCATAAAGCCAGATAGGTGCTAGACGTCCCTGGCCTGACGCGCTGGCCAGCACAGGGCCGCCACCACAGTATCATCAGACTGTAACAATCCATTAAAACATCAATAAATGGCCTTTCCCTATTCCATACCCTTAACTGATTTGGTTTCCTCTTAGAAACCCTTAAAACTGGTTTGCCTTTTTCCAAGTACTGGCTTTTTGTCTTAACTATCTAAATGCACAAATAACATTGTTTTAATATATATATATATATCCTTAACACAACATAATACATTTTATTTCAAACATCTAACATTAATATACTCTTGAAAGTTATAATTCAAATATCCAAAAATATTCACTAATTCAATTATGAATTCAATTTAACAACAATTCCATCTTACTTTTCCATTTAAACATCTCATTTTATATCTCAATTTCCTCATTATTAATGCAGATTACCACTGCTATCTGTATACAATACACAACATGATTAATACGAAAATAGAAAATTATACAATTCAACAGATATAGTAAACAAAATACGTATTTCACTACTTCATTATTAATCATATTATAACGATTTAATCATCAGTCTTCTTTTCTTTATTATTTATTCTAAAATCCTCCACCCACATCATTTCTTAATATCCCCCCTTCTAAATCCCTTAACCCCTGAACCCGTCGTTACAATAGTGTAAGGGACCTCAAGGACTAGCCTAATCTTGATATTACACAAATCACATAAATGAAATTTCTCCCTCATAGCATGTAAAGTTGCCACCACCCATCCACTACATTATTTCCTCCCAATGCTGGACTGTCTTGCCCAGTTGCTTCCACAAGGACTGAAGCTGGTGGGAGTAAACATTTTTTTCCTTTTATTTTACCCCGTCCTTGCTTAGGCATTACATTAAGTTCGGCATTACTGGTATACAGGATACCAGTAACCCTACTAAAATAATTATTTACAAGCCCTTAAGTGGTCTATCACTTTTCTGTAGGTGTATAGCCGTAGTTCCAAAGTTATTTCAGATTCCCCTTGTCCCCTCCAGTTAAGTTTTTAAGTACACCAATTTCAAAAATAAACTATGGTCAGAGTACAATAAGTCTCCCTATAACTTGTTACTGATAAGCCAAATCCACGGTCAGGGTTCGGTGAATCCGTGACCGCCCGAAAATGGGGAATCAACAGTTAAAACACATGTTTTACATCTATACACAATTACATCATACTCAAATAAACACTTTGTTTCACAAATACGTCAGCTCAAAATAAACATTACCAATATTACATTAAAACAAACATTCCAACTTTCAATTTGAATAAAATTACAAACATTACCCAACTTTAGTTTTAATTTCTATTGAATATTCCCATTGTTTATCTTTCATTATGACTTCTACTCTGATCCTCTATTGATTACTTTAATCATCAAACCTTAATCAGTTACCATTTATTATACAAATCAAATCTAAACATATTTTTCAAATTTACGACCAGTTCCTTTTAAATTAATTAAATCATCTCAAATTAATTTTATTTCATAATAAAATTCATCATTACATAAATGTCAGTTAATACTAACAAGCAATCCTCATTATCGTAATACACTCAATCAGAATTATTAACGTTGTTGATTACCCATCATACAACACAGTGTATCCTCTGACACCTTTCAAATTTATTACCAGCTTCCTTTTAAATTAATTAAATCATCTCAAATTAATTTAATTTCATAATAAAATTCATCATTACATAAATGTCAGTTAATACTAACAATCAATCCTCATTATCATAATACACTCAATCAGAATTATTAACGTTGTTGATTACACAGTGTATCCTCTGACACCTTATCATAACAACATAACCTAATACATAAGTACAATTAACACCAGTACAAATTTATATACACTCTACATCATATCCAAGGTCATTGTGTGCCAAAACTCATTACATAAATTAGCCAAGTATTTAAACCATTAACTAAAATAATTAAATGTTCATTAACATAAATGTCTAACCTCCATCGTCAAAAATCAATCTTACATTACTCATACACCATTCATTTTTAATTAAGTTCATTACATTATCAGTTTTAATATAATGACTACTTAAATTTCCACCTTTTACCATAATGTCATAACAATAATCTACAGGATTATTCCACATTATTATATCATAAAATCTGTCATCGTTTATAGTCCAGTCGCCCTTAGTATTTTTTGTCACAATTAAATAGGTTACAATTTCACCATTATTATCATCATCCACTAAACCAGTTTCATTATCAGGTAAGTGCTCATTATAAACAGCATTATTATTTACTGCACTAATTACTCCACAAGGTAAGTTCATTGTTAACCACTCTCTCAATATTTAATCTCTCCACTAACTCTTCATAACCTCTATTTACCTTGAACATCTCTCTCTCTCTCTTTCTCTCACAATACTTCACGCTACCCTCCCGAACTTTCTCACTCCACGCAAAGGGCAATACAACATCATTAAAACCCATCCTGGCTTTACCAGGGAAACCATAAAACATAAAGGGACTATTTGGAGACCATACATCTCCCCAAGAGGAACTTTCATCCTCAAAAAACATTTGTGAAGCCTTTACACCATAGGGAAAATTTGCCCTTTGCCCCCCCTACTCACTTAAACTCTCCCTCCACTCTCTCTCAAGCTCGTTAACACTTATTACCTCATCACTAACCTCAACTCCCTATTATATTCTAGTCACTACTATTACTTAATGTATCACTCATAGATACGCCATTTTCAACTACATCTTTATTATTATTATTCAACATTATCTCGCCATTATGATTATCACTTATATTTTCACTATCATCACTTACCTTGTTGTCTATTCCTTAATTATTTATATTCTCATTTACACTTAACTTATTATCATTATTATTATTTTCACTATCAAAATCGCTTACCTGGTTTACTTTCACTTTCTTTATTCTCCTTTAATTTATATCTATCTCTTTCCCACTTCTCATTTCGTTATTTCATTTATTATTTAATTTCTTGATATCATTTCTTAGTTCCTAAAATTTTATGTCGAACTTTGCAAACTGCTGTTGCAAAAAACTCATCACATGATCATCAGATTGATTACTTTCTTTTTCTTTGGTTCCCACGGGAGTGGACTCTGCTCCCGCGTTACCCATTATAACTGACAGTTAAACTGCTTTCTTTTATTAACCTAGGAGTTGACTGAATTTGATTCACTCAGAACAGTTGAGTCAGTCAAATTGACCTCGTTCTCATTATACTCCATGCTTTTTAATTATTTTTAATTAAACACTTATTAAAATGCAATATTGATATAAATGAGAGTTGAGATACCAAACAAAAAACTTTTTTAAACGTGCTATTTTGAACATCTTATAACGTACAAATTATTAAAAAATTGCCGCCACTCCCAAGCCTATTTCCTGGTGTCAAATTTCAGGCCTAATTTATATAAACATTATATAAAAATCCTGGCAGGGATTCGCCAATTGTAAACTTACCCAAGTTTTACAAACACACCCATCTTTATAATACTTACTTCCACGATCTTCTTTACGCACTTACCTTAGACTCCACCAGAATATTACAGGGCCGCCAATATATATTGTGGTTAACATATAAACCATCTTACTCTTCCCATTAAAAAACACTTGAATTATTTAGATAATCTTAGTTCCCTTGGCTCAGAAGTTTTCACAGGCTTGTTTAGGCGAGATTTTGACGCAGAAAATAGGTTAGGTTTCGGCGCAACAACTACACTGACCACATGGTTATGGTTATATTGAAATAACCATATTCATCTTTTGGTTAACAAATCACTCAATAGTGAACAATCATAATAATTATTTAAACAAAACTAAACTTGGATTAATTATACTAAGGCGAACCAGTACTTCGCATCCTCTCTCTCTCTCTCTCTCTCTCTCTCTCTCTCTCTCTCTCTCTCTCTCTCTCTCTCTCTCTCTCTCTCAATCGCTTAAAACCCCCCTAAATTTGAGATCTCGTTATGATTTCTGAATGGAGTATTTTAATAATAGACAAATAGTTATTAAAAGTTGGCCAGTCGATCTAGTTTTACGAGTACATAGCTGTTGATGTTATTCCAAATGTTACGGCATCACTTGCTGTTCACTGTGTGCTTCAACACTCGAAAATTGTTCCACACTGTTAATTAAATTTTCCGATTGCATTTTCCTTATGAAGAGAGTTATTTATAACTGTTTTATATTCATATTGTAACGTTACAAAAGTCACAAGATCACAAAAGACAAATGAACTATATAAAACAGTAAATTACCATAAGAAACAAAGTATAACACCTTGAAGTAGAAAAAAAGTTATTATGAAGATAATGATTAGGAATAAAATATAATTTAATTGTCAATGAGCATAAGTGTTATAATAATAAAGACTAGACCAACAGTGACTATACAAGTACCCAACAAGATTAGGAGAGTGAGGTAATAACCATGTAACAATGAAAAATGAATAATGTATAAGGGAAAACAATAAGATTGTATCGTATCATTAAACAATATAATTAATGTAACTGAACATATATATGAAAGAAGTGATTAATAAATAAAATGTACATAGAATATAAGAAAAACTGAATAATGGTGATCAGAACAATAAATGGTAGAGAATACTATTCAGAAATAAAAGAAGGGAGTAATGTAACTAATAAAAATCATGTAGATGAAATAAATGTAGTCAATGAAAGGAAAAGGGGTCAACTTAACCTAAACAGTTGTAAATTTACACTGATAAATACAAAAATAGATGTTAAAAATGACAATACTATGATGTTTCATACTTAGATGAAACTAGATGAGATAAGGTATTTCTAAGACAGAGATTAGATCCCTGAGATGGAATAATTGTTGAAGGTAATGTAAATTAACAGAATGAAAATGACTGAGTATAAAAGGCTCGCATTGTACACCAGAAACCCATATAAATAAAAATAAAAAGAGACAGATAATATCAATATAACCAGTGATATGTATACTAACTATTGATCTATAAATAATTAATACTTGTCACTGAAGGGAACATTAATAATATACCTATAATGTACATGACCTATTGCAACAAAATGAAATGATCATTAGTTGAAATAACAAAAATAAAAAATTCAAGATGACAAAACATATAGTAAATCTTACTAATCACTAGGAGGTTTAATTAGGAAGAAGATATTAAATTAATGACAAAGGTATTATTTAAAAATAAGTATAAATAATCAGATGCCTAGCTGCACCAAAAAACCATGGGGTTTTAATGATCAGATACAATAAAACAGACATCTATTAATCAAAATTATGATGATCACAAATTGATATGATTATTTACAATGTGAAATGTTTTAAACTGTTAAGTAATAAGTAAATGTTCACTTACCTACTTTAATTCAAATCGAACATGGTAACCGGGCAATAGGTGTTACCAACTTATTCTTCGAATGTTATTATTACACTGATATTTCGATACTGATAAAAAAAGTTAAGTATTCATAATAATTTCATACACAATTAATTAATTCTCTTCAAATTCTTTTATTCTGGTTTATATTCATTTCTTTTCCTTGTAATATAAAATAACTTTCCTTTAAAACAATGGCCCAGGCTTGTTAAAATTTTCGCTCAGTCAGTTGGCAATATGATCTTCGATCAGGCCTAGCCTACAGACGTATTTATTTACGTTATTTATATAAACTCGGGTTCTTTTGACTAAAATAATTAACTACTAAAATGCCTTTTTCAAAGTACAAAACCTCAATATAAGAGTGACTACAATAGAACAAAACAAAATCTTATATCTAGAATAACAATGAGTTTGTATGTGCCGAACGAGGTCGGTTTTTAGGTTAACCTATTCCAAGAGGTTATACAACTTATACCATTAAAAAACCAAGAAATAATGGTTTAAACATGAAAAATTATAGTATTACTAGTGTTTTTTGTTTAGTGGTAGTGAAATAAAATAGTTTTCAAGTGTACACAAAATTATAGTGGTATTATGATAATTCGATATAAATCGTTTTTAATTTTAATTATTCACACTATACTTTCCTTCTTATTTTTTTAAAACACTTTATTAATCACTGTGAATGTATTATTATTTCACTTTACTCTGCTTTTGCTAGTATTCACTCTCGTGACACTTGTTTCACTTTTTCTTGGTTATTTTTCGATGTTTCCGTTCACCTAACCTAGCCAATGTTCGACTTTGATGTTAAGTTCGCGGCTAAAACTGTCGTGGAGGAGAGACGTTCTTTACTCGATGAAATCCAACACTAGCCTCCTTGGCATGGCATCACTTTTTGAGTTGATCGCGTGGGTTCATACAGCTCGGTTGGCGTGAGACACATGAAAATGCAAATCCTATTGGTTGATATCTAACCCATTGCCGCGGATAGTGTCACCTCCCTGAGACCAAAATTATTAAAATTAACATAATTTCCTTATGCTAAGTACAATTGTATAGTTCTTATTACCATTGAATTGCTTTTTTTCTTCTGATCATTTTAAGATCTTGCATGATATGTTTCCATGCAGTAATTCCCAAATTAACAATTTTAACGTTTGGCCTATGCTAACAAACTATGTTTAAAATTTACTTTTTTTTCGTTACATTATTAGTTTTCTTTGTTATACATTATAAACTTGTCCATAACCAACAATAGTTATTTATTATTGCATTAACTAGTAGTCAGTTTATCTGTCACCCTTTCTACTACTAAATTATTTACATCTCATTCTTCTTTACATCTTTGTCATTCTGTTAACATTCAATATTAGTACTTCTCAACTACCACACATTATAATATTGTTATACACAAATAAAACTCTTATTATATATTTATAATATAATGATCTCTATTTTAATTGCCTAAGTGTCTATCAGTTACACTCAGATATAACTACCGAATCATATATAACTACTGGTTTACTGTTTTTTTATCTTACATTTATTTAGGTTATGTTGCCATACTTCTATGTACTGGTTATCCATCTAGGCTCTGCATTTTGTGTTTTTACTTATTCTATACATGATTTATTATGCAGTGTACTGGAAATATAATTATTAAGTTCATTCTATACATTTGATCTTTTATTCTCTTATCTTATTTGACAATGATTTTAACTTTACTTGTGAATATATCTATTTCATAACATAGGCTTATTTCTGTTTTGTACTTCATTATTTTTATGACAATTTTTTATGTTGAGTGAAACGTCACGTTACAATATGCAAGTGTGTGTATGTGTGTGCGCACGCCATTCACCATTCAATTATATACATATTTGCTTATAAAAATCTACTATTCTTCCTATGAAGAATAATGCAATACTGTAGTCAGACATAGGGTAAGGTTAATTTTTGCAAGCCGAAAGCTACCTCACAGATAGAACATGATTTTTAACTCCCTACTGCTTCTGTGTTCCAATTATGAATTTTTACAGTTGTGTATTCATTTGTTCCAGTGTTACTTATTTACACCCATGAATAATATCTCTGAAGAAGAGGATTCTACTCTGGATTGTGAACTATATAAGGGAAAGTCAATTCAGAATACTCTCGGAAACCATCTGTCACCACACAAGTTAATACATTCCGGCATTAAGAAGCTCCAGTGTGATGTTTGTTCAAAATCATATACTGATTCAAGCAATTTGACAATACACAAGTTAATACATTCTGGCATTAAGAAGTACCAGTGTGATGTTTGTTCAAAATCATTTACTCGGTCAGGCGATTTGACAAAACACAAGTTAATACATTCTTTCACTAAGAAGTACCAGTGTGATGTTTGTTCAAAATTATTTACTCACTCAGCCAATTTGATACAACACAAGTTAATACATTCTGGCATTAAGAAATACCAGTGTGATGTTTGTTCAAAATCATTTACTCACTCAAGCGATTTGACAAGACACAAGTTAATACATTCTGGCACTAAGAAGTACCAGTGTGATATTTGTTTAAAATCATTTACTCTCTCAGGCAATTTGACAGAACACAAGTTAATACATTCTGGCATTAAGAAGTACAAGTGTGATGTTTGTTCAAAATTATTTACTCGCTCACGTGATTTGAGACAACACAAGTTAACACATTGTGGCATTAATAAGTACCAGTGTGATGTTTGTTCAAAATTATTTACTCGCTCAGGTGATTTGAGACAACACAAGTTAATACATTCTGGCATTAAGAAATACCAGTGTGATGTTTGTTCAAAATCATTTACTCTCTCAGGCAATTTGACAGAACACAAGTTAATACATTCTGGCATTAAGAAGTACAAGTGTGATGTTTGTTCAAAATTATTTACTCGCTCAGGTGATTTGAGACAACACAAGTTAATACATTCTGGCATTAAGAAGTACAAGTGTGATGTTTGTTCAAAATCATTTACTCTCTCAGGCAATTTGACAGAACACAAGTTAATACATTCTGGCATTAAGAAGTACAAGTGTGATGTTTGTTCAAAATTATTTACTCGCTCAGGCGATTTGACAAGACACAAGTTAATACATTCTGGCATTAAGAAGTACCAGTGTGATGTTTGTTCAAAATTATTTACTCGCTCAGGTGATTTGAGACAACACAAGTTAACAAATTGTGGCATTAATAAGTACCAGTGTGATGTTTGTTCAAAATTATTTACTACTACATCCCATTTGTCACAACACAAGTTAATACATACTGGCATTAAGAAGCACCAGTGTGATGTTTGTACAAAATCATTTACTGATTTAAGCACTTTGAACCAACACAAGTTAATACATTCTGGCATTAAGAAGTACCAGTGTGATGTTTGTTCAAAAGCATTTACTCGGTCAGGCAATTTGTCACAACACAAGTTGATACATTCTGGTATTAAGAAGTACGAATGTGATGTTTGTTCAAAATCATTTACTCGGTCAGGCTATTTGTTACAACACAAGTTAATACATACTGGCATTAAGAAGTACCAGTGTGATTTTTGTTCAAAATCATAATGTTTCAAGCACTTTGTCAAAACACAAGTTAATACATTGGTTCTAAGAAGTACCAATGAGTTGTTTGTAGAAAAGTATTTGGAATAGCCTGTTGTGTTATAAATAACATGCTGGCATAAAACAATAATAGTGATGTTTGTAACAAAATTTTCTAATTGTACATTTTGAGTGTAAATTAATCCATTATACAATTATGAACCATTTGTGTGTGGTATGTGAGAATAGTTTCTATTGCCCAAAAAGGTTTAGCAATGTAATAAAACTTATCAGTGTAATATTTTTAAACAGAAACCTTTAAACAAGCATAATTATACAAATAAATTAATATATTCTGTAATATTGCCACTGCAAATATTTAATATGTCTACGATATTTGGCACTACAAAACAGTAGTGAAATTTGTAACAAAATTTTACATTAAAAATTAAATTATGTGAGTTACAGTGATATACGTATATTTAGTTGAAATAATTTGAAAGTCTTTGTTTCTTGCCGTACATAGATTATACTTCTCATACAAGATTTTTGTCTGGCTGCTACAACCTACATGATGACAGAGTCCTGGGGTCTTAACACATCTGCGTTATTGCTTGGCAAAATGATTCACTCGGGTATGTCCCCTAAGTTAATGTAGCTTGGCATTTCACAACTTATAAGTTGTATTTAAAACTCATAGGTTATTTCAGCTAGCATATTTTTGATTGCTGCATGCATACTGTTTCTTTACAATTCAACATTAGTTCAGTGCTTTACTGACAGATGGCATTGTATCTCAAAACTGCTAATTTCCGATGCTTTACATGTCAATGTTTGTAATGGTTCCTTGTTGTGAACTACACATTTGGTATAGTGTTGGCATATGGTGTTTGAATTTTTGAGTGATTTTTTTTTGTAATTTTATATTACAAAGTGACTGATAACTTCTTGACTGAAGATAAAATATTATGGTAAATTAATTCAAATCTGGATCTGAATTGAATAATGTAGAAAATGAAGAGACATTTTGATCTGACAATACAGGTAAGCCTACATAATTTGAGGTTACTTCATCTCACTGTTTACTGCCGGTGTCCAAGGTAATGAACTATAGCAAGTGTTATGAATGGCAAGACACCAGAATAGTGCGGACGCGCTGGTACATGCTTTACAGTTTGAGGCCACCAAATCAGTGTCTGGGTGGACAAGTCATAAAGTGTGCGCATAAAGTTCGCAATGGCATAGACAAGGAAGAAGAACAAGGAACAGAGACTCGATGGTCGGCACCGCAGAATAAAATAAGAAAGCACGGAAGACCAAAGTGTTAGAGATGTGGGAAACTTGGACATCTACAATGAAATTGTTGGGTAGTAGGAAATTCAGCAGCAGGAAAACAAGCAGTAGTCAGTACAGCGAGGCGTGTACTGACTAACTGGAGGAACGAAGCCCCTAGACAATGCGCAATTTCTACACTTCAGAAAAACAAACAGCGGGAGCTTGGTGGTTACCGGGCTTGTTCAAGAAAAGCCAGCCTCGATTATAGTTGACACAGGGGCAACAGTTTCCATTGTACCCGACATGCTGAAAGATCTCAAGCCAATCTGGTGCTCTTGCAGCTTGCGAACACGTACTGTAAAAGTGTTTGGAAAAGTGGAGCTACACCTACACCTTGGTTGACTTGAGTTTAATCACCAAGTACTTGCTGCAGACATTGTGGATGAAGCAATTCTTTGTGTGGACGTTACGAATGCATACGGATTTATAGTTGACTTCAAAAACAATGTCTTGAGAATCAGAGGAGAAGAGCTAATGCTCTCCACAATGTCTACATCAGAAAAATCGATGGACATGATAAACCAAGTGGTCGTAACTGTTCTGCTAAACTCCAAAAAGATCATAATTTTTAGAACTGAGGTAGATACAGTAAAATTAAATTTAAGGGCATATGTGCAAAAAACCAATTTATGGATGGACGAGATCACTTTGAAATTGTGAATGGCAGGAGGGTAAGGGAGAATCAGCTGGTATGCAAGTGAAGGTGTTGCCAACTTTGCGTGAGATGTTCTAGTTACCTGTACATTGTTAGTTATTGTATGATGTACCATCTCAGTCTTGCATTTGTTATTACTATTTCAATTTATTATTAAATGAATTGCTCCGCCCAACAACGTTGCAAGTGCCAAAAATACAATTTTTCAAAAAAGGTAAAAACTTTTTCATGTGTTGTATATATTTTTTGGCTAGTTTTTTAGCCGTAATGTATTGTAACAATTTTGAAAAGAATATTTTTCAGTCCCACAAGATTGTGGTTCACTTATTTTAAGAAATATATAAAAAACTAACCTACTTATAGAGCAACAACGTTGTAGGCGCCTGTCGGTGACAACGTTGTTGCACATCGTAGCTATATCAAAATGGCTATTAAGACATTAAAGTATGTAAATAAGTAAGTCCAAAACAATGTTTATTCACTTCGAAGGTTGTTATAAAATTCAACAAATTCCTCAGGAATATATCGGCACATCTTCCAAGTCAGTTTTCTTGACCTGTTTAATTGGAAGGCACTCCCTGTACCAGTTATGAAATCGCGCAACTTTAACTGGTGGAAGGTTTCTCCCGCCCCTTCTTTGAGCTTTCTTAGCAATGCTATGTGTTTCCCATGGCTG
This sequence comes from Magicicada septendecula, assembly GCA_034769895.1. Lineage (NCBI taxonomy): Eukaryota > Metazoa > Arthropoda > Insecta > Hemiptera > Cicadidae > Magicicada > Magicicada septendecula. Next base: position 203,423,822 of record CM068373.1, on the reverse strand, counting down.
GAGCACATTGTGTGAAGTTCTGCCACATAATGTAGGGTCATCAGAAGTTATTTGATACCAGACCTGTTTAGTAATCTTATAGCTCCCTTTATGCAGAGAATTTTCAACAAAACTCAAACTCATTGAAGTCATCAGTTCCCATAATACACCACCCTACGAGAGCTCGTATACACACCATCCTACACACGCAAACTTGCTTCTCGGAATAGCCGCTTGAAAATAAGAGTGCGGAGCAACCGCAAGCTGACAAAACTTTTTTCCCTGTATCAGCTACTGCATTTGAACAGGTGGCGGTTACAACGTTGTTGAGCTTACCTCAGTGGGGGACAGTTTTCCTGGTACTTGCTTCTTCCGTGATGATATTTGCGGTTTCCCTCCATCCCTCGAAACTTTTCTAATCTTATTCTTCATAAATCTTCCTTTTTCTTCTACTGTTTAAACATTTTTCTTCGCCATGTGACAGCATGACGCCTGACTGGGAAGGCATGTTATGCGCTTACAACATTGTTGTTACCGTGGAACTAAACACGCGGGACTTATTTGAGGGCAGCCAACCTAAACTTTCTCAAACGTAAAATATCCCACACTATTCAGAATGTCGTTTGCAACGTTGTTTCAACAAAACGTGCGTTTTGGAAATGTTGGCATTTGCAACGTTGTTGAGCGGAGCAATTCAATTATAGTTTTACAGTCACTCGTTTTTATTAGTTATTTAATTTTTTAGTTAATTTCTATTATTCATTTTTATTCTATAATTATGTATTATCATAATTATTTGTTATCATACAGTAATGAGATTTGATAAAATGGATACTTCTCCTTCAACTAGCAAAGACAGGAAAGTTATTCATAGTAAAGCATGGGAAGTAATAATACACAGTTTCTTGTTGTCCAGGATTAAAAAGATTCTTGCAATTAAATTAATACGAAGAATGCATTCCTTTATGTAATTATAGACTGTAGAGATAGTTGAGTGTAATTAAGGAGTGGAAGTGTACAGTTTGCAAATTCCATTGTGATAAGAACGATCAGAAAGGCTGTAGTTTTTTATGCCTCAGCAGTACACAATGACAGAATCAAACAACACTCATGTATGTTTATAAAACATTCTGATATGTAAAACAGCAACAAATTCCGATACATGTGAACAGTACATATTGCTTGATTTGTATAGTAATACAATTACAATATTATTATTATTATTTGATTTACGTCGGAAACAGTAAACGTATAATTCTTTTTTTAAGGCATCTGTGTGACTGTAGACACACCAGATAGAGGTTCGTGGTGACATTTACAAACCTTAACAGTTGCAAGTTTTTGTTAATATTTGAAAGGATATTCATAGGTTGGCAACAGCAACGCTGATAAATCTCTTCTCGCATCTCACATTTCATCCTCCACATCGCCTTTTCCCCCTCTGACTAAGCGTTTCATGCAATTCCATGCCCTTTACTTTCAATTTTGCTACACTAGGGGCAACCAGTGCTCTATATTCATACCCCATGTAGTCAGCACACCGGGCATACTAATTGCCAGAAGTTTAGTAAAACCTGATGAAACTGGAAATGTACCTATTAGAGTGGCGAATATTTTGGATCAAGCTGTCACTTTACAATGCAATACGCTCCAAGGCAAATTGACTCCTGTGGTCTGGGTAGCCGGAATGACACAACAAAGATCCAGTGCTTTAGGTACTTCCAAATTACCAGAGGAAGTGCAGGAATTATTAAACAGATCTAACAACCTCTCAAGTGGTGAGGTAAAAGAACTCGGACTGTTTTTACATGAATTCAAAGATTACTTTGCAGTTCGGGAACAGTGGGAAGAACCTCTCTTGTACATCACATCAATACCAGGGACACAACACTGATACACCAACATCCTTGAAGGCCTCCATTAGCTAAGCAAGAGGAAATATTTGGTTAGTACAGGACATGCTGACAGAGGGAGTAATTGAGCCTACGACAAGTGCTTGGTCTTCTCCGATAGTGTTGGTAGTGAAGAGGGATGGTGGATTGCATTTCTGTGTAGATTACCAGAGCTGAATGATAATACAAAGAAAGACCTATCCGTTGCCTCGCATTGACAATACGATACACTCGACACGCTGTCTGGAGCAGAGCACAGTGGTTTTTCACATTGGAACCTAAAGAGTGGATGTTGGCAAGTGGGTCTTCAGCAAGAAGACAAAGAAAACACCGCTTTCTCGACCCAAGTGGCTTATTCCAATTAAACGTCATGCCATTTGGACTTTAATGCACTGGCAACATTTGAAAGATTGATGGACCTGGTACTCTGAGGATTGACATGGAAAACTTGCCTTGTTTATTTAGACGATGTCATAGTCATTGGGAAAACTTTCAAAGACCATTTTGAAAACCTTAAGGTTCTGACTATAATTCATGGTGCCTAACTAAAGCTGAGCCCAAAGAAGTGTTCTCTATTCCAGAAGGAAGTACAGTATACAACACCGAAACGCATTCAATTAAAAAGACAAGTAAGTTTTCACAAGAGAAAGTTTCAATATTATGTTAAGAGTATTGGGCCATCTGGTTTCGGCAGTGGGTGTTAGCATGGATCGTAATAAAGTAGACACCATAAGAGACTGGCCAGTGCCGAAGAGTAAACACGAAGTTCAGAGTTTCCTAAGGTTATGCTCATATTACAGACATGTGAAAGGCTTTGCAACTACAGCTAAACCACTACATGAGCTAATGGAAAATAAATGAAACTTCCAGTGTTCAAGAGTCTGATCAAGCAATTAGAACTTTGAAAATTGTATTATGTTCACAGCCAATTCTCGCTTTCCCTGTTTCCAAAGGGAAGTACATCATAGACACAGACACAAGCAATACTGGTCTAGGAGCAGTTTTGTCTCAACTGCAAATGCTGAAGAACGAGTAAGACCATATTACAGCAAACACTTTCTAAACCAGAGAGAAATTATTGCATTACAAGGAGAGAGTTGCTGGCAATCGCAATCGACTGAGCTTTGGAGCACTTCCATAAATGCCTCTATGGAAAGGAGTTTTCACTACACACCGACCATGCCATGCTTGCATGGCTCTTGAGTTTAAAAATCCGGAAGGCCAGTTGCCAAAGGTGGCTTGAACGTCTGCAAGCGTACAACTTCAAGGTTTAACATCTGCAGGGGTGCCTGCATAGTAATGTGTATGGCTTATCACAAAGACCGTGCCTGGAAGACTGCCGACATTGCCACATAAAGGAAGAACAAAATGCCAGCGAAAATGTTCAAGCCATTACTGCAGATTTCCTGGCAGACGGTTGGATGACACTAGATTGTTGACAAGAACAGATGGCTGACAAAGACATTGGACTGATCTTGACAGCAAAAGAGGAAGGTCACCACCCGGATTGGCAAGTTATCTGCCATGGTTCTGAAGGGCTACTGGGCACAATGGGAATCCCTTACTTTAGAGAACAGATTGCTGAAAAGGGCTTTGAACAATGCAGATGGACAAGACGTGGTCATGCAGTTGATAGTTGTCCGAAGTAGAGTGCAGTCTGTTTTGAAGGAGATGTATGATGGAATGTCTGGGGGCTATCTTGAAATTAACAAAACCTTTGACAAAATACGGAAGCGATTCTATTGGTTTCATCTTCGCCACGACATAGAGGAATGTGTTCGGACATGAGAAATATGTGCTACAAGCAAGGGCCCACAAACTAAATGGAGGGGAAATGAGACAGTATAATGTTGGTCTACCTTTCGAGAAAATTGCTGGACCATTCCCAGGTACTGACGATGGAAACCGGTACATCATGGTTGTAGGTGACTACTTTACTAAGTGGTGGAAGCCTATGCAATTCCAAATCAGTAAGTTACCACTGTGGCAAAGGAGTTAGTTCTTAACTTCTGTTGCCGTTATGGACTCCCTATGGAAATCCATACGGATCAAGGGAGAAATTTTGAATCAGGAGTTTTTAAAGAATTATGGCATCCACTCAGAATTCGAAAGACTATGGTAACGCCTCTGCATCCTCAGTCAGACGGAATGGTTGAGAGATTCAATAGGACACTTGAACAGCATCTTTCGAAGGTTGTTGACGAGAACCAAACAGACTGGGACCAATGTATACCACAATTCCTCATGGCGTATATAGGTCATCAATACACGACACAACCGGCTTGACCCCAGCATACTTGGTGTTTGGGCAGGAGATTTGTCTTCCTGGGGACTTGATGTTCGGATCACCTGAGACTCAGTCCCAAGAGCCACAGAACTATTCCTCGCAATCAGAAAACCAACTGCGAGAAATGATTGCTTGATAAGAGGACAGCTAAAGATTGCCAGTGATAAAATGATAACTCGGTACAACATTCACAGCAATAGTGTGGGTTTCCAAGAAGCAGATCAGGTCTGGTTGTTCAACCCAAAGCGCTGTCGTGGTCGCTCACCTAAGCTTCAGACTAACTGGGAAGGAGCCTACTCTGTGAAAAAAGAATCAACGATGTTGTATCTAAGATTCAACAGGAAGGACAGCGAAAGTTCAAAGTTGTCCACCTGGATCGGCAGGCCAAGTATAACTTCATAGAGGGTTTGCCAGTTCAGGATGAACAGGCTTAAGGAGGAGGCAGTGTTATGACATTACAGAACAGCCTACGTGTTTATCGAATGTTCCAGAGGAATCCGGATGTAATCTGTGTGGTGTATGTGTATCTCGGCGCATTAGCTAGACTGTGTCAGAAACCGCGCAAACTGTGTCAAGGCCACAATGAATTACGCTCTAATGTTTTCCTTTATTGTTAATACGCAGTATGGAATATTCTAGTATTTTGGCAGAGTATAAATACAAGTACTCAATAACATTCAGTTTCAGTTGCGATATATCTCAGTGCAGTTTGGGTATTGTGGCAAAGTGTTACGTGTTTTATGTGCTGTGTGGGACGATTGTTGATGACAATTGTGTTTTATATTAGTCGACATTTTTATTGCGTGTGAACAATTTTTATTTGATTTGTTGTTAAGAGACTGTCTTGTTAATTACAAACAGGTTAATTGTGATAATTAAAGTTGGTGATTAGTGACATAATTGGTGTCTTGTATTTTGTTTTCCAATGTACCATATGATGATCAGTAGACCGTCGTAACAATATGTTTCTTAAAGTGATCCGCTCCAGAATGTAGCTCTAGCACACCATTATGTGTGTCGCCTGCATTGATAGAACCCCCCCACCATTGTGTTGGTCACATGTTATTATTATTCAGCAGAAAAAATCTCACCTTTTAGTTCTCATTTGATAGAGTGAGTTATTTAGTCAGCTAATCAAAGAATTGTCTTTTCATATGGACAGATGTATATATGTATAAGTGTGTGTGTGTGTGTGTGTGTGTGTGTGTGTGTGTGTGTGTGTGTGTGTGTGTGTGTGTGTGTGCAGCCTGAAATAACCTATACGATGTACAATAACCTGTCAGCAATAGAACGAGATGTAAAAAAACTTGTTTGTGTTCCGCAAACACAAGGGTTACGTTGATTAAGAAATACTAAGTATACATTTTTATATAATTATATATTTTTTTTTAAATTACAAAGAGTATAACGAAAATATCTGTGAATTGTTTCACTGGTAGGGCAAAGAGCGCTGGAAAAAAACAAGTTCTGAAGGGGGATAAAAGTTTGATAAATACTGATCTAATCTCTTTTCACTATTTACTAGACAGTGTAAAGAAACCATTGCAAATATAATTCAAATGGAGACTTAACTGATGTTAGCCTGACTGAAAGTGTTGTGGGCCCAAATTTGTAGTTACGGTGTTGGAAAATAAGAATATTATGTACACAAAATTAAACAATGTAAACTTATGAATACAATGGATAGTTATTTTACCTAAGTCAGACACTTTTTCTTATGTGAAATGAAATAGGGTCATCAAATATGACTTCAAAAAGTGATTAGTGAGGAACTTTTTCAATTTTTGTCAGTAACTTTTAATCAGTGGGAGAGTTGTACCCAATAATTTGAAATTAGTTATGAACTGTACAAGTTATCTATACAATCTGTGGTCGGCCCATTTCATAGTAAGTGATTCTGAAAATCTATTTCCAAACCTTAAAAAATTTGTGACTGGAAAGCGTTTTTCATTAAATGAAGAGATAATGGCAGCTGTAGAGGGGTATTTTACAGATTTGTCAGAATATTACTTCAAGACAGGGATCGAATTATTAGAAAAGCGTTGGACCAAGTGTATTGAAGTTGGGGGAGATTATATAGAAAAATAACGTCATTGTTGTAACAATTAACTTGTTTTTTCATTTCCATTCTGTGAACTTTTCAACTATCTCTTGTAAGTAACTACACATAACAAAAAATATTCAACCTTGTAATATTCTTTTCCTTATTACTTACCATTACTTACCTCTTCATGTTTAATTTCATTGTCCCTCAAGGTCGCCAGCATGTCTTCTGGTAAAACATGCAAACCGTAATGCATATGACTTATTAAAAACTCCTCCAAGTCCGTCAGGCGAGACTGCCTTCCGACAATCATACACAAGCAAGTTCAACTGCACAATAATTTTGAGCACGTGTTCAATTTGGTTGAATACCTTTATTTTCAACTTTTTTATGCATTTCTTTTTATGTTACACAATCTGTATACTTAGTTTAAAACATTTGTTTAGTTTATTAATTGGTCATTATAATATTAAAATCGTAAGAATCACCAGTACTACAGTTCTCTCTCTCTCTCTCTCTCTCTCTCTCTCTCTCTCTCTCTCTCTCTCTCTCTCTCTCTCTCTCTCTCTCTCTCTCTCTCTCTCTCTCTCTCTCTCTTTCAATTCGCCCCCATTTTAATACACATTTAGAGCTCTCATTGTAATAAACAAAAAACAAATGCAAAAGGCAAAATAATTTCTGTTGTGACGCTTGTCACCAGGTACCTGGTTTTCCGAAGATTTCAGTACATATCTTGTTCCACATGGTCCATCTGGTTCTTTGCAGACTCACCTCGTTTATACGTCGAACTGTTCAAAAAAGGTAGTTTAGAACATTTCCCTTGTGTTGCACTCATTCGCACTGTACTGTGTAAGATAATTGCTGCTACTATGACATTTTTACACTGTTTTTTAACTGAAATTTTGAAAATAGCAGCCAGACCGGATTAACATATCTGGCTGCTTGTACTGTATCTATCGGACTGGGCAGATGCCGGATATGGCGTCTCACTTTTTTTCGCTTATGCCCTGCGCTGCCCACTAGATTTTCATCGTGTTTACATTTTTTTCGGAATAATGTCATGGCCTCAGTGACGCAGCTTCCTTGTTTTCTGATCATTCACATCATCCTGTAATGACAAAAAATTAATTGTTTATGACGTATTGCTGTCCGTATATGGTTATATTAGTGAATACGTCCGTCCCTTGATTGGTTCCCCTCACGATGACACCAAGTCGCATCACCGCTGGAATGTACTGAAATAACAATGACTCACCGTCGCCACCGCTGAACTTTATTTCCACACTGGAATTGATTTTATTTTGAATATTCACTTTTCTAATTTGAAAGAAATTAGTGTCCTTTTTTTTGACTCGTTACAACCTCTGATGTTTTCCAATTACTGTCCTAAGTCTACATTGGACAAAAAGAACAGATTTCCATGCGTGTGTAACAGTTCCTGCTAATTAAACACGTCAGAGACATTAAAACCTATACCCAAATTCTAGTTTTATCACACACACACATGGTAAGATGAAAGTCATTAGAACCTATGAACGCATGTGTACTGTATTGACATATAGATAGAACTGTACTCACACCCCTATTAGACTTTGTTAATCTGATTGTATTTAAGAACAAGTATCTCATTCAAAATAGTGAGCAAGTTCTGCAGCTTGGGGAGCTCACTAGTAGATATAATTTTTACCTTCATGTGTAGGTCTGTAAAATTAATTTTCTGTACAAAATTGATATTGTATTTGATCGATTTTAGAATCTTCAGAATGGTTTATTTAATTGAAGTTTATTATTACTATCGGTTATATGGGGTTCATAGTGTATAAGTTAATGCACTTTGGTAGCTGGTGTTATGACGAATCGGTTAGGTTGACTTCTCACTGGAAATTAGATTGTTTATGATTATTGACATACTTACTTGAAGTGAAGTTGTGCGTGCAAGACTGATTTGAGAAGACAATTTACATTTGAAACTGTTCAAATCATCTCAATTGCCGCTAAGAATGTTGCCAGCTATTGCGAGCTGTCTGTCTAACTTGAAATTTTCTAGTCTAGTAAAATAAATTTTGTCAACTCCTTTTATCTGTTAATATTATAGTTTATTACTCGATAAAGTTTATGAACTTACTTTGAATAATTATTAATTGATAATGTTTCATTTTTACAGTACTGGTTAATTTTATGAGACTCTCTTTTGTATTCGCAGGAGTTGCTAATCTGATATTCATAACCATCGTTCAACGTGATTCTGTGATTAAATTATTTCATTTAAAAATGTCGGATCTTTTAGTCTTCAAAATACATAACAGGAAGATGAACTCCACTATCATAATTAAGTAGTAGGAGAGTGATTACATAACAAAATAAATCTTAATTACTAACATAAACTGGTTAGTGGACGTTTGACGCCAATATTGGAGGTTAGACCTGGCGGTTCTGAATAATAACCATTTTCCTTTAAATTACTAATAACTCTTTAACTTCTTAAAAAATACCCATAAGGTACGGTCATAAATTCATTTATCGTTCATAAAGCAATTATTATCTGATTCATCAGATTGGATAACATGAAATCAGGTAAATGGATGTTTCCAGCTAGCATGATTATACAGTATTAAATATTTTTTAACAAACACAAAATAAAACAAAACAAATTAATTAGAATACTAGTGTTCAAAGTTTTTTAAAGTTCATCATTAATTATCTGATACATCATATCTAGTAATGTTTCTCAGATCAATTATGAAAATTATGTTAGACTATCGTTAACCCTTTTCATTTAAAATAGTTTAATTGCTGTCGTTTTATTCATTGGATTCTTATTATCCATATGACAATGTCTATTTCGTTATAAATAATGTTATTTATTAAAACAGTTAACACTTGATATAATTAAAGTCATTTGTCTTTTTATCCTTCTTAATAATGATTATTAAAATTATTCATTTTTAAATAAGGTCCCAATCCTTGTGCTTAATTGACATAATATCAGTAATTGTAATTGATAATATTTTTTATCGAAAAAAGGTCATAATTATTCTAAGTATTTAATAATTGTCACTATACTTGCGTTTAGTGCCTTTTTCTTTATTGGCACTATTAACTTTTTATTAATAATGGATACACTTCCTATGCGCACATACTCCAATAAAGTTCACTTAAAAAAAAATCAACTCGACTTTGTTTACTATCGGTATAACCTCACTTTCACTTTTTTAGGTTACTGCTTCCCATCAGCTGTTCGGTTCTTCTTCAAATTGCTCGCAGGACCGGCGTGGCTTCTCTGTAAAAGTACTGTAATCGAATGTGTCCTCTTCGGTTTCCGAACTGGCGTCTAATGTTTAATTATGATTTCTGATTGGTTAATTTTATTAATTTTCGTAACCCTTCGGTATACCTCGGCAAAACAGACGCTTTCAATGCGTCTTTTGACTGGTTTTGAGATTATAAGAAATTTGTTTACAAGGGGATGCCCAAGGGCTGGCAAATTATCAAATCTTTATAATTAATATTATTCACTTATTTTTCCTCTAATTAACAATTCATTGTTACCATCGTTCAGGATTCTCTGAGACGAATAATTTGGATCCCACACCATATGGTTTTGATCCTTATTAACAAAATTAAATTTACCAATATCTCTTATTGGCTTTTTACATAATATAATGTTCGTTTCAGTTATTTAGATTATTAAATTTTAATAAACCTTGAGTATTCCTTGCTTTTAGTCGAGTATAAACTCTTTCCAATTATTTATAAGGTTTTATTTTGATAACAGTTGTTTTTTGCTGCTTAGGCCTAACTCAATATTATTCACTATGTTTTAATTACATTTTTCGATTATTATTCCTTACTTTTACTACAACCTTATTTCTCATAATTGTTGTGTACAACTTCTTATCACCCTTACAATATCATTTATGACATAAGAGCATACTTATTTCTAGTTAACTTTACAAATATATTGGCTATACATATTGGCCTATGACACTCTCAACTAGTTTTACTTATTGTCTTTAATAGTTATTTTCTAACAATTGCTATTATGTCACAATTACTCTGAGGGAACCCTCACCACTTCTGGTTACCTCAGTTTTCTTCGTATAGTAGCCTCGCTGAATGTTTTTCCAGGCGGCATCAAAGAACAGTTAAATAGCCCAATTAGCGAAGGCACCCCCTGCTGCTGACAGCTGTGAACAAAGCTAGCCGCTTCTGAAAAAATCTCCAATGATGCCAAATGTATTTTGAACTTGAATGAAATGTGGGCCAGTCTTTGCGGGACATCTGAAGTGCCCGCTTGTCTGAATTTCGAGTCCGTTGCCAAAGAAACCACTGCTTTAGGAATTATTAATTTGTTACCTTCTTACAGCACATAGTATTTTACATAGTATATTTATATTTAAATATCACAGTAATACTGCTTTACTTTATTTATAGTTGTAATTTTCCGTTCCGTGTTTGTGTTCCGTGTTGTTCCGTGTTTACGTGTTTAAAATGTGGAGACCTTGGGAGAGAGAACAACCATATTCTCAGCACGCTGATAATGAAGAAGGGAGTCATCGTCATAGTGATAGTGAAGAAATCGTTGTTGATGTAGTTAGCAACAGTGATAGTGGTGATGTAAGTGACAATAATGGGGAGTTTTCGAACGACGGGGAAATCTCGGACACTCCAGGCACTAGTAGGCTAATCAAAAATTCGATTAGAACAATTTCGAAACAGAGCCAAACTATAGTGTGTAACGTGCATGAATATGTTGTAAATAACAAAGTAGGTAAGGGTTCAAGTACTGAAACAGCCAAAATTGTGAAATTAAGCCGCCCGACTTCGTAAAATTGTTTCTAGAGGTCCCGTGACTCCCAAGAAGCCAGGTAACAAAAGAGCGCATTTTAATAAAATTGATAATTTTGTTTGCGACATTATCCGCCAAGAAATTTACAAATTTTACAAGAAAGGACAGCCACCCACAATTTCCGAACTACTCCAGCATCTTCAGAATATTTCAAGTTTTCCTTATAAAGAAACAATGCTAAGATCCCTTGTGAAGAAGCTCGGCTTTCGATTTCGGACACTTAATAAGAGGCGTGTTATAATGGAGTCATCAAGAATTGTGTCTTGGAGATACAAATACCTCCATAGACTACACCAACTGCATTCACAGGGTTATGATGTTGTGTATCTAGACGAAACTTGGTTCGATACACATGACACTGTGAAGAAGGGATGGGATGATGGAACATGTGGCTGCGCTATTAACGTCCCTGTATCTAGAGGGAAGCGCATCATGGTGCTACATGCTGGTGGAGCTGAGGGGTGGGCTCCTAATTGTCTTTATTTGTCTGCCAAAAATATTTCAGATGCTAAAGCTGACAGCCACGATGAGATGAATGCTACAGTTTTTGAGAATTAGTTTAAAAATTTGTTACTGCAAAATCTTTCAAAAGACAGGAAGTATGTCATAGTTTTAGACAATGCGAGTTACCATTCTAGACAACTTATCAAAATCCCAACTAAATCATTAAACAAGTCCGAAATTATTGAATTTATGAAGAAATTTGATTTACCAGTACCGGACCCAGTCCCCATTAAATTAATCTTGCTCAAAAGAATAAAAGCGGTGAATATAAACAAAATGTACGCAGTTGATGAGATGGCTCGAAAGGCAGGTCATGAAGTGTTACGACTTCCCCCTTATTACTGCATATTAAATCCAATCAAATTAGTCTGGGCACGGTTAAAGTCTAACGTCAGGAAGAGCATAACTCCTCAGTTAAGTGCAAGTGTCTGTGAAGCCCTACGGAACTGTACTGAGAACATAGATGCCGAATACTGGAGGAAATGTGTGGAAAAAACTATGAAGGTAGAATGGGGATATTATGCAGACCTGTGGCAAGAAGAAGACCGCCTCATCATTCATGTTGCAGACGACAGTGATGATGACTCAGACCGCGACTCCAACTAAACGGTGAGTAGTTTACTCCCAGGCTATGTATTAATTATTTGCGATTTTGTCTTGTTTTACTCAGGTTTATTAATTTCTGATATTATTATTATTATAGCCTTCTGATATTGCAGGGATTTGCTTATCCCAAAGCTTTGTGATATTTTAATAATGAAAATCATTTTGAAAGTTATGTCGAAAAGGTATAGACCTATATTTTGTAGGTTTTGTTGTATTTTTATGTTTTATAGATAATGTAAACATCAGGTTTACTTACTTAAAACTGAAACTTCTGAGAAGTCCTGAGTTGTATTATTATTATTACTACATGAATTAATCATACGTATAATAATAATAACATTGAAGAGGAGAATCATTTCATGCTAAGTTTCACTATAGGTGGGAGAAGAACTTGGCAACATTGTCAGCTTGTTTTGAGTGACACTAGGGACAAGACCATCTGGTTTCCTTTGAGTGAGAATCAAAGCGTTCCGCCTGGAAATGCTTTGAGCGCGGCTACTATACGTCTTGTTTTCGTTGTTTTTAATCTTTATAATCAACCATAGTTTCTTCACTATCGGTTGTAACATGAATCGTCTTTATTATAACTTATATAGTTGTTTTTAAGTCCTTATATTTGGCAAACATACTTATTATAGTTATTATTACGTTTTACAATTCTTTGGTTTGCATTAGGATGTTTCCCTTTGCTGTCAATTCCTTATTACATCTTACATCTAGTGTCACATGACAAGTGTATTTAAATTACATTATTATGGCTTAACTTTATGGTAATAATTATCGTTTTACATTATGTTAGTCATATTACATCTCTTTGATGATACCGATATCACCCTCTTTCTCTCTTATTAGTTTTTCTACATGTTTTTTAGTATAGTTAGTTGGTAAATTCCATTCTGTCTACTTTAGTCAGTTTATTTACTCTAATTATAACACAAATTTTCCTTTGGGTAATTAATCTTGTTACTGGTATGACCCTTATAATATCTATCTGAAATACAGTATCAGAGATTATGGTTTAACAACGTTTTTGTTTATTAATTCTTGTCATTATGTGTGAAAAGTACTTGGAGTTAGGTTATGTGTCCCCACTCGTACATACAACAATGGGTTGACTTTGAATTTAGTGTCTACACATTTCACACCATTATTTAAATGTACTAATACTAATAGTTACTATTTATAATTTGGTAATTGTTTTCTCCTTACTTTAATATTATTTTTATAACATTATTGGTGACTATCAGTTTCCTTCTGATATCACTGTTTCTATATCATTTACATCACTAGTAGACAGGATACAATATTATTGTGATCCTTTATACTTTCTTAAATCATACTAACATAAGTTTTAATCTCACTCTCCTAACTATTAGTGGTTAGTTTATTCATTTACATTAGATTTGTGGTCATAGTCAGGTCACCTAATATATTCTGTCAATGTTTTGGCTTTCTTTAATAGTCTCTTACTCTGTACTTCACTTGCCTTCTTTTATCTATCTCACAGTTGTACTTCTTCTGTGGTAGATTGTGTGAGGTATCTTGTCTCTTCATTTGTTTCTGTGTTTATTGAATGTTATTGTTGATTCATTCACTTCTTTTCATTTTTATTGTCTAGGTTTCTTGGTTGCTCACTGACCTAATCTATTGGGTCATTGGGTTAATCACATTTTATTATATTTCCTTCCTTGTTTTAGTTTTCATTACTACTTTGATTCTTTATTTGTGGGTTCATTCTTTAGTTATTAATTCTTTAAATGATTGTAATGTCTGGTACGCCATTCTGAATCCTTGGTAGGTCTTGTCTTATTTAATTATTATGTCATGTTGTGTCCAATGTTAGGTTCAAAGTATGCTGATTATATGTATCATTACAATATCAGTATCAGTTTTTATCACCATTGATATATTTCATGTTGTGATCAAAATAAAAAAACAGACATGGTGTTCAGTAGATGCGATGGTATAAACTAAAATAAAATAAACAATTTAGACCATGAAACAAGTACATCCAATAGCATTTAGATGTGATAAAATGTGTTGTATGGTTTAATGTATTTAAGCAGAAGGTTATGAAAGTTGTTTCAGTTCAATTCGTCTGTACCTATGTACCAAAATCCTGTGCCTATTGTACAAGTTGTAGGCTGTGTTGACATAGGTCAGTGGGCTTAGGTAAGTAAGTATTGGTTTTATTTGTTTATTACTTTTCTTGAGGTGGAAGTTTTTCAACTAAAGCAAAAACGCCTTTCTTGACCTTATTCTTGAATATTTAAAGTGGTTTGCTCCCATTTGTCTGAATTCAGTGTATGTAATGTATGTTAACATGTGCTGGTGTTTTTATGTGTGAAGGTTATGTATACCCACTGGTTGTGGTTTTATTTATTACTTTTATGAGTGGCAGTATTTTAATACACCAAAAACCAATTTTCCTATGCTTTTAGGAATTAGTCTGGCAAATCAGCATCTAGATGGAATGTACCAATTGTTAAGGGGGGGGGGGATAATGCACAAGTACAAAAAAATTAAAGTTTAATTTAAATTTATCATGTTTGTAGTAAAATTTGATACCCGAATTTTACTAGAATACCTAAATTTGAAAATTTACTTAGAATATTTTAACAAAACTATTGTTGGAACCATAGACCAGACCCCAACCAATGAAAAGATTAGTCACTAATGTGGGGTGTCAAGCTCACATCACTGTCATTAAAGTATTTGCATTGATTTCAGTAACAAGTAACAGACTATACAGTGGCCACACTTTTTCCTGTGGCTCTTGATTTGAGTTCAGAATTTTGTTTGTAATAACTACAGAAAAGGACTTTCTCACTAAATGTGACTCTTCTGTTAAAGTTAAGAAACTTCTCTTTTATCTCATGTATAATATTATTTACATCAAAATAGGGTTTGGCAAATACATGTATACCTGACTTATTAGTCTTCAACCTGTCTGCAAGAGCTTCATTAATTTTATCAATTACTCGACAATCCTGGTCAGTCTGCGACCGTCCATTACACATAATAGTATATTAAATATGATTTATTTGTTAATTATTATTTTGTAAAGTTAGTTTTATGAATATTTAAATACAGATTTTAACAAACTCACAGACATGGAAGACAAGTAAGTAACTATAATTAGTCTATCTAAAATGGAAGAAAAATAAAAACATAAATAGTTTGATTTCCTTGTGGTCATTACAGATCTGTGTATTATTAGTCTACTTCTATCAGAGGCATAGCTAGGGGGGTGGCAAGGGGGCAGCTGTCCCGGACAGCATAGCCAGGAAGGCGGGAAAGTGAGCATAGACTTATAAAACTACAAACAACTTGTTTCTTTCATATGACTATTCCTTTCATAAAAGAAGCATTACCAGCCACCTTGTCTGTTGTCATAAACATTGTGTAATAAACAGTATTAGTCTATTTATTTTTGAGCTTCATAATTACGGTTCATTATGATAACAAATTACGGTGTAATAAATATTACTTTAAAAAGACATTGTGATACCAGGTGGAGTTCAAAAACAGATGTGGTTAAAGCAATATCCACTCAGCTGGATATGAAGTGATCACTGCACTGGAGAAACTGAGGGATACACCAACTGGAACAATTGATACGAGGGAAGATGCAGCATTTATAATTAATGCAATAGAAAACTTTAATTTTGTAACCTTACTCTTTTCTGGAGAGATATTCTTTCTTCTATGAACAAAATCTTGCAGACAAAAGGAATAACTTTATTCAAGCATTGACACTTCTGGAGACGCTATCGGACAAATTAAAAGTTTGCAGGAATGAGCTGTGTGACAATGTCATTACTAAGGCAGAGCAGGTATGTAATAAATGGGGTGTCAGTATCACAAAAAGGATAAGAAGGAAGCGCACGATGCTAGGGGGTATGCAGATGTTTCAAGCCATTTCTCACACATCAAAGTGTTAGAAAAACGCTTTGGGTTCCTATGTAAATTTGAGGTGGACATAAATGATGGGGATATACATTTTAAGGAACAGCTTTCCCAAATCAATATTAAGTGTAGAGTACTTCCAAAACTGTATCCATATGACCTAAACAGTAAAGAATTGTTCAATAACTTGAAAGACGAACTTTTATTAAAAAGGGCAAAATTTGATGAAGAACAAATGGACTTTACACCTCAAGGACTGCTACAATACATTTCTTCAGTGGGATTAGAAGCCTACAAAACACTAGCAACAGCTTTAAAAATGTTTTCTTACTTTACCAGTCTCTGTGTCTTCTTGTGAAAAATCATTTAGTAAACATAAAGTGATTAAATCTTACCTACGATCAACAATATCTCAAGACAGGGTATCAAATTTAGGGATACTTTCAACCGAAATCGACATTGTTTCGTCTTTAGATTATAGTGATTTAATAACGGACTTTGCAGTAATTAAGACCAGGAAATTTACATT
Organism: Magicicada septendecula; assembly: GCA_034769895.1. NCBI lineage: Eukaryota > Metazoa > Arthropoda > Insecta > Hemiptera > Cicadidae > Magicicada > Magicicada septendecula. The sequence goes on along the minus strand of CM068373.1, from coordinate 203,407,223 downwards.
TTAAAATGACTCATTTTAAAAATTTATTAAATATTAAAAATAAATATTAAGTGTTTATTAATAGAAGATGAAACCATTAACCTGTAATGGTAAGTCGTTTATTTTATTACTTTTAATGTAGTTCTTTGTTTAAATTTATGTTTCTTTAGAATATTGTTTTGACGATGTGCTTTAGACCTACAAGAAATTTGCATATATTGTAACATTTTTATGTTATAAATTTTTTATATTACTACTATTTTATAGTCTACATTTGTTACTAATAGATGTTTACAAACTGAATACCCTACAAACTGTAGTTTCTTAATTTTGGTGTAACAAATATTCTTAAAACATTTGCTGGACATGCTTCCATACAAAAATCTACGCGTTTGCATGTATTAAATACTTTGTTTGCTGGCTGGGCCTTCATTTTTGCTCTTGTGTCCCCTTTTAATTGTGAAGGCGAGGCAGCTGATGATCTCCTTGCCCTGGACGCCAAAAAGCCTAGCTATGCCATTGACTTCTATCACTTGTTTTTATAGGAATGGATCTGTCTAACAAATGAACAAGGCAGTGTATGCATTTTAAATTGTAATGGAAATATGGTAGACATAAGCAGATACCCTGAGTTGAAGAAAAGTCTTGACACAGTTTAACAAACATCTATATTATATATATTGGACAAACCCGATGATGAAAAGGAACAAAAAATATGACTGATACAAAGAAGATGAAAAATAGCTTTAAAGAGTTTGCATCCTATTAAGATTAAAACCAACCAATATCCAAGAGAATTACAAGTCTTAAATAAAAGATCACATTGGAGGTGATAGTTGTTTATGGATCGCAAGTGTGGAATGTACATAAAAGAAATAGGGAAAGGTTAAGTTCGGTTAAAGTTTGGCGCTGGAGGATAAGTAGTAAATCAACAAGTGGCTAGTCATGGTTGGAAATGATGAAATAAGTAGGTTAACTGGAATGGATATAAATATTACAGGAACAGTCCAAGTAAAGAAATAAATTTTATTGCCACCTACATGAAGTGCCTGACATAAGGAGTTCTAAGCAACTGTTGAATAAACACAACAAGAAGAAGTAATGGTAGACCATAAATTTCCTAGTTCAATGGCATATAAACTGTTATGAACAGCAGGGGAAACTGCATGTCCAGTTGAAAAGGTCAGTTTAATAGTACAAGAGAAATTAAAATTTGATTTGGAACATAAATCTGTAATGATATAAAAAACTGAATGCTAAAGAGCAACAGAAATTATATTGAGGGAGTTTGACTAACATGGTAGGAAGTGCCATTTCATATGTTTTACATACGTTTATGTTAAGCAGATAATATATCAGTAGTCTGGAGTAAACATATTTGAATTTAATTGTAGTAAATATACAAGATGTGAGTAGAAAATAAACCAGAAGCGTCATTTTTCTCAAGTTACGTTTATGGTCGATTCCCATTTTTAATAACGATTGATGGTAGTGATTCAGTTGAGTACTGCATTTCATGACCAGCAAGATACGGATTTGGACCTCAAAATATCTGACAACCATACAGAGTGCAAATGCAAGTTGAACTGTGGACTCTTTTTAAAAATAAAGTGACAAAGACTGACGTCCTTGTTACTGCAGAAAAATAAACCACATTTTCATACCACAATGTAACATCTGACAGAGTTTCATATCTACTGACTGTCAGTGTAAGCTTATCACCAAGTTTTATGACCCAAAGTTTAGCAGTCCTAGGACTAAATCTGAGGTCATAGCAGTTAATGTTCTTGCTCCTAAACGTTTGTTGATGTCAGATCTGTACTCAACAAAGCGAATTTTGAAACTGTCACAAATGATTTCTCTACCAGTAACAAGATCAAGTTGGTGCCATGTATGTGTAGAATTTTCATTATGACATAAGCTGTTAAAGTAAGAATTTTAGAGTTTCACAAAGTCAGTATAGAAACTGCAGAAATTCTGTCAGATTATATGTCAAAAGTGTTGATGAAGTATGGCTTAGAAGATGAATAACTTTTTTACTGTTCAGAAACACAAATGCATACTTTGGAGAGGAACAAACAAAAGGGAAACAAATGTTCATACAAAACTTGAACAGATGTTTGGGAAGAGAATATCAGACAAAGGATGTGCACCATATATGGTGCACAATTGTGTTCAGCAAGCAGGATGTTGAAATTACTGTCATTAACTGATCAAATGACATGACTGATTATTTCATATTTATCCTGTGAGGGTTACAAACTCTAAAATTTCTGTGATTTTTTTTGGGATGGAATAGAACAACAAAAATTTTCCATTTTTCAGTCAACTTTCAACAGAATACTTCTAAATTTTGATGGGTTAAAATCATAGGAATCGTTAAGACCAAAATATTTCTTTTAAAATCCTGTGAATGAGGTGTGGCTATGTTTACTGCATGGTACCCAGAAATGTTCAGCACCACCATCCCTGCGATTTAGCAAAATAATATTTCAGCAACTGACATGGCAATAAAGTACTATGAGCTCAAGGAAAACCTGATTTTGAGGAAAGAAAATATATTTACTCCTCACATGCTAAACAGAAGTGCTTAGCTTGTGTTGCTGATGGAGATGTTATGCAGGAAGGTTTTCAAAACATGCTGTCTGTTTCTACAAGAATGCGTTTTTTTATTGAGGGTGTTTTAAGGGAATGGAGATGTTTTCCGGATTCCTGTTGAATTTGGAAGAAAGGTGAGTAGTCTTCTGTAGAAAGTAAAGCCAAGTTTATAACATTGGTAATTCCCAATGCCAGCAAGAAATAATAAAGATGAACGTTTTGATTAGGTGGGTTTAGTACTTCTTGATGAGGTGGAAATATACTCAGGAGGAACAAAAAGAGAAAGGAGATGAGGAAGATATTGAAGAAAACTGAAGGGAGACAAACTTTAGTTGAAAATCTTTCACTTGTTTCATACCAACCACAACATCTGCAAGAACTAAAAAAAGACCTCATTTTCTGCGTTCTGGGTATATCTGCTATACAATTAATTGAAATAGGTTTTTCTGTAGGCCTACTGAAACATGTGGGAATCTGACAGTACAGGTGAGAGTAGACTAGTTGAAAGCTTAACTGTTTCTTAAAATTAATTCCGAACTTGAATGTAGTGACTTATATAAAAGTATAAAGGAAGATAAAACTCTTCTGATGAAAGTGCATTCTTCAGAAAAGTATGAATGGTTCAATAAAAGTACTGAGGTTGACTGTGATGTAAACTTTCTTTAAATTTAAAATAGGTGTCTTGATTGTTCATCATCTTTTTTCACAGCACTACACTTTATATAATAATGAAACTTTCACTTGTGAACTTACTTGTCTTTTCTCGTCGAACGCGTTTCGGCGTAGTGTTCGCCTTCGTCAGCTTAGATACAGACTGCCAGTACTTTGTAACTGTTATTGCTTGGAAGGTATAGTGGTGGTGGTGTGTGGAGGAAGGGGATTAGCGCGGGGACCCAAATTATTGTTTGTTTTTGTATAATTGTGTCAAAAAGTGTATGTGATTTATATTGTAATTGGTCGTTAAGTATGTTGTTTGGTTGTGTTGTGTGGTGTTTGTATATTTCATATTGTTCTGCTGTGTTGAGGTTTCGACCTTTGGGTAAGTGTAGTGTAATATTTCAAGATTAGTATCTATGTTGGTGTAGCTGTGGTTTTGTGTGTGTATGTGTGTGGCAAACGCGGAGTGTATATTGTTGTTGGATAAAACTTTTAAGTGTTCAGAGTAACGGGATGAAAAAGATCTTCCCGTCTGGCCTATGTAGAAACTATTGCAGTTATTACAATTTAATTTGTAAACACCTGTTTTGTTGTATTTGTCTATGTCCGTGTTTGTATCATTGATGTGTTTTTTGATGGTATTGTTTGTTCTGTATGCTATTTTGTATTTGTGTTTTCTGAATGTGTTGGCGATTTTGTGTGTGTTGGAGTTATGGTATGTGAGTGTGATGTATTTATTGTGCTGTGTATTGATGGTATTTTTATTAGCTCTATTTACTTCATTGACTAATACTGCAGCTAACGTATTTTGTAATTCAAGTGATTCAGCCATATTTACAGTTATTTTATATATTCAAACAAATATTATGGTCCTTATTTAACATAAACGGCACTATTATTAACTCTTATTATTATAGTGTTAATGTTCAGTTTATATGTTGTACAACGTCACAGACTAGTATCGTAATCAAATGTTCACAATACTTAACCGAATACGCTACATATACAGATAATAATTCAAACCTCCAAATAAACTAAATTAATAATACTGTTCAAATATCTGCTTACAGAGAATGTTCAACAAATTATATACACCACATGCTTACGAACAGAACACACACAAATTAGACCAAATGAATCATAATTACATATATAATATTAATAACTTATAATAAAATCGTGCCACACGTTGTCAGCGCCAAATATCTCTATGCGATATACAAATAAATATTTTCGCATAGGATAATTTTGTATGTATAAATTATGCACAAGTCTATATTAGAGCTGTAGAAAAATTATTTATTTATAACACAAGTAATTAATTGTTTATATGATATATTTAAATTAAACAAAATGTCATGTATAGTATTTTATTTGTTTTCAAGACTTTATATATTCAGTTTTGGTAGGTTTTACTTGAAACGTAGAATTCCTTAACTCTCGGCGTGCCGTCACTCGCTCCATCGCTGTTACGCTCCTCTCTGCAATGATCGCCAGTCTCCTCTCTCTCTCTCTCTCTCTCTCTCTCTCTCTCTCTCTCTCTCTCTCTCTCTCTCTCTCTCTCTCTCTCTCTCCGCTGGGATTTGCCGAACAGCTGATAACACTGATGCAGATTTTGCACACGAATTGTCACTTTCCGAATCGTTTGTTTACTCGCTCACAATTGGTTATTATTAATTATCGTTACTCAAGGTGATAATGATTGATATTATTTAAAAGCAGTGTATATTGCTTACACCATGCGGCTGTTCTTGAAGTGTTCCGCGTTAATAAGGATTTATCATATAATATTGGCGTTAATAATATTTATTTATCTCCCTAAGCGGAAAATCATCCACTAACACGTAATAGCACTTGAATATTTTATAACTGGTAGTTCACCCGCTTGGTTCTAATCGACAAACTCGAAAAGAGTTCCCAAGACTTAGAGTTGCTCTAGATTAAACCAGTTCGAACAAAAAAAATTCTTGACGAAGAGCACACGTTCACTAGGCAACGGCTTCCGATGAACCGCCTCGAACTACACCTGACAACCGATGGATCTGACTGAATTTAGGGGCTACTGATTGGTCAATCGACTGTCTACGTGATAGACAGGACAAAAGATAGACGCGTTGCAGGTGAAACTTTGTATAAATCTGCGAGTGCCTGCTTAGATTTTATCTAGAATTTTTATTACTCTTCTATTGATTAGAGACAAAAGTTGAGTTTTCAATAACTAAAAAACCACATTTAAAAAATAGCTGAGAACAAAAGGGTATATACAAAATGTAGCTATTTTCATAAATAATTCACTGTCCAAGTCTCATGCCGATCGGGTAACAAACGCGGAATATATAACACGAAGGTTCACCACACGCGAACGCGCACACATAATCACAAACAAAGTACATGACATTATAGAGCAAAACTTTACAAAGAATTTTGTATAAGACAAGTCCTTATCCATCACTAAATACAGAACATATAGCTAATTGACAAAAATTACATAAATCAATTTAAAACATACTAATGTCCGTCATCCATGCTCTGATATTCTTATTATAGATCATCATCCTGTGTTTTGTTGCAGGATTATCCCCACCACGTATAAAAAACATTTGCTTACATAAAGATACAAAATTTTGTTTTCTTCATATCCTAAATAGATAAAATATAATGCTTCCAATAATAATCATAATAATAACATAATAAATCCAAATCAAAATAAATAAATAAATTTCTTTCAAACAAAACTTTCCTCCAATGTCACTTTGAGAGTAATAATACAAACAAATACACGTGGTTGAATCTGACCTATAATGTCAAACACAGATAAGCGTATCAACACTTCTGACGTCATTTTCATAACTGAAAGTATACTCCGTTCGTTCAAATCATTTATTCTGACATCTCGTCTAAAATTCTTAATTTACACTCATATTTCACATAATTTTCTTAAAACATTCATACCACCTATACCCTGGCATATTAGGAACAATAATCTCTGACATAATATTTTCTTAGGGATGATACGTTGAATTTCCATATAACACGGTTAGTACTAGGGTTGGTTACAATATAGGTGTTTTTACCAACCTGCTCGGATAAAATATATGGGCCATTGTAAAACCTAAAGAATTTGCCTGCGGTGTTATCCTCCCTGTGACCGACATTCAAAGCCCTCGGGAGTACCCTCTCGGCAATTTTAAATGTTACCAGCTTGTGGTCTGCATTGAATCATTTAGTCCGTTGTTTGGCACATTTCTTAATGCGTCTCCTGGCTTCTGTACGTTTCACCTCGCTCGGAATAGGCAAATTTTGCGTTGGAATCCTCCTGGTGCTCCCATCCCAGACACGCTTGGGCATTTCTACAGTTTGCAATTAGTTAGGTGTAAATCCTGTCGTGTCATTGTAATTTCCGTTGATGGACCGCTCGAAAAATTCGAGATAATCCAGCCATCTACTTTGGTTGGTATTACAATAAGTACGGAACAGTCGACCTAACTCTCTGTTGACCCTTTCAGCGAGGTTGCCCTGCGGTCTTCGGATCGCTGTTAACACAGTCTGGATATTATGCTTTTCCAATTCGGATTACCACTTCCTATTGGTGAACTGTTTACTCTGGTCAGATACAATTTTTTTTTTACGTGACCATATTCAGGGATGTATTTATTTAAAAAAACATTTAATACGGCCGCCGTAGTGGGTCGTCCTATTGCATATAGACTTACTTGTTTAGAGAACGCATCCGTGCACTCCACCAGATTCCTCATACCCCTTGATGCACGCGCTAGTGGACCTAAAAATCAATACATAATAATTCAATTTTGTTTTTAATAATAATATTGCGCACATTTCTACATACGTGTGTTGATTCGGGTACTTTGCAGTTTGGAATATGTGACAGGTACGCAAAATAGATTTAACTTTTTTAGCCATATTTAACCACACAAAGTCTTCTCGCGTTGTTAAATACCATTTATATGCTCCCGCGTGCTCCAGACTCTCATAGCACGCCCAAGTTAAATCCTCGACTAGTTCATCAGGTACCATTATCTTCCACTGCCCGTCTATGATCTTGTATAACACATCATTGGCTATTTTGTACTTTGAGTTGTACTGTACTCTTATATCATAGCTGACTTTATTTAATTTAGTATCCCGCTGTTGCTTGATGTTTATATTTTTTAACCTAGTTTGTAATGTGTCTGGTAATACATACTTAATTGTCAAGATCTGCACTTCATTCCTTGTTGAGGAGTATTGTTCTTCAATTATCGGAGGATATCTACTTAAAGTTGGCCTATCTGCTATTTTGTTTTCACTGGCTTTTCAATATTTTATACTAAAATCATATTCTTGGATCCCCATGGTCCATCGCGATATGGGCGCATTTGTGAGTTTACATTTGATCATGAAAGACAGACAACGCCTGATTGTCTGATAAAATCTCGATGTGTTGTCCTACAAGGTAATATCTGAATTTGCTGATACAATATACTATCGCGAGAATTTCCTTCTCCGACGTAAAATAGTTCCTCTCACCACCTTTTAATGAACGACTTACGTGGGGAATTACCTCGTGTTCACCTTGGTTATTCCGCTCGTATAACACTCCGCCGATCGCGTAGCCCGAAGCGTCACAATTAAGTACATAAGTCCCTTCTTTTTCGGGATGGAATATATACAGGTTCTTATTATACAAGTCCTTGGTAGCATTGAATGCTGCCTCATGCCGCTCTTCCCATCGCCATTTGGTATTTTTTCTTAGTAGTTCCAGAAGTGGTTCTATTCAGGTGTGAAACGACGAAATTACCCGGTCAAGCCGAGGAAAGCCCTAATATCTATTGCTTTCTTGGGGTTAAGAAAATCGGTGATGGCCTGGATTTTCTCAGGATTGGTATTGACCCCATCTACCAAAATAATATGACAAAAGAATTTTATTTGGGATTGTCCAAACTCACAATTGTCCAAGTTAAGCAAAAGATTGGCATCTCTTAACTTTCGGAAGACACTATCGGGGTGATTTAAATGCTCTTCATAAGACTTAGATATTACAAGTATGCCATCCACAAACACGCTTACGAATTCTTCTACTTCCGCTCCTAGAGCCAATTCTAGACATTTAACCATTGCAGCAAGGCTGGTCACTAACCCGAAAGTAACTACCTTAAACTGGTATCATTTGTTCTTATAAAGGAATTTCGTAAATTTGCGGCAATCTTCAGCTAATGGAATCTGCGAAAACCCGCTTTTGAGGTCCCGCCTCGACATGTACCTGACCCCTTGACGTTTTATAAATAGGTTCTCGGCATTGGGTGCACAATCTTAGCACTTTTGCGTATGCTGTTTAGGTTGCGCATATCTAAACAAAGACGTATATCGTTATTATTTTTTTAACCACTACCTTAGGATTAAGGAAGTTACTATCAGCACATTCAAGAATATCATTTGTTAACATTTTCTTAATTTCTTCATCAACTTGCCCTTGGTAGTGTAATGGAATTGGATAAGTTTTCCGGACAAACTTATTTTCACCAATTACATTTATCCTAAGCTCATATATGTTAATAACGGTGTATTCGTTTTTAAAAACCAATTCGTACTTGTTTAAGATATTATTTAACCGTTTCTCTTGATCAGCTGTTAGTTTATTGCCGGTGAACTGCCCGCTACTCCTTATCTTATCTACGAGATTAAAACTGGCTTTTGTATGTTAGTACACTTCTCTGCCTGCTTCAAGTCGCTGTCAACATATCCCAATTTAACTGTGTATAATTTATATCGAATTGTGCATGTAACTTTTTTGTTACTGAAATCGATTGTGGCATGTATTTTTCTTAAAGTGTCAGTACCTAATATAACGTCATATACAAGATTTTTAACTATAAGGACTGCCACTTCAATTTCTATGCCTTGTGTAATTATTGATATAAGTGCTTGTTTACAAATAATTTGTGTATCTCCGGTCGCCGTAGTAACCATAGTATTATTTACAAGATAGGTGTTTTCTTAAATTGGTGCTTATGTTTGTTAATAAATTTTTCATTAATTAACGACACTAGCGCATCACTATCTAGCAAAACATTACCAACACAACCATTGATTCTCGCTATCACAACAATGCCATTATTGTCCTCAACTCTAGTATTTTCCACACATTCATCCACACAGTTATTATATATTAATTCATTCCTAACATCAACAGGGTATAAGCCAGAAGCATTGTATACGTTACTATCACTATTATTGCTAACATATGATTTATGATACTTCCGCTTGTTGTTGTATGCTTTAATTGTATTTGTATTCTTATTTTTATTTATATCATTAATCTTATCGCACGGACCCACGCCCTGCAACCTTACACGTTTTGTTGGCTGCTCTTAATTTGCATTGGTCTCGGTAATTGCCGATACTCTGCTTTGATCGAATCTTTGAAATCTTGGTTTATTTTTAAACTGTTGTTGTTGTTGTTGTGGCTGAAATTGTTTACGTGATTGATCATTATTATTACTTGGGTTATCTACATTATCCCATTTAGTCAATAACAAGAGTAGTTCTTATAAGGATTTAACCCCTTGTGTAATAACCGCGATTTGAATTCCGCATCCAAAATGGTGAGCTAACTTACTTACCATTTCTGGTTCTGTCACTTCCGGTTCCAGATACTTGGCTCGAGATATCAGCTGGATTAAATAGTTTTTTTTTGAACCTTTCATATTTGAATATTTTCCAAATTCCAGGTGTACATGGATCTTTCTTTGTATCTCGCTGTTCTAGTACATAGCCCAAAAATGCCGCACCAGGTTGAACCATTCGGCCACGGTACCTTCTCACCACCCAGGTTAGTTTGTCCATTACGCTTAGGTTGTCACTTATTGCGTCCATAGCTCGCTCTCTCGCAGTTTTTGAGAAAGTGGAGGGGATTTTCAGTCTCTCTACCATAGAATTTTAATTGCGAATTGGGTTCCTCACAAGTTTTATAAATATATGTGGTCAGGTTCTCTGGTATCGAGGTAATCTGGAGTCGGGTCAGCTGTTGTTTAACTCCTGTATCCGCTGTTCCTGCTCTGCTACCAATTCATTCGCCGTCGATGTATGATTTACCATTATTTCTTCCATGACATATATCTTAGCTTCACAGTCACTAAGACGTGAATTATTAGCTTATAGTGCTAACTTAATGTTAGTACGAATTAACTCGACTTTCTCTCCGATACGCTTTTCTGTCGATTCAATAAGTTGTTTATTTTGTTTAGCTTGTTCATGCACCGTGGTAAATATTTTCTTATTCTCATCATGTAGTGACCTATTTTGTATTATTGCTTCCTCTTTATTAACTCTATTTACTTCATTGGCTATTACTGCAGCTAACGTATTTTGTAATTCAAGTGATTCAGCCACATTTATAGTTATTTTATATATTCAAACAAATATTATGGTCCTTATTTAACATAAACGGCACTATTATTAACTCTTATTATTATAGTATTAATGTTCAGTTTATATGTTGTACAACGTCACAGACTAGTATCGTAATCAAATGTTCACAATACTTAACCAAATACGCTACATATACAGATAATAATTCAAACCTCCAAATAAACTAAATTAATAATATTGTTCAAATATCTGCTTACAGAGAATATTCAACAAATTATATACACTCCCTGCTTACAATCAGAACACCCACAAATTAGTCCAAATGAATCATAATTACATAATATATAATATTAATAAATTATAATAAAATCGTGCGACACGTTGTCAGCGCCAAATATCTATATGCTACTATACAAATAAATATTTTCGCATAGGATAATTTTGTGTGTATAAAATATGCACAAGTCTATATTGGAGGTGTAGAAACATTATTTATTTATAACACAAGTAAATCATTGTTTATATGATATATTTAAATTAAACAAAATGTTATGTACAGTATTTTATTTGTTTTCAAGACTTTATATATTCAGTTTTGGTAGGTTTTACTTGAAACGTAGAATTCCTTAACTCTCGGCGTGCCGTCACTCGCTCCATCGCTGCTACGCTCCTCTCTGCAATGATCGCCAGTCTCCTCTTTCACTCTCTCTCTCTCTCTCTCTCTCTCTCTCTCTCTCTCTCTCTCTCTCTCTCTCTCCGTTGGGGTTCGCCGAACAGCTGATAACACTGATGCAGATTTTGCACACGAATTGTCACTTTCCGAATCGTTTGTTTACTCGCTCACAATTGGTTATTATTAATTATCGTTACTCAAGGTGATAATGATTGATATTATTTAAAAGCAGTGTATATTGCTTACACCATGCGGCTGTTCTTGAAGTGTTCCGCGTTAATAAGGATTTATCATATAATATTGGCGTTAATAATATTTATTTATCTCCCTAAGCGGAAAATCATCCACTAACACGTAATAGCACTTGAATATTTTATAACTGGTAGTTCACCCGCTTGGTTCTAATCGACAAACTCGAAAAGAGTTCCCAAGACTTAGAGTTGCTCTAGATTAAACCAGTTCGAACAAGAAAAATTCTTGACGAAGAGCACACGTTCACTAGGCAACGGCTTCCGATGAACCGCCTCGAACTACACCTGACAACCGATGGATCTGACTGAATTTAGGGGCTACTGATTGGTCAATCGACTGTCTACGTGATAGACAGGACAAAAGATAGACGCGTTGCAGGTGAATCTTTGTAAAAATCTGCGAGTGCCTGCTTAGATTTTATCTAGAATTTTTATTACTCTTCTATTGATTAGAGACAAAAGTTGAGTTTTCAATAACTATAAAACCACATTTAAAAAATAGCTGAGAACAAAAGGGTATATACAAAATGTAGCTATTTTCATAAATAATTCACTGTCCAAGTCTCATGCCGATCGGGTAACAAACGCGGAATATATAACACAAAGGTTCACCACACGCCAACGCGCACACATAATCACAAACAATGTACATGGCATTATAGAGCAAAACTTTACAAACAATTTTGTATTAGCAAGTCCTTATCCATCACTAAATACAGAACATATAGCTAATTGACAAAAATTACATAAATCAATTTAAAACATACTAATGTCCGTCATCCATGCTCTGATATTCTTATTATAGATCATCATCCTGTGTTTTGTTGCAGGATTATCCCCACCACGTATAAAAAACATTTGCTTACATAAAGATACAAATTTTGTTTTCTTCATATCCTAAATAAATAAAATATAATGCTTCCAATAATAAACATAATAATAACATAATAAATCCAAATCAAAATAAATAAATAAATTTCTTTCAAACAAAACTTTCCTCCAATGTCACTTTGAGAGTAATAATACAAACAAATACACGTGGTTGAATCTGACCTATAATGTCAAACACAGATAAGCGTATCAACACTTCTGACATCATTTTCATAACTGAAAGTATACTCCGTTCGTTCAAATCATTTATTCTGACATCTCGTCTAAAATTCTTAATTTACACTCATATTTCACATAATTTTCTTAAAACATTCATACCACCTATACCCTGGCATATTATTAACAATAATCTCTTACATAATATTTTCTTAGGGATGATACGTTGAATTTCCATATAACACGGTTAGTACTAGGGTTGGTTACAATATAGGTGTTTTTACCAACCTGCTCGGATAAAATATATGGGCCATTGTAAAACCTAAAGAATTTGCCTGCGGTGTTATCCTCCCTGTGACCGACATTCAAAGCCCTCGGGAGTACCCTCTCGGCAATTTTAAATGTTACCAGCTTGTGGTCTGCATTGAATCATTTAGTCCGTTGTTTGGCACATTTCTTAATGCGTCTCCTGGCTTCTGTACGTTTCACCTCGCTCGGAATAGGCAAATTTTGCGTTGGAATCCTCCTGGTGCTCCCATCCCAGACACGCTTGGGCATTTCTACAGTTTGCAATTAGTTAGGTGTAAATCCTGTTGTGTCATTGTAATTTCCGTTGATGGACCGCTCGAAAAATTCGTGATAATCCAGCCATCTACTTTGGTTGGTATTACAATAAGTACGGAACAGTCGACCTAACTCTCTGTTGACCCTTTCAGCGAGGTTGCCCTGCGGTCTTCGGATCGCTGTTAACACAGTCTGGATATTATGCTTTTCCAATTCGGATTACCACTTCCTATTGGTGAACTGTTTACTCTGGTCAGATACAATTTTTTTTTTACGTTACCATATTTATGGATGTATTTATTTAAAAAAACATTTAATACGGCCGCCGTAGTGGGTCGTCCTATTGCATATAGACTTACTTGTTTAGAGAACGCATCCGTGCACTCCACCAGATTCCTCATACCCCTTGATGCACGCGCTAGTGGACCTAAAAATCAATACATAATAATTCAATTTTGTTTTTAGTAATAATATTGCGCACATTTCTACATACGTGTGTTGATTCGGGTATTTTTCAGTTTGGCATATGTGACAGGTACGCAAAATAGATTTAACTTTTGTAGCCATATTTAACCACACAAAGTCTTCTCGCATTGTTAAATAGCATTTATATGCTCCCGCGTGCGCCAGACTGTCATGGCACGCCCAAGTTAAATCCTCGACTAGTTCATCAGGTACCATTATCTTCCACTGCCCGTCTATGATCTTGTATAACACATCATTGGCTATTTTGTACTTTGAGTTGTACTGTACTCTTATATCATAGCTGACTTTATTTAATTTAGTATCCCGCTGTTGCTTGATGTTTATATTTTTTAACCTAGTTTTTAATGTGTCTGGTAATACATACTTAATTGTCAAGATCTGCACTTCATTCCTTGTTGAGGAGTATTGTTCTTCAATTATCGGAGGATATCTACTTAAAGTAGGCCTATCTGCTATTTTGTTTCCACTGGCTTTTCAATATTTTATACTAAAATCATATTCTTGGATCCCCATGGTCCATCGCGATATGGGCGCATTTGTGAGTTTACATTTGATCATGAAAGACAGACAACGCCTGATTGTCTGATAAAATCTCGATGTGTTGTCCTACAAGGTAATATCTGAATTTGCTGATACAATATACTATCGCGAGAATTTCCTTCTCCGACGTAAAATAGTTCCTCTCACCACCTTTTAATGAACGACTTACGTGGGGAATTACCTCGTGTTCACCTTGGTTATTCCGCTCGTATAACACTCCGCCGATCGCGTAGCCCGAAGCGTCACAATTAAGTACATAAGTCCCTTCTTTTTCAGGATGGAATATATACAGGTTCTTATTATACAAGTCCTTGGTAGCATTGAATGCTGCCTCATGCCGCTCTTCCCATCGCCATTTGGTATTTTTTCTTAGTAGTTCCAGAAGTGGTTCTATTCAGGTGTGAAACGACGAAATTACCCGGGTCAAGCCGAGGAAAGCCCTAATATCTATTGCTTTCTTGGGGTTAAGAAAATCGGTGATGGCCTGGATTTTCTCAGGATTGGTATTGACCCCATCTACCAAAATAATATGACTAAAGAATTTTATTTGGGATTGTCCAAACTCACAATTGTCCAAGTTAAGCAAAAGATTGGCATCTCTTAACTTTCGGAAGACACTATCGGGGTGATTTAAATGCTCTTCGTAAGTCTTAGATATTACAAGTATGCCATCCACAAACACGCTTACGAATTCTTCTACTTCCGCTCCTAGAGCCAATTCTAGACATTTAACCATTGCAGCAAGGCTGGTCACTAACCCGAAAGTAACTACCTTAAACTGGTATCATTTGTTCTTATAAAGGAATTTCGTAAATTTGCGGCAATCTTCAGCTAATGGAATCTGCGAAAACCCGCTTTTGAGGTCCCGCCTCGACATGTACCTGACCCCTTGACGATTTATAAATAGGTTCTCGGCATTGGGTGCACAGTCTTAGCACTTTTGCGTATGCTGTTTAGATTGCGCATATCTAAACAAAGACGTATATCGTTATTATTTTTTTTAACCACTACCATAGGATTAAGGAAGTTACTATCAGCACATTCAAGAATATCAGTTGTTAACATTTTCTTAATTTCTTCATCAACTTGCCCTTGGTAGTGTAATGGAATTGGATAAGTTTTCCGGACAAACTTATTTTCACCAATTACATTTATCCTAAGCTCATATATGTTAATAACGGTGTGTTCGTTTTTAAAAACCAATTCGTACTTGTTTAAGATATTATTTAACCGTTTCTCTTGATCAGCTGTTAGTTTATTGCCGGTGAACTGCCCGCTACTCCTTATCTTATCTACGAGACTAAAACTGGGTTTGTATGTTAGTACACTGCTCTGCCTGCTTCAAGTCGCTGTCAACATATCCCAATTTAACTGTGTATAATTTATATCGAATTGTGCATGTAACTTTTTTGTTACTGAAATCGATTGTGGCATGTATTTTTCTTAAAGTGTCAGTACCTAATATAACGTCATATACAAGATTTTTAACTATAAGGACTGTCACTTCAATTTCTATGCCTTGTGTAATTATTGATATAAGTGCTTGTTTACAAATAATTTGTGTATCTCCGGTCGCCGTAGTAACCATAGTATTATTTACAAGATAGGTGTTTTCTTAAATTGGTGCTTATGTTTGTTAATAAATTTTTCATTAATTAACGACACTAGCGCATCACTATCTAGCAAAACATTACCAACACAACCATTGATTCTCGCTATCACAACAATGCCATTATTGTCCTCAACTCTAGTATTTTCCACACATTCATCCACACAGTTATTATATATTAATTCATTCCTAACATCAACAGGGTATACGCCAGAAGCATTGTATACGTTACTATCACTATTATTGCTAACATATGATTTATGATACTCCCGCTTGTTATTGTATGCTTTAATTGTATTTGTATTCTTATTTTTATTTATATCATTAATCTTATCGCACGGACCCACGCCATGCAACCTTACACGTTTGTTGGCTGCTCTTAATTTGCATTGGTCTCGGTAATTGCCGATACTCTGCTTTGATTGAATCTTTGAAATCTTGGTTTATTTTTAAACTGTTGTTGTTGTTGTTGTTGTGGCTGAAATTGTTTACGTGATTGATCATTATTATTACTTGGGTTATCTACATTATCCCATTTAGTCAATAACAAGAGTAGTTCTTATAAGGATTTAACCTCTTGTGTAATAACCGCGATTTGAATTCCGCATCCAAAATGGTGAGCTAACTTACTTACCATTTCTGCTTCTGTCACTTCCGGTTCCAGATACTTGGCTCGAGAAATCAGCTGGATTAAATAGTTTTCTTTTGAACCTTTCATATTTGAATATTTTCCAAATTTCAGCTGTACACGGATCTTTCTTTGTATCTCGCTGTCCTAGTACCTAGCCCAAAAATGCCGCACCAGGTTGAACCATTCGGCCACGGTACCTTCTCACCACCCAGGTTAGTTTGTCCATTACGCTTAGGTTGTCATTTATTGCATCCATAGCTCTCTCGCAGTTTTTGAGAAAGTGGAGGGGATTTTCAGTCTCTCTACCATAGAATTTTAATTGCGAATTGGGTTCGTCACAAGTTTTATAAATATATGTGGTCAGTTTCGCAGGTATCGTGGTAATGTGGAGTCGGGTCAGCTGTTGTTTAACTCCTGTATCCGCTGTTCCTGCTCTGCTACCAATTCATTCGCCGTCGATGTATGATTTACCATTATTTCTTCCATGACATTGATCTTAGCTTCACAGTCAATAAGACGTGAATTATTAGCTTGTAGTGCTAACTCAATGTTACTACGAATTAACTCGACTTTCTCTCCGATACGCTTTTCTGTCGATTCTATAAGTTGTTTATTTTGTTTAGCTTGTTCATGCACCGTGGTAAAAATTTCCTTATTCTCATAAAGTAGTGACCTATTTTGTATTATTGCTTCCTCTTTATTAGCTCTATTTACTTCATTGGATAATACTGCAGATAACGTATTTTGTAATTCAAGTGATTCAGCCACATTTATAGTTATTTTATATATTCAAACAAATATTAAGGTCCTTATTTAACATAAACGGCACTATTATTAACTCTTATTATTATAGTATTAATGTTCAGTTTATATGTTGTACAACGTCACAGACTAGTATCGTAATCAAATGTTCACAATACTTAACCAAATACGCTACATATACAGATAATAATTCAAACCTCCAAATAAACTAAATTAATAATACTGTTCAAATATCTGCTTACAGAGAATATTCAACAAATTATATACACTCCCTGCTTACAATCAGAACACCCACAAATTAGTCCAAATGAATCATAATTACATAATATATAATATTAATAAATTATAATAAAATCGTGCGACACGTTGTCAGCGCCAAATATCTATATGCTACTATACAAATAAATATTTTCGCATAGGATAATTTTGTGTGTATAAAATATGCACAAGTCTATATTGGATGTGTAGAAACATTATTTATTTATAACATAAGTAAATAATTGTTTATATGATATAATTAAATTAAACAAAACGTCATGTTCAGTATTTTATTTGTTTTCAAGACTTTATGTATTCAGTTTTGGTAGGTTTATACAATACAAACAAATACACGTGGTTGAATCTGACTTATAATCTCAAACACAGATAAGCGTATCAACACTTCTGACTTCATTTTCATAACTGAAAGTATACTCCGTTCGTTCAAATCATTTATTCTGACATCTCATATAAAATTATAAATTTACACTCATATTTCACATAATTTTCTTAAAACATTCATACCACCTATACCCTACCATATTAGGAACAATAATCTCTGACATAATAATTTCTTAGGGATGATACATGGAATTTCCTTATAATACGGTTAGTACTACGGTTGGTTACAATATAGGTGTTTTTACCAACCTGCTCGGATAAAATGTATGGGCCATTGTACAACCTAAAGAATTTGCCTGCAGTGTTATCCTCCCTTTGACAGACATTCAAAGCCATCGGGAGTACCCTCTCGCCAATTTTAAATGTTACCAGCTTGTGGTCTGCATTGAATCATTACGCCGTTCTTTGGCACATTTCTTAATGCGTCTCCTGGCTTCTCTACGTTTCACCTCGCTCGGAATAGGCAAATTTTGCGTTGGAATTCTCCTGATGCTCTCATCCCAGGCACGCTTGGGCATTTCTACAGTTTGCAACTTGTTAGGTGTAAATCCTGTTGTGTCATTGTAATTTCCGTTGATGGACCGCTCGAAAAATTCGAGATAATCCAGCCATCTACTTTGGTTGGTATTAAAATAAGTACGGAACAGTCGACCTAACTCTCTGTTGACCCTTTCAGCGAGGTTGTCCTGCGGTCTTCGGATCGCTGTTAACACAGTCTGGATATTGTGCTTTTCCAATTCGGATTACCACTTCCTATTGGTGAACTGTTTACTCTGGTCAGATACAATTTTTTTTTTACGTGACCATATTTATGGATGTATTTATTTAAAAAAACATTTAATACGGCCGCCGTAGTGGGTCGTCCTATTGCATATATAGACTTACTTGTTTAGAGAACGCATCCGTGCACACCACCAGATTCCTCATACCCCTTGATGCACGCGGTAGTGCACCTAAAAATCAATACATAATAATTCAATTTTGTTTTTAGTAATAATATTGCACATTTCTACATACGTGTGTTGATTCCGGTATTTTGCAGTTTGGCATATGTGACAGGTACGCAAAATAGATTTAACTTTTCTAGCCATATTTAACCACACAAAGTCTTCTCGCATTGTTAAATAGCATTTATATGCTCCCGCTTGCGCCAGACTGTCATGGCACGCCCAAGTTAAATCCTCGACTAGTTCATCAGGTACCATTATCTTCCACTGCCCGTCTATGATCTTGTATAACACATCATTGGCTATTTTGTACTTTGAGTTGTACTGTACTCTTATATCATAGCTGACTTTATTTAATTTAGTATCCCGCTGTTGCTTGATGTTTATATTTTTTAACCTAGTTTGTAATGTGTCTGGTAATACATACTTAATTGTCAAGATCTGCACTTCATTCCTTGTTGAGGAGTATTGTTCTTCAATTATCGGAGGATATCTACTTAAAGTTGGCCTATCTGCTATTTTGTTTTCACTGGCTTTTCAGTATTTTATACTAAAATCATATTCTTGGATCCCCATGGTCCATCGCGATATGGGCGCATTTGTGAGTTTACATTTGATCATGAAAGACAGACAACGCCTGATTGTCTGATAAAATCTCGATGTGTTGTCCTACAAGGTAATATCTGAATTTGCTGATACAATATACTATCGCGAGAATTTCCTTCTCCGACGTAAAATAGTTCCTCTCACCACCTTTTAATGAACGACTTACGTGGGGAATTACCTCGTGTTCACCTTGGTTATTCCGCTCGTATAACACTCCGCCGATCGCGTAGCCCGAAGCGTCACAATTAAGTACATAAGTCCCTTCTTTTTCAGGATGGAATATATACAGGTTCTTATTATACAAGTCCTTGGTAGCATTGAATGCTGCCTCATGCCGCTCTTCCCATCGCCATTTGGTATTTTTTCTTAGTAGTTCCAGAAGTGGTTCTATTCAGGTGTGAAACGACGAAATTACCCGGTCAAGCCGAGGAAAGCCCTAATATCTATTGCTTTCTTGGGGTTAAGAAAATCGGTGATGGCCTGGATTTTCTCAGGATTGGTATTGACCCCATCTACCAAAATAATATGACTAAAGAATTTTATTTGGGATTGTCCAAACTCACAATTGTCCAAGTTAAGCAAAAGATTGGCATCTCTTAACTTTCGGAAGACACTATCGGGGTGATTTAAATGCTCTTCGTAAGACTTAGATATTACAAGTATGCCATCCACAAACACGCTTACGAATTCTTCTACTTCCGCTCCTAGAGCCAATTCTAGACATTTAACCATTGCAGCAAGGCTGGTCACTAACCCGAAAGTAACTACCTTAAACTGGTATCATTTGTACTTATAAAGGAATTTCGTAAATTTGCGGCAATCTTCAGCTAATGGAATCTGCGAAAACCCGCTTTTGAGGTCCCGCCTCGACATGTACCTGACCCCTTGACGATTTATAAATAGGTTCTCGGCATTGGGTGCACAGTCTTAGCACTTTTGCGTATGCTGTTTAGATTGCGCATATCTAAACAAAGACGTATATCGTTATTATTTTTTTTAACCACTACCATAGGATTAAGGAAGTTACTATCAGCACATTCAAGAATATCAGTTGTTAACATTTTCTTAATTTCTTCATCAACTTGCCCTTGGTAGTGTAATGGAATTGGATAAGTTTTCCGGACAAACTTATTTTCAACAATTACATTTATCCTAAGCTCATATATGTTAATAACGGTGTGTTCGTTTTTAAAAACCAATTCGTACTTGTTTAAGATATTATTTAACCGTTTCTCTTGATCAGCTGTTAGTTTATTGCCGGTGAACTGCCCGCTACTCCTTATCTTATCTACGAGACTAAAACTGGGTTTGTATGTTAGTACACTGCTCTGCCTGCTTCAAGTCGCTGTCAACATATCCCAATTTAACTGTGTATAATTTATATCGAATTGTGCATGTAACTTTTTTGTTACTGAAATCGATTGTGGCATGTATTTTTCTTAAAGTGTCAGTACCTAATATAACGTCATATACAAGATTTTTAACTATAAGGACTGTCACTTCAATTTCTATGCCTTGTGTAATTATTGATATAAGTGCTTGTTTACAAATAATTTGTGTATCTCCGGTCGCCGTAGTAACCATAGTATTATTTACAAGATAGGTGTTTTCTTAAATTGGTGCTTATGTTTGTTAATAAATTTTTCATTAATTAACGACACTAGCGCATCACTATCTAGCAAAACATTACCAACACAACCATTGATTCTCGCTATCACAACAATGCCATTATTGTCCTCAACTCTAGTATTTTCCACACATTCATCCACACAGTTATTATATATTAATTCATTCCTAACATCAACAGGGTATACGCCAGAAGCATTGTATACGTTACTATCACTATTATTGCTAACATATGATTTATGATACTCCCGCTTGTTATTGTATGCTTTAATTGTATTTGTATTCTTATTTTTATTTATATCATTAATCTTATCGCACGGACCCACGCCATGCAACCTTACACGTTTGTTGGCTGCTCTTAATTTGCATTGGTCTCGGTAATTGCCGATACTCTGCTTTGATTGAATCTTTGAAATCTTGGTTTATTTTTAAACTGTTGTTGTTGTTGTTGTTGTGGCTGAAATTGTTTACGTGATTGATCATTATTATTACTTGGGTTATCTACATTATCCCATTTAGTCAATAACAAGAGTAGTTCTTATAAGGATTTAACCTCTTGTGTAATAACCGCGATTTGAATTCCGCATCCAAAATGGTGAGCTAACTTACTTACCATTTCTGCTTCTGTCACTTCCGGTTCCAGATACTTGGCTCGAGAAATCAGCTGGATTAAATAGTTTTCTTTTGAACCTTTCATATTTGAATATTTTCCAAATTTCAGCTGTACACGGATCTTTCTTTGTATCTCGCTGTCCTAGTACCTAGCCCAAAAATGCCGCACCAGGTTGAACCATTCGGCCACGGTACCTTCTCACCACCCAGGTTAGTTTGTCCATTACGCTTAGGTTGTCATTTATTGCATCCATAGCTCTCTCGCAGTTTTTGAGAAAGTGGAGGGGATTTTCAGTCTCTCTACCATAGAATTTTAATTGCGAATTGGGTTCGTCACAAGTTTTATAAATATATGTGGTCAGTTTCGCAGGTATCGTGGTAATGTGGAGTCGGGTCAGCTGTTGTTTAACTCCTGTATCCGCTGTTCCTGCTCTGCTACCAATTCATTCGCCGTCGATGTATGATTTACCATTATTTCTTCCATGACATTGATCTTAGCTTCACAGTCAATAAGACGTGAATTATTAGCTTGTAGTGCTAACTCAATGTTACTACGAATTAACTCGACTTTCTCTCCGATACGCTTTTCTGTCGATTCTATAAGTTGTTTATTTTGTTTAGCTTGTTCATGCACCGTGGTAAAAATTTCCTTATTCTCATCAAGTAGTGACCTATTTTGTATTATTGCTTCCTCTTTATTAGCTCTATTTACTTCATTGGATAATACTGCAGATAACGTATTTTGTAATTCAAGTGATTCAGCCACATTTATAGTTATTTTATATATTCAAACAAATATTAAGGTCCTTATTTAACATAAACGGCACTATTATTAACTCTTATTATTATAGTATTAATGTTCAGTTTATATGTTGTACAACGTCACAGACTAGTATCGTAATCAAATGTTCACAATACTTAACCAAATACGCTACATATACAGATAATAATTCAAACCTCCAAATAAACTAAATTAATAATACTGTTCAAATATCTGCTTACAGAGAATATTCAACAAATTATATACACTCCCTGCTTACAATCAGAACACCCACAAATTAGTCCAAATGAATCATAATTACATAATATATAATATTAATAAATTATAATAAAATCGTGCGACACGTTGTCAGCGCCAAATATCTATATGCTACTATACAAATAAATATTTTCGCATAGGATAATTTTGTGTGTATAAAATATGCACAAGTCTATATTGGAGGTGTAGAAACATTATTTATTTATAACATAAGTAAATAATTGTTTATATGATATATTTAAATTAAACAAAACGTCATGTTCAGTATTTTATTTGTTTTCAAGACTTTATGTATTCAGTTTTGGTAGGTTTATACAATACAAACAAATACACGTGGTTGAATCTGACTTATAATCTCAAACACAGATAAGCGTATCAACACTTCTGACTTCATTTTCATAACTGAAAGTATACTCCGTTCGTTCAAATCATTTATTCTGACATCTCATATAAAATTATAAATTTACACTCATATTTCACATAATTTTCTTAAAACATTCATACCACCTATACCCTACCATATTAGGAACAATAATCTCTGACATAATAATTTCTTAGGGATGATACATGGAATTTCCTTATAATACGGTTAGTACTACGGTTGGTTACAATATAGGTGTTTTTACCAACCTGCTCGGATAAAATGTATGGGCCATTGTACAACCTAAAGAATTTGCCTGCAGTGTTATCCTCCCTTTGACAGACATTCAAAGCCATCGGGAGTACCCTCTCGCCAATTTTAAATGTTACCAGCTTGTGGTCTGCATTGAATCATTACGCCGTTCTTTGGCACATTTCTTAATGCGTCTCCTGGCTTCTCTACGTTTCACCTCGCTCGGAATAGGCAAATTTTGCGTTGGAATTCTCCTGATGCTCTCATCCCAGGCACGCTTGGGCATTTCTACAGTTTGCAACTTGTTAGGTGTAAATCCTGTTGTGTCATTGTAATTTCCGTTGATGGACCGCTCGAAAAATTCGAGATAATCCAGCCATCTACTTTGGTTGGTATTAAAATAAGTACGGAACAGTCGACCTAACTCTCTGTTGACCCTTTCAGCGAGGTTGTCCTGCGGTCTTCGGATCGCTGTTAACACAGTCTGGATATTGTGCTTTTCCAATTCGGATTACCACTTCCTATTGGTGAACTGTTTACTCTGGTCAGATACAATTTTTTTTTTTACGTGACCATATTTATGGATGTATTTATTTAAAAAAACATTTAATACGGCCGCCGTAGTGGGTCGTCCTATTGCATATATAGACTTACTTGTTTAGAGAACGCATCCGTGCACACCACCAGATTCCTCATACCCCTTGATGCACGCGGTAGTGCACCTAAAACTCAATACATAATAATTCAATTTTGTTTTTAGTAATAATATTGCACATTTCTACATACGTGTGTTGATTCCGGTATTTTGCAGTTTGGCATATGTGACAGGTACGCAAAATAGATTTAACTTTTCTAGCCATATTTAACCACACAAAGTCTTCTCGCATTGTTAAATAGCATTTATATGCTCCCGCTTGCGCCAGACTGTCATGGCACGCCCAAGTTAAATCCTCGACTAGTTCATCAGGTACCATTATCTTCCACTGCCCGTCTATGATCTTGTATAACACATCATTGGCTATTTTGTACTTTGAGTTGTACTGTACTCTTATATCATAGCTGACTTTATTTAATTTAGTATCCCGCTGTTGCTTGATGTTTATATTTTTTAACCTAGTTTGTAATGTGTCTGGTAATACATACTTAATTGTCAAGATCTGCACTTCATTCCTTGTTGAGGAGTATTGTTCTTCAATTATCGGAGGATATCTACTTAAAGTTGGCCTATCTGCTATTTTGTTTTCACTGGCTTTTCAATATTTTATACTAAAATCATATTCTTGGATCCCCATGGTCCATCGCGATATGGGCGCATTTGTGAGTTTACATTTGATCATGAAAGACAGACAACGCCTGATTGTCTGATAAAATCTCGATGTGTTGTCCTACAAGGTAATATCTGAATTTGCTGATACAATATACTATCGCGAGAATTTCCTTCTCCGACGTAAAATAGTTCCTCTCACCACCTTTTAATGAACGACTTACGTGGGGAATTACCTCGTGTTCACCTTGGTTATTCCGCTCGTATAACACTCCGCCGATCGCGTAGCCCGAAGCGTCACAATTAAGTACATAAGTCCCTTCTTTTTCAGGATGGAATATATACAGGTTCTTATTATACAAGTCCTTGGTAGCATTGAATACTGCCTCATTCCGCTCTTCCCATCGCCATTTGGTATTTTTTCTTAGTAGTTCCAGAAGTCGTTCTATTCAGGTGTGAAACGACGAAAATACCCGGTCAATCCGAGGAACGCCCTGATATCTTTTGCTTTCTTGGGGTTAGGAAAATCGGTGATGGCCTGGATTTTCTCAGGATTGGTATTGACCCCATCTGCCAAAATAATGTGACCCAAGAATTTTATTTGGGATTGTCCAAACTGACACTTGTCCAAGTTAAGCAAAAGATTGGCATCTCTTAACTTTCGGAAGACACTATCGGGGTGATTTAAATGCTCTTCGTAAGACTTAGATATTACAAGTATGCCATCCACAAACACGCTTACGAATTCTTCTGCTTCCGCTCCTAGAGCCAATTCTAGACATTTAACCATTGCAGCAAGGCTGGTCACTAACCCGAAAGTAACTACCTTAAACTGGTATCATTTGTTCTTATAAAGGAATGCCGTAAATTTACGGCAATCTTCAGCTAATGGAATATGCGAATACCCGCTTTTGAGGTCCTGCCTCGTCATGTCATGTACCTGACCCCTTGACATTTTATAAATAGGTTCTCGGCATTGGGTGCACAATCTTAGCACTTTTGCGTATGCCGTTTAGGTTGCGCATATCTAAACAAATTCGTATATCGTTATTATTTTTTTTAACCACTACCATAGGATTAAGGAAGTTACTATCAGCACATTCAAGAATATCATTTGTTAACATTTTCTTAATTTCTTCATCAACTTGCCCTTGGTAGTGTAATGGAATTGGATAAGTTTTCCGGACAAACTTATTTTCACCAATTACATTTATCCTAAGCTCATATGTTAATAACGGTGTGTTCGTTTTTAAAAACCAATTCGTACTTGTTTAAGATATTATTTAACCGTTTCTCTTGATCAGCTGTTAGTTTATTGCCGGTGAACTGCCCGCTACTCCTTATCTTATCTACGAGATTAAAACTGGGTTTGTATGTTAGTACACTGCTCTGCCTGCTTCAAGTCGCTGT
The DNA here is from genome assembly GCA_034769895.1 of Magicicada septendecula. Taxonomy (NCBI): domain Eukaryota; kingdom Metazoa; phylum Arthropoda; class Insecta; order Hemiptera; family Cicadidae; genus Magicicada; species Magicicada septendecula. The sequence goes on along the minus strand of CM068373.1, from coordinate 203,381,281 downwards.
CAACATATCCCAATTTAACTGTGACTGTGTATAATTTATATCGAATTGTGCATGTAACTTTTTTGTTACTGAAATAGATTGTGGCATGTATTTTTCTTAAAGTGTCAGTACCTAATATAACGTCATATACAAGATTTTTAACTATAAGGACTGTCACTTCAATTTCTATGCCTTGTATAATTATTGATATAAGTGCTTGTTTACAAATAATTTGTGTATCTCCGGTCGCCGTAGTAACCATAGTATTATTTACAAGATAGGTGTTTTCTTAAATTGGTGCTTATGTTTGTTAATAAATTTTTCATTAATTAACGAAACTAGCGCATCACTATCTAGCAAAACATTACCAATACAACCATTGATTCTCGCTATCACAACAATGCCATTATTGTCCTCAACTCTAGTATTTTCCACACATTCATCCACACAGTTATTATATCTTAATTCATTCCTAACATCAACAGGATATAAGCCAGAAGCATTGTATACGTTACTATCACCCTTCTTGCTAACATATGATTTATGATACTGCCGCTTGTTATTGTATGCTTTAATTGTATTTGTATTCTTATTTTTATTTATATCATTAATCTTATCGCACGGACCCACGCCATGCAACCTTACACGTTTTGTTGGCTGCTCTTAATTTGCATAGTTCTCGGTAGTTGCCGATACTCTGCTTTGATTGAATCTTTGAAATCTTGGTTTATTTTTAAACTGTTGTTGTTGTTGTGGCTGAAATTGTTTACGTGATTGATCATTATTATTACTTGGGTTATCTACATTATCCCATTTAGTCAATAACAAGAGTAGTTCTTATAAGGATTTAACCCCTTATGTAATAACCACGATTTGAATTCCGCATCCAAAATGGTGAGCTAACTTACTTACCATTTCTGCTTCTGTCACTTCCGGTTCCAGATACTTGGCTCGAGATATCAGCTGGATTAAATAGTTTTCTTTTGAACCTTTCATATTTGAATATTTTCCAAATTTCAGCTGTACACGGATCTTTCTTTGTATCTCGCTGTTCTAGTACCTAGCCCAAAAATGCCGCACCAGGTCGAACCATTCGGCCACGGTACCTTCTCACCACCCAGGTTAGTTTGTCCATTACGCTTAGGTTGTCATTTATTGCATCCATAGCTCTCTCGCAGTTTTTGAGAAAGTGGAGGGGATTTTCAGTCTCTCTACCATAGAATTTTAATTGCGAATTGTGTTCGTCACAAGTTTTATAAATATATGTGGTCAGGTTCGCAGGTATCGTGGTAATGTGGAGTCGGGTCAGCTGTTGTTTAACTCCTGTATCCGCTGTTCCTGCTCTGCTACCAATTCATTCGCCGTCGATGTATGATTTACCATTATTTCTTCCATGACATTGATCTTAGCTTCACAGTCAATAAGACGTGAATTATTAGCTTGTAGTGCTAACTCAATGTTACTACGAATTAACTCGACTTTCTCTCCGATACGCTTTTCTGTCGATTCTATAAGTTGTTTATTTTGTTTAGCTTGTTCATGCACCGTGGTAAAAATTTCCTTATTCTCATCAAGTAGTGACCTATTTTGTATTATTGCTTCCTCTTTATTAGCTCTATTTACTTCATTGGATAATACTGCAGCTAACGTATTTTGTAATTCAAGTGATTCAGCCACATTTATAGTTATTTTATATATTCAAACAAATATTATGGTCCTTATTTAACATAAACGGCACTATTATTAACTCTTATTATTATAGTATTAATGTTCAGTTTATATGTTGTACAACGTCACAGACTAGTATCGTAATCAAATGTTCACAATACTTAACCAAATACGCTACATATACAGATAATAATTCAAACCTCCAAATAAACTAAATTAATAATACTGTTCAAATATCTGCTTACAGAGAATATTCAACAAATTATATACACTCTCTGCTTACAATCAGAACACCCACAAATTAGTCCAAATGAATCATAATTAATAATATATAATATTAATAAATTATAATAAAATCGTGCGACACGTTGTCAGCGCCAAATATCTATATGCTACTATACAAATAAATATTTTCGCATAGGATAATTTTGTGTGTATAAAATATGCACAAGTCTATATTGGAGGTGTAGAAACATTATTTATTTATAACATAAGTAAATAATTGTTTATATGATATATTTAAATTAAACAAAACGTCATGTACAGTATTTTATTTGTTTTCAAGACTTTATGTATTCAGTTTTGGTAGGTTTATACAATACAAACAAATACACGTGGTTGAATCTGACTTATAATCTCAAACACAGATAAGCGTATCAACACTTCTGACTTCATTTTCATAACTGAAAGTATACTCCGTTCGTTCAAATCATTTATTCTGACATCTCATATAAAATTATAAATTTACACTCATATTTCACATAATTTTCTTAAAACATTCATACCACCTATACCCTACCATATTAGGAACAATAATCTCTGACATAATAATTTCTTAGGGATGATACATGGAATTTCCTTATAATACGGTTAGTACTAGGGTTGGTTACAATATAGGTGTTTTTACCAACCTGCTCGGATAAAATGTATGGGCCATTGTACAACCTAAAGAATTTGCCTGCAGTGTTATCCTCCCTTTGACAGACATTCAAAGCCATCGGGAGTACCCTCTCGCCAATTTTAAATGTTACCAGCTTGTGGTCTGCATTGAATCATTACGCCGTTCTTTGGCACATTTCTTAATGCGTCTCCTGGCTTCTCTACGTTTCACCTCGCTCGGAATAGGCAAATTTTGCGTTGGAATTCTCCTGATGCTCTCATCCCAGGCACGCTTGGGCATTTCTACAGTTTGCAACTTGTTAGGTGTAAATCCTGTTGTGTCATTGTAATTTCCGTTGATGGACCGCTCGAAAAATTCGAGATAATCCAGCCATCTACTTTGGTTGGTATTAAAATAAGTACGGAACAGTCGACCTAACTCTCTGTTGACCCTTTCAGCGAGGTTGTCCTGCGGTCTTCGGATCGCTGTTAACACAGTCTGGATATTGTGCTTTTCCAATTCGGATTACCACTTCCTATTGGTGAACTGTTTACTCTGGTCAGATACAATTTTTTTTTACGTGACCATATTTATGGATGTATTTATTTAAAAAAACATTTAATACGGCCGCCGTAGTGGGTCGTCCTATTGCATATATAGACTTACTTGTTTAGAGAACGCATCCGTGCACACCACCAGATTCCTCATACCCCTTGATGCACGCGGTAGTGCACCTAAAAATCAATACATAATAATTCAATTTTGTTTTTAGTAATAATTATGCACATTTCTACATACGTGTGTTGATTCGGGTATTTTGCAGTTTGGCATATGTGACAGGTACGCAAAATAGATTTAACTTTTCTAGCTATATTTAACCACACAAAGTCTTCTCGCATTGTTAAATAGCATTTATATGCTCCCGCGTGCGCCAGACTGTCATGGCACGCCCAAGTTAAATCCTCGACTAGTTCATCAGGTACCATTATCTTCCACTGCCCGTCTATGATCTTGTATAACACATCATTGGCTATTTTGTACTTTGAGTTGTACTGTACTCTTATATCATAGCTGACTTTATTTAATTTAGTATCCCGCTGTTGCTTGATGTTTATATTTTTTAACCTAGTTTTTAATGTGTCTGGTAATACATACTTAATTGTCAAGATCTGTACTTCATTCCTTGTTGAGGAGTATTGTTCTTCAATAATCGGGGGATGTCTACTTAAAGTTGGCCTATCTGCTATTTTGTTTTCACTGGCTTTTCAATATTTTATACTAAAATCATATTCTTGGATCCCCATGATCCATCGCGATATGGTCGCATTTGTGAGTTTACATTTGATCATGAAAGACTACGTCTGATTGTCTGATAAAATCTCGATGTGTTGTCCTACAAGGTAATATCTGAATTTGCTGATACAATATACTATCGCGAGAATTTCCTTCTCCGACGTAAAATAGTTCCTCTCACCACCTTTTAATGAACGACTTACGTGGGGAATTACCTCGTGTTCACCTTGGTTATTCCGCTCATATAACACTCCGCCTATCGCGTAGTCCGACTCGTCACAATTAAGTACAAAATTCCCATCTTTTTCAAGATGGAATATATGCAGGTTCTTACTATTCAATTTCTTGGTAGCATTGAATACTGCCTCATTCCGCTCTTCCCATCGCCATTTGGTATTTTTTCTTAGTAGTTCCAGAAGTGGTTCTATTCAGGCGTGAAACGACGAAAATACCCGGTCAATCCGAGGAACGCCCTGATATCTTTTGCTTTCTTGGGGTTAGGAAAATCGGTGATGGCCTGGATTTTCTCAGGATTGGTATTGACCCCATCTGCCAAAATAATGTGACCCAAGAATTTTATTTGGGATTGTCCAAACTGACACTTGTCCAAGTTAAGCAAAAGATTGGCATCTCTTAACTTTCGGAAGACACTATCGAGGTGACTTAAATGCTCTTCGAAAGATTTAGATATTACAAGTATGCCATCCACAAACACGCATACGATTTCCTCTACTTCCGGTCCTAGTGCCAATTCTAGACATTTAACCATTGCAGCAAGGCTGGTCACTAACCCGAAAGTAACTACCTTAAACTGGTATCATTTGTTCTTATAAAGGAATGCCGTAAATTTACGGCAATCTTCAGCTAATGGAATATGCGAATACCCGCTTTTGAGGTCCTGCCTCGTAATGTCATGTACCTGACCCCTTGACATTTTATAAATAGGTTCTCGGCATTGGGTGCACAATCTTAGCACTTTTGCGTATGCCGTTTAGGTTGCGCATATCTAAACAAATTCGTATATCGTTATTATTTTTTTTAACCACTACCATAGGATTAAGGAAGTTACTATCAGCACATTCAAGAATATCATTTGTTAACATTTTCTTAATTTCTTCATCAACTTGCCCTTGGTAGTGTAATGGAATTGGATAAGTTTTCCGGACAAACTTATTTTCACCAATTACATTTATCCTAAGCTCATATGTTAATAACGGTGTGTTCGTTTTTAAAAACCAATTCGTACTTGTTTAAGATATTATTTAACCGTTTCTCTTGATCAGCTGTTGGTTTATTGCCGGTGAACTGCCCGCTACTCCTTATCTTATCTACGAGATTAAAACTGGGTTTGTATGTTAGTACACTGCTCTGCCTGCTTCAAGTCGCTGTCAACATATCCCAATTTAACTGTGTATAATTTATATCGAATTGTGCATGTAACTTTTTTGTTACTGAAATCGATTGTGGCATGCATTTTTCTTAAAGTGTCAGTACCTAATATAACGTCATATACAAGATTTTTAACTATAAGGACTGTCACTTCAATTTCTATGCCTTGTATAATTATTGATATAAGTGCTTGTTTACAAATAATTTGTGTATCTCCGGTCGCCGTAGTAACCATAGTATTATTTACAAGATAGGTGTTTTCTTAAATTGGTGCTTATGTTTGTTAATAAATTTTTCATTAATTAACGAAACTAGCGCATCACTATCTAGCAAAACATTACCAATACAACCATTGATTCTCGCTATCACAACAATGCCATTATTGTCCTCAACTCTAGTATTTTCCACACATTCATCCACACAGTTATTATATATTAATTCATTCCTAACATCAACAGGGTATAAGCCAGAAGCATTGTATACGTTACTATCACCCTTCTTGCTAACATATGATTTATGATACTGCCGCTTGTTATTGTATGCTTTAATTGTATTTGTATTCTTATTTTTATTTATATCATTAATCTTATCGCACGGACCCACGCCATGCAACCTTACACGTTTTGTTGGCTGCTCTTAATTTGCATAGTTCTCGGTAGTTGCCGATACTCTGCTTTGATTGAATCTTTGAAATCTTGGTTTATTTTTAAACTGTTGTTGTTGTTGTGGCTGAAATTGTTTACGTGATTGATCATTATTATTACTTGGGTTATCTACATTATCCCATTTAGTCAATAACAAGAGTAGTTCTTATAAGGATTTAACCCCTTATGTAATAACCGCGATTTGAATTCCGCATCCAAAATGGTGAGCTAACTTACTTACCATTTCTGCTTCTGTCACTTCCGGTTCCAGATACTTGGCTCGAGATATCAGCTGGATTAAATAGTTTTCTTTTGAACCTTTCATATTTGAATATTTTCCAAATTTCAGCTGTACACGGATCTTTCTTTGTATCTCGCTGTTCTAGTACCTAGCCCAAAAATGCCGCACCAGGTCGAACCATTCGGCCACGGTACCTTCTCACCACCCAGGTTAGTTTGTCCATTACGCTTAGGTTGTCATTTATTGCATCCATAGCTCTCTCGCAGTTTTTGAGAAAGTGGAGGGGATTTTCAGTCTCTCTACCATAGAATTTTAATTGCGAATTGGGTTCGTCACAAGTTTTATAAATATATGTGGTCAGGTTCGCAGGTATCGTGGTAATGTGGAGTCGGGTCAGCTGTTGTTTAACTCCTGTATCCGCTGTTCCTGCTCTGCTACCAATTCATTCGCCGTCGATGTATGATTTACCATTATTTCTTCCATGACATTGATCTTAGCTTCACAGTCAATAAGACGTGAATTATTAGCTTGTAGTGCTAACTCAATGTTACTACGAATTAACTCGACTTTCTCTCCGATACGCTTTTCTGTCGATTCTATAAGTTGTTTATTTTGTTTAGCTTGTTCATGCACCGTGGTAAAAATTTCCTTATTCTCATCAAGTAGTGACCTATTTTGTATTATTGCTTCCTCTTTATTAGCTCTATTTACTTCATTGGATAATACTGCAGCTAACGTATTTTGTAATTCAAGTGATTCAGCCACATTTATAGTTATTTTATATATTCAAACAAATATTATGGTCCTTATTTAACATAAACGGCACTATTATTAACTCTTATTATTATAGTATTAATGTTCAGTTTATATGTTGTACAACGTCACAGACTAGTATCGTAATCAAATGTTCACAATACTTAACCAAATACGCTACATATACAGATAATAATTCAAACCTCCAAATAAACTAAATTAATAATACTGTTCAAATATCTGCTTACAGAGAATATTCAACAAATTATATACACTCTCTGCTTACAATCAGAACACCCACAAATTAGTCCAAATGAATCATAATTAATAATATATAATATTAATAAATTATAATAAAATCGTGCGACACGTTGTCAGCGCCAAATATCTATATGCTACTATACAAATAAATATTTTCGCATAGGATAATTTTGTGTGTATAAAATATGCACAAGTCTATATTGGAGGTGTAGAAACATTATTTATTTATAACATAAGTAAATAATTGTTTATATGATATATTTAAATTAAACAAAACGTCATGTACAGTATTTTATTTGTTTTCAAGACTTTATGTATTCAGTTTTGGTAGGTTTATACAATACAAACAAATACACGTGGTTGAATCTGACTTATAATCTCAAACACAGATAAGCGTATCAACACTTCTGACTTCATTTTCATAACTGAAAGTATACTCCGTTCGTTCAAATCATTTATTCTGACATCTCATATAAAATTATAAATTTACACTCATATTTCACATAATTTTCTTAAAACATTCATACCACCTATACCCTACCATATTAGGAACAATAATCTCTGACATAATAATTTCTTAGGGATGATACATGGAATTTCCTTATAATACGGTTAGTACTAGGGTTGGTTACAATATAGGTGTTTTTACCAACCTGCTCGGATAAAATGTATGGGCCATTGTACAACCTAAAGAATTTGCCTGCAGTGTTATCCTCCCTTTGACAGACATTCAAAGCCATCGGGAGTACCCTCTCGCCAATTTTAAATGTTACCAGCTTGTGGTCTGCATTGAATCATTACGCCGTTCTTTGGCACATTTCTTAATGCGTCTCCTGGCTTCTCTACGTTTCACCTCGCTCGGAATAGGCAAATTTTGCGTTGGAATTCTCCTGATGCTCTCATCCCAGGCACGCTTGGGCATTTCTACAGTTTGCAACTTGTTAGGTGTAAATCCTGTTGTGTCATTGTAATTTCCGTTGATGGACCGCTCGAAAAATTCGAGATAATCCAGCCATCTACTTTGGTTGGTATTAAAATAAGTACGGAACAGTCGACCTAACTCTCTGTTGACCCTTTCAGCGAGGTTGTCCTGCGGTCTTCGGATCGCTGTTAACACAGTCTGGATATTGTGCTTTTCCAATTCGGATTACCACTTCCTATTGGTGAACTGTTTACTCTGGTCAGATACAATTTTTTTTTACGTGACCATATTTATGGATGTATTTATTTAAAAAAACATTTAATACGGCCGCCGTAGTGGGTCGTCCTATTGCATATATAGACTTACTTGTTTAGAGAACGCATCCGTGCACACCACCAGATTCCTCATACCCCTTGATGCACGCGGTAGTGCACCTAAAAATCAATACATAATAATTCAATTTTGTTTTTAGTAATAATTATGCACATTTCTACATACGTGTGTTGATTCGGGTATTTTGCAGTTTGGCATATGTGACAGGTACGCAAAATAGATTTAACTTTTCTAGCTATATTTAACCACACAAAGTCTTCTCGCATTGTTAAATAGCATTTATATGCTCCCGCGTGCGCCAGACTGTCATGGCACGCCCAAGTTAAATCCTCGACTAGTTCATCAGGTACCATTATCTTCCACTGCCCGTCTATGATCTTGTATAACACATCATTGGCTATTTTGTACTTTGAGTTGTACTGTACTCTTATATCATAGCTGACTTTATTTAATTTAGTATCCCGCTGTTGCTTGATGTTTATATTTTTTAACCTAGTTTTTAATGTGTCTGGTAATACATACTTAATTGTCAAGATCTGTACTTCATTCCTTGTTGAGGAGTATTGTTCTTCAATAATCGGGGGATGTCTACTTAAAGTTGGCCTATCTGCTATTTTGTTTTCACTGGCTTTTCAATATTTTATACTAAAATCATATTCTTGGATCCCCATGATCCATCGCGATATGGTCGCATTTGTGAGTTTACATTTGATCATGAAAGACTACGTCTGATTGTCTGATAAAATCTCGATGTGTTGTCCTACAAGGTAATATCTGAATTTGCTGATACAATATACTATCGCGAGAATTTCCTTCTCCGACGTAAAATAGTTCCTCTCACCACCTTTTAATGAACGACTTACGTGGGGAATTACCTCGTGTTCACCTTGGTTATTCCGCTCATATAACACTCCGCCTATCGCGTAGTCCGACTCGTCACAATTAAGTACATAATTCCCATCTTTTTCAAGATGGAATATATGCAGGTTCTTACTATTCAAGTTCTTGGTAGCATTGAATACTGCCTCATTCCGCTCTTCCCATCGCCATTTGGTATTTTTTCTTAGTAGTTCCAGAAGTTGTTCTATTCAGGTGTGAAACGACGAAAATACCCGGTCAATCCGAGGAACGCCCTGATATCTTTTGCTTTCTTGGGGTTAGGAAAATCGGTGATGGCCTGGATTTTCTCAGGATTGGTATTGACCCCATCTGCCAAAATAATGTGACCCAAGAATTTTATTTGGGATTGTCCAAACTGACACTTGTCCAAGTTAAGCAAAAGATTGGCATCTCTTAACTTTCGGAAGACACTATCGAGGTGACTTAAATGCTCTTCGAAAGATTTAGATATTACAAGTATGCCATCCACAAACACGCATACGATTTCCTCTACTTCCGGTCCTAGTGCCAATTCTAGACATTTAACCATTGCAGCAAGGCTGGTCACTAACCCGAAAGTAACTACCTTAAACTGGTATCATTTGTTCTTATAAAGGAATGCCGTAAATTTACGACAATCTTCAGCTAATGGAATATGCGAATACCCGCTTTTGAGGTCCTGCCTCGTAATGTCATGTACCTGACCCCTTGACATTTTATAAATAGGTTCTCGGCATTGGGTGCACAATCTTAGCACTTTTGCGTATGCCGTTTAGGTTGCGCATATCTAAACAAATTCGTATATCGTTATTATTTTTTTTAACCACTACCATAGGATTAAGGAAGTTACTATCAGCACATTCAAGAATATCATTTGTTAACATTTTCTTAATTTCTTCATCAACTTGCCCTTGGTAGTGTAATGGAATTGGATAAGTTTTCCGGACAAACTTATTTTCACCAATTACATTTATCCTAAGCTCATATGTTAATAACGGTGTGTTCGTTTTTAAAAACCAATTCGTACTTGTTTAAGATATTATTTAACCGTTCCTCTTGATCAGCTGTTGGTTTATTGGCGGTGAACTGCCCGCTACTCCTTATCTTATCTACGAGATTAAAACTGGGTTTGTATGTTAGTACACTGCTCTGCCTGCTTCAAGTCGCTGTCAACATATCCCAATTTAACTGTGTATAATTTATATCGAATTGTGCATGTAACTTTTTTGTTACTGAAATAGATTGTGGCATGTATTTTTCTTAAAGTGTCAGTACCTAATATAACGTCATATACAAGATTTTTAACTATAAGGACTGTCACTTCAATTTCTATGCCTTGTATAATTATTGATATAAGTGCTTGTTTACAAATAATTTGTGTATCTCCGGTCGCCGTAGTAACCATAGTATTATTTACAAGATAGGTGTTTTCTTAAATTGGTGCTTATGTTTGTTAATAAATTTTTCATTAATTAACGAAACTAGCGCATCACTATCTAGCAAAACATTACCAATACAACCATTGATTCTCGCTATCACAACAATGCCATTATTGTCCTCAACTCTAGTATTTTCCACACATTCATCCACACAGTTATTATATATTAATTCATTCCTAACATCAACAGGATATAAGCCAGAAGCATTGTATACGTTACTATCACCCTTCTTGCTAACATATGATTTATGATACTGCCGCTTGTTATTGTATGCTTTAATTGTATTTGTATTCTTATTTTTATTTATATCATTAATCTTATCGCACGGACCCACGCCATGCAACCTTACACGTTTTGTTGGCTGCTCTTAATTTGCATAGTTCTCGGTAGTTGCCGATACTCTGCTTTGATTGAATCTTTGAAATCTTGGTTTATTTTTAAACTGTTGTTGTTGTTGTGGCTGAAATTGTTTACGTGATTGATCATTATTATTACTTGGGTTATCTACATTATCCCATTTAGTCAATAACAAGAGTAGTTCTTATAAGGATTTAACCCCTTATGTAATAACCGCGATTTGAATTCCGCATCCAAAATGGTGAGCTAACTTACTTACCATTTCTGCTTCTGTCACTTCCGGTTCCAGATACTTGGCTCGAGATATCAGCTGGATTAAATAGTTTTCTTTTGAACCTTTCATATTTGAATATTTTCCAAATTTCAGCTGTACACGGATCTTTCTTTGTATCTCGCTGTTCTAGTACCTAGCCCAAAAATGCCGCACCAGGTCGAACCATTCGGCCACGGTACCTTCTCACCACCCAGGTTAGTTTGTCCATTACGCTTAGGTTGTCATTTATTGCATCCATAGCTCTCTCGCAGTTTTTGAGAAAGTGGAGGGGATTTTCAGTCTCTCTACCATAGAATTTTAATTGCGAATTGGGTTCGTCACAAGTTTTATAAATATATGTGGTCAGGTTCGCAGGTATCGTGGTAATGTGGAGTCGGGTCAGCTGTTGTTTAACTCCTGTATCCGCTGTTCCTGCTCTGCTACCAATTCATTCGCCGTCGATGTATGATTTACCATTATTTCTTCCATGACATTGATCTTAGCTTCACAGTCAATAAGACGTGAATTATTAGCTTGTAGTGCTAACTCAATGTTACTACGAATTAACTCGACTTTCTCTCCGATACGCTTTTCTGTCGATTCTATAAGTTGTTTATTTTGTTTAGCTTGTTCATGCACCGTGGTAAAAATTTCCTTATTCTCATCAAGTAGTGACCTATTTTGTATTATTGCTTCCTCTTTATTAGCTCTATTTACTTCATTGGATAATACTGCAGCTAACGTATTTTGTAATTCAAGTGATTCAGCCACATTTATAGTTATTTTATATATTCAAACAAATATTATGGTCCTTATTTAACATAAACGGCACTATTATTAACTCTTATTATTATAGTATTAATGTTCAGTTTATATGTTGTACAACGTCACAGACTAGTATCGTAATCAAATGTTCACAATACTTAACCAAATACGCTACATATACAGATAATAATTCAAACCTCCAAATAAACTAAATTAATAATACTGTTCAAATATCTGCTTACAGAGAATATTCAACAAATTATATACACTCTCTGCTTACAATCAGAACACCCACAAATTAGTCCAAATGAATCATAATTAATAATATATAATATTAATAAATTATAATAAAATCGTGCGACACGTTGTCAGCGCCAAATATCTATATGCTACTATACAAATAAATATTTTCGCATAGGATAATTTTGTGTGTATAAAATATGCACAAGTCTATATTGGAGGTGTAGAAACATTATTTATTTATAACATAAGTAAATAATTGTTTATATGATATATTTAAATTAAACAAAACGTCATGTACAGTATTTTATTTGTTTTCAAGACTTTATGTATTCAGTTTTGGTAGGTTTATACAATACAAACAAATACACGTGGTTGAATCTGACTTATAATCTCAAACACAGATAAGCGTATCAACACTTCTGACTTCATTTTCATAACTGAAAGTATACTCCGTTCGTTCAAATCATTTATTCTGACATCTCATATAAAATTATAAATTTACACTCATATTTCACATAATTTTCTTAAAACATTCATACCACCTATACCCTACCATATTAGGAACAATAATCTCTGACATAATAATTTCTTAGGGATGATACATGGAATTTCCTTATAATACGGTTAGTACTAGGGTTGGTTACAATATAGGTGTTTTTACCAACCTGCTCGGATAAAATGTATGGGCCATTGTACAACCTAAAGAATTTGCCTGCAGTGTTATCCTCCCTTTGACAGACATTCAAAGCCATCGGGAGTACCCTCTCGCCAATTTTAAATGTTACCAGCTTGTGGTCTGCATTGAATCATTACGCCGTTCTTTGGCACATTTCTTAATGCGTCTCCTGGCTTCTCTACGTTTCACCTCGCTCGGAATAGGCAAATTTTGCGTTGGAATTCTCCTGATGCTCTCATCCCAGGCACGCTTGGGCATTTCTACAGTTTGCAACTTGTTAGGTGTAAATCCTGTTGTGTCATTGTAATTTCCGTTGATGGACCGCTCGAAAAATTCGAGATAATCCAGCCATCTACTTTGGTTGGTATTAAAATAAGTACGGAACAGTCGACCTAACTCTCTGTTGACCCTTTCAGCGAGGTTGTCCTGCGGTCTTCGGATCGCTGTTAACACAGTCTGGATATTGTGCTTTTCCAATTCGGATTACCACTTCCTATTGGTGAACTGTTTACTCTGGTCAGATACAATTTTTTTTTACGTGACCATATTTATGGATGTATTTATTTAAAAAAACATTTAATACGGCCGCCGTAGTGGGTCGTCCTATTGCATATATAGACTTACTTGTTTAGAGAACGCATCCGTGCACACCACCAGATTCCTCATACCCCTTGATGCACGCGGTAGTGCACCTAAAAATCAATACATAATAATTCAATTTTGTTTTTAGTAATAATTATGCACATTTCTACATACGTGTGTTGATTCGGGTATTTTGCAGTTTGGCATATGTGACAGGTACGCAAAATAGATTTAACTTTTCTAGCTATATTTAACCACACAAAGTCTTCTCGCATTGTTAAATAGCATTTATATGCTCCCGCGTGCGCCAGACTGTCATGGCACGCCCAAGTTAAATCCTCGACTAGTTCATCAGGTACCATTATCTTCCACTGCCCGTCTATGATCTTGTATAACACATCATTGGCTATTTTGTACTTTGAGTTGTACTGTACTCTTATATCATAGCTGACTTTATTTAATTTAGTATCCCGCTGTTGCTTGATGTTTATATTTTTTAACCTAGTTTTTAATGTGTCTGGTAATACATACTTAATTGTCAAGATCTGTACTTCATTCCTTGTTGAGGAGTATTGTTCTTCAATAATCGGGGGATGTCTACTTAAAGTTGGCCTATCTGCTATTTTGTTTTCACTGGCTTTTCAATATTTTATACTAAAATCATATTCTTGGATCCCCATGATCCATCGCGATATGGTCGCATTTGTGAGTTTACATTTGATCATGAAAGACAGACAACGTCTGATTGTCTGATAAAATCTCGATGTGTTGTCCTACAAGGTAATATCTGAATTTGCTGATACAATATACTATCGCGAGAATTTCCTTCTCCGACGTAAAATAGTTCCTCTCACCACCTTTTAATGAACGACTTACGTGGGGAATTACCTCGTGTTCACCTTGGTTATTCCGCTCATATAACACTCCGCCTATCGCGTAGTCCGACTCGTCACAATTAAGTACATAATTCCCATCTTTTTCAAGATGGAATATATGCAGGTTCTTACTATTCAAGTTCTTGGTAGCATTGAATACTGCCTCATTCCGCTCTTCCCATCGCCATTTGGTATTTTTTCTTAGTAGTTCCAGAAGTTGTTCTATTCAGGTGTGAAACGACGAAAATACCCGGTCAATCCGAGGAACGCCCTGATATCTTTTGCTTTCTTGGGGTTAGGAAAATCGGTGATGGCCTGGATTTTCTCAGGATTGGTATTGACCCCATCTGCCAAAATAGTGTGACCCAAGAATTTTATTTGGGATTGTCCAAACTGACACTTGTCCAAGTTAAGCAAAAGATTGGCATCTCTTAACTTTCGGAAGACACTATCGAGGTGACTTAAATGCTCTTCGAAAGATTTAGATATTACAAGTATGCCATCCACAAACACGCATACGATTTCCTCTACTTCCGGTCCTAGTGCCAATTCTAGACATTTAACCATTGCAGCAAGGCTGGTCACTAACCCGAAAGTAACTACCTTAAACTGGTATCATTTGTTCTTATAAAGGAATGCCGTAAATTTACGACAATCTTCAGCTAATGGAATATGCGAATACCCGCTTTTGAGGTCCTGCCTCGTAATGTCATGTACCTGACCCCTTGACATTTTATAAATAGGTTCTCGGCATTGGGTGCACAATCTTAGCACTTTTGCGTATGCCGTTTAGGTTGCGCATATCTAAACAAATTCGTATATCGTTATTATTTTTTTTAACCACTACCATAGGATTAAGGAAGTTACTATCAGCACATTCAAGAATATCATTTGTTAACATTTTCTTAATTTCTTCATCAACTTGCCCTTGGTAGTGTAATGGAATTGGATAAGTTTTCCGGACAAACTTATTTTCACCAATTACATTTATCCTAAGCTCATATGTTAATAACGGTGTGTTCGTTTTTAAAAACCAATTCGTACTTGTTTAAGATATTATTTAACCGTTCCTCTTGATCAGCTGTTGGTTTATTGGCGGTGAACTGCCCGCTACTCCTTATCTTATCTACGAGATTAAAACTGGGTTTGTATGTTAGTACACTGCTCTGCCTGCTTCAAGTCGCTGTCAACATATCCCAATTTAACTGTGTATAATTTATATCGAATTGTGCATGTAACTTTTTTGTTACTGAAATAGATTGTGGCATGTATTTTTCTTAAAGTGTCAGTACCTAATATAACGTCATATACAAGATTTTTAACTATAAGGACTGTCACTTCAATTTCTATGCCTTGTATAATTATTGATATAAGTGCTTGTTTACAAATAATTTGTGTATCTCCGGTCGCCGTAGTAACCATAGTATTATTTACAAGATAGGTGTTTTCTTAAATTGGTGCTTATGTTTGTTAATAAATTTTTCATTAATTAACGAAACTAGCGCATCACTATCTAGCAAAACATTACCAATACAACCATTGATTCTCGCTATCACAACAATGCCATTATTGTCCTCAACTCTAGTATTTTCCACACATTCATCCACACAGTTATTATATCTTAATTCATTCCTAACATCAACAGGATATAAGCCAGAAGCATTGTATACGTTACTATCACCCTTCTTGCTAACATATGATTTATGATACTGCCGCTTGTTATTGTATGCTTTAATTGTATTTGTATTCTTATTTTTATTTATATCATTAATCTTATCGCACGGACCCACGCCATGCAACCTTACACGTTTTGTTGGCTGCTCTTAATTTGCATAGTTCTCGGTAGTTGCCGATACTCTGCTTTGATTGAATCTTTGAAATCTTGGTTTATTTTTAAACTGTTGTTGTTGTTGTGGCTGAAATTGTTTACGTGATTGATCATTATTATTACTTGGGTTATCTACATTATCCCATTTAGTCAATAACAAGAGTAGTTCTTATAAGGATTTAACCCCTTATGTAATAACCACGATTTGAATTCCGCATCCAAAATGGTGAGCTAACTTACTTACCATTTCTGCTTCTGTCACTTCCGGTTCCAGATACTTGGCTCGAGATATCAGCTGGATTAAATAGTTTTCTTTTGAACCTTTCATATTTGAATATTTTCCAAATTTCAGCTGTACACGGATCTTTCTTTGTATCTCGCTGTTCTAGTACCTAGCCCAAAAATGCCGCACCAGGTCGAACCATTCGGCCACGGTACCTTCTCACCACCCAGGTTAGTTTGTCCATTACGCTTAGGTTGTCATTTATTGCATCCATAGCTCTCTCGCAGTTTTTGAGAAAGTGGAGGGGATTTTCAGTCTCTCTACCATAGAATTTTAATTGCGAATTGTGTTCGTCACAAGTTTTATAAATATATGTGGTCAGGTTCGCAGGTATCGTGGTAATGTGGAGTCGGGTCAGCTGTTGTTTAACTCCTGTATCCGCTGTTCCTGCTCTGCTACCAATTCATTCGCCGTCGATGTATGATTTACCATTATTTCTTCCATGACATTGATCTTAGCTTCACAGTCAATAAGACGTGAATTATTAGCTTGTAGTGCTAACTCAATGTTACTACGAATTAACTCGACTTTCTCTCCGATACGCTTTTCTGTCGATTCTATAAGTTGTTTATTTTGTTTAGCTTGTTCATGCACCGTGGTAAAAATTTCCTTATTCTCATCAAGTAGTGACCTATTTTGTATTATTGCTTCCTCTTTATTAGCTCTATTTACTTCATTGGATAATACTGCAGCTAACGTATTTTGTAATTCAAGTGATTCAGCCACATTTATAGTTATTTTATATATTCAAACAAATATTATGGTCCTTATTTAACATAAACGGCACTATTATTAACTCTTATTATTATAGTATTAATGTTCAGTTTATATGTTGTACAACGTCACAGACTAGTATCGTAATCAAATGTTCACAATACTTAACCAAATACGCTACATATACAGATAATAATTCAAACCTCCAAATAAACTAAATTAATAATACTGTTCAAATATCTGCTTACAGAGAATATTCAACAAATTATATACACTCTCTGCTTACAATCAGAACACCCACAAATTAGTCCAAATGAATCATAATTAATAATATATAATATTAATAAATTATAATAAAATCGTGCGACACGTTGTCAGCGCCAAATATCTATATGCTACTATACAAATAAATATTTTCGCATAGGATAATTTTGTGTGTATAAAATATGCACAAGTCTATATTGGAGGTGTAGAAACATTATTTATTTATAACATAAGTAAATAATTGTTTATATGATATATTTAAATTAAACAAAACGTCATGTACAGTATTTTATTTGTTTTCAAGACTTTATGTATTCAGTTTTGGTAGGTTTATACAATACAAACAAATACACGTGGTTGAATCTGACTTATAATCTCAAACACAGATAAGCGTATCAACACTTCTGACTTCATTTTCATAACTGAAAGTATACTCCGTTCGTTCAAATCATTTATTCTGACATCTCATATAAAATTATAAATTTACACTCATATTTCACATAATTTTCTTAAAACATTCATACCACCTATACCCTACCATATTAGGAACAATAATCTCTGACATAATAATTTCTTAGGGATGATACATGGAATTTCCTTATAATACGGTTAGTACTAGGGTTGGTTACAATATAGGTGTTTTTACCAACCTGCTCGGATAAAATGTATGGGCCATTGTACAACCTAAAGAATTTGCCTGCAGTGTTATCCTCCCTTTGACAGACATTCAAAGCCATCGGGAGTACCCTCTCGCCAATTTTAAATGTTACCAGCTTGTGGTCTGCATTGAATCATTACGCCGTTCTTTGGCACATTTCTTAATGCGTCTCCTGGCTTCTCTACGTTTCACCTCGCTCGGAATAGGCAAATTTTGCGTTGGAATTCTCCTGATGCTCTCATCCCAGGCACGCTTGGGCATTTCTACAGTTTGCAACTTGTTAGGTGTAAATCCTGTTGTGTCATTGTAATTTCCGTTGATGGACCGCTCGAAAAATTCGAGATAATCCAGCCATCTACTTTGGTTGGTATTAAAATAAGTACGGAACAGTCGACCTAACTCTCTGTTGACCCTTTCAGCGAGGTTGTCCTGCGGTCTTCGGATCGCTGTTAACACAGTCTGGATATTGTGCTTTTCCAATTCGGATTACCACTTCCTATTGGTGAACTGTTTACTCTGGTCAGATACAATTTTTTTTTACGTGACCATATTTATGGATGTATTTATTTAAAAAAACATTTAATACGGCCGCCGTAGTGGGTCGTCCTATTGCATATATAGACTTACTTGTTTAGAGAACGCATCCGTGCACACCACCAGATTCCTCATACCCCTTGATGCACGCGGTAGTGCACCTAAAAATCAATACATAATAATTCAATTTTGTTTTTAGTAATAATTATGCACATTTCTACATACGTGTGTTGATTCGGGTATTTTGCAGTTTGGCATATGTGACAGGTACGCAAAATAGATTTAACTTTTCTAGCTATATTTAACCACACAAAGTCTTCTCGCATTGTTAAATAGCATTTATATGCTCCCGCGTGCGCCAGACTGTCATGGCACGCCCAAGTTAAATCCTCGACTAGTTCATCAGGTACCATTATCTTCCACTGCCCGTCTATGATCTTGTATAACACATCATTGGCTATTTTGTACTTTGAGTTGTACTGTACTCTTATATCATAGCTGACTTTATTTAATTTAGTATCCCGCTGTTGCTTGATGTTTATATTTTTTAACCTAGTTTTTAATGTGTCTGGTAATACATACTTAATTGTCAAGATCTGTACTTCATTCCTTGTTGAGGAGTATTGTTCTTCAATAATCGGGGGATGTCTACTTAAAGTTGGCCTATCTGCTATTTTGTTTTCACTGGCTTTTCAATATTTTATACTAAAATCATATTCTTGGATCCCCATGATCCATCGCGATATGGTCGCATTTGTGAGTTTACATTTGATCATGAAAGACTACGTCTGATTGTCTGATAAAATCTCGATGTGTTGTCCTACAAGGTAATATCTGAATTTGCTGATACAATATACTATCGCGAGAATTTCCTTCTCCGACGTAAAATAGTTCCTCTCACCACCTTTTAATGAACGACTTACGTGGGGAATTACCTCGTGTTCACCTTGGTTATTCCGCTCATATAACACTCCGCCTATCGCGTAGTCCGACTCGTCACAATTAAGTACAAAATTCCCATCTTTTTCAAGATGGAATATATGCAGGTTCTTACTATTCAATTTCTTGGTAGCATTGAATACTGCCTCATTCCGCTCTTCCCATCGCCATTTGGTATTTTTTCTTAGTAGTTCCAGAAGTGGTTCTATTCAGGCGTGAAACGACGAAAATACCCGGTCAATCCGAGGAACGCCCTGATATCTTTTGCTTTCTTGGGGTTAGGAAAATCGGTGATGGCCTGGATTTTCTCAGGATTGGTATTGACCCCATCTGCCAAAATAATGTGACCCAAGAATTTTATTTGGGATTGTCCAAACTGACACTTGTCCAAGTTAAGCAAAAGATTGGCATCTCTTAACTTTCGGAAGACACTATCGAGGTGACTTAAATGCTCTTCGAAAGATTTAGATATTACAAGTATGCCATCCACAAACACGCATACGATTTCCTCTACTTCCGGTCCTAGTGCCAATTCTAGACATTTAACCATTGCAGCAAGGCTGGTCACTAACCCGAAAGTAACTACCTTAAACTGGTATCATTTGTTCTTATAAAGGAATGCCGTAAATTTACGGCAATCTTCAGCTAATGGAATATGCGAATACCCGCTTTTGAGGTCCTGCCTCGTAATGTCATGTACCTGACCCCTTGACATTTTATAAATAGGTTCTCGGCATTGGGTGCACAATCTTAGCACTTTTGCGTATGCCGTTTAGGTTGCGCATATCTAAACAAATTCGTATATCGTTATTATTTTTTTTAACCACTACCATAGGATTAAGGAAGTTACTATCAGCACATTCAAGAATATCATTTGTTAACATTTTCTTAATTTCTTCATCAACTTGCCCTTGGTAGTGTAATGGAATTGGATAAGTTTTCCGGACAAACTTATTTTCACCAATTACATTTATCCTAAGCTCATATGTTAATAACGGTGTGTTCGTTTTTAAAAACCAATTCGTACTTGTTTAAGATATTATTTAACCGTTTCTCTTGATCAGCTGTTGGTTTATTGCCGGTGAACTGCCCGCTACTCCTTATCTTATCTACGAGATTAAAACTGGGTTTGTATGTTAGTACACTGCTCTGCCTGCTTCAAGTCGCTGTCAACATATCCCAATTTAACTGTGTATAATTTATATCGAATTGTGCATGTAACTTTTTTGTTACTGAAATCGATTGTGGCATGCATTTTTCTTAAAGTGTCAGTACCTAATATAACGTCATATACAAGATTTTTAACTATAAGGACTGTCACTTCAATTTCTATGCCTTGTATAATTATTGATATAAGTGCTTGTTTACAAATAATTTGTGTATCTCCGGTCGCCGTAGTAACCATAGTATTATTTACAAGATAGGTGTTTTCTTAAATTGGTGCTTATGTTTGTTAATAAATTTTTCATTAATTAACGAAACTAGCGCATCACTATCTAGCAAAACATTACCAATACAACCATTGATTCTCGCTATCACAACAATGCCATTATTGTCCTCAACTCTAGTATTTTCCACACATTCATCCACACAGTTATTATATATTAATTCATTCCTAACATCAACAGGGTATAAGCCAGAAGCATTGTATACGTTACTATCACCCTTCTTGCTAACATATGATTTATGATACTGCCGCTTGTTATTGTATGCTTTAATTGTATTTGTATTCTTATTTTTATTTATATCATTAATCTTATCGCACGGACCCACGCCATGCAACCTTACACGTTTTGTTGGCTGCTCTTAATTTGCATAGTTCTCGGTAGTTGCCGATACTCTGCTTTGATTGAATCTTTGAAGTCTTGGTTTATTTTTAAACTGTTGTTGTTGTTGTTGTGGCTGAAATTGTTTACGTGATTGATCATTATTATTAATTGGGTTATCTACATTATCCCATTTAGTCAATAACAAGAGTAGTTCTTATAAGGATTTAACCCCTTATGTAATAACCGCGATTTGAATTCCGCATCCAAAATGGTGAGCTAACTTACTTACCATTTCTGCTTCTGTCACTTCCGGTTCCAGATACTTGGCTCGAGATATCAGCTGGATTAAATAGTTTTCTTTTGAACCTTTCATATTTGAATATTTTCCAAATTTCAGCTGTACACGGATCTTTCTTTGTATCTCGCTGTTCTAGTACCTAGCCCAAAAATGCCGCACCAGGTCGAACCATTCGGCCACGGTACCTTCTCACCACCCAGGTTAGTTTGTCCATTACGCTTAGATTGTCATTTATTGCATCCATAGCTCTCTCGCAGTTTTTGAGAAAGTGGAGGGGATTTTCAGTCTCTCTACCATAGAATTTTAATTGCGAATTGGGTTCGTCACAAGTTTTATAAATATATGTGGTCAGGTTCGCAGGTATCGTGGTAATGTGGAGTCGGGTCAGCTGTTGTTTAACTCCTGTATCCGCTGTTCCTGCTCTGCTACCAATTCATTCGCCGTCGATGTATGATTTACCATTATTTCTTCCATGACATTGATCTTAGCTTCACAGTCAATAAGACGTGAATTATTAGCTTGTAGTGCTAACTCAATGTTACTACGAATTAACTCGACTTTCTCTCCGATACGCTTTTCTGTCGATTCTATAAGTTGTTTATTTTGTTTAGCTTGTTCATGCACCGTGGTAAAAATTTCCTTATTCTCATCAAGTAGTGACCTATTTTGTATTATTGCTTCCTCTTTATTAGCTCTATTTACTTCATTGGATAATACTGCAGCTAACGTATTTTGGAATTCAAGTGATTCAGCCACATTTATAGTTATTTTATATATTCAAACAAATATTATGGTCCTTATTTAACATAAACGGCACTATTATTAACTCTTATTATTATAGTATTAATGTTCAGTTTATATGTTGTACAACGTCACAGACTAGTATCGTAATCAAATGTTCACAATACTTAACCAAATACGCTACATATACAGATAATAATTCAAAACTCCAAATAAACTAAATTAATAATACTGTTCAAATATCTGCTTACAGAGAATATTCAACAAATTATATACACTCCCTGCTTACAATCAGAACACCCACAAATTAGTCCAAATGAATCATAATTACATAATATATAATATTAATAAATTATAATAAAATCGTGCGACACGTTGTCAGCGCCAAATATCTATATGCTACTATACAAATAAATATTTTCGCATAGGATAATTTTGTGTGTATAAAATATGCACAAGTCTATATTGGAGGTGTAGAAACATTATTTATTTATAACATAAGTCAATAATTGTTTATATGATATATTTAAATTAAACAAAACGTCATGTACAGTATTTTATTTGTTTTCAAGACTTTATGTATTCAGTTTTGGTAGGTTTATACAATACAAACAAATACACGTGGTTGAATCTGACTTATAATCTCAAACACAGATAAGCGTATCAACACTTCTGACTTCATTTTCATAACTGAAAGTATACTCCGTTCGTTCAAGTCATTTATTCTGACATCTCATATAAAATTATAAATTTACACTCATATTTCACATAATTTTCTTAAAACATTCATACCACCTATACCCTACCATATTAGGAACAATAATCTCTGACATAATAATTTCTTAGGGATGATACATGGAATTTCCTTATAATACGGTTAGTACTAGGGTTGGTTACAATATAGGTGTTTTTACCAACCTGCTCGGATAAAATGTATGGGCCATTGTACAACCTAAAGAATTTGCCTGCAGTGTTATCCTCCCTTTGACAGACATTCAAAGCCATCGGGAGTACCCTCTCGCCAATTTTAAATGTTACCAGCTTGTGGTCTGCATTGAATCATTACGCCGTTCTTTGGCACATTTCTTAATGCGTCTCCTGGCTTCTCTACGTTTCACCTCGCTCGGAATAGGCAAATTTTGCGTTGGAATTCTCCTGATGCTCTCATCCCAGGCACGCTTGGGCATTTCTACAGTTTGCAACTTGTTAGGTGTAAATCCTGTTGTGTCATTGTAATTTCCGTTGATGGACCGCTCGAAAAATTCGAGATAATCCAGCCATCTACTTTGGTTGGTATTAAAATAAGTACGGAACAGTCGACCTAACTCTCTGTTGACCCTTTCAGCGAGGTTGTCCTGCGGTCTTCGGATCGCTGTTAACACAGTCTGGATATTGTGCTTTTCCAATTCGGATTACCACTTCCTATTGGTGAACTGTTTACTCTGGTCAGATACAATTTTTTTTTACGTGACCATATTTATGGATGTATTTATTTAAAAAAACATTTAATACGGCCGCCGTAGTGGGTCGTCCTATTGCATATATAGACTTACTTGTTTAGAGAACGCATCCGTGCACACCACCAGATTCCTCATACCCCTTGATGCACGCGGTAGTGCACCTAAAAATCAATACATAATAATTCAATTTTGTTTTTAGTAATAATTATGCACATTTCTACATACGTGTGTTGATTCGGGTATTTTGCAGTTTGGCATATGTGACAGGTACGCAAAATAGATTTAACTTTTCTAGCTATATTTAACCACACAAAGTCTTCTCGCATTGTTAAATAGCATTTATATGCTCCCGCGTGCGCCAGACTGTCATGGCACGCCCAAGTTAAATCCTCGACTAGTTCATCAGGTACCATTATCTTCCACTGCCCGTCTATGATCTTGTATAACACATCATTGGCTATTTTGTACTTTGAGTTGTACTGTACTCTTATATCATAGCTGACTTTATTTAATTTAGTATCCCGCTGTTGCTTGATGTTTATATTTTTTAACCTAGTTTTTAATGTGTCTGGTAATACATACTTAATTGTCAAGATCTGTACTTCATTCCTTGTTGAGGAGTATTGTTCTTCAATAATCGGGGGATGTCTACTTAAAGTTGGCCTATCTGCTATTTTGTTTTCACTGGCTTTTCAATATTTTATACTAAAATCATATTCTTGGATCCCCATGATCCATCGCGATATGGTCGCATTTGTGAGTTTACATTTGATCATGAAAGACTACGTCTGATTGTCTGATAAAATCTCGATGTGTTGTCCTACAAGGTAATATCTGAATTTGCTGATACAATATACTATCGCGAGAATTTCCTTCTCCGACGTAAAATAGTTCCTCTCACCACCTTTTAATGAACGACTTACGTGGGGAATTACCTCGTGTTCACCTTGGTTATTCCGCTCATATAACACTCCGCCTATCGCGTAGTCCGACTCGTCACAATTAAGTACATAATTCCCATCTTTTTCAAGATGGAATATATGCAGGTTCTTACTATTCAAGTTCTTGGTAGCATTGAATACTGCCTCATTCCGCTCTTCCCATCGCCATTTGGTATTTTTTCTTAGTAGTTCCAGAAGTGGTTCTATTCAGGCGTGAAACGACGAAAATACCCGGTCAATCCGAGGAACGCCCTGATATCTTTTGCTTTCTTGGGGTTAGGAAAATCGGTGATGGCCTGGATTTTCTCAGGATTGGTATTGACCCCATCTGCCAAAATAATGTGACCCAAGAATTTTATTTGGGATTGTCCAAACTGACACTTGTCCAAGTTAAGCAAAAGATTGGCATCTCTTAACTTTCGGAAGACACTATCGAGGTGACTTAAATGCTCTTCGAAAGATTTAGATATTACAAGTATGCCATCCACAAACACGCATACGATTTCCTCTACTTCCGGTCCTAGTGCCAATTCTAGACATTTAACCATTGCAGCAAGGCTGGTCACTAACCCGAAAGTAACTACCTTAAACTGGTATCATTTGTTCTTATAAAGGAATGCCGTAAATTTACGGCAATCTTCAGCTAATGGAATATGCGAATACCCGCTTTTGAGGTCCTGCCTCGTCATGTCATGTACCTTACCCCTTGACATTTTATAAATAGGTTCTCGGCATTGGGTGCACAATCTTAGCACTTTTGCGTATGCCGTTTAGGTTGCGCATATCTAAACAAATTCGTATATCGTTATTATTTTTTTTAACCACTACCATAGGATTAAGGAAGTTACTATCAGCACATTCAAGAATATCATTTGTTAACATTTTCTTAATTTCTTCATCAACTTGCCCTTGGTAGTGTAATGGAATTGGATAAGTTTTCCGGACAAACTTATTTTCACCAATTACATTTATCCTAAGCTCATATGTTAATAACGGTGTGTTCGTTTTTAAAAACCAATTCGTACTTGTTTAAGATATTATTTAACCGTTTCTCTTGATCAGCTGTTGGTTTATTGCCGGTGAACTGCCCGCTACTCCTTATCTTATCTACGAGATTAAAACTGGGTTTGTATGTTAGTACACTGCTCTGCCTGCTTCAAGTCGCTGTCAACATATCCCAATTTAACTGTGTATAATTTATATCGAATTGTGCATGTAACTTTTTTGTTACTGAAATCGATTGTGGCATGCATTTTTCTTAAAGTGTCAGTACCTAATATAACGTCATATACAAGATTTTTAACTATAAGGACTGTCACTTCAATTTCTATGCCTTGTATAATTATTGATATAAGTGCTTGTTTACAAATAATTTGTGTATCTCCGGTCGCCGTAGTAACCATAGTATTATTTACAAGATAGGTGTTTTCTTAAATTGGTGCTTATGTTTGTTAATAAATTTTTCATTAATTAACGAAACTAGCGCATCACTATCTAGCAAAACATTACCAATACAACCATTGATTCTCGCTATAACAACAATGCCATTATTGTCCTCAACTCTAGTATTTTCCACACATTCATCCACACAGTTATTATATATTAATTCATTCCTAACATCAACAGGGTATAAGCCAGAAGCATTGTATACGTTACTATCACCCTTCTTGCTAACATATGATTTATGATACTGCCGCTTGTTATTGTATGCTTTAATTGTATTTGTATTCTTATTTTTATTTATATCATTAATCTTATCGCACGGACCCACGCCATGCAACCTTACACGTTTTGTTGGCTGCTCTTAATTTGCATAGTTCTCGGTAGTTGCCGATACTCTGCTTTGATTGAATCTTTGAAGTCTTGGTTTATTTTTAAACTGTTGTTGTTGTTGTTGTGGCTGAAATTGTTTACGTGATTGATCATTATTATTACTTGGGTTATCTACATTATCCCATTTAGTCAATAACAAGAGTAGTTCTTATAAGGATTTAACCCCTTATGTAATAACCGCGATTTGAATTCCGCATCCAAAATGGTGAGCTAACTTACTTACCATTTCTGCTTCTGTCACTTCCGGTTCCAGATACTTGGCTCGAGATATCAGCTGGATTAAATAGTTTTCTTTTGAACCTTTCATATTTGAATATTTTCCAAATTTCAGCTGTACACGGATCTTTCTTTGTATCTCGCTGTTCTAGTACCTAGCCCAAAAATGCCGCATCAGGTCGAACCATTCGGCCACGGTACCTTCTCACCACCCAGGTTAGTTTGTCCATTACGCTTAGATTGTCATTTATTGCATCCATAGCTCTCTCGCAGTTTTTGAGAAAGTGGAGGGGATTTTCAGTCTCTCTACCATAGAATTTTAATTGCGAATTGGGTTCGTCACAAGTTTTATAAATATATGTGGTCAGGTTCGCAGGTATCGTGGTAATGTGGAGTCGGGTCAGCTGTTGTTTAACTCCTGTATCCGCTGTTCCTGCTCTGCTACCAATTCATTCGCCGTCGATGTATGATTTACCATTATTTCTTCCATGACATTGATCTTAGCTTCACAGTCAATAAGACGTGAATTATTAGCTTGTAGTGCTAACTCAATGTTACTACGAATTAACTCGACTTTCTCTCCGATACGCTTTTCTGTCGATGCTATAAGTTGTTTATTTTGTTTAGCTTGTTCATGCACCGTGGTAAAAATTTCCTTATTCTCATCAAGTAGTGACCTATTTTGTATTATTGCTTCCTCTTTATTAGCTCTATTTACTTCATTGGATAATACTGCAGCTAACGTATTTTGTAATTCAAGTGATTCAGCCACATTTATAGTTATTTTATATATTCAAACAAATATTATGGTCCTTATTTAACATAAACGGCACTATTATTAACTCTTATTATTATAGTATTAATGTTCAGTTTATATGTTGTACAACGTCACAGACTAGTATCGTAATCAAATGTTCACAATACTTAACCAAATACGCTACATATACAGATAATAATTCAAACCTCCAAATAAACTAAATTAATAATACTGTTCAAATATCTGCTTACAGAGAATATTCAACAAATTATATACACTCTCTGCTTACAATCAGAACACCCACAAATTAGTCCAAATGAATCATAATTAATAATATATAATATTAATAAATTATAATAAAATCGTGCGACACGTTGTCAGCGCCAAATATCTATATGCTACTATACAAATAAATATTTTCGCATAGGATAATTTTGTGTGTATAAAATATGCACAAGTCTATATTGGAGGTGTAGAAACATTATTTATTTATAACATAAGTAAATAATTGTTTATATGATATATTTAAATTAAACAAAACGTCATGTACAGTATTTTATTTGTTTTCAAGACTTTATGTATTCAGTTTTGGTAGGTTTATACAATACAAACAAATACACGTGGTTGAATCTGACTTATAATCTCAAACACAGATAAGCGTATCAACACTTCTGACTTCATTTTCATAACTGAAAGTATACTCCGTTCGTTCAAATCATTTATTCTGACATCTCATATAAAATTATAAATTTACACTCATATTTCACATAATTTTCTTAAAACATTCATACCACCTATACCCTACCATATTAGGAACAATAATCTCTGACATAATAATTTCTTAGGGATGATACATGGAATTTCCTTATAATACGGTTAGTACTAGGGTTGGTTACAATATAGGTGTTTTTACCAACCTGCTCGGATAAAATGCATGGGCCATTGTACAACCTAAAGAATTTGCCTGCAGTGTTATCCTCCCTTTGACAGACATTCAAAGCCATCGGGAGTACCCTCTCGCCAATTTTAAATGTTACCAGCTTGTGGTCTGCATTGAATCATTACGCCGTTCTTTGGCACATTTCTTAATGCGTCTCCTGGCTTCTCTACGTTTCACCTCGCTCGGAATAGGCAAATTTTGCGTTGGAATTCTCCTGATGCTCTCATCCCAGGCACGCTTGGGCATTTCTACAGTTTGCAACTTGTTAGGTGTAAATCCTGTTGTGTCATTGTAATTTCCGTTGATGGACCGCTCGAAAAATTCGAGATAATCCAGCCATCTACTTTGGTTGGTATTAAAATAAGTACGGAACAGTCGACCTAACTCTCTGTTGACCCTTTCAGCGAGGTTGTCCTGCGGTCTTCGGATCGCTGTTAACACAGTCTGGATATTGTGCTTTTCCAATTCGGATTACCACTTCCTATTGGTGAACTGTTTACTCTGGTCAGATACAATTTTTTTTTACGTGACCATATTTATGGATGTATTTATTTAAAAAAACATTTAATACGGCCGCCGTAGTGGGTCGTCCTATTGCATATATAGACTTACTTGTTTAGAGAACGCATCCGTGCACACCACCAGATTCCTCATACCCCTTGATGCACGCGGTAGTGCACCTAAAAATCAATACATAATAATTCAATTTTGTTTTTAGTAATAATTATGCACATTTCTACATACGTGTGTTGATTCGGGTATTTTGCAGTTTGGCATATGTGACAGGTACGCAAAATAGATTTAACTTTTCTAGCTATATTTAACCACACAAAGTCTTCTCGCATTGTTAAATAGCATTTATATGCTCCCGCGTGCGCCAGACTGTCATGGCACGCCCAAGTTAAATCCTCGACTAGTTCATCAGGTACCATTATCTTCCACTGCCCGTCTATGATCTTGTATAACACATCATTGGCTATTTTGTACTTTGAGTTGTACTGTACTCTTATATCATAGCTGACTTTATTTAATTTAGTATCCCGCTGTTGCTTGATGTTTATATTTTTTAACCTAGTTTTTAATGTGTCTGGTAATACATACTTAATTGTCAAGATCTGTACTTCATTCCTTGTTGAGGAGTATTGTTCTTCAATAATCGGGGGATGTCTACTTAAAGTTGGCCTATCTGCTATTTTGTTTTCACTGGCTTTTCAATATTTTATACTAAAATCATATTCTTGGATCCCCATGATCCATCGCGATATGGTCGCATTTGTGAGTTTACATTTGATCATGAAAGACTACGTCTGATTGTCTGATAAAATCTCGATGTGTTGTCCTACAAGGTAATATCTGAATTTGCTGATACAATATACTATCGCGAGAATTTCCTTCTCCGACGTAAAATAGTTCCTCTCACCACCTTTTAATGAACGACTTACGTGGGGAATTACCTCGTGTTCACCTTGGTTATTCCGCTCATATAACACTCCGCCTATCGCGTAGTCCGACTCGTCACAATTAAGTACATAATTCCCATCTTTTTCAAGATGGAATATATGCAGGTTCTTACTATTCAAGTTCTTGGTAGCATTGAATACTGCCTCATTCCGCTCTTCCCATCGCCATTTGGTATTTTTTCTTAGTAGTTCCAGAAGTGGTTCTATTCAGGTGTGAAACGACGAAAATACCCGGTCAATCCGAGGAACGCCCTGATATCTTTTGCTTTCTTGGGGTTAGGAAAATCGGTGATGGCCTGGATTTTCTCAGGATTGGTATTGACCCCATCTGCCAAAATAATGTGACCCAAGAATTTTATTTGGGATTGTCCAAACTGACACTTGTCCAAGTTAAGCAAAAGATTGGCATCTCTTAACTTTCGGAAGATACTATCGAGGTGACTTAAATGCTCTTCGAAAGATTTAGATATTACAAGTATGCCATCCACAAACACGCATACGATTTCCTCTACTTCCGGTCCTAGTGCCAATTCTAGACATTTAACCATTGCAGCAAGGCTGGTCACTAACCCGAAAGTAACTACCTTAAACTGGTATCATTTGTTCTTATAAAGGAATGCCGTAAATTTACGGCAATCTTCAGCTAATGGAATATGCGAATACCCGCTTTTGAGGTCCTGCCTCGTCATGTCATGTACCTGACCCCTTGACATTTTATAAATAGGTTCTCGGCATTGGGTGCACAATCTTAGCACTTTTGCGTATGCCGTTTAGGTTGCGCATATCTAAACAAATTCGTATATCGTTATTATTTTTTTTAACCACTACCATAGGATTAAGGAAGTTACTATCAGCACATTCAAGAATATCATTTGTTAACATTTTCTTAATTTCTTCATCAACTTGCCCTTGGTAGTGTAATGGAATTGGATAAGTTTTCCGGACAAACTTATTTTCACCAATTACATTTATCCTAAGCTCATATGTTAATAACGGTGTGTTCGTTTTTAAAAACCAATTCGTACTTGCTTAAGATATTATTTAACCGTTTCTCTTGATCAGCTGTTGGTTTATTGCCGGTGAACTGCCCGCTACTCCTTATCTTATCTACGAGATTAAAACTGGGTTTGTATGTTAGTACACTGCTCTGCCTGCTTCAAGTCGCTGTCAACATATCCCAATTTAACTGTGTATAATTTATATCGAATTGTGCATGTAACTTTCTTGTTACTGAAATCGATTGTGGCATGTATTTTTCTTAAAGTGTCAGTACCTAATATAACGTCATATACAAGATTTTTAACTATAAGGACTGTCACTTCAATTTCTATGCCTTGTATAATTATTGATATAAGTGGTTGTTTACAAATAATTTGTGTATCTCCGGTCGCCGTAGTAACCATAGCATTATTTACAAGATAGGTGTTTTCTTAAATTGGTGCTTATGTTTGTTAATAAATTTTTCATTAATTAACGACACTAGCGCATCACTATCTAGCAAAACATTACCAACACAACCATTGATTCTCGCTATCACAACAATGCCATTATTGTCCTCAACTCTAGTATTTTCCACACATTCATCCACACAGTTATTATATATTAATTCATTCCTAACATCAACAGGGTATAAGCCAGAAGCATTGTATACGTTACTATCACTATTATTGCTAACATATGATTTATGATACTTCCGCTTGTTATTGTATGCTTTAATTGTATTTGTATTCTTATTTTTATTTATATCATTAATCTTATCGCACGGACCCACGCCATGCAACCTTACACGTTTTGTTGGCTGCTCTTAATTTGCATTGGTCTCGGTAATTGCCGATACACTGCTTTGATTGAATCTTTGAAATCTTGGTTTATTTTTAAACTGTTGTTGTTGTTGTTGTGGCTGAAATTGTTTACGTGATTGATCATTATTATTACTTGGGTTATCTACATTATCCCATTTAGTCAATAACAAGAGTAGTTCTTATAAGGATTTAACCCCTTGTGTAATAACCGCGATTTGAATTCCGCATCCAAAATGGTGAGCTAACTTACTTACCATTTCTGCTTCTGTCACTTCCGGTTCCAGATACTTGGCTCGAGATATCAGCTGGATTAAATAGTTTTCTTTTGAACCTTTCATATTTGAATATTTTCCAAATTTCAGCTGTACACGGATCTTTCTTTGTATCTCGCTGTCCTAGTACCTAGCCCAAAAATGCCGCACCAGGTCGAACCATTCGGCCACGGTACCGTCTCACCACCCAGGTTAGTTTGTCCATTACGTTTAGGTTGTCATTTATTGCATCCATAGCTCTCTCGCAGTATTTGAGAAAGTGGAGGGGATTTTCAGTCTCTCTACCATAGAATTTTAATTGCGAATTGGGTTCGTCACAAGTTTTATAAATATATGTGGTCAGTTTCGCAGGTATCGTGGTAATGTGGAGTCGGGTCAGCTGTTGTTTAACTCCTGTATCCGCTGTTCCTGCTCTGCTACCAATTCATTCGCCGTCGATGTATGATTTACCATTATTTCTTCCATGACATAGATCTTAGCTTCACAGTCAATAAGACGTGAATTATTAGCTTGTAGTGCTAACTCAATGTTACTACGAATTAACTCGACTTTCTCTCCGATACGCTTTTCTGTCGATTCTATAAGTTGTTTATTTTGTTTAGCTTGTTCATGCACCGTGGTAAAAATTTCCTTATTCTCATCAAGTAGTGACCTATTTTGTATTATTGCTTCCTCTTTATTAGCTCTATTTACTTCATTGGATAATACTGCAGCTAACGTATTTTGGAATTCAAGTGATTCAGCCACATTTATAGTTATTTTATATATTCAAACAAATATTATGGTCCTTATTTAACATAAACGGCACTATTATTAACTCTTATTATTATAGTATTAATGTTCAGTTTATATGTTGTACAACGTCACAGACTAGTATCGTAATCAAATGTTCACAATACTTAACCAAATACGCTACATATACAGATAATAATTCAAACCTCCAAATAAACTAAATTAATAATACTGTTCAAATATCTGCTTACAGAGAATATTCAACAAATTATATACACTCCCTGCTTACAATCAGAACACCCACAAATTAGTCCAAATGAATCATAATTACATAATATATAATATTAATAAATTATAATAAAATCGTGCGACACGTTGTCAGCGCCAAATATCTATATGCTACTATACAAATAAATATTTTCGCATAGGATAATTTTGTGTGTATAAAATATGCACAAGTCTATATTGGAGGTGTAGAAACATTATTTATTTTTTTTTTTTATAACATAAGTCAATAATTGTTTATATGATATATTTAAATTAAACAAAACGTCATGTACAGTATTTTATTTGTTTTCAAGACTTTATGTATTCAGTTTTGGTAGGTTTATACAATACAAACAAATACACGTGGTTGAATCTGACTTATAATCTCAAACACAGATAAGCGTATCAACACTTCTGACTTCATTTTCATAACTGAAAGTATACTCCGTTTGTTCAAATCATTTATTCTGACATCTCATATAAAATTATAAATTTACACTCATATTTCACATAATTTTCTTAAAACATTCATACCACCTATACCCTACCATATTAGGAACAATAATCTCTGACATAATAATTTCTTAGGGATGATACATGGAATTTCCTTATAATACGGTTAGTACTACGGTTGGTTACAATATAGGTGTTTTTACCAACCTGCTCGGATAAAATGTATGGGCCATTGTACAATCTAAAGAATTTGCCTGCAGTGTTATCCTCCCTTTGACAGACATTCAAAGCCATCGGGAGTACCCTCTCGCCATTTTTAAATGTTACCAGCTTGTGGTCTGCATTGAATCATTACGCCGTTATTTGGCACATTTCTTAATGCGTCTCCTGGCTTCTCTACGTTTCACCTCGCTCGGAATAGGCAAATTTTGCGTTGGAATTCTCCTGATGCTCTCATCCCAGGCACGCTTGGGCATTTCTACAGTTTGCAACTTGTTAGGTGTAAATCCTGTTGTGTCATTGTAATTTCCGTTGATGGACCGCTCGAAAAATTCGAGATAATCCAGCCATCTACTTTGGTTGGTATTAAAATAAGTACGGAACAGTCGACCTAACTCTCTGTTGACCCTTTCAGCGAGGTTGTCCTGCGGTCTTCGGATCGCTGTTAACACAGTCTGGATATTGTGCTTTTCCAATTCGGATTACCACTTCCTATTGGTGAACTGTTTACTCTGGTCAGATACAATTTTTTTTTACGTGACCATATTTATGGATGTATTTATTTAAAAAACCATTTAATACGGCCGCCGTAGTGGGTCGTCCTATTGCATATATAGACTTACTTGTTTAGAGAACGCATCCGTGCACACCACCAGATTCCTCATACCCCTTGATGCACGCGGTAGTGCACCTAAAAATCAATACATAATAATTCAATTTTGTTTTTAGTAATAATATTGCACATTTCTACATACGTGTGTTGATTCGGGTATTTTGCAGTTTGGCATATGTGACAGGTACGCAAAATAGATTTAACTTTTCTAGCCATATTTAACCACACAAAGTCTTCTCGCATTGTTAAATAGCATTTATATGCTCCCGCGTGCGCCAGACTGTCATGGCACGCCCAAGTTAAATCCTCGACTAGTTCATCAGGTACCATTATCTTCCACTGCCCGTCTATGATCTTGTATAACACATCATTGGCTATTTTGTACTTTGAGTTGTACTGTACTCTTATATCATAGCTGACTTTATTTAATTTAGTATCCCGCTGTTGCTTGATGTTTATATTTTTTAAACTAGTTTTTAATGTGTCTGGTAATACATACTTAATTGTCAAGATCTGCACTTCATTCCTTGTTGAGGAGTATTGTTCTTCAATTATCGGAGGATATCTACTTAAAGTAGGCCTATCTGCTATTTTGTTTTCACTGGTTTTTCAATATTTTATACTAAAATCATATTCTTGGATCCCCATGGTCCATCGCGATATGGGCGCATTTGTGAGTTTACATTTGATCATGAAAGACAGACAACGCCTGATTGTCTGATAAAATCTCGATGTGTTGTCCTACAAGGTAATATCTGAATTTGCTGATACAATATACTATCGCGAGAATTTCCTTCTCCGACGTAAAATAGTTCCTCTCACCACCTTTTAATGAACGACTTACGTGGGGAATTACCTCGTGTTCACCTTGGTTATTCCGCTCGTATAACACTCCGCCGATCGCGTAGCCCGAAGCGTCACAATTAAGTACATAAGTCCCTTCTTTTTCAGGATGGAATATATACAGGTTCTTATTATACAAGTCCTTGGTAGCATTGAATGCTGCCTCATGCCGCTCTTCCCATCGCCATTTGGTATTTTTTCTTAGTAGTTCCAGAAGTGGTTCTATTCAGGTGTGAAACGACGAAATTACCCGGTCAAGCCGAGGAAAGCCCTAATATCTATTGCTTTCTTGGGGTTAAGAAAATCGGTGATGGCCTGGATTTTCTCAGGATTGGTATTGACCCCATCTACCAAAATAATATGACAAAAGAATTTTATTTGGGATTGTCCAAACTCACAATTGTCCAAGTTAAGCAAAAGATTGGCATCTCTTAACTTTCGGAAGACACTATCGGGGTGATTTAAATGCTCTTCGTAAGACTTAGATATTACAAGTATGCCATCCACAAACACGCTTACGAATTCTTCTGCTTCCGGTCCTAGAGCCAATTCTAGACATTTAACCATTGCAGCAAGGCTGGTCACTAACCCGAAAGTAACTACCTTAAACTGGTATCATTTTTTCTTATAAAGGAATTTCGTAAATTTGCGGCAATCTTCAGCTAATGGAATCTGCGAAAACCCGCTTTTGAGGTCCCGCCTCGACATGTACCTGACCCCTTGACGTTTTATAAATAGGTTCTCGGCACTGGGTGCACAGTCTTAGCACTTTTGCGAATGCTGTTTAGGTTGCGCATATCTAAACAAAGACGTATATCGTTATTATTTTTTTTAACCACTACCATAGGATTAAGGAAGTTACTATCAGCACATTCAAGAATATCATTTGTTAACATTTTCTTAATTTCTTTATCAACTTGCCCTTGGTAGTGTAATGGAATTGGATAAGTTTTCCGGACAAACTTATTTTCACCAATTACATTTATCCTAAGCTCATATATGTTAATAACGGTGTGTTCGTTTTTAAAAACCAATTCGTACTTGTTTAAGATATTATTTAACCGTTTCTCTTGATCAGCTGTTAGTTTATTGCCGGTGAACTGCCCGCTACTCCTTATCTTATCTACGAGATTAAAACTGGGTTTGTATGATAGTACACTGCTCTGCCTGCTTCAAGTCGCTGTCAACATATCCCAATTTAACTGTGTATAATTTATATCGAATTGTGCATGTAACTTTTTTGTTACTGAAATCGATTGTGGCATGTATTTTTCTTAAAGTGTCAGTACCTAATATAACGTCATATACAAGATTTTTAACTATAAGGACTGTCACTTCAATTTCTATGCCTTGTGTAATTATTGATATAAGTGCTTGTTTACAAATAATTTGTGTATCTTCGGTCGCCGTAGTAACCATAGTATTATTTACAAGATAGGTGTTTTCTTAAATTGGTGCTTATGTTTGTTAATAAATTTTTCATTAATTAACGACACTAGCGCATCACTATCTAGCAAAACATTACCAACACAACCATTGATTCTCGCTATCACAACAATGCCATTATTGTCCTCAACTCTAGTATTTTCCACACATTCATCCACACAGTTATTATATATTAATTCATTCCTAACATCAACAGGGTATAAGCCAGAAGCATTGTATACGTTACTATCACTATTATTGCTAACATATGATTTATGATACTTCCGCTTGTTATTGTATGCTTTAATTGTATTTGTATTCTTATTTTTATTTATATCATTAATCTTATCGCACGGACCCACGCCATGCAACCTTACACGTTTTGTTGGCTGCTCTTAATTTGCATTGGTATCGGTAATTGCCGATACTCTGTTTTGATTGAATCTTTGAAATCTTGGTTTATTTTTAAACTGTTGTTGTTGTTGTTGTGGCTGAAATTGTTTACGTGATTGATCATTATTATTACTTGGGTTATCTACATTATCCCATTTAGTCAATAACAAGAGTAGTTCTTATAAGGATTTAACCCCTTGTGTAATAACCGCGATTTGAATTCCGCATCCAAAATGGTGAGCTAACTTACTTACCATTTCTGCTTCTGTCACTTCCGGTTCCAGATACTTGGCTCGAGATATCAGCTGGATTAAATAGTTTTCTTTTGAACCTTTCATATTTGAATATTTTCCAAATTTCAGCTGTACACGGATCTTTCTTTGTATCTCGCTGTCCTAGTACCTAGCCCAAAAATGCCGCACCAGGTCGAACCATTCGGCCACGGTACCTTCTCACCACCCAGGTTAGTTTGTCCATTACGCTTAGGTTGTCATTTATTGCATCCATAGCTCTCTCGCAGTTTTTGAGAAAGTGGAGGGGATTTTCAGTCTCTCTAGCATAGAATTTTAATTGCGAATTGGGTTCGTCACAAGTTTTATAAATATATGTGGTCAGTTTCGCAGGTATCGTGGTAATGTGGAGTCGGGTCAGCTGTTTTTTAACTCCTGTTTCCGCTGTTCCTGCTCTGCTACCAATTCATTCGCCGTCGATGTATGATTTACCATTATTTCTTCCATGACATTGATCTTAGCTTCACAGTCAATAAGACGTGAATTATTAGCTTGTAGTGCTAACTCAATGTTACTACGAATTAACTCGACTTTCTCTCCGATACGCTTTTCTGTCGATTCTATAAGTTGTTTATTTTGTTTAGCTTGTTCATGCACCGTGGTAAAAATTTCCTTATTCTCATCAAGTAGTGACCTATTTTGTATTATTGCTTCCTCTTTATTAGCTCTATTTACTTCATTGGATAATACTGCAGCTAACGTATTTTGTAATTCAAGTGATTCAGCCACATTTATAGTTATTTTATATATTCAAACAAATACTATGGTCCTTATTTAACATAAACGGCACTATTATTAACTCTTATTATTATAGTATTAATGTTCAGTTTATATGTTGTACAACGTCACAGACTAGTATCGTAATCAAATGTTCACAATACTTAACCAAATACGCTACATATACAGATAATAATTCAAACCTCCAAATAAACTAAATTAATAATACTGTTCAAATATCTGCTTACAGAGAATATTCAACAAATTATATACACTCCCTGCTTACAATCAGAACACCCACAAATTAGTCCAAATGAATCATATTTACATAATATATAATATTAATAAATTATAATAAAATCGTGCGACACGTTGTCAGCGCCAAATATCTATATGCTACTATACAAATAAATATTTTCGCATAGGATAATTTTGTGTGTATAAAATATGCACAAGTCTATATTGGAGGTGTAGATACATTATTTATTTATAACATAAGTCAATAATTGTTTATATGATATATTTAAATTAAACAAAACGTCATGTACAGTATTTTATTTGTTTTCAAGACTTTATGTATTCAGTTTTGGTAGGTTTATACAATACAAACAAATACACGTGGTTGAATCTGACTTATAATCTCAAACACAGATAAGCGTATCAACACTTCTGACTTCATTTTCATAACTGAAAGTATACTCCGTTCGTTCAAATCATTTATTCTGACATCTCATATAAAATTATAAATTTACACTCATATTTCACATAATTTTCTTAAAACATTCATACCACCTATACCCTACCATATTAGGAACAATAATCTCTGACATAATAATTTCTTAGGGATGATACATGGAATTTCCTTATAATACGGTTAGTACTAGGGTTGGTTACAATATAGGTGTTTTTACCAACCTGCTCGGATAAAATGTATGGGCCATTGTACAACCTAAAGAATTTGCCTGCAGTGTTATCCTCCCTTTGACAGACATTCAAAGCCATCGGGAGTACCCTCTCGCCAATTTTAAATGTTACCAGCTTGTGGTCTGCATTGAATCATTACGCCGTTCTTTGGCACATTTCTTAATGCGTCTCCTGGCTTCTCTACGTTTCACCTCGCTCGGAATAGGCAAATTTTGCGTTGGAATTCTCCTGATGCTCTCATCCCAGGCACGCTTGGGCATTTCTACAGTTTGCAACTTGTTAGGTGTAAATCCTGTTGTGTCATTGTAATTTCCGTTGATGGACCGCTCGAAAAATTCGAGATAATCCAGCCATCTACTTTGGTTGGTATTAAAATAAGTACGGAACAGTCGACCTAACTCTCTGTTGACCCTTTCAGCGAGGTTGTCCTGCGGTCTTCGGATCGCTGTTAACACAGTCTGGATATTGTGCTTTTCCAATTCGGATTACCACTTCCTATTGGTGAACTGTTTACTCTGGTCAGATACAATTTTTTTTTACGTGACCATATTTATGGATGTATTTATTTAAAAAAACATTTAATACGGCCGCCGTAGTGGGTCGTCCTATTGCATATATAGACTTACTTGTTTAGAGAACGCATCCGTGCACACCACCAGATTCCTCATACCCCTTGATGCACGCGGTAGTGCACCTAAAAATCAATACATAATAATTCAATTTTGTTTTTAGTAATAATTATGCACATTTCTACATACGTGTGTTGATTCGGGTATTTTGCAGTTTGGCATATGTGACAGGTACGCAAAATAGATTTAACTTTTCTAGCTATATTTAACCACACAAAGTCTTCTCGCATTGTTAAATAGCATTTATATGCTCCCGCGTGCGCCAGACTGTCATGGCACGCCCAAGTTAAATCCTCGACTAGTTCATCAGGTACCATTATCTTCCACTGCCCGTCTATGATCTTGTATAACACATCATTGGCTATTTTGTACTTTGAGTTGTACTGTACTCTTATATCATAGCTGACTTTATTTAATTTAGTATCCCGCTGTTGCTTGATGTTTATATTTTTTAACCTAGTTTTTAATGTGTCTGGTAATACATACTTAATTGTCAAGCTCTGTACTTCATTCCTTGTTGAGGAGTATTGTTCTTCAATAATCGGGGGATGTCTACTTAAAGTTGGCCTATCTGCTATTTTGTTTTCACTGGCTTTTCAATATTTTATACTAAAATCATATTCTTGGATCCCCATGATCCATCGCGATATGGTCGCATTTGTGAGTTTACATTTGATCATGAAAGACTACGTCTGATTGTCTGATAAAATCTCGATGTGTTGTCCTACAAGGTAATATCTGAATTTGCTGATACAATATACTATCGCGAGAATTTCCTTCTCCGACGTAAAATAGTTCCTCTCACCACCTTTTAATGAACGACTTACGTGGGGAATTACCTCGTGTTCACCTTGGTTATTCCGCTCATATAACACTCCGCCTATCGCGTAGTCCGACTCGTCACAATTAAGTACATAATTCCCATCTTTTTCAAGATGGAATATATGCAGGTTCTTACTATTCAAGTTCTTGGTAGCATTGAATACTGCCTCATTCCGCTCTTCCCATCGCCATTTGGTATTTTTTCTTAGTAGTTCCAGAAGTGGTTCTATTCAGGCGTGAAACGACGAAAATACCCGGTCAATCCGAGGAACGCCCTGATATCTTTTGCTTTCTTGGGGTTAGGAAAATCGGTGATGGCCTGGATTTTCTCAGGATTGGTATTGACCCCATCTGCCAAAATAATGTGACCCAAGAATTTTATTTGGGATTGTCCAAACTGACACTTGTCCAAGTTAAGCAAAAGATTGGCATCTCTTAACTTTCGGAAGACACTATCGAGGTGACTTAAATGCTCTTCGAAAGATTTAGATATTACAAGTATGCCATCCACAAACACGCATACGATTTCCTCTACTTCCGGTCCTAGTGCCAATTCTAGACATTTAACCATTGCAGCAAGGCTGGTCACTAACCCGAAAGTAACTACCTTAAACTGGTATCATTTGTTCTTATAAAGGAATGCCGTAAATTTACGGCAATCTTCAGCTAATGGAATATGCGAATACCCGCTTTTGAGGTCCTGCCTCGTCATGTCATGTACCTGACCCCTTGACATTTTATAAATAGGTTCTCGGCATTGGGTGCACAATCTTAGCACTTTTGCGTATGTCGTTTAGGTTGCGCATATCTAAACAAATTCGTATATCGTTATTATTTTTTTTAACCACTACCATAGGATTAAGGAAGTTACTATCAGCACATTCAAGAATATCATTTGTTAACATTTTCTTAATTTCTTCATCAACTTGCCCTTGGTAGTGTAATGGAATTGGATAAGTTTTCCGGACAAACTTATTTTCACCAATTACATTTATCCTAAGCTCATATGTTAATAACGGTGTGTTCGTTTTTAAAAACCAATTCGTACTTGTTTAAGATATTATTTAACCGTTTCTCTTGATCAGCTGTTGGTTTATTGCCGGTGAACTGCCCGCTACTCCTTATCTTATCTACGAGATTAAAACTGGGTTTGTATGTTAGTACACTGCTCTGCCTGCTTCAAGTCGCTGTCAACATATCCCAATTTAACTGTGTATAATTTATATCGAATTGTGCATGTAACTTTTTTGTTACTGAAATCCATTGTGGCATGCATTTTTCTTAAAGTGTCAGTACCTAATATAACGTCATATACAAGATTTTTAACTATAAGGACTGTCACTTCAATTTCTATGCCTTGTATAATTATTGATATAAGTGCTTGTTTACAAATAATTTGTGTATCTCCGGTCGCCGTAGTAACCATAGTATTATTTACAAGATAGGTGTTTTCTTAAATTGGTGCTTATGTTTGTTAATAAATTTTTCATTAATTAACGAAACTAGCGCATCACTATCTAGCAAAACATTACCAATACAACCATTGATTCTCGCTATCACAACAATGCCATTATTGTCCTCAACTCTAGTATTTTCCACACATTCATCCACACAGT
Organism: Magicicada septendecula; assembly: GCA_034769895.1. Classification (NCBI taxonomy): domain Eukaryota; kingdom Metazoa; phylum Arthropoda; class Insecta; order Hemiptera; family Cicadidae; genus Magicicada; species Magicicada septendecula. The sequence continues at coordinate 203,339,197 of CM068373.1, read as the reverse complement.
TATTATATATTAATTCATTCCTAACATCAACAGGGTATAAGCCAGAAGCATTGTATACGTTACTATCACCCTTCTTGCTAACATATGATTTATGATACTGCCGCTTGTTATTGTATGCTTTAATTGTATTTGTATTCTTATTTTTATTTATATCATTAATCTTATCGCACGGACCCACGCCATGCAACCTTACACGTTTTGTTGGCTGCTCTTAATTTGCATAGTTCTCGGTAGTTGCCGATACTCTGCTTTGATTGAATCTTTGAAGTCTTGGTTTATTTTTAAACTGTTGTTGTTGTTGTGGCTGAAATTGTTTACGTGATTGATCATTATTATTACTTGGGTTATCTACATTATCCCATTTAGTCAATAACAAGAGTAGTTCTTATAAGGATTTAACCCCTTGTGTAATAACCGCGATTTGAATTCCGCATCCAAAATGGTGAGCTAACTTACTTACCATTTCTGCTTCTGTCACTTCCGGTTCCAGATACTTGGCTCGAGATATCAGCTGGATTAAATAGTTTTCTTTTGAACCTTTCATATTTGAATATTTTCCAAATTTCAGCTGTACACGGATCTTTCTTTGTATCTCGCTGTCCTAGTACCTAGCCCAAAAATGCCGCACCAGGTCGAACCATTCGGCCACGGTACCGTCTCACCACCCAGGTTAGTTTGTCCATTACGCTTAGGTTGTCATTTATTGCATCCATAGCTCTCTCGCAGTTTTTGAGAAAGTGGAGGGGATTTTCAGTCTCTCTACCATAGAATTTTAATTGCGAATTGGGTTCGTCACAAGTTTTATAAATATATGTGGTCAGTTTCGCAGGTATCGTGGTAATGTGGAGTCGGGTCAGCTGTTGTTTAACTCCTGTATCCGCTGTTCCTGCTCTGCTACCAATTCATTCGCCGTCGATGTATGATTTACCATTATTTCTTCCATGACATTGATCTTAGCTTCACAGTCAATAAGACGTGAATTATTAGCTTGTAGTGCTAACTCAATGTTACTACGAATTAACTCGACTTTCTCTCCGATACGCTTTTCTGTCGATTCTATAAGTTGTTTATTTTGTTTAGCTTGTTCATGCACCGTGGTAAAAATTTCCTTATTCTCATCAAGTAGTGACCTATTTTGTATTATTGCTTCCTCTTTATTAGCTCTATTTACTTCATTGGATAATACTGCAGCTAACGTATTTTGTAATTCAAGTGATTCAGCCACATTTATAGTTATTTTATATATTCAAACAAATACTATGGTCCTTATTTAACATAAACGGCACTATTATTAACTCTTATTATTATAGTATTAATGTTCAGTTTATATGTTGTACAACGTCACAGACTAGTATCGTAATCAAATGTTCACAATACTTAACCAAATACGCTACATATACAGATAATAATTCAAACCTCCAAATAAACTAAATTAATAATACTGTTCAAATATCTGCTTACAGAGAATATTCAACAAATTATATACACTCCCTGCTTACAATCAGAACACCCACAAATTAGTCCAAATGAATCATAATTACATAATATATAATATTAATAAATTATAATAAAATCGTGCGACACGTTGTCAGCGCCAAATATCTATATGCTACTATACAAATAAATATTTTCGCATAGGATAATTTTGTGTGTATAAAATATGCACAAGTCTATATTGGAGGTGTAGAAACATTATTTATTTATAACATAAGTCAATAATTGTTTATATGATATATTTAAATTAAACAAAACGTCATGTACAGTATTTTATTTGTTTTCAAGACTTTATGTATTCAGTTTTGGTAGGTTTATACAATACAAACAAATACACGTGGTTGAATCTGACTTATAATCTCAAACACAGATAAGCGTATCAACACTTCTGACTTCATTTTCATAACTGAAAGTATACTCCGTTTGTTCAAATCATTTATTCTGACATCTCATATAAAATTATAAATTTACACTCATATTTCACATAATTTTCTTAAAACATTCATACCACCTATACCCTACCATATTAGGAACAATAATCTCTGACATAATAATTTCTTAGGGATGATACATGGAATTTCCTTATAATACGGTTAGTACTACGGTTGGTTACAATATAGGTGTTTTTACCAACCTGCTCGGATAAAATGTATGGGCCATTGTACAACCTAAAGAATTTGCCTGCAGTGTTATCCTCCCTTTGACAGACATTCAAAGCCATCGGGAGTACCCTCTCGCCATTTTTAAATGTTACCAGCTTGTGGTCTGCATTGAATCATTACGCCGTTATTTGGCACATTTCTTAATGCGTCTCCTGGCTTCTCTACGTTTCACCTCGCTCGGAATAGGCAAATTTTGCGTTGGAATTCTCCTGATGCTCTCATCCCAGGCACGCTTGGGCATTTCTACAGTTTGCAACTTGTTAGGTGTAAATCCTGTTGTGTCATTGTAATTTCCGTTGATGGACCGCTCGAAAAATTCGAGATAATCCAGCCATCTACTTTGGTTGGTATTAAAATAAGTACGGAACAGTCGACCTAACTCTCTGTTGACCCTTTCAGCTAGGTTGTCCTGCGGTCTTCGGATCGCTGTTAACACAGTCTGGATATTGTGCTTTTCCAATTCGGATTACCACTTCCTATTGGTGAACTGTTTACTCTGGTCAGATACAATTTTTTTTTACGTGACCATATTTATGGATGTATTTATTTAAAAAACCATTTAATACGGCCGCCGTAGTGGGTCGTCCTATTGCATATATAGACTTACTTGTTTAGAGAACGCATCCGTGCACACCACCAGATTCCTCACTCATACCCCTTGATGCACGCGGTAGTGCACCTAAAAATCAATACATAATAATTCAATTTTGTTTTTAGTAATAATATTGCACATTTCTACATACGTGTGTTGATTCGGGTATTTTGCAGTTTGGCATATGTGACAGGTACGCAAAATAGATTTAACTTTTCTAGCCATATTTAACCACACAAAGTCTTCTCGCATTGTTAAATAGCATTTATATGCTCCCGCGTGCGCCAGACTGTCATGGCACGCCCAAGTTAAATCCTCGACTAGTTCATCAGGTACCATTATCTTCCACTGCCCGTCTATGATCTTGTATAACACATCATTGGCTATTTTGTACTTTGAGTTGTACTGTACTCTTATATCATAGCTGACTTTATTTAATTTAGTATCCCGCTGTTGCTTGATGTTTATATTTTTTAAACTAGTTTTTAATGTGTCTGGTAATACATACTTAATTGTCAAGATCTGCACTTCATTCCTTGTTGAGGAGTATTGTTCTTCAATTATCGGAGGATATCTACTTAAAGTAGGCCTATCTGCTATTTTGTTTTCACTGGTTTTTCAATATTTTATACTAAAATCATATTCTTGGATCCCCATGGTCCATCGCGATATGGGCGCATTTGTGAGTTTACATTTGATCATGAAAGACAGACAACGCCTGATTGTCTGATAAAATCTCGATGTGTTGTCCTACAAGGTAATATCTGAATTTGCTGATACAATATACTATCGCGAGAATTTCCTTCTCCGACGTAAAATAGTTCCTCTCACCACCTTTTAATGAACGACTTACGTGGGGAATTACCTCGTGTTCACCTTGGTTATTCCGCTCGTATAACACTCCGCCGATCGCGTAGCCCGAAGCGTCACAATTAAGTACATAAGTCCCTTCTTTTTCAGGATGGAATATATACAGGTTCTTATTATACAAGTCCTTGGTAGCATTGAATGCTGCCTCATGCCGCTCTTCCCATCGCCATTTGGTATTTTTTCTTAGTAGTTCCAGAAGTGGTTCTATTCAGGTGTGAAACGACGAAATTACCCGGTTAAGCCGAGGAAAGCCCTAATATCTATTGCTTTCTTGGGGTTAAGAAAATCGGTGATGGCCTGGATTTTCTCAGGATTGGTATTGACCCCATCTACCAAAATAATATGACAAAAGAATTTTATTTGGGATTGTCCAAACTCACAATTGTCCAAGTTAAGCAAAAGATTGGCATCTCTTAACTTTCGGAAGACACTATCGGGGTGATTTAAATGCTCTTCGTAAGACTTAGATATTACAAGTATGCCATCCACAAACACGCTTACGAATTCTTCTGCTTCCGCTCCTAGAGCCAATTCTAGACATTTAACCATTGCAGCAAGGCTGGTCACTAACCCGAAAGTAACTACCTTAAACTGGTATCATTTTTTCTTATAAAGGAATTTCGTAAATTTGCGGCAATCTTCAGCTAATGGAATCTGCGAAAACCCGCTTTTGAGGTCCCGCCTCGACATGTACCTGACCCCTTGACGTTTTATAAATAGGTTCTCGGCACTGGGTGCACAGTCTTAGCACTTTTGCGAATGCTGTTTAGGTTGCGCATATCTAAACAAAGACGTATATCGTTATTATTTTTTTTAACCACTACCATAGGATTAAGGAAGTTACTATCAGCACATTCAAGAATATCATTTGTTAACATTTTCTTAATTTCTTTATCAACTTGCCCTTGGTAGTGTAATGGAATTGGATAAGTTTTCCGGACAAACTTATTTTCACCAATTACATTTATCCTAAGCTCATATATGTTAATAACGGTGTGTTCGTTTTTAAAAACCAATTCGTACTTGTTTAAGATATTATTTAACCGTTTCTCTTGATCAGCTGTTAGTTTATTGCCGGTGAACTGCCCGCTACTCCTTATCTTATCTACGAGATTAAAACTGGGTTTGTATGATAGTACACTGCTCTGCCTGCTTCAAGTCGCTGTCAACATATCCCAATTTAACTGTGTATAATTTATATCGAATTGTGCATGTAACTTTTTTGTTACTGAAATCGATTGTGGCATGTATTTTTCTTAAAGTGTCAGTACCTAATATAACGTCATATACAAGATTTTTAACTATAAGGACTGTCACTTCAATTTCTATGCCTTGTGTAATTATTGATATAAGTGCTTGTTTACAAATAATTTGTGTATCTTCGGTCGCCGTAGTAACCATAGTATTATTTACAAGATAGGTGTTTTCTTAAATTGGTGCTTATGTTTGTTAATAAATTTTTCATTAATTAACGACACTAGCGCATCACTATCTAGCAAAACATTACCAACACAACCATTGATTCTCGCTATCACAACAATGCCATTATTGTCCTCAACTCTAGTATTTTCCACACATTCATCCACACAGTTATTATATATTAATTCATTCCTAACATCAACAGGGTATAAGCCAGAAGCATTGTATACGTTACTATCACTATTATTGCTAACATATGATTTATGATACTTCCGCTTGTTATTGTATGCTTTAATTGTATTTGTATTCTTATTTTTATTTATATCATTAATCTTATCGCACGGACCCACGCCATGCAACCTTACACGTTTTGTTGGCTGCTCTTAATTTGCATTGGTCTCGGTAATTGCCGATACTCTGCTTTGATTGAATCTTTGAAATCTTGGTTTATTTTTAAACTGTTGTTGTTGTTGTTGTGGCTGAAATTGTTTACGTGATTGATCATTATTATTACTTGGGTTATCTACATTATCCCATTTAGTCAATAACAAGAGTAGTTCTTATAAGGATTTAACCCCTTGTGTAATAACCGCGATTTGAATTCCGCATCCAAAATGGTGAGCTAACTTACTTACCATTTCTGCTTCTGTCACTTCCGGTTCCAGATACTTGGCTCGAGATATCAGCTGGATTAAATAGTTTTCTTTTGAACCTTTCATATTTGAATATTTTCCAAATTTCAGCTGTACACGGATCTTTCTTTGTATCTCGCTGTCCTAGTACCTAGCCCAAAAATGCCGCACCAGGTCGAACCATTCGGCCACGGTACCTTCTCACCACCCAGGTTAGTTTGTCCATTACGCTTAGGTTGTCATTTATTGCATCCATAGCTCTCTCGCAGTTTTTGAGAAAGTGGAGGGGATTTTCAGTCTCTCTAGCATAGAATTTTAATTGCGAATTGGGTTCGTCACAAGTTTTATAAATATATGTGGTCAGTTTCGCAGGTATCGTGGTAATGTGGAGTCGGGTCAGCTGTTGTTTAACTCCTGTATCCGCTGTTCCTGCTCTGCTACCAATTCATTCGCCGTCGATGTATGATTTACCATTATTTCTTCCATGACATTGATCTTAGCTTCACAGTCAATAAGACGTGAATTATTAGCTTGTAGTGCTAACTCAATGTTACTACGAATTAACTCGACTTTCTCTCCGATACGCTTTTCTGTCGATTCTATAAGTTGTTTATTTTGTTTAGCTTGTTCATGCACCGTGGTAAAAATTTCCTTATTCTCATCAAGTAGTGACCTATTTTGTATTATTGCTTCCTCTTTATTAGCTCTATTTACTTCATTGGATAATACTGCAGCTAACGTATTTTGTAATTCAAGTGATTCAGCCACATTTATAGTTATTTTATATATTCAAACAAATATTATGGTCCTTATTTAACATAAACGGCACTATTATTAACTCTTATTATTATAGTATTAATGTTCAGTTTATATGTTGTACAACGTCACAGACTAGTATCGTAATCAAATGTTCACAATACTTAACCAAATACGCTACATATACAGATAATAATTCAAACCTCCAAATAAACTAAATTAATAATACTGTTCAAATATCTGCTTACAGAGAATATTCAACAAATTATATACACTCTCTGCTTACAATCAGAACACCCACAAATTAGTCCAAATGAATCATAATTAATAATATATAATATTAATAAATTATAATAAAATCGTGCGACACGTTGTCAGCGCCAAATATCTATATGCTACTATACAAATAAATATTTTCGCATAGGATAATTTTGTGTGTATAAAATATGCACAAGTCTATATTGGAGGTGTAGAAACATTATTTATTTATAACATAAGTCAATAATTGTTTATATGATATATTTAAATTAAACAAAACGTCATGTACAAGACGTTTTATTTGTTTTCAAGACTTTATGTATTCAGTTTTGGTAGGTTTATACAATACAAACAAATACACGTGGTTGAATCTGACTTATAATCTCAAACACAGATAAGCGTATCAACACTTCTGACTTCATTTTCATAACTGAAAGTATACTCCGTTCGTTCAAATCATTTATTCTGACATCTCATATAAAATTATAAATTTACACTCATATTTCACATAATTTTCTTAAAACATTCATACCACCTATACCCTACCATATTAGGAACAATAATCTCTGACATAATAATTTCTTAGGGATGATACATGGAATTTCCTTATAATACGGTTAGTACTAGGGTTGGTTACAATATAGGTGTTTTTACCAACCTGCTCGGATAAAATGTATGGGCCATTGTACAACCTAAAGAATTTGCCTGCAGTGTTATCCTCCCTTTGACAGACATTCAAAGCCATCGGGAGTACCCTCTCGCCAATTTTAAATGTTACCAGCTTGTGGTCTGCATTGAATCATTACGCCGTTCTTTGGCACATTTCTTAATGCGTCTCCTGGCTTCTCTACGTTTCACCTCGCTCGGAATAGGCAAATTTTGCGTTGGAATTCTCCTGATGCTCTCATCCCAGGCACGCTTGGGCATTTCTACAGTTTGCAACTTGTTAGGTGTAAATCCTGTTGTGTCATTGTAATTTCCGTTGATGGACCGCTCGAAAAATTCGAGATAATCCAGCCATCTACTTTGGTTGGTATTAAAATAAGTACGGAACAGTCGACCTAACTCTCTGTTGACCCTTTCAGCGAGGTTGTCCTGCGGTCTTCGGATCGCTGTTAACACAGTCTGGATATTGTGCTTTTACAATTCGGATTACCACTTCCTATTGGTGAACTGTTTACTCTGGTCAGATACAATTTTTTTTTACGTGACCATATTTATGGATGTATTTATTTAAAAAAACATTTAATACGGCCGCCGTAGTGGGTCGTCCTATTGCATATATAGACTTACTTGTTTAGAGAACGCATCCGTGCACACCACCAGATTCCTCATACCCCTTGATGCACGCGGTAGTGCACCTAAAAATCAATACATAATAATTCAATTTTGTTTTTAGTAATAATTATGCACATTTCTACATACGTGTGTTGATTCGGGTATTTTGCAGTTTGGCATATGTGACAGGTACGCAAAATAGATTTAACTTTTCTAGCTATATTTAACCACACAAAGTCTTCTCGCATTGTTAAATAGCATTTATATGCTCCCGCGTGCGCCAGACTGTCATGGCACGCCCAAGTTAAATCCTCGACTAGTTCATCAGGTACCATTATCTTCCACTGCCCGTCTATGATCTTGTATAACACATCATTGGCTATTTTGTACTTTGAGTTGTACTGTACTCTTATATCATAGCTGACTTTATTTAATTTAGTATCCCGCTGTTGCTTGATGTTTATATTTTTTAACCTAGTTTTTAATGTGTCTGGTAATACATACTTAATTGTCAAGATCTGTACTTCATTCCTTGTTGAGGAGTATTGTTCTTCAATAATCGGGGGATGTCTACTTAAAGTTGGCCTATCTGCTATTTTGTTTTCACTGGCTTTTCAATATTTTATACTAAAATCATATTCTTGGATCCCCATGATCCATCGCGATATGGTCGCATTTGTGAGTTTACATTTGATCATGAAAGACTACGTCTGATTGTCTGATAAAATCTCGATGTGTTGTCCTACAAGGTAATATCTGAATTTGCTGATACAATATACTATCGCGAGAATTTCCTTCTCCGACGTAAAATAGTTCCTCTCACCACCTTTTAATGAACGACTTACGTGGGGAATTACCTCGTGTTCACCTTGGTTATTCCGCTCATATAACACTCCGCCTATCGCGTAGACCGACACGTCACAATTAAGTACATAATTCCCATCTTTTTCAAGATGGAATATATGCAGATTCTTACTATTCAAGTTCTTGGTAGCATTGAATACTGCCTCATTCCGCTCTTCCCATCGCCATTTGGTATTTTTTCTTAGTAGTTCCAGAAGTGGTTCTATTCAGGCGTGAAACGACGAAAATACCCGGTCAATCCGAGGAACGCCCTGATATCTTTTGCTTTCTTGGGGTTAGGAAAATCGGTGATGGCCTGGATTTTCTCAGGATTGGTATTGACCCCATCTGCCAAAATAATGTGACCCAAGAATTTTATTTGGGATTGTCCAAACTGACACTTGTCCAAGTTAAGCAAAAGATTGGCATCTCTTAACTTTCGGAAGACACTATCGAGGTGACTTAAATGCTCTTCGAAAGATTTAGATATTACAAGTATGCCATCCACAAACACGCATACGATTTCCTCTACTTCCGGTCCTAGTGCCAATTCTAGACATTTAACCATTGCAGCAAGGCTGGTCACTAACCCGAATGTAACTACCTTAAACTGGTATCATTTGTTCTTATAAAGGAATGTCGTAAATTTACGGCAATCTTCAGCTAATGGAATATGCGAATACCCGCTTTTGAGGTCCTGCCTCGTCATGTCATGTACCTGACCCCTTGACATTTTATAAATAGGTTCTCGGCATTGGGTGCACAATCTTAGCACTTTTGCGTATGCCGTTTAGGTTGCGCATATCTAAACAAATTCGTATATCGTTATTATTTTTTTTAACCACTACCATAGGATTAAGGAAGTTACTATCAGCACATTCAAGAATATCATTTGTTAACATTTTCTTAATTTCTTTATCAACTTGCCCTTGGTAGTGTAATGGAATTGGATAAGTTTTCCGGACAAACTTATTTTCACCAATTACATTTATCCTAAGCTCATATATGTTAATAACGGTGTGTTCGTTTTTAAAAACCAATTCGTACTTGTTTAAGATATTATTTAACCGTTTCTCTTGATCAGCTGTTAGTTTATTGCCGGTGAACTGCCCGCTACTCCTTATCTTATCTACGAGATTAAAACTGGGTTTGTATGATAGTACACTGCTCTGCCTGCTTCAAGTCGCTGTCAACATATCCCAATTTAACTGTGTATAATTTATATCGAATTGTGCATGTAACTTTTTTGTTACTGAAATCGATTGTGGCATGCATTTTTCTTAAAGTGTCAGTACCTAATATAACGTCATATACAAGATTTTTAACTATAAGGACTGTCACTTCAATTTCTATGCCTTGTATAATTATTGATATAAGTGCTTGTTTACAAATAATTTGTGTATCTCCGGTCGCCGTAGTAACCATAGTATTATTTACAAGATAGGTGTTTTCTTAAATTGGTGCTTATGTTTGTTAATAAATTTTTCATTAATTAACGAAACTAGCGCATCACTATCTAGCAAAACATTACCAATACAACCATTGATTCTCGCTATCACAACAATGCCATTATTGTCCTCAACTCTAGTATTTTCCACACATTCATCCACACAGTTATTATATATTAATTCATTCCTAACATCAACAGGGTATAAGCCAGAAGCATTGTATACGTTACTATCACCCTTCTTGCTAACATATGATTTATGATACTGCCGCTTGTTATTGTATGCTTTAATTGTATTTGTATTCTTATTTTTATTTATATCATTAATCTTATCGCACGGACCCACGCCATGCAACCTTACACGTTTTGTTGGCTGCTCTTAATTTGCATAGTTCTCGGTAGTTGCCGATACTCTGCTTTGATTGAATCTTTGAAGTCTTGGTTTATTTTTAAACTGTTGTTGTTGTTGTGGCTGAAATTGTTTACGTGATTGATCATTATTATTACTTGGGTTATCTACATTATCCCATTTAGTCAATAACAAGAGTAGTTCTTATAAGGATTTAACCCCTTATGTAATAACCGCGATTTGAATTCCGCATCCAAAATGGTGAGCTAACTTACTTACCATTTCTGCTTCTGTCACTTCCGGTTCCAGATACTTGGCTCGAGATATCAGCTGGATTAAATAGTTTTCTTTTGAACCTTTCATATTTGAATATTTTCCAAATTTCAGCTGTACACGGATCTTTCTTTGTATCTCGCTGTTCTAGTACCTAGCCCAAAAATGCCGCACCAGGTCGAACCATTCGGCCACGGTACCTTCTCACCACCCAGGTTAGTTTGTCCATTACGCTTAGGTTGTCATTTATTGCATCCATAGCTCTCTCGCAGTTTTTGAGAAAGTGGAGGGGATTTTCAGTCTCTCTACCATAGAATTTTAATTGCGAATTGGGTTCGTCACAAGTTTTATAAATATATGTGGTCAGGTTCGCAGGTATCGTGGTAATGTGGAGTCGGGTCAGCTGTTGTTTAACTCCTGTATCCGCTGTTCCTGCTCTGCTACCAATTCATTCGCCGTCGATGTATGATTTACCATTATTTCTTCCATGACATTGATCTTAGCTTCACAGTCAATAAGACGTGAATTATTAGCTTGTAGTGCTAACTCAATGTTACTACGAATTAACTCGACTTTCTCTCCGATACGCTTTTCTGTCGATTCTATAAGTTGTTTATTTTGTTTAGCTTGTTCATGCACCGTGGTAAAAATTTCCTTATTCTCATCAAGTAGTGACCTATTTTGTATTATTGCTTCCTCTTTATTAGCTCTATTTACTTCATTGGATAATACTGCAGCTAACGTATTTTGTAATTCAAGTGATTCAGCCACATTTATAGTTATTTTATATATTCAAACAAATATTATGGTCCTTATTTAACATAAACGGCACTATTATTAACTCTTATTATTATAGTATTAATGTTCAGTTTATATGTTGTACAACGTCACAGACTAGTATCGTAATCAAATGTTCACAATACTTAACCAAATACGCTACATATACAGATAATAATTCAAACCTCCAAATAAACTAAATTAATAATACTGTTCAAATATCTGCTTACAGAGAATATTCAACAAATTATATACACTCTCTGCTTACAATCAGAACACCCACAAATTAGTCCAAATGAATCATAATTAATAATATATAATATTAATAAATTATAATAAAATCGTGCGACACGTTGTCAGCGCCAAATATCTATATGCTACTATACAAATAAATATTTTCGCATAGGATAATTTTGTGTGTATAAAATATGCACAAGTCTATATTGGAGGTGTAGAAACATTATTTATTTATAACATAAGTCAATAATTGTTTATATGATATATTTAAATTAAACAAAACGTCATGTACAAGACGTTTTATTTGTTTTCAAGACTTTATGTATTCAGTTTTGGTAGGTTTATACAATACAAACAAATACACGTGGTTGAATCTGACTTATAATCTCAAACACAGATAAGCGTATCAACACTTCTGACTTCATTTTCATAACTGAAAGTATACTCCGTTCGTTCAAATCATTTATTCTGACATCTCATATAAAATTATAAATTTACACTCATATTTCACATAATTTTCTTAAAACATTCATACCACCTATACCCTACCATATTAGGAACAATAATCTCTGACATAATAATTTCTTAGGGATGATACATGGAATTTCCTTATAATACGGTTAGTACTAGGGTTGGTTACAATATAGGTGTTTTTACCAACCTGCTCGGATAAAATGTATGGGCCATTGTACAACCTAAAGAATTTGCCTGCAGTGTTATCCTCCCTTTGACAGACATTCAAAGCCATCGGGAGTACCCTCTCGCCAATTTTAAATGTTACCAGCTTGTGGTCTGCATTGAATCATTACGCCGTTCTTTGGCACATTTCTTAATGCGTCTCCTGGCTTCTCTACGTTTCACCTCGCTCGGAATAGGCAAATTTTGCGTTGGAATTCTCCTGATGCTCTCATCCCAGGCACGCTTGGGCATTTCTACAGTTTGCAACTTGTTAGGTGTAAATCCTGTTGTGTCATTGTAATTTCCGTTGATGGACCGCTCGAAAAATTCGAGATAATCCAGCCATCTACTTTGGTTGGTATTAAAATAAGTACGGAACAGTCGACCTAACTCTCTGTTGACCCTTTCAGCGAGGTTGTCCTGCGGTCTTCGGATCGCTGTTAACACAGTCTGGATATTGTGCTTTTCCAATTCGGATTACCACTTCCTATTGGTGAACTGTTTACTCTGGTCAGATACAATTTTTTTTTACGTGACCATATTTATGGATGTATTTATTTAAAAAACCATTTAATACGGCCGCCGTAGTGGGTCGTCCTATTGCATATATAGACTTACTTGTTTAGAGAACGCATCCGTGCACACCACCAGATTCCTCATACCCCTTGATGCACGCGGTAGTGCACCTAAAAATCAATACATAATAATTCAATTTTGTTTTTAGTAATAATATTGCACATTTCTACATACGTGTGTTGATTCGGGTATTTTGCAGTTTGGCATATGTGACAGGTACGCAAAATAGATTTAACTTTTCTAGCCATATTTAACCACACAAAGTCTTCTCGCATTGTTAAATAGCATTTATATGCTCCCGCGTGCGCCAGACTGTCATGGCACGCCCAAGTTAAATCCTCGACTAGTTCATCAGGTACCATTATCTTCCACTGCCCGTCTATGATCTTGTATAACACATCATTGGCTATTTTGTACTTTGAGTTGTACTGTACTCTTATATCATAGCTGACTTTATTTAATTTAGTATCCCGCTGTTGCTTGATGTTTATATTTTTTAAACTAGTTTTTAATGTGTCTGGTAATACATACTTAATTGTCAAGATCTGCACTTCATTCCTTGTTGAGGAGTATTGTTCTTCAATTATCGGAGGATATCTACTTAAAGTAGGCCTATCTGCTATTTTGTTTTCACTGGTTTTTCAATATTTTATACTAAAATCATATTCTTGGATCCCCATGGTCCATCGCGATATGGGCGCATTTGTGAGTTTACATTTGATCATGAAAGACAGACAACGCCTGATTGTCTGATAAAATCTCGATGTGTTGTCCTACAAGGTAATATCTGAATTTGCTGATACAATATACTATCGCGAGAATTTCCTTCTCCGACGTAAAATAGTTCCTCTCACCACCTTTTAATGAACGACTTACGTGGGGAATTACCTCGTGTTCACCTTGGTTATTCCGCTCGTATAACACTCCGCCGATCGCGTAGCCCGAAGCGTCACAATTAAGTACATAAGTCCCTTCTTTTTCAGGATGGAATATATACAGGTTCTTATTATACAAGTCCTTGGTAGCATTGAATGCTGCCTCATGCCGCTCTTCCCATCGCCATTTGGTATTTTTTCTTAGTAGTTCCAGAAGTGGTTCTATTCAGGTGTGAAACGACGAAATTACCCGGTCAAGCCGAGGAAAGCCCTAATATCTATTGCTTTCTTGGGGTTAAGAAAATCGGTGATGGCCTGGATTTTCTCAGGATTGGTATTGACCCCATCTACCAAAATAATATGACAAAAGAATTTTATTTGGGATTGTCCAAACTCACAATTGTCCAAGTTAAGCAAAAGATTGGCATCTCTTAACTTTCGGAAGACACTATCGGGGTGATTTAAATGCTCTTCGTAAGACTTAGATATTACAAGTATGCCATCCACAAACACGCTTACGAATTCTTCTGCTTCCGCTCCTAGAGCCAATTCTAGACATTTAACCATTGCAGCAAGGCTGGTCACTAACCCGAAAGTAACTACCTTAAACTGGTATCATTTTTTCTTATAAAGGAATTTCGTAAATTTGCGGCAATCTTCAGCTAATGGAATCTGCGAAAACCCGCTTTTGAGGTCCCGCCTCGACATGTACCTGACCCCTTGACGTTTTATAAATAGGTTCTCGGCACTGGGTGCACAGTCTTAGCACTTTTGCGAATGCTGTTTAGGTTGCGCATATCTAAACAAAGACGTATATCGTTATTATTTTTTTTAACCACTACCATAGGATTAAGGAAGTTACTATCAGCACATTCAAGAATATCATTTGTTAACATTTTCTTAATTTCTTTATCAACTTGCCCTTGGTAGTGTAATGGAATTGGATAAGTTTTCCGGACAAACTTATTTTCACCAATTACATTTATCCTAAGCTCATATATGTTAATAACGGTGTGTTCGTTTTTAAAAACCAATTCGTACTTGTTTAAGATATTATTTAACCGTTTCTCTTGATCAGCTGTTAGTTTATTGCCGGTGAACTGCCCGCTACTCCTTATCTTATCTACGAGATTAAAACTGGGTTTGTATGATAGTACACTGCTCTGCCTGCTTCAAGTCGCTGTCAACATATCCCAATTTAACTGTGTATAATTTATATCGAATTGTGCATGTAACTTTTTTGTTACTGAAATCGATTGTGGCATGTATTTTTCTTAAAGTGTCAGTACCTAATATAACGTCATATACAAGATTTTTAACTATAAGGACTGTCACTTCAATTTCTATGCCTTGTGAATTATTGATATAAGTGCTTGTTTACAAATAATTTGTGTATCTTCGGTCGCCGTAGTAACCATAGTATTATTTACAAGATAGGTGTTTTCTTAAATTGGTGCTTATGTTTGTTAATAAATTTTTCATTAATTAACGACACTAGCGCATCACTATCTAGCAAAACATTACCAACACAACCATTGATTCTCGCTATCACAACAATGCCATTATTGTCCTCAACTCTAGTATTTTCCACACATTCATCCACACAGTTATTATATATTAATTCATTCCTAACATCAACAGGGTATAAGCCAGAAGCATTGTATACGTTACTATCACTATTATTGCTAACATATGATTTATGATACTTCCGCTTGTTATTGTATGCTTTAATTGTATTTGTATTCTTATTTTTATTTATATCATTAATCTTATCGCACGGACCCACGCCATGCAACCTTACACGTTTTGTTGGCTGCTCTTAATTTGCATTGGTCTCGGTAATTGCCGATACACTGCTTTGATTGAATCTTTGAAATCTTGGTTTATTTTTAAACTGTTGTTGTTGTTGTTGTGGCTGAAATTGTTTACGTGATTGATCATTATTATTACTTGGGTTATCTACATTATCCCATTTAGTCAATAACAAGAGTAGTTCTTATAAGGATTTAACCCCTTGTGTAATAACCGCGATTTGAATTCCGCATCCAAAATGGTGAGCTAACTTACTTACCATTTCTGCTTCTGTCACTTCCGGTTCCAGATACTTGGCTCGAGATATCAGCTGGATTAAATAGTTTTCTTTTGAACCTTTCATATTTGAATATTTTCCAAATTTCAGCTGTACACGGATCTTTCTTTGTATCTCGCTGTCCTAGTACCTAGCCCAAAAATGCCGCACCAGGTCGAACCATTCGGCCACGGTACCTTCTCACCACCCAGGTTAGTTTGTCCATTAAGCTTAGGTTGTCATTTATTGCATCCATAGCTCTCTCGCAGTTTTTGAGAAAGTGGAGGGGATTTTCAGTCTCTCTAGCATAGAATTTTAATTGCGAATTGGGTTCGTCACAAGTTTTATAAATATATGTGGTCAGTTTCGCAGGTATCGTGGTAATGTGGAGTCGGGTCAGCTGTTGTTTAACTCCTGTTTCCGCTGTTCCTGCTCTGCTACCAATTCATTCGCCGTCGATGTATGATTTACCATTATTTCTTCCATGACATTGATCTTAGCTTCACAGTCAATAAGACGTGAATTATTAGCTTGTAGTGCTAACTCAATGTTACTACGAATTAACTCGACTTTCTCTCCGATACGCTTTTCTGTCGATTCTATAAGTTGTTTATTTTGTTTAGCTTGTTCATGCACCGTGGTAAAAATTTCCTTATTCTCATCAAGTAGTGACCTATTTTGTATTATTGCTTCCTCTTTATTAGCTCTATTTACTTCATTGGATAATACTGCAGCTAACGTATTTTGTAATTCAAGTGATTCAGCCACATTTATAGTTATTTTATATATTCAAACAAATACTATGGTCCGTATTTAACATAAACGGCACTATTATTAACTCTTATTATTATAGTATTAATGTTCAGTTTATATGTTGTACAACGTCACAGACTAGTATCGTAATCAAATGTTCACAATACTTAACCAAATACGCTACATATACAGATAATAATTCAAACCTCCAAATAAACTAAATTAATAATACTGTTCAAATATCTGCTTACAGAGAATATTCAACAAATTATATACACTCCCTGCTTACAATCAGAACACCCACAAATTAGTCCAAATGAATCATAATTACATAATATATAATATTAATAAATTATAATAAAATCGTGCGACACGTTGTCAGCGCCAAATATCTATATGCTACTATACAAATAAATATTTTCGCATAGGATAATTTTGTGTGTATAAAATATGCACAAGTCTATATTGGAGGTGTAGAAACATTATTTATTTATAACATAAGTCAATAATTGTTTATATGATATATTTAAATTAAACAAAACGTCATGTACAGTATTTTATTTGTTTTCAAGACTTTATGTATTCAGTTTTGGTAGGTTTATACAATACAAACAAATACACGTGGTTGAATCTGACTTATAATCTCAAACACAGATAAGCGTATCAACACTTCTGACTTCATTTTCATAACTGAAAGTATACTCCGTTTGTTCAAATCATTTATTCTGACATCTCATATAAAATTATAAATTTACACTCATATTTCACATAATTTTCTTAAAACATTCATACCACCTATACCCTACCATATTAGGAACAATAATCTCTGACATAATAATTTCTTAGGGATGATACATGGAATTTCCTTATAATACGGTTAGTACTACGGTTGGTTACAATATAGGTGTTTTTACCAACCTGCTCGGATAAAATGTATGGGCCATTGTACAACCTAAAGAATTTGCCTGCAGTGTTATCCTCCCTTTGACAGACATTCAAAGCCATCGGGAGTACCCTCTCGCCATTTTTAAATGTTACCAGCTTGTGGTCTGCATTGAATCATTACGCCGTTATTTGGCACATTTCTTAATGCGTCTCCTGGCTTCTCTACGTTTCACCTCGCTCGGAATAGGCAAATTTTGCGTTGGAATTCTCCTGATGCTCTCATCCCAGGCACGCTTGGGCATTTCTACAGTTTGCAACTTGTTAGGTGTAAATCCTGTTGTGTCATTGTAATTTCCGTTGATGGACCGCTCGAAAAATTCGAGATAATCCAGCCATCTACTTTGGTTGGTATTAAAATAAGTACGGAACAGTCGACCTAACTCTCTGTTGACCCTTTCAGCGAGGTTGTCCTGCGGTCTTCGGATCGCTGTTAACACAGTCTGGATATTGTGCTTTTCCAATTCGGATTACCACTTCCTATTGGTGAACTGTTTACTCTGGTCAGATACAATTTTTTTTTACGTGACCATATTTATGGATGTATTTATTTAAAAAACCATTTAATACGGCCGCCGTAGTGGGTCGTCCTATTGCATATATAGACTTACTTGTTTAGAGAACGCATCCGTGCACACCACCAGATTCCTCATACCCCTTGATGCACGCGGTAGTGCACCTAAAAATCAATACATAATAATTCAATTTTGTTTTTAGTAATAATATTGCACATTTCTACATACGTGTGTTGATTCGGGTATTTTGCAGTTTGGCATATGTGACAGGTACGCAAAATAGATTTAACTTTTCTAGCCATATTTAACCACACAAAGTCTTCTCGCATTGTTAAATAGCATTTATATGCTCCCGCGTGCGCCAGACTGTCATGGCACGCCCAAGTTAAATCCTCGACTAGTTCATCAGGTACCATTATCTTCCACTGCCCGTCTATGATCTTGTATAACACATCATTGGCTATTTTGTACTTTGAGTTGTACTGTACTCTTATATCATAGCTGACTTTATTTAATTTAGTATCCCGCTGTTGCTTGATGTTTATATTTTTTAAACTAGTTTTTAATGTGTCTGGTAATACATACTTAATTGTCAAGATCTGCACTTCATTCCTTGTTGAGGAGTATTGTTCTTCAATTATCGGAGGATATCTACTTAAAGTAGGCCTATCTGCTATTTTGTTTTCACTGGTTTTTCAATATTTTATACTAAAATCATATTCTTGGATCCCCATGGTCCATCGCGATATGGGCGCATTTGTGAGTTTACATTTGATCATGAAAGACAGACAACGCCTGATTGTCTGATAAAATCTCGATGTGTTGTCCTACAAGGTAATATCTGAATTTGCTGATACAATATACTATCGCGAGAATTTCCTTCTCCGACGTAAAATAGTTCCTCTCACCACCTTTTAATGAACGACTTACGTGGGGAATTACCTCGTGTTCACCTTGGTTATTCCGCTCGTATAACACTCCGCCGATCGCGTAGCCCGAAGCGTCACAATTAAGTACATAAGTCCCTTCTTTTTCAGGATGGAATATATACAGGTTCTTATTATACAAGTCCTTGGTAGCATTGAATGCTGCCTCATGCCGCTCTTCCCATCGCCATTTGGTATTTTTTCTTAGTAGTTCCAGAAGTGGTTCTATTCAGGTGTGAAACGACGAAATTACCCGGTCAAGCCGAGGAAAGCCCTAATATCTATTGCTTTCTTGGGGTTAAGAAAATCGGTGATGGCCTGGATTTTCTCAGGATTGGTATTGACCCCATCTACCAAAATAATATGACAAAAGAATTTTATTTGGGATTGTCCAAACTCACAATTGTCCAAGTTAAGCAAAAGATTGGCATCTCTTAACTTTCGGAAGACACTATCGGGGTGATTTAAATGCTCTTCGTAAGACTTAGATATTACAAGTATGCCATCCACAAACACGCTTACGAATTCTTCTGCTTCCGCTCCTAGAGCCAATTCTAGACATTTAACCATTGCAGCAAGGCTGGTCACTAACCCGAAAGTAACTACCTTAAACTGGTATCATTTTTTCTTATAAAGGAATTTCGTAAATTTGCGGCAATCTTCAGCTAATGGAATCTGCGAAAACCCGCTTTTGAGGTCCCGCCTCGACATGTACCTGACCCCTTGACGTTTTATAAATAGGTTCTCGGCACTGGGTGCACAGTCTTAGCACTTTTGCGAATGCTGTTTAGGTTGCGCATATGTAAACAAAGACGTATATCGTTATTATTTTTTTTAACCACTACCATAGGATTAAGGAAGTTACTATCAGCACATTCAAGAATATCATTTGTTAACATTTTCTTAATTTCTTTATCAACTTGCCCCTGGTAGTGTAATGGAATTGGATAAGTTTTCCGGACAAACTTATTTTCACCAATTACATTTATCCTAAGCTCATATATGTTAATAACGGTGTGTTCGTTTTTAAAAACCAATTCGTACTTGTTTAAGATATTATTTAACCGTTTCTCTTGATCAGCTGTTAGTTTATTGCCGGTGAACTGCCCGCTACTCCTTATCTTATCTACGAGATTAAAACTGGGTTTGTATGATAGTACACTGCTCTGCCTGCTTCAAGTCGCTGTCAACATATCCCAATTTAACTGTGTATAATTTATATCGAATTGTGCATGTAACTTTTTTGTTACTGAAATCGATTGTGGCATGTATTTTTCTTAAAGTGTCAGTACCTAATATAACGTCATATACAAGATTTTTAACTATAAGGACTGTCACTTCAATTTCTATGCCTTGTGAATTATTGATATAAGTGCTTGTTTACAAATAATTTGTGTATCTTCGGTCGCCGTAGTAACCATAGTATTATTTACAAGATAGGTGTTTTCTTAAATTGGTGCTTATGTTTGTTAATAAATTTTTCATTAATTAACGACACTAGCGCATCACTATCTAGCAAAACATTACCAACACAACCATTGATTCTCGCTATCACAACAATGCCATTATTGTCCTCAACTCTAGTATTTTCCACACATTCATCCACACAGTTATTATATATTAATTCATTCCTAACATCAACAGGGTATAAGCCAGAAGCATTGTATACGTTACTATCACTATTATTGCTAACATATGATTTATGATACTTCCGCTTGTTATTGTATGCTTTAATTGTATTTGTATTCTTATTTTTATTTATATCATTAATCTTATCGCACGGACCCACGCCATGCAACCTTACACGTTTTGTTGGCTGCTCTTAATTTGCATTGGTCTCGGTAATTGCCGATACTCTGCTTTGATTGAATCTTTGAAATCTTGGTTTATTTTTAAACTGTTGTTGTTGTTGTTGTGGCTGAAATTGTTTACGTGATTGATCATTATTATTACTTGGGTTATCTACATTATCCCATTTAGTCAATAACAAGAGTAGTTCTTATAAGGATTTAACCCCTTGTGTAATAACCGCGATTTGAATTCCGCATCCAAAATGGTGAGCTAACTTACTTACCATTTCTGCTTCTGTCACTTCCGGTTCCAGATACTTGGCTCGAGATATCAGCTGGATTAAATAGTTTTCTTTTGAACCTTTCATATTTGAATATTTTCCAAATTTCAGCTGTACACGGATCTTTCTTTGTATCTCGCTGTCCTAGTACCTAGCCCAAAAATGCCGCACCAGGTCGAACCATTCGGCCACGGTACCTTCTCACCACCCAGGTTAGTTTGTCCATTACGCTTAGGTTGTCATTTATTGCATCCATAGCTCTCTCGCAGTTTTTGAGAAAGTGGAGGGGATTTTCAGTCTCTCTACCATAGAATTTTAATTGCGAATTGGGTTCGTCACAAGTTTTATAAATATATGTGGTCAGTTTCGCAGGTATCGTGGTAATGTGGAGTCGGGTCAGCTGTTGTTTAACTCCTGTATCCGCTGTTCCTGCTCTGCTACCAATTCATTCGCCGTCGATGTATGATTTACCATTATTTCTTCCATGACATTGATCTTAGCTTCACAGTCAATAAGACGTGAATTATTAGCTTGTAGTGCTAACTCAATGTTACTACGAATTAACTCGACTTTCTCTCCGATACGCTTTTCTGTCGATTCTATAAGTTGTTTATTTTGTTTAGCTTGTTCATGCACCGTGGTAAAAATTTCCTTATTCTCATCAAGTAGTGACCTATTTTGTATTATTGCTTCCTCTTTATTAGCTCTATTTACTTCATTGGATAATACTGCAGCTAACGTATTTTGTAATTCAAGTGATTCAGCCACATTTATAGTTATTTTATATATTCAAACAAATACTATGGTCCTTATTTAACATAAACGGCACTATTATTAACTCTTATTATTATAGTATTAATGTTCAGTTTATATGTTGTACAACGTCACAGACTAGTATCGTAATCAAATGTTCACAATACTTAACCAAATACGCTACATATACAGATAATAATTCAAACCTCCAAATAAACTAAATTAATAATACTGTTCAAATATCTGCTTACAGAGAATATTCAACAAATTATATACACTCTCTGCTTACAATCAGAACACCCACAAATTAGTCCAAATGAATCATAATTAATAATATATAATATTAATAAATTATAATAAAATCGTGCGACACGTTGTCAGCGCCAAATATCTATATGCTACTATACAAATAAATATTTTCGCATAGGATAATTTTGTGTGTATAAAATATGCACAAGTCTATATTGGAGGTGTAGAAACATTATTTATTTATAACATAAGTCAATAATTGTTTATATGATATATTTAAATTAAACAAAACGTCATGTACAAGACGTTTTATTTGTTTTCAAGACTTTATGTATTCAGTTTTGGTAGGTTTATACAATACAAACAAATACACGTGGTTGATTCTGACTTATAATCTCAAACACAGATAAGCGTATCAACACTTCTGACTTCATTTTCATAACTGAAAGTATACTCCGTTCGTTCAAATCATTTATTCTGACATCTCATATAAAATTATAAATTTACACTCATATTTCACATAATTTTCTTAAAACATTCATACCACCTATACCCTACCATATTAGGAACAATAATCTCTGACATAATAATTTCTTAGGGATGATACATGGAATTTCCTTATAATACGGTTAGTACTAGGGTTGGTTACAATATAGGTGTTTTTACCAACCTGCTCGGATAAAATGTATGGGCCATTGTACAACCTAAAGAATTTGCCTGCAGTGTTATCCTCCCTTTGACAGACATTCAAAGCCATCGGGAGTACCCTCTCGCCAATTTTAAATATTACCAGCTTGTGGTCTGCATTGAATCATTACGCCGTTCTTTGGCACATTTCTTAATGCGTCTCCTGGCTTCTCTACGTTTCACCTCGCTCGGAATAGGCAAATTTTGCGTTGGAATTCTCCTGATGCTCTCATCCCAGGCACGCTTGGGCATTTCTACAGTTTGCAACTTGTTAGGTGTAAATCCTGTTGTGTCATTGTAATTTCCGTTGATGGACCGCTCGAAAAATTCGAGATAATCCAGCCATCTACTTTGGTTGGTATTAAAATAAGTACGGAACAGTCGACCTAACTCTCTGTTGACCCTTTCAGCGAGGTTGTCCTGCGGTCTTCGGATCGCTGTTAACACAGTCTGGATATTGTGCTTTTCCAATTCGGATTACCACTTCCTATTGGTGAACTGTTTACTCTGGTCAGATACAATTTTTTTTTACGTGACCATATTTATGGATGTATTTATTTAAAAAACCATTTAATACGGCCGCCGTAGTGTGTCATCCTATTGCATATATAGACTTACTTGTTTAGAGAACGCATCCGTGCACACCACCAGATTCCTCATACCCCTTGATGCACGCGGTAGTGCACCTAAAAATCAATACATAATAATTCAATTTTGTTTTTAGTAATAATATTGCACATTTCTACATACGTGTGTTGATTCGGGTATTTTGCAGTTTGGCATATGTGACAGGTACGCAAAATAGATTTAACTTTTCTAGCCATATTTAACCACACAAAGTCTTCTCGCATTGTTAAATAGCATTTATATGCTCCCGCGTGCGCCAGACTGTCATGGCACGCCCAAGTTAAATCCTCGACTAGTTCATCAGGTACCATTATCTTCCACTGCCCGTCTATGATCTTGTATAACACATCATTGGCTATTTTGTACTTTGAGTTGTACTGTACTCTTATATCATAGCTGACTTTATTTAATTTAGTATCCCGCTGTTGCTTGATGTTTATATTTTTTAAACTAGTTTTTAATGTGTCTGGTAATACATACTTAATTGTCAAGATCTGCACTTCATTCCTTGTTGAGGAGTATTGTTCTTCAATTATCGGAGGATATCTACTTAAAGTAGGCCTATCTGCTATTTTGTTTTCACTGGTTTTTCAATATTTTATACTAAAATCATATTCTTGGATCCCCATGGTCCATCGCGATATGGGCGCATTTGTGAGTTTACATTTGATCATGAAAGACAGACAACGCCTGATTGTCTGATAAAATCTCGATGTGTTGTCCTACAAGGTAATATCTGAATTTGCTGATACAATATACTATCGCGAGAATTTCCTTCTCCGACGTAAAATAGTTCCTCTCACCACCTTTTAATGAACGACTTACGTGGGGAATTACCTCGTGTTCACCTTGGTTATTCCGCTCGTATAACACTCCGCCGATCGCGTAGCCCGAAGCGTCACAATTAAGTACATAAGTCCCTTCTTTTTCAGGATGGAATATATACAGGTTCTTATTATACAAGTCCTTGGTAGCATTGAATGCTGCCTCATGCCGCTCTTCCCATCGCCATTTGGTATTTTTTCTTAGTAGTTCCAGAAGTGGTTCTATTCAGGTGTGAAACGACGAAATTACCCGGTCAAGCCGAGGAAAGCCCTAATATCTATTGCTTTCTTGGGGTTAAGAAAATCGGTGATGGCCTGGATTTTCTCAGGATTGGTATTGACCCCATCTACCAAAATAATATGACAAAAGAATTTTATTTGGGATTGTCCAAACTCACAATTGTCCAAGTTAAGCAAAAGATTGGCATCTCTTAACTTTCGGAAGACACTATCGGGGTGATTTAAATGCTCTTCGTAAGACTTAGATATTACAAGTATGCCATCCACAAACACGCTTACGAATTCTTCTGCTTCCGCTCCTAGAGCCAATTCTAGACATTTAACCATTGCAGCAAGGCTGGTCACTAACCCGAAAGTAACTACCTTAAACTGGTATCATTTTTTCTTATAAAGGAATTTCGTAAATTTGCGGCAATCTTCAGCTAATGGAATCTGCGAAAACCCGCTTTTGAGGTCCCGCCTCGACATGTACCTGACCCCTTGACGTTTTATAAATAGGTTCTCGGCACTGGGTGCACAGTCTTAGCACTTTTGCGAATGCTGTTTAGGTTGCGCATATCTAAACAAAGACGTATATCGTTATTATTTTTTTTAACCACTACCATAGGATTAAGGAAGTTACTATCAGCACATTCAAGAATATCATTTGTTAACATTTTCTTAATTTCTTTATCAACTTGCCCTTGGTAGTGTAATGGAATTGGATAAGTTTTCCGGACAAACTTATTTTCACCAATTACATTTATCCTAAGCTCATATATGTTAATAACGGTGTGTTCGTTTTTAAAAACCAATTCGTACTTGTTTAAGATATTATTTAACCGTTTCTCTTGATCAGCTGTTAGTTTATTGCCGGTGAACTGCCCGCTACTCCTTATCTTATCTACGAGATTAAAACTGGGTTTGTATGATAGTACACTGCTCTGCCTGCTTCAAGTCGCTGTCAACATATCCCAATTTAACTGTGTATAATTTATATCGAATTGTGCATGTAACTTTTTTGTTACTGAAATCGATTGTGGCATGTATTTTTCTTAAAGTGTCAGTACCTAATATAACGTCATATACAAGATTTTTAACTATAAGGACTGTCACTTCAATTTCTATGCCTTGTGTAATTATTGATATAAGTGCTTGTTTACAAATAATTTGTGTATCTCCGGTCGCCGTAGTAACCATAGTATTATTTACAAGATAGGTGTTTTCTTAAATTGGTGCTTATGTTTGTTAATAAATTTTTCATTAATTAACGACACTAGCGCATCACTATCTAGCAAAACATTACCAACACAACCATTGATTCTCGCTATCACAACAATGCCATTATTGTCTTCAACTCTAGTATTTTCCACACATTCATCCACACAGTTATTATATATTAATTCATTCCTAACATCAACAGGGTATAAGCCAGAAGCATTGTATACGTTACTATCACTATTATTGCTAACATATGATTTATGATACTTCCGCTTGTTATTGTATGCTTTAATTGTATTTGTATTCTTATTTTTATTTATATCATTAATCTTATCGCACGGACCCACGCCATGCAACCTTACACGTTTTGTTGGCTGCTCTTAATTTGCATTGGTCTCGGTAATTGCCGATACTCTGCTTTGATTGAATCTTTGAAATCTTGGTTTATTTTTAAACTGTTGTTGTTGTTGTTGTGGCTGAAATTGTTTACGTGATTGATCATTATTATTACTTGGGTTATCTACATTATCCCATTTAGTCAATAACAAGAGTAGTTCTTATAAGGATTTAACCCCTTGTGTAATAACCGCGATTTGAATTCCGCATCCAAAATGGTGAGCTAACTTACTTACCATTTCTGCTTCTGTCACTTCCGGTTCCAGATACTTGGCTCGAGATATCAGCTGGATTAAATAGTTTTCTTTTGAACCTTTCATATTTGAATATTTTCCAAATTTCAGCTGTACACGGATCTTTCTTTGTATCTCGCTGTCCTAGTACCTAGCCCAAAAATGCCGCACCAGGTCGAACCATTCGGCCACGGTACCTTCTCACCACCCAGGTTAGTTTGTCCATTACGCTTAGGTTGTCATTTATTGCATCCATAGCTCTCTCGCAGTTTTTGAGAAAGTGGAGGGGATTTTCAGTCTCTCTAGCATAGAATTTTAATTGCGAATTGGGTTCGTCATAAGTTTTATAAATATATGTGGTCAGTTTCGCAGGTATCGTGGTAATGTGGAGTCGGGTCAGCTGTTGTTTAACTCCTGTTTCCGCTGTTCCTGCTCTGCTACCAATTCATTCGCCGTCGATGTATGATTTACCATTATTTCTTCCATGACATTGATCTTAGCTTCACAGTCAATAAGACGTGAATTATTAGCTTGTAGTGCTAACTCAATGTTACTACGAATTAACTCGACTTTCTCTCCGATACGCTTTTCTGTCGATTCTATAAGTTGTTTATTTTGTTTAGCTTGTTCATGCACCGTGGTAAAAATTTCCTTATTCTCATCAAGTAGTGACCTATTTTGTATTATTGCTTCCTCTTTATTAGCTCTATTTACTTCATTGGATAATACTGCAGCTAACGTATTTTGTAATTCAAGTGATTCAGCCACATTTATAGTTATTTTATATATTCAAACAAATATTATGGTCCTTATTTAACATAAACGGCACTATTATTAACTCTTATTATTATAGTATTAATGTTCAGTTTATATGTTGTACAACGTCACAGACTAGTATCGTAATCAAATGTTCACAATACTTAACCAAATACGCTACATATACAGATAATAATTCAAACCTCCAAATAAACTAAATTAATAATACTGTTCAAATATCTGCTTACAGAGAATATTCAACAAATTATATACACTCCCTGCTTACAATCAGAACACCCACAAATTAGTCCAAATGAATCATAATTACATAATATATAATATTAATAAATTATAATAAAATCGTGCGACACGTTGTCAGCGCCAAATATCTATATGCTACTATACAAATAAATATTTTCGCATAGGATAATTTTGTGTGTATAAAATATGCACAAGTCTATATTGGAGGTGTAGAAACATTATTTATTTATAACATAAGTCAATAATTGTTTATATGATATATTTAAATTAAACAAAACGTCATGTACAGTATTTTATTTGTTTTCAAGACTTTATGTATTCAGTTTTGGTAGGTTTATAAAATACAAACAAATACACGTGGTTGAATCTGACTTATAATCTCAAACACAGATAAGCGTATCAACACTTCTGACTTCATTTTCATAACTGAAAGTATACTCCGTTTGTTCAAATCATTTATTCTGACATCTCATATAAAATTATAAATTTACACTCATATTTCACATAATTTTCTTAAAACATTCATACCACCTATACCCTACCATATTAGGAACAATAATCTCTGACATAATAATTTCTTAGGGATGATACATGGAATTTCCTTATAATACGGTTAGTACTACGGTTGGTTACAATATAGGTGTTTTTACCAACCTGCTCGGATAAAATGTATGGGCCATTGTACAACCTAAAGAATTTGCCTGCAGTGTTATCCTCCCTTTGACAGACATTCAAAGCCATCGGGAGTACCCTCTCGCCATTTTTAAATGTTACCAGCTTGTGGTCTGCATTGAATCATTACGCCGTTATTTGGCACATTTCTTAATGCGTCTCCTGGCTTCTCTACGTTTCACCTCGCTCGGAATAGGCAAATTTTGCGTTGGAATTCTCCTGATGCTCTCATCCCAGGCACGCTTGGGCATTTCTACAGTTTGCAACTTGTTAGGTGTAAATCCTGTTGTGTCATTGTAATTTCCGTTGATGGACCGCTCGAAAAATTCGAGATAATCCAGCCATCTACTTTGGTTGGTATTAAAATAAGTACGGAACAGTCGACCTAACTCTCTGTTGACCCTTTCAGCGAGGTTGTCCTGCGGTCTTCGGATCGCTGTTAACACAGTCTGGATATTGTGCTTTTCCAATTCGGATTACCACTTCCTATTGGTGAACTGTTTACTCTGGTCAGATACAATTTTTTTTTACGTGACCATATTTATGGATGTATTTATTTAAAAAACCATTTAATACGGCCGCCGTAGTGGGTCGTCCTATTGCATATATAGACTTACTTGTTTAGAGAACGCATCCGTGCACACCACCAGATTCCTCATACCCCTTGATGCACGCGGTAGTGCACCTAAAAATCAATACATAATAATTCAATTTTGTTTTTAGTAATAATATTGCACATTTCTACATACGTGTGTTGATTCGGGTATTTTGCAGTTTGGCATATGTGACAGGTACGCAAAATAGATTTAACTTTTCTAGCCATATTTAACCACACAAAGTCTTCTCGCATTGTTAAATAGCATTTATATGCTCCCGCGTGCGCCAGACTGTCATGGCACGCCCAAGTTAAATCCTCGACTAGTTCATCAGGTACCATTATCTTCCACTGCCCGTCTATGATCTTGTATAACACATCATTGGCTATTTTGTACTTTGAGTTGTACTGTACTCTTATATCATAGCTGACTTTATTTAATTTAGTACCCCGCTGTTGCTTGATGTTTATATTTTTTAAACTAGTTTTTAATGTGTCTGGTAATACATACTTAATTGTCAAGATCTGCACTTCATTCCTTGTTGAGGAGTATTGTTCTTCAATTATCGGAGGATATCTACTTAAAGTAGGCCTATCTGCTATTTTGTTTTCACTGGTTTTTCAATATTTTATACTAAAATCATATTCTTGGATCCCCATGGTCCATCGCGATATGGGCGCATTTGTGAGTTTACATTTGATCATGAAAGACAGACAACGCCTGATTGTCTGATAAAATCTCGATGTGTTGTCCTACAAGGTAATATCTGAATTTGCTGATACAATATACTATCGCGAGAATTTCCTTCTCCGACGTAAAATAGTTCCTCTCACCACCTTTTAATGAACGACTTACGTGGGGAATTACCTCGTGTTCACCTTGGTTATTCCGCTCGTATAACACTCCGCCGATCGCGTAGCCCGAAGCGTCACAATTAAGTACATAAGTCCCTTCTTTTTCAGGATGGAATATATACAGGTTCTTATTATACAAGTCCTTGGTAGCATTGAATGCTGCCTCATGCCGCTCTTCCCATCGCCATTTGGTATTTTTTCTTAGTAGTTCCAGAAGTGGTTCTATTCAGGTGTGAAACGACGAAATTACCCGGTCAAGCCGAGGAAAGCCCTAATATCTATTGCTTTCTTGGGGTTAAGAAAATCGGTGATGGCCTGGATTTTCTCAGGATTGGTATTGACCCCATCTACCAAAATAATATGACAAAAGAATTTTATTTGGGATTGTCCAAACTCACAATTGTCCAAGTTAAGCAAAAGATTGGCATCTCTTAACTTTCGGAAGACACTATCGGGGTGATTTAAATGCTCTTCGTAAGACTTAGATATTACAAGTATGCCATCCACAAACACGCTTACGAATTCTTCTGCTTCCGCTCCTAGAGCCAATTCTAGACATTTAACCATTGCAGCAAGGCTGGTCACTAACCCGAAAGTAACTACCTTAAACTGGTATCATTTTTTCTTATAAAGGAATTTCGTAAATTTGCGGCAATCTTCAGCTAATGGAATCTGCGAAAACCCGCTTTTGAGGTCCCGCCTCGACATGTACCTGACCCCTTGACGTTTTATAAATAGGTTCTCGGCACTGGGTGCACAGTCTTAGCACTTTTGCGAATGCTGTTTAGGTTGCGCATATCTAAACAAAGACGTATATCGTTATTATTTTTTTTAACCACTACCATAGGATTAAGGAAGTTACTATCAGCACATTCAAGAATATCATTTGTTAACATTTTCTTAATTTCTTTATCAACTTGCCCTTGGTAGTGTAATGGAATTGGATAAGTTTTCCGGACAAACTTATTTTCACCAATTACATTTATCCTAAGCTCATATATGTTAATAACGGTGTGTTCGTTTTTAAAAACCAATTCGTACTTGTTTAAGATATTATTTAACCGTTTCTCTTGATCAGCTGTTAGTTTATTGCCGGTGAACTGCCCGCTACTCCTTATCTTATCTACGAGATTAAAACTGGGTTTGTATGATAGTACACTGCTCTGCCTGCTTCAAGTCGCTGTCAACATATCCCAATTTAACTGTGTATAATTTATATCGAATTGTGCATGTAACTTTTTTGTTACTGAAATCGATTGTGGCATGTATTTTTCTTAAAGTGTCAGTACCTAATATAACGTCATATACAAGATTTTTAACTATAAGGACTGTCACTTCAATTTCTATGCCTTGTGAATTATTGATATAAGTGCTTGTTTACAAATAATTTGTGTATCTTCGGTCGCCGTAGTAACCATAGTATTATTTACAAGATAGGTGTTTTCTTAAATTGGTGCTTATGTTTGTTAATAAATTTTTCATTAATTAACGACACTAGCGCATCACTATCTAGCAAAACATTACCAACACAACCATTGATTCTCGCTATCACAACAATGCCATTATTGTCCTCAACTCTAGTATTTTCCACACATTCATCCACACAGTTATTATATATTAATTCATTCCTAACATCAACAGGGTATAAGCCAGAAGCATTGTATACGTTACTATCACTATTATTGCTAACATATGATTTATGATACTTCCGCTTGTTATTGTATGCTTTAATTGTATTTGTATTCTTATTTTTATTTATATCATTAATCTTATCGCACGGACCCACGCCATGCAACCTTACACGTTTTGTTGGCTGCTCTTAATTTGCATTGGTCTCGGTAATTGCCGATACTCTGCTTTGATTGAATCTTTGAAATCTTGGTTTATTTTTAAACTGTTGTTGTTGTTGTTGTGGCTGAAATTGTTTACGTGATTGATCATTATTATTACTTGGGTTATCTACATTATCCCATTTAGTCAATAACAAGAGTAGTTCTTATAAGGATTTAACCCCTTGTGTAATAACCGCGATTTGAATTCCGCATCCAAAATGGTGAGCTAACTTACTTACCATTTCTGCTTCTGTCACTTCCGGTTCCAGATACTTGGCTCGAGATATCAGCTGGATTAAATAGTTTTCTTTTGAACCTTTCATATTTGAATATTTTCCAAATTTCAGCTGTACACGGATCTTTCTTTGTATCTCGCTGTCCTAGTACCTAGCCCAAAAATGCCGCACCAGGTCGAACCATTCGGCCACGGTACCTTCTCACCACCCAGGTTAGTTTGTCCATTACGCTTAGGTTGTCATTTATTGCATCCATAGCTCTCTCGCAGTTTTTGAGAAAGTGGAGGGGATTTTCAGTCTCTCTAGCATAGAATTTTAATTGCGAATTGGGTTCGTCACAAGTTTTATAAATATATGTGGTCAGTTTCGCAGGTATCGTGGTAATGTGGAGTCGGGTCAGCTGTTGTTTAACTCCTGTATCCGCTGTTCCTGCTCTGCTACCAATTCATTCGCCGTCGATGTATGATTTACCATTATTTCTTCCATGACATTGATCTTAGCTTCACAGTCAATAAGACGTGAATTATTAGCTTGTAGTGCTAACTCAATGTTACTACGAATTAACTCGACTTTCTCTCCGATACGCTTTTCTGTCGATTCTATAAGTTGTTTATTTTGTTTAGCTTGTTCATGCACCGTGGTAAAAATTTCCTTATTCTCATCAAGTAGTGACCTATTTTGTATTATTGCTTCCTCTTTATTAGCTCTATTTACTTCATTGGATAATACTGCAGCTAACGTATTTTGTAATTCAAGTGATTCAGCCACATTTATAGTTATTTTATATATTCAAACAAATACTATGGTCCTTATTTAACATAAACGGCACTATTATTAACTCTTATTATTATAGTATTAATGTTCAGTTTATATGTTGTACAACGTCACAGACTAGTATCGTAATCAAATGTTCACAATACTTAACCAAATACGCTACATATACAGATAATAATTCAAACCTCCAAATAAACTAAATTAATAATACTGTTCAAATATCTGCTTACAGAGAATATTCAACAAATTATATACACTCCCAAATCAGAACACCCACAAATTAGTCCAAATGAATCATAATTACATAATATATAATATTAATAAATTATAATAAAATCGTGCGACACGTTGTCAGCGCCAAATATCTATATGCTACTATACAAATAAATATTTTCGCATAGGATAATTTTGTGTGTATAAAATATGCACAAGTCTATATTGGAGGTGTAGAAACATTATTTATTTATAACATAAGTCAATAATTGTTTATATGATATATTTAAATTAAACAAAACGTCATGTACAAGACGTTTTATTTGTTTTCAAGACTTTATGTATTCAGTTTTGGTAGGTTTATACAATACAAACAAATACACGTGGTTGAATCTGACTTATAATCTCAAACACAGATAAGCGTATCAACACTTCTGACTTCATTTTCATAACTGAAAGTATACTCCGTTCGTTCAAATCATTTATTCTGACATCTCATATAAAATTATAAATTTACACTCATATTTCACATAATTTTCTTAAAACATTCATACCACCTATACCCTACCATATTAGGAACAATAATCTCTGACATAATAATTTCTTAGGGATGATACATGGAATTTCCTTATAATACGGTTAGTACTAGGGTTGGTTACAATATAGGTGTTTTTACCAACCTGCTCGGATAAAATGTATGGGCCATTGTACAACCTAAAGAATTTGCCTGCAGTGTTATCCTCCCTTTGACAGACATTCAAAGCCATCGGGAGTACCCTCTCGCCAATTTTAAATATTACCAGCTTGTGGTCTGCATTGAATCATTACGCCGTTCTTTGGCACATTTCTTAATGCGTCTCCTGGCTTCTCTACGTTTCACCTCGCTCGGAATAGGCAAATTTTGCGTTGGAATTCTCCTGATGCTCTCATCCCAGGCACGCTTGGGCATTTCTACAGTTTGCAACTTGTTAGGTGTAAATCCTGTTGTGTCATTGTAATTTCCGTTGATGGACCGCTCGAAAAATTCGAGATAATCCAGCCATCTACTTTGGTTGGTATTAAAATAAGTACGGAACAGTCGACCTAACTCTCTGTTGACCCTTTCAGCGAGGTTGTCCTGCGGTCTTCGGATCGCTGTTAACACAGTCTGGATATTGTGCTTTTCCAATTCGGATTACCACTTCCTATTGGTGAACTGTTTACTCTGGTCAGATACAATTTTTTTTTACGTGACCATATTTATGGATGTATTTATTTAAAAAACCATTTAATACGGCCGCCGTAGTGGGTCGTCCTATTGCATATATAGACTTACTTGTTTAGAGAACGCATCCGTGCACACCACCAGATTCCTCATACCCCTTGATGCACGCGGTAGTGCACCTAAAAATCAATACATAATAATTCAATTTTGTTTTTAGTAATAATATTGCACATTTCTACATACGTGTGTTGATTCGGGTATTTTGCAGTTTGGCATATGTGACAGGTACGCAAAATAGATTTAACTTTTCTAGCCATATTTAACCACACAAAGTCTTCTCGCATTGTTAAATAGCATTTATATGCTCCCGCGTGCGCCAGACTGTCATGGCACGCCCAAGTTAAATCCTCGACTAGTTCATCAGGTACCATTATCTTCCACTGCCCGTCTATGATCTTGTATAACACATCATTGGCTATTTTGTACTTTGAGTTGTACTGTACTCTTGTATCATAGCTGACTTTATTTAATTTAGTATCCCGCTGTTGCTTGATGTTTATATTTTTTAAACTAGTTTTTAATGTGTCTGGTAATACATACTTAATTGTCAAGATCTGCACTTCATTCCTTGTTGAGGAGTATTGTTCTTCAATTATCGGAGGATATCTACTTAAAGTAGGCCTATCTGCTATTTTGTTTTCACTGGTTTTTCAATATTTTATACTAAAATCATATTCTTGGATCCCCATGATCCATCGCGATATGGGCGCATTTGTGAGTTTACATTTGATCATGAAAGACAGACAACACCTGATTGTCTGATAAAATCTCGATGTGTTGTCCTACAAGGTAATATCTGAATTTGCTGATACAATATACTATCGCGAGAATTTCCTTCTCCGACGTAAAATAGTTCCTCTCACCACCTTTTAATGAACGACTTACGTGGGGAATTACCTCGTGTTCACCTTGGTTATTCCGCTCGTATAACACTCCGCCGATCGCGTAGCCCGAAGCGTCACAATTAAGTACATAAGTCCCTTCTTTTTCAGGATGGAATATATACAGGTTCTTATTATACAAGTCCTTGGTAGCATTGAATGCTGCCTCATGCCGCTCTTCCCATCGCCATTTGGTATTTTTTCCTAGTAGTTCCAGAAGTGGTTCTATTCAGGTGTGAAACGACGAAATTACCCGGTCAAGCCGAGGAAAGCCCTAATATCTATTGCTTTCTTGGGGTTAAGAAAATCGGTGATGGCCTGGATTTTCTCAGGATTGGTATTGACCCCATCTACCAAAATAA
Organism: Magicicada septendecula; assembly: GCA_034769895.1. NCBI lineage: Eukaryota > Metazoa > Arthropoda > Insecta > Hemiptera > Cicadidae > Magicicada > Magicicada septendecula. The sequence continues at coordinate 203,303,996 of CM068373.1, read as the reverse complement.
TATGACAAAAGAATTTTATTTGGGATTGTCCAAACTCACAATTGTCCAAGTTAAGCAAAAGATTGGCATCTCTTAACTTTCGGAAGACACTATCGGGGTGATTTAAATGCTCTTCGTAAGACTTAGATATTACAAGTATGCCATCCACAAACACGCTTACGAATTCTTCTGCTTCCGCTCCTAGAGCCAATTCTAGACATTTAACCATTGCAGCAAGGCTGGTCACTAACCCGAAAGTAACTACCTTAAACTGGTATCATTTTTTCTTATAAAGGAATTTCGTAAATTTGCGGCAATCTTCAGCTAATGGAATCTGCGAAAACCCGCTTTTGAGGTCCCGCCTCGACATGTACCTGACCCCTTGACGTTTTATAAATAGGTTCTCGGCACTGGGTGCACAGTCTTAGCACTTTTGCGTATGCTGTTTAGGTTGCGCATATCTAAACAAAGACGTATATCGTTATTATTTTTTTTAACCACTACCATAGGATTAAGGAAGTTACTATCAGCACATTCAAGAATATCATTTGTTAACATTTTCTTAATTTCTTTATCAACTTGCCCTTGGTAGTGTAATGGAATTGGATAAGTTTTCCGGACAAACTTATTTTCACCAATTACATTTATCCTAAGCTCATATATGTTAATAACGGTGTGTTCGTTTTTAAAAACCAATTCGTACTTGTTTAAGATATTATTTAACCGTTTCTCTTGATCAGCTGTTAGTTTATTGCCGGTGAACTGCCCGCTACTCCTTATCTTATCTACGAGATTAAAACTGGGTTTGTATGATAGTACACTGCTCTGCCTGCTTCAAGTCGCTGTCAACATATCCCAATTTAACTGTGTATAATTTATATCGAATTGTGCATGTAACTTTTTTGTTACTGAAATCGATTGTGGCATGTATTTTTCTTAAAGTGTCAGTACCTAATATAACGTCATATACAAGATTTTTAACTATAAGGACTGTCACTTCAATTTCTATGCCTTGTGAATTATTGATATAAGTGCTTGTTTACAAATAATTTGTGTATCTTCGGTCGCCGTAGTAACCATAGTATTATTTACAAGATAGGTGTTTTCTTAAATTGGTGCTTATGTTTGTTAATAAATTTTTCATTAATTAACGACACTAGCGCATCACTATCTAGCAAAACATTACCAACACAACCATTGATTCTCGCTATCACAACAATGCCATTATTGTCCTCAACTCTAGTATTTTCCACACATTCATCCACACAGTTATTATATATTAATTCATTCCTAACATCAACAGGGTATAAGCCAGAAGCATTGTATACGTTACTATCACTATTATTGCTAACATATGATTTATGATACTTCCGCTTGTTATTGTATGCTTTAATTGTATTTGTATTCTTATTTTTATTTATATCATTAATCTTATCGCACGGACCCACGCCATGCAACCTTACACGTTTTGTTGGCTGCTCTTAATTTGCATTGGTCTCGGTAATTGCCGATACTCTGCTTTGATTGAATCTTTGAAATCTTGGTTTATTTTTAAACTGTTGTTGTTGTTGTTGTGGCTGAAATTGTTTACGTGATTGATCATTATTATTACTTGGGTTATCTACATTATCCCATTTAGTCAATAACAAGAGTAGTTCTTATAAGGATTTAACCCCTTGTGTAATAACCGCGATTTGAATTCCGCATCCAAAATGGTGAGCTAACTTACTTACCATTTCTGCTTCTGTCACTTCCGGTTCCAGATACTTGGCTCGAGATATCAGCTGGATTAAATAGTTTTCTTTTGAACCTTTCATATTTGAATATTTTCCAAATTTCAGCTGTACACGGATCTTTCTTTGTATCTCGCTGTCCTAGTACCTAGCCCAAAAATGCCGCACCAGGTCGAACCATTCGGCCACGGTACCTTCTCACCACCCAGGTTAGTTTGTCCATTACGCTTAGGTTGTCATTTATTGCATCCATAGCTCTCTCGCAGTTTTTGAGAAAGTGGAGGGGATTTTCAGTCTCTCTAGCATAGAATTTTAATTGCGAATTGGGTTCGTCACAAGTTTTATAAATATATGTGGTCAGTTTCGCAGGTATCGTGGTAATGTGGAGTCGGGTCAGCTGTTGTTTAACTCCTGTATCCGCTGTTCCTGCTCTGCTACCAATTCATTCGCCGTCGATGTATGATTTACCATTATTTCTTCCATGACATTGATCTTAGCTTCACAGTCAATAAGACGTGAATTATTAGCTTGTAGTGCTAACTCAATGTTACTACGAATTAACTCGACTTTCTCTCCGATACGCTTTTCTGTCGATTCTATAAGTTGTTTATTTTGTTTAGCTTGTTCATGCACCGTGGTAAAAATTTCCTTATTCTCATCAAGTAGTGACCTATTTTGTATTATTGCTTCCTCTTTATTAGCTCTATTTACTTCATTGGATAATACTGCAGCTAACGTATTTTGTAATTCAAGTGATTCAGCCACATTTATAGTTATTTTATATATTCAAACAAATACTATGGTCCTTATTTAACATAAACGGCACTATTATTAACTCTTATTATTATAGTATTAATGTTCAGTTTATATGTTGTACAACGTCACAGACTAGTATCGTAATCAAATGTTCACAATACTTAACCAAATACGCTACATATACAGATAATAATTCAAACCTCCAAATAAACTAAATTAATAATACTGTTCAAATATCTGCTTACAGAGAATATTCAACAAATTATATACACTCCCTGCTTACAATCAGAACACCCACAAATTAGTCCAAATGAATCATAATTACATAATATATAATATTAATAAATTATAATAAAATCGTGCGACACGTTGTCAGCGCCAAATATCTATATGCTACTATACAAATAAATATTTTCGCATAGGATAATTTTGTGTGTATAAAATATGCACAAGTCTATATTGGAGGTGTAGAAACATTATTTATTTATAACATAAGTCAATAATTGTTTATATGATATATTTAAATTAAACAAAACGTCATGTACAAGACGTTTTATTTGTTTTCAAGACTTTATGTATTCAGTTTTGGTAGGTTTATACAATACAAACAAATACACGTGGTTGAATCTGACTTATAATCTCAAACACAGATAAGCGTATCAACACTTCTGACTTCATTTTCATAACTGAAAGTATACTCCGTTCGTTCAAATCATTTATTCTGACATCTCATATAAAATTATAAATTTACACTCATATTTCACATAATTTTCTTAAAACATTCATACCACCTATACCCTACCATATTAGGAACAATAATCTCTGACATAATAATTTCTTAGGGATGATACATGGAATTTCCTTATAATACGGTTAGTACTAGGGTTGGTTACAATATAGGTGTTTTTACCAACCTGCTCGGATAAAATGTATGGGCCATTGTACAACCTAAAGAATTTGCCTGCAGTGTTATCCTCCCTTTGACAGACATTCAAAGCCATCGGGAGTACCCTCTCGCCAATTTTAAATATTACCAGCTTGTGGTCTGCATTGAATCATTACGCCGTTCTTTGGCACATTTCTTAATGCGTCTCCTGGCTTCTCTACGTTTCACCTCGCTCGGAATAGGCAAATTTTGCGTTGGAATTCTCCTGATGCTCTCATCCCAGGCACGCTTGGGCATTTCTACAGTTTGCAACTTGTTAGGTGTAAATCCTGTTGTGTCATTGTAATTTCCGTTGATGGACCGCTCGAAAAATTCGAGATAATCCAGCCATCTACTTTGGTTGGTATTAAAATAAGTACGGAACAGTCGACCTAACTCTCTGTTGACCCTTTCAGCGAGGTTGTCCTGCGGTCTTCGGATCGCTGTTAACACAGTCTGGATATTGTGCTTTTCCAATTCGGATTACCACTTCCTATTGGTGAACTGTTTACTCTGGTCAGATACAATTTTTTTTTACGTGACCATATTTATGGATGTATTTATTTAAAAAACCATTTAATACGGCCGCCGTAGTGGGTCGTCCTATTGCATATATAGACTTACTTGTTTAGAGAACGCATCCGTGCACACCACCAGATTCCTCATACCCCTTGATGCACGCGGTAGTGCACCTAAAAATCAATACATAATAATTCAATTTTGTTTTTAGTAATAATATTGCACATTTCTACATACGTGTGTTGATTCGGGTATTTTGCAGTTTGGCATATGTGACAGGTACGCAAAATAGATTTCACTTTTCTAGCCATATTTAACCACACAAAGTCTTCTCGCATTGTTAAATAGCATTTATATGCTCCCGCGTGCGCCAGACTGTCATGGCACGCCCAAGTTAAATCCTCGACTAGTTCATCAGGTACCATTATCTTCCACTGCCCGTCTATGATCTTGTATAACACATCATTGGCTATTTTGTACTTTGAGTTGTACTGTACTCTTGTATCATAGCTGACTTTATTTAATTTAGTATCCCGCTGTTGCTTGATGTTTATATTTTTTAAACTAGTTTTTAATGTGTCTGGTAATACATACTTAATTGTCAAGATCTGCACTTCATTCCTTGTTGAGGTGTATTGTTCTTCAATTATCGGAGGATATCTACTTAAAGTAGGCCTATCTGCTATTTTGTTTTCACTGGTTTTTCAATATTTTATACTAAAATCATATTCTTGGATCCCCATGATCCATCGCGATATGGGCGCATTTGTGAGTTTACATTTGATCATGAAAGACAGACAACACCTGATTGTCTGATAAAATCTCGATGTGTTGTCCTACAAGGTAATATCTGAATTTGCTGATACAATATACTATCGCGAGAATTTCCTTCTCCGACGTAAAATAGTTCCTCTCACCACCTTTTAATGAACGACTTACGTGGGGAATTACCTCGTGTTCACCTTGGTTATTCCGCTCGTATAACACTCCGCCGATCGCGTAGCCCGAAGCGTCACAATTAAGTACATAAGTCCCTTCTTTTTCAGGATGGAATATATACAGGTTCTTATTATACAAGTCCTTGGTAGCATTGAATGCTGCCTCATGCCGCTCTTCCCATCGCCATTTGGTATTTTTTCCTAGTAGTTCCAGAAGTGGTTCTATTCAGGTGTGAAACGACGAAATTACCCGGTCAAGCCGAGGAAAGCCCTAATATCTATTGCTTTCTTGGGGTTAAGAAAATCGGTGATGGCCTGGATTTTCTCAGGATTGGTATTGACCCCATCTACCAAAATAATATGACAAAAGAATTTTATTTGGGATTGTCCAAACTCACAATTGTCCAAGTTAAGCAAAAGATTGGCATCTCTTAACTTTCGGAAGACACTATCGGGGTGATTTAAATGCTCTTCGTAAGACTTAGATAATACAAGTATGCCATCCACAAACACGCTTACGAATTCTTCTGCTTCCGCTCCTAGAGCCAATTCTAGACATTTAACCATTGCAGCAAGGCTGGTCACTAACCCGAAAGTAACTACCTTAAACTGGTATCATTTTTTCTTATAAAGGAATTTCGTAAATTTGCGGCAATCTTCAGCTAATGGAATCTGCGAAAACCCGCTTTTGAGGTCCCGCCTCGACATGTACCTGACCCCTTGACGTTTTATAAATAGGTTCTCGGCACTGGGTGCACAGTCTTAGCACTTTGGCGAATGCTGTTTAGGTTGCGCATATCTAAACAAAGACGTATATCGTTATTATTTTTTTTAACCACTACCATAGGATTAAGGAAGTTACTATCAGCACATTCAAGAATATCATTTGTTAACATTTTCTTAATTTCTTTATCAACTTGCCCTTGGTAGTGTAATGGAATTGGATAAGTTTTCCGGACAAACTTATTTTCACCAATTACATTTATCCTAAGCTCATATATGTTAATAACGGTGTGTTCGTTTTTAAAAACCAATTCGTACTTGTTTAAGATATTATTTAACCGTTTCTCTTGATCAGCTGTTAGTTTATTGCCGGTGAACTGCCCGCTACTCCTTATCTTATCTACGAGATTAAAACTGGGTTTGTATGATAGTACACTGCTCTGCCTGCTTCAAGTCGCTGTCAACATATCCCAATTTAACTGTGTATAATTTATATCGAATTGTGCATGTAACTTTTTTGTTACTGAAATCGATTGTGGCATGTATTTTTCTTAAAGTGTCAGTACCTAATATAACGTCATATACAAGATTTTTAACTATAAGGACTGTCACTTCAATTTCTATGCCTTGTGTAATTATTGATATAAGTGCTTGTTTACAAATAATTTGTGTATCTCCGGTCGCCGTAGTAACCATAGTATTATTTACAAGATAGGTGTTTTCTTAAATTGGTGCTTATGTTTGTTAATAAATTTTTCATTAATTAACGACACTAGCGCATCACTATCTAGCAAAACATTACCAACACAACCATTGATTCTCGCTATCACAACAATGCCATTATTGTCTTCAACTCTAGTATTTTCCACACATTCATCCACACAGTTATTATATATTAATTCATTCCTAACATCAACAGGGTATAAGCCAGAAGCATTGTATACGTTACTATCACTATTATTGCTAACATATGATTTATGATACTTCCGCTTGTTATTGTATGCTTTAATTGTATTTGTATTCTTATTTTTATTTATATCATTAATCATATCGCACGGACCCACGCCATGCAACCTTACACGTTTTGTTGGCTGCTCTTAATTTGCATTGGTCTCGGTAATTGCCGATACTCTGCTTTGATTGAATCTTTGAAATCTTGGTTTATTTTTAAACTGTTGTTGTTGTTGTTGTGGCTGAAATTTTTTACGTGATTGATCATTATTATTACTTGGGTTATCTACATTATCCCATTTAGTCAATAACAAGAGTAGTTCTTATAAGGATTTAACCCCTTGTGTAATAACCGCGATTTGAATTCCGCATCCAAAATGGTGAGCTAACTTACTTACCATTTCTGCTTCTGTCACTTCCGGTTCCAGATACTTGGCTCGAGATATCAGCTGGAATAAATAGTTTTCTTTTGAACCTTTCATATTTGAATATTTTCCAAATTTCAGCTGTACACGGATCTTTCTTTGTATCTCGCTGTCCTAGTACCTAGCCCAAAAATGCCGCACCAGGTCGAACCATTCGGCCACGGTACCTTCTCACCACCCAGGTTAGTTTGTCCATTACGCTTAGGTTGTCATTTATTGCATCCATAGCTCTCTCGCAGTTTTTGAGAAAGTGGAGGGGATTTTCAGTCTCTCTAGCATAGAATTTTAATTGCGAATTGGGTTCGTCACAAGTTTTATAAATATATGTGGTCAGTTTCGCAGGTATCGTGGTAATGTGGAGTCGGGTCAGCTGTTGTTTAACTCCTGTATCCGCTGTTCCTGCTCTGCTACCAATTCATTCGCCGTCGATGTATGATTTACCATTATTTCTTCCATGACATTGATCTTAGCTTCACAGTCAATAAGACGTGAATTATTAGCTTGTAGTGCTAACTCAATGTTACTACGAATTAACTCGACTTTCTCTCCGATACGCTTTTCTGTCGATTCTATAAGTTGTTTATTTTGTTTAGCTTGTTCATGCACCGTGGTAAAAATTTCCTTATTCTCATCAAGTAGTGACCTATTTTGTATTATTGCTTCCTCTTTATTAGCTCTATTTACTTCATTGGATAATACTGCAGCTAACGTATTTTGTAATTCAAGTGATTCAGCCACATTTATAGTTATTTTATATATTCAAACAAATACTATGGTCCTTATTTAACATAAACGGCACTATTATTAACTCTTATTATTATAGTATTAATGTTCAGTTTATATGTTGTACAACGTCACAGACTAGTATCGTAATCAAATGTTCACAATACTTAACCAAATACGCTACATATACAGATAATAATTCAAACCTCCAAATAAACTAAATTAATAATACTGTTCAAATATCTGCTTACAGAGAATATTCAACAAATTATATACACTCCCTGCTTACAATCAGAACACCCACAAATTAGTCCAAATGAATCATAATTACATAATATATAATATTAATAAATTATAATAAAATCGTGCGACACGTTGTCAGCGCCAAATATCTATATGCTACTATACAAATAAATATTTTCGCATAGGATAATTTTGTGTGTATAAAATATGCACAAGTCTATATTGGAGGTGTAGAAACATTATTTATTTATAACATAAGTCAATAATTGTTTATATGATATATTTAAATTAAACAAAACGTCATGTACAAGACGTTTTATTTGTTTTCAAGACTTTATGTATTCAGTTTTGGTAGGTTTATACAATACAAACAAATACACGTGGTTGAATCTGACTTATAATCTCAAACACAGATAAGCGTATCAACACTTCTGACTTCATTTTCATAACTGAAAGTATACTCCGTTCGTTCAAATCATTTATTCTGACATCTCATATAAAATTATAAATTTACACTCATATTTCACATAATTTTCTTAAAACATTCATACCACCTATACCCTACCATATTAGGAACAATAATCTCTGACATAATAATTTCTTAGGGATGATACATGGAATTTCCTTATAATACGGTTAGTACTAGGGTTGGTTACAATATAGGTGTTTTTACCAACCTGCTCGGATAAAATGTATGGGCCATTGTACAACCTAAAGAATTTGCCTGCAGTGTTATCCTCCCTTTGACAGACATTCAAAGCCATCGGGAGTACCCTCTCGCCAATTTTAAATATTACCAGCTTGTGGTCTGCATTGAATCATTACGCCGTTCTTTGGCACATTTCTTAATGCGTCTCCTGGCTTCTCTACGTTTCACCTCGCTCGGAATAGGCAAATTTTGCGTTGGAATTCTCCTGATGCTCTCATCCCAGGCACGCTTGGGCATTTCTACAGTTTGCAACTTGTTAGGTGTAAATCCTGTTGTGTCATTGTAATTTCCGTTGATGGACCGCTCGAAAAATTCGAGATAATCCAGCCATCTACTTTGGTTGGTATTAAAATAAGTACGGAACAGTCGACCTAACTCTCTGTTGACCCTTTCAGCGAGGTTGTCCTGCGGTCTTCGGATCGCTGTTAACACAGTCTGGATATTGTGCTTTTCCAATTCGGATTACCACTTCCTATTGGTGAACTGTTTACTCTGGTCAGATACAATTTTTTTTTACGTGACCATATTTATGGATGTATTTATTTAAAAAACCATTTAATACGGCCGCCGTAGTGGGTCATCCTATTGCATATATAGACTTACTTGTTTAGAGAACGCATCCGTGCACACCACCAGATTCCTCATACCCCTTGATGCACGCGGTAGTGCACCTAAAAATCAATACATAATAATTCAATTTTGTTTTTAGTAACAATATTGCACATTTCTACATACGTGTGTTGATTCGGGTATTTTGCAGTTTGGCATATGTGACAGGTACGCAAAATAGATTTAACTTTTCTAGCCATATTTAACCACACAAAGTCTTCTCGCATTGTTAAATAGCATTTATATGCTCCCGCGTGCGCCAGACTGTCATGGCACGCCCAAGTTAAATCCTCGACTAGTTCATCAGGTACCATTATCTTCCACTGCCCGTCTATGATCTTGTATAACACATCATTGGCTATTTTGTACTTTGAATTGTACTGTACTCTTGTATCATAGCTGACTTTATTTAATTTAGTATCCCGCTGTTGCTTGATGTTTATATTTTTTAAACTAGTTTTTAATGTGTCTGGTAATACATATTTAATTGTCAAGATCTGCACTTCATTCCTTGTTGAGGAGTATTGTTCTTCAATTATCGGAGGATATCTACTTAAAGTAGGCCTATCTGCTATTTTGTTTTCACTGGTTTTTCAATATTTTATACTAAAATCATATTCTTGGATCCCCATGGTCCATCGCGATATGGGCGCATTTGTGAGTTTACATTTGATCATGAAAGACAGACAACGCCTGATTGTCTGATAAAATCTCGATGTGTTGTCCTACAAGGTAATATCTGAATTTGCTGATACAATATACTATCGCGAGAATTTCCTTCTCCGACGTAAAATAGTTCCTCTCACCACCTTTTAATGAACGACTTACGTGGGGAATTACCTCGTGTTCACCTTGGTTATTCCGCTCGTATAACACTCCGCCGATCGCGTAGCCCGAAGCGTCACAATTAAGTACATAAGTCCCTTCTTTTTCAGGATGGAATATATACAGGTTCTTATTATACAAGTCCTTGGTAGCATTGAATGCTGCCTCATGCCGCTCTTCCCATCGCCATTTGGTATTTTTTCTTAGTAGTTCCAGAAGTGGTTCTATTCAGGTGTGAAACGACGAAATTACCCGGTCAAGCCGAGGAAAGCCCTAATATCTATTGCTTTCTTGGGGTTAAGAAAATCGGTGATGGCCTGGATTTTCTCAGGATTGGTATTGACCCCATCTACCAAAATAATATGACAAAAGAATTTTATTTGGGATTGTCCAAACTCACAATTGTCCAAGTTAAGCAAAAGATTGGCATCTCTTAACTTTCGGAAGACACTATCGGGGTGATTTAAATGCTCTTCGTAAGACTTAGATATTACAAGTATGCCATCCACAAACACGCTTACGAATTCTTCTGCTTCCGCTCCTAGAGCCAATTCTAGACATTTAACCATTGCAGCAAGGCTGGTCACTAACCCGAAAGTAACTACCTTAAACTGGTATCATTTGTTCTTATAAAGGAATTTCGTAAATTTGCGGCAATCTTCAGCTAATGGAATCTGCGAAAACCCGCTTTTGAGGTCCCGCCTCGACATGTACCTGACCCCTTGACGTTTTATAAATAGGTTCTCGGCACTGGGTGCACAGTCTTAGCACTTTGGCGAATGCTGTTTAGGTTGCGCATATCTAAACAAAGACGTATATCGTTATTATTTTTTTTAACCACTACCATAGGATTAAGGAAGTTACTATCAGCACATTCAAGAATATCATTTGTTAACATTTTCTTAATTTCTTTATCAACTTGCCCTTGGTAGTGTAATGGAATTGGATAAGTTTTCCGGACAAACTTATTTTCACCAATTACATTTATCCTAAGCTCATATATGTTAATAACGGTGTGTTCGTTTTTAAAAACCAATTCGTACTTGTTTAAGATATTATTTAACCGTTTCTCTTGATCAGCTGTTAGTTTATTGCCGGTGAACTGCCCGCTACTCCTTATCTTATCTACGAGATTAAAACTGGGTTTGTATGTTAGTACACTGCTCTGCCTGCTTCAAGTCGCTGTCAACATATCCCAATTTAACTGTGTATAATTTATATCGAATTGTGCATGTAACTTTTTTGTTACTGAAATCGATTGTGGCATGTATTTTTCTTAAAGTGTCAGTACCTAATATAACGTCATATACAAGATTTTTAACTATAAGGACTGTCACTTCAATTTCTATGCCTTGTGTAATTATTGATATAAGTGCTTGTTTACAAATAATTTGTGTATCTCCGGTCGCCGTAGTAACCATAGTATTATTTACAAGATAGGTGTTTTCTTAAATTGGTGCTTATGTTTGTTAATAAATTTTTCATTAATTAACGACACTAGCGCATCACTATCTAGCAAAACATTACCAACACAACCATTGATTCTCGCTATCACAACAATGCCATTATTGTCCTCAACTCTAGTATTTTCCACACATTCATCCACACAGTTATTATATATTAATTCATTCCTAACATCAACAGGGTATAAGCCAGAAGCATTGTATACGTTACTATCACTATTATTGCTAACATATGATTTATGATACTTCCGCTTGTTATTGTATGCTTTAATTGTATTTGTATTCTTATTTTTATTTATATCATTAATCTTATCGCACGGACCCACGCCATGCAACCTTACACGTTTTGTTGGCTGCTCTTAATTTGCATTGGACTCGGTAATTGCCGATACTCTGCTTTGATTGAATCTTTGAAATCTTGGTTTATTTTTAAACTGTTGTTGTTGTTGTTGTGGCTGAAATTGTTTACGTGATTGATCATTATTATTACTTGGGTTATCTACATTATCCCATTTAGTCAATAACAAGAGTAGTTCTTATAAGGATTTAACCCCTTGTGTAATAACCGCGATTTGAATTCCGCATCCAAAATGGTGAGCTAACTTACTTACCATTTCTGCTTCTGTCACTTCCGGTTCCAGATACTTGGCTCGAGATATCAGCTGGAATAAATAGTTTTCTTTTGAACCTTTCATATTTGAATATTTTCCAAATTTCAGCTGTACACGGATCTTTCTTTGTATCTCGCTGTCCTAGTACCTAGCCCAAAAATGCCGCACCAGGTCGAACCATTCGGCCACGGTACCTTCTCACCACCCAGGTTAGTTTGTCCATTACGCTTAGGTTGTCATTTATTGCATCCATAGCTCTCTCGCAGTTTTTGAGAAAGTGGAGGGGATTTTCAGTCTCTCTAGCATAGAATTTTAATTGCGAATTGGGTTCGTCACAAGTTTTATAAATATATGTGGTCAGTTTCGCAGGTATCGTGGTAATGTGGAGTCGGGTCAGCTGTTGTTTAACTCCTGTATCCGCTGTTCCTGCTCTGCTACCAATTCATTCGCCGTCGACGTATGATTTACCATTATTTCTTCCATGACATTGATCTTAGCTTCACAGTCAATAAGACGTGAATTATTAGCTTGTAGTGCTAACTCAATGTTGCTACGAATTAACTCGACTTTCTCTCCGATACGCTTTTCTGTCGATTCTATAAGTTGTTTATTTTGTTTAGCTTGTTCATGCACCGTGGTAAAAATTTCCTTATTCTCATCAAGTAGTGACCTATTTTGTATTATTGCTTCCTCTTTATTAGCTCTATTTACTTCATTGGATAATACTGCAGCTAACGTATTTTGTAATTCAAGTGATTCAGCCACATTTATAGTTATTTTATATATTCAAACAAATACTATGGTCCTTATTTAACATAAACGGCACTATTATTAACTCTTATTATTATAGTATTAATGTTCAGTTTATATGTTGTACAACGTCACAGACTAGTATCGTAATCAAATGTTCACAATACTTAACCAAATACGCTACATATACAGATAATAATTCAAACCTCCAAATAAACTAAATTAATAATACTGTTCAAATATCTGCTTACAGAGAATATTCAACAAATTATATACACTCTCTGCTTACAATCAGAACACCCACAAATTAGTCCAAATGAATCATAATTAATAATATATAATATTAATAAATTATAATAAAATCGTGCGACACGTTGTCAGCGCCAAATATCTATATGCTACTATACAAATAAATATTTTCGCATAGGATAATTTTGTGTGTATAAAATATGCACAAGTCTATATTGGAGGTGTAGAAACATTATTTATTTATAACATAAGTCAATAATTGTTTATATGATATATTTAAATTAAACAAAACGTCATGTACAAGACGTTTTATTTGTTTTCAAGACTTTATGTATTCAGTTTTGGTAGGTTTATACAATACAAACAAATACACGTGGTTGAATCTGACTTATAATCTCAAACACAGATAAGCGTATCAACACTTCTGACTTCATTTTCATAACTGAAAGTATACTCCGTTCGTTCAAATCATTTATTCTGACATCTCATATAAAATTATAAATTTACACTCATATTTCACATAATTTTCTTAAAACATTCATACCACCTATACCCTACCATATTAGGAACAATAATCTCTGACATAATAATTTCTTAGGGTTTAATACGGTTAGTACTAGGGTTGGTTACAATATAGGTGTTTTTACCAACCTGCTCGGATAAAATGTATGGGCCATTGTACAACCTAAAGAATTTGCCTGCAGTGTTATCCTCCCTTTGACAGACATTCAAAGCCATCGGGAGTACCCTCTCGCCAATTTTAAATGTTACCAGCTTGTGGTCTGCATTGAATCATTACGCCGTTCTTTGGCACATTTCTTAATGCGTCTCCTGGCTTCTCTACGTTTCACCTCGCTCGGAATAGGCAAATTTTGCGTTGGAATTCTCCTGATGCTCTCATCCCAGGCACGCTTGGGCATTTCTACAGTTTGCAACTTGTTAGGTGTAAATCCTGTTGTGTCATTGTAATTTCCGTTGATGGACCGCTCGAAAAATTCGAGATAATCCAGCCATCTACTTTGGTTGGTATTAAAATAAGTACGGAACAGTCGACCTAACTCTCTGTTGACCCTTTCAGCGAGGTTGTCCTGCGGTCTTCGGATCGCTGTTAACACAGTCTGGATATTGTGCTTTTCCAATTCGGATTACCACTTCCTATTGGTGAACTGTTTACTCTGGTCAGATACAATTTTTTTTTACGTGACCATATTTATGGATGTATTTATTTAAAAAACCATTTAATACGGCCGCCGTAGTGGGTCGTCCTATTGCATATATAGACTTACTTGTTTAGAGAACGCATCCGTGCACACCACCAGATTCCTCATACCCCTTGATGCACGCGGTAGTGCACCTAAAAATCAATACATAATAATTCAATTTTGTTTTTAGTAATAATATTGCACATTTCTACATACGTGTGTTGATTCGGGTATTTTGCAGTTTGGCATATGTGACAGGTACGCAAAATAGATTTAACTTTTCTAGCCATATTTAACCACACAAAGTCTTCTCGCATTGTTAAATAGCATGTATATGCTCCCGCGTGCGCCAGACTGTCATGGCACGCCCAAGTTAAATCCTCGACTAGTTCATCAGGTACCATTATCTTCCACTGCCCGTCTATGATCTTGTATAACACATCATTGGCTATTTTGTACTTTGAGTTGTACTGTACTCTTGTATCATAGCTGACTTTATTTAATTTAGTATCCCGCTGTTGCTTGATGTTTATATTTTTTAAACTAGTTTTTAATGTGTCTGGTAATACATACTTAATTGTCAAGATCTGCACTTCATTCCTTGTTGAGGAGTATTGTTCTTCAATTATCGGAGGATATCTACTTAAAGTAGGCCTATCTGCTATTTTGTTTTCACTGGTTTTTCAATATTTTATACTAAAATCATATTCTTGGATCCCCATGATCCATCGCGATATGGTCGCATTTGTGAGTTTACATTTGATCATGAAAGACAGACGACGCCTGATTGTCTGATAAAATCTCGATGTGTTGTCCTACAAGGTAATATCTGAATTTGCTGATACAATATGCTATCGCGAGAATTTCCTTCTCCGACGTAAAATAGTTCCTCTCACCACCTTTTAATGAACGACTTACGTGGGGAATTACCTCGTGTTCACCTTGGTTATTCCGCTCATATAACACTCCGCCTATCGCGTAGTCCGACGCGTCACAATTAAGTACATAATTCCCTTCTTTTTCAAGATGGAATATATGCAGGTTCTTACTATTCAAGTTCTTGGTAGCATTGAATACTGCCTCATACCGCTCTTCCCATCGCCATTTGGTATTTTTTCTTAGTAGTTCCAGAAGTGGTTCTATTCAGGTGTGAAACGACGAAAATACCCGGTCAAGCCGAGGAAAGCCCTAATATCTATTGCTTTCTTGGGGTTAAGCAAATCGGTGATGGCCTGGATTTTCTCAGGATTGGTATTGACCCCATCTACCAAAATAATATGACTAAAGAATTTTATTTGGGATTGTCCAAACTCACAATTGTCCAAGTTAAGCAAAAGATTGGCATCTCTTAACTTTCGGAAGACACTATCGGGGTGATTTAAATGCTCTTCGTAAGACTTAGATATTACAAGTATGCCATCCACAAACACGCTTACGAATTCTTCTACTTCCGCTCCTAGAGCCAATTCTAGACATTTAACCATTGCAGCAAGGCTGGTCACTAACCCGAAAGTAACTACCTTAAACTGGTATCATTTGTTCTTATAAAGGAATTTCGTAAATTTGCGGCAATCTTCAGGTAATGGAATCTGCGAATACCCGCTTTTGAGGTCCCGCCTCGACATGTACCTGACCCCTTGACGTTTTATAAATAGGTTCTCGGCATTGGGTGCACAGTCTTAACACTTTTGCGTATGCTGTTTAGGTTGCGCATATCTAAACAAAGACGTATATCGTTATTATTTTTTTTAACCACTACCATAGGATTAAGGAAGTTACTATCAGCACATTCAAGAATATCATTTGTTAACATTTTCTTAATTTCTTCATCAACTTGCCCTTGGTAGTGTAATGGAATTGGATAAGTTTTCCGGACAAACTTATTTTCACCAATTACATTTATCCTAAGCTCATATATGTTAATAACGGTGTGTTCGTTTTTAAAAACCAATTCGTACTTGTTTAAGATATTATTTAACCGTTTCTCTTGATCAGCTGTTAGTTTATTGCCGGTGAACTGCCCGCTACTCCTTATCTTATCTACGAGATTAAAACTGGGTTTGTATGTTAGTACACTGCTCTGCCTGCTTCAAGTCGCTGTCAACATATCCCAATTTAACTGTGTATAATTTATATCGAATTGTGCATGTAACTTTTTTGTTACTGAAATCGATTGTGGCATGTATTTTTCTTAAAGTGTCAGTACCTAATATAACGTCATATACAAGATTTTTAACTATAAGGACTGTCACTTCAATTTCTATGCCTTGTGTAATTATTGATATAAGTGCTTGTTTACAAATAATTTGTGTATCTTCGGTCGCCGTAGTAACCATAGTATTATTTACAAGATAGGTGTTTTCTTAAATTGGTGCTTATGTTTGTTAATAAATTTTTCATTAATTAACGACACTAGCGCATCACTATCTAGCAAAACATTACCAACACAACCATTGATTCTCGCTATCACAACAATGCCATTACTGTCCTCAACTCTAGTATTTTCCACACATTCATCCACACAGTTATTATATATTAATTCATTCCTAACATCAACAGGGTATAAGCCAGAAACATTGTATACGTTACTATCACTATTATTGCTAACATATGATTTATGATACTGCCGCTTGTTATTGTATGCTTTAATTGTATTTGTATTCTTATTTTTATTTATATCATTAATCTTATCGCACGGACCCACGCCATGCAACCTTACACGTTTTGTTGGCTGCTCTTAATTTGCATAGTTCTCGGTAGTTGCCGATACTCTGCTTTGATTGAATCTTTGAAATCTTGGTTTATTTTTAAACTGTTGTTGTTGTTGTGGCTGAAATTGTTTACGTGATTGATCATTATTATTACTTGGGTTATCTACATTATCCCATTTTGTCAATAACAAGAGTAGTTCTTATAAGGATTTAACCCCTTATGTAATAACCGCGATTTGAATTCCGCATCCAAAATGGTGAGCTAACTTACTTACCATTTCTGCTTCTGTCACTTCCGGTTCCAGATACTTGGCTCGAGATATCAGCTGGATTAAATAGTTTTCTTTTGAACCTTTCATATTTGAATATTTTCCAAATTTCAGCTGTACACGGATCTTTCTTTGTATCTCGCTGTTCTAGTACCTAGCCCAAAAATGCCGCACCAGGTCGAACCATTCGGCCACGGTACCTTCTCACCACCCAGGTTAGTTTGTCCATTACGCCTAGGTTGTCATTTATTGCATCCATAGCTCTCTCGCAGTTTTTGAGAAAGTGGAGGGGATTTTCAGTCTCTCTACCATAGAATTTTAATTGCGAATTGGGTTCGTCACAAGTTTTATAAATATATGTGGTCAGGTTCGCAGGTATCGTGGTAATGTGGAGTCGGGTCAGCTGTTGTTTAACTCCTGTATCCGCTGTTCCTGCTCTGCTACCAATTCATTCGCCGTCGATGTATGATTTACCATTATTTCTTCCATGACATTGATCTTAGCTTCACAGTCAATAAGACGTGAATTATTAGCTTGTAGTGCTAACTCAATGTTACTACGAATTAACTCGACTTTCTCTCCGATACGCTTTTCTGTCGATTCTATAAGTTGTTTATTTTGTTTAGCTTGTTCATGCACCGTGGTAAAAATTTCCTTATTCTCATCAAGTAGTGACCTATTTTGTATTATTGCTTCCTCTTTATTAGCTCTATTTACTTCATTGGATAATACTGCTGCTAACGTATTTTGTAATTCAAGTGATTCAGCCACATTTATAGTTATTTTATATATTCAAACAAATATTATGGTCCTTATTTAACATAAACGGCACTATTATTAACTCTTATTATTATAGTATTAATGTTCAGTTTATATGTTGTACAACGTCACAGACTAGTATCGTAATCAAATGTTCACAATACTTAACCAAATACGCTACATATACAGATAATAATTCAAACCTCCAAATAAACTAAATTAATAATACTGTTCAAATATCTGCTTACAGAGAATATTCAACAAATTATATACACTCCCTGCTTACAAACAGAACACACACAAATTAGTCCATATGAATCATAATTACAAAATATATAATATTAATAAATTATAATAAAATCGTGCCACATGTTGTCAACGCCAAATATCTCTATGCGACTATACAAATAAATATTTTCGCATAGGATAATTTTGAGTGTATAAAATATGCACAAGTCTATATTGGAGGTGTAGAAACATTATTTATTTATAACATAAGTCAATAATTGTTTATATGATATATTTAAATTAAACAAAACGTCATGTACAAGACGTTTTATTTGTTTTCAAGACTTTATGTATTCAGTTTTGGTAGGTTTATACAATACAAACAAATACACGTGGTTGAATCTGACTTATAATCTCAAACACAGATAAGCGTATCAACACTTCTGACTTCATTTTCATAACTGAAAGTATACTCCGTTCGTTCAAATCATTTATTCTGACATCTCATATAAAATTATAAATTTACACTCATATTTCACATAATTTTCTTAAAACATTCATACCACCTATACCCTACCATATTAGGAACAATAATCTCTGACATAATAATTTCTTAGGGATGATACATGGAATTTCCTTATAATACGGTTAGTACTAGGGTTGGTTACAATATAGGTGTTTTTACCAACCTGCTCGGATAAAATGTATGGGCCATTGTACAACCTAAAGAATTTGCCTGCAGTGTTATCCTCCCTTTGACAGACATTCAAAGCCATCGGGAGTACCCTCTCGCCAATTTTAAATGTTACCAGCTTGTGGTCTGCATTGAATCATTACGCCGTTCTTTGGCACATTTCTTAATGCGTCTCCTGGCTTCTCTACGTTTCACCTCGCTCGGAATAGGCAAATTTTGCGTTGGAATTCTCCTGATGCTCTCATCCCAGGCACGCTTGGGCATTTCTACAGTTTGCAACTTGTTAGGTGTAAATCCTGTTGTGTCATTGTAATTTCCGTTGATGGACCGCTCGAAAAATTCGAGATAATCCAGCCATCTACTTTGGTTGGTATTAAAATAAGTACGGAACAGTCGACCTAACTCTCTGTTGACCCTTTCAGCGAGGTTGTCCTGCGGTCTTCGGATCGCTGTTAACACAGTCTGGATATTGTGCTTTTCCAATTCGGATTACCACTTCCTATTGGTGAACTGTTTACTCTGGTCAGATACAATTTTTTTTTACGTGACCATATTTATGGATGTATTTATTTAAAAAACCATTTAATACGGCCGCCGTAGTGGGTCATCCTATTGCATATATAGACTTACTTGTTTAGAGAACGCATCCGTGCACACCACCAGATTCCTCATACCCCTTGATGCACGCGGTAGTGCACCTAAAAATCAATACATAATAATTCAATTTTGTTTTTAGTAATAATATTGCACATTTCTACATACGTGTGTTGATTCGGGTATTTTGCAGTTTGGCATATGTGACAGGTACGCAAAATAGATTTAACTTTTCTAGCCATATTTAACCACACAAAGTCTTCTCGCATTGTTAAATAGCATTTATATGCTCCCGCGTGCGCCAGACTGTCATGGCACGCCCAAGTTAAATCCTCGACTAGTTCATCAGGTACCATTATCTTCCACTGCCCGTCTATGATCTTGTATAACACATCATTGGCTATTTTGTACTTTGAGTTGTACTGTACTCTTGTATCATAGCTGACTTTATTTAATTTAGTATCCCGCTGTTGCTTGATGTTTATATTTTTTAAACTAGTTTTTAATGTGTCTGGTAAAACATATTTAATTGTCAAGATCTGCACTTCATTCCTTGTTGAGGAGTATTGTTCTTCAATTATCGGAGGATATCTACTTAAAGTAGGCCTATCTGCTATTTTGTTTTCACTGGTTTTTCAATATTTTATACTAAAATCATATTCTTGGATCCCCATGGTCCATCGCGATATGGGCGCATTTGTGAGTTTACATTTGATCATGAAAGACAGACAACGCCTGATTGTCTGATAAAATCTCGATGTGTTGTCCTACAAGGTAATATCTGAATTTGCTGATACAATATACTATCGCGAGAATTTCCTTCTCCGACGTAAAATAGTTCCTCTCACCACCTTTTAATGAACGACTTACGTGGGGAATTACCTCGTGTTCACCTTGGTTATTCCGCTCGTATAACACTCCGCCGATCGCGTAGCCCGAAGCGTCACAATTAAGTACATAAGTCCCTTCTTTTTCAGGATGGAATATATACAGGTTCTTATTATACAAGTCCTTGGTAGCATTGAATGCTGCCTCATGCCGCTCTTCCCATCGCCATTTGGTATTTTTTCTTAGTAGTTCCAGAAGTGGTTCTATTCAGGTGTGAAACGACGAAATTACCCGGTCAAGCCGAGGAAAGCCCTAATATCTATTGCTTTCTTGGGGTTAAGAAAATCGGTGATGGCCTGGATTTTCTCAGGATTGGTATTGACCCCATCTACCAAAATAATATGACAAAAGAATTTTATTTGGGATTGTCCAAACTCACAATTGTCCAAGTTAAGCAAAAGATTGGCATCTCTTAACTTTCGGAAGACACTATCGGGGTGATTTAAATGCTCTTCGTAAGACTTAGATATTACAAGTATGCCATCCACAAACACGCTTACGAATTCTTCTGCTTCCGCTCCTAGAGCCAATTCTAGACATTTAACCATTGCAGCAAGGCTGGTCACTAACCCGAAAGTAACTACCTTAAACTGGTATCATTTGTTCTTATAAAGGAATTTCGTAAATTTGCGGCAATCTTCAGCTAATGGAATCTGCGAAAACCCGCTTTTGAGGTCCCGCCTCGACATGTACCTGACCCCTTGACGTTTTATAAATAGGTTCTCGGCATTGGGTGCACAGTCTTAGCACTTTTGCGTATGCTGTTTAGGTTGCGCATATCTAAACAAAGACGTGTATCGTTATTATTTTTTTTAACCACTACCATAGGATTAAGGAAGTTACTATCAGCACATTCAAGAATATCATTTGTTAACATTTTCTTAATTTCTTCATCAACTTGCCCTTGGTAGTGTAATGGAATTGGATAAGTTTTCCGGACAAACTTATTTTCACCAATTACATTTATCCTAAGCTCATATATGTTAATAACGGTGTGTTCGTTTTTAAAAACCAATTCGTACTTGTTTAAGATATTATTTAACCGTTTCTCTTGATCAGCTGTTAGTTTATTGCCGGTGAACTGCCCGCTACGCCTTATCTTATCTACGAGATTAAAACTGGGTTTGTATGTTAGTACACTGCTCTGCCTGCTTCAAGTCGCTGTCAACATATCCCAATTTAACTGTGTATAATTTATATCGAATTGTGCATGTAACTTTTTTGTTACTGAAATCGATTGTGGCATGTATTTTTCTTAAAGTGTCAGTACCTAATATAACGTCATATACAAGATTTTTAACTATAAGGACTGTCACTTCAATTTCTATGCCTTGTGTAATTATTGATATAAGTGCTTGTTTACAAATAATTTGTGTATCTCCTGTCGCCGTAGTAACCATAGTATTATTTACAAGATAGGTGTTTTCTTAAATTGGTGCTTATGTTTGTTAATAAATTTTTCATTAATTAACGACACTAGCGCATCACTATCTAGCAAAACATTACCAACACAACCATTGATTCTCGCTATCACAACAATGCCATTATTGTCCTCAACTCTAGTATTTTCCACACATTCATCCACACAGTTATTATATATTAATTCATTCCTAACATCAACAGGGTATAAGCCAGAAGCATTGTATACGTTACTATCACTATTATTGCTAACATATGATTTATGATACTTCCGCTTGTTATTGTATGCTTTAATTGTATTTGTATTCTTATTTTTATTTATATCATTAATCTTATCGCACGGACCCACGCCATGCAACCTTACACGTTTTGTTGGCTGCTCTTAATTTGCATTGGTCTCGGTAATTGCCGATACTCTGCTTTGATTGAATCTTTGAAATCTTGGTTTATTTTTAAACTGTTGTTGTTGTTGTTGTGGCTGAAATTGTTTACGTGACTGATCATTATTATTACTTGGGTTATCTACATTATCCCATTTAGTCAATAACAAGAGTAGTTCTTATAAGGATTTAACCCCTTATGTAATAACCGCGATTTGAATTCCGCATCCAAAATGGTGAGCTAACTTACTTACCATTTCTGCTTCTGTCACTTCCGGTTCCAGATACTTGGCTCGAGATATCAGCTGGAATAAATAGTTTTCTTTTGAACCTTTCATATTTGAATATTTTCCAAATTTCAGCTGTACACGGATCTTTCTTTGTATCTCGCTGTCCTAGTACCTAGCCCAAAAATGCCGCACCAGGTCGAACCATTCGGCCACGGTACCTTCTCACCACCCAGGTTAGTTTGTCCATTACGCTTAAGTTGTCATTTATTGCATCCATAGCTCTCTCGCAGTTTTTGAGAAAGTGGAGGGGATTTTCAGTCTCTCTAGCATAGAATTTTAATTCCGAATTGGGTTCGTCACAAGTTTTATAAATATATGTGGTCAGTTTCGCAGGTATCGTGGTAATGTGGAGTCGGGTCAGCTGTTGTTTAACTCCTGTATCCGCTGTTCCTGCTCTGCTACCAATTCATTCGCCGTCGATGTATGATTTACCATTATTTCTTCCATGACATTGATCTTAGCTTCACAGTCAATAAGACGTGAATTATTAGCTTGTAGTGCTAACTCAATGTTACTACGAATTAACTCGACTTTCTCTCCGATACGCTTTTCTGTCGATTCTATAAGTTGTTTATTTTGTTTAGCTTGTTCATGCACCGTGGTAAAAATTTCCTTATTCTCATCAAGTAGTGACCTATTTTGTATTATTGCTTCCTCTTTATTAGCTCTATTTACTTCATTGGATAATACTGCTGCTAACGTATTTTGTAATTCAAGTGATTCAGCCACATTTATAGTTATTTTATATATTCAAACAAATATTATGGTCCTTATTTAACATAAACGGCACTATTATTAACTCTTATTATTATAGTATTAATGTTCAGTTTATATGTTGTACAACGTCACAGACTAGTATCGTAATCAAATGTTCACAATACTTAACCAAATACGCTACATATACAGATAATAATTCAAACCTCCAAATAAACTAAATTAATAATACTGTTCAAATATCTGCTTACAGAGAATATTCAACAAATTATATACACTCCCAAATCAGAACACCCACAAATTAGTCCAAATGAATCATAATTACATAATATATAATATTAATAAATTATAATAAAATCGTGCGACACGTTGTCAGCGCCAAATATCTATATGCTACTATACAAATAAATATTTTCGCATAGGATAATTTTGTGTGTATAAAATATGCACAAGTCTATATTGGAGGTGTAGAAACATTATTTATTTATAACATAAGTCAATAATTGTTTATATGATATATTTAAATTAAACAAAACGTCATGTACAAGACGTTTTATTTGTTTTCAAGACTTTATGTATTCAGTTTTGGTAGGTTTATACAATACAAACAAATACACGTGGTTGAATCTGACTTATAATCTCAAACACAGATAAGCGTATCAACACTTCTGACTTCATTTTCATAACTGAAAGTATACTCCGTTCGTTCAAATCATTTATTCTGACATCTCATATAAAATTATAAATTTACACTCATATTTCACATAATTTTCTTAAAACATTCATACCACCTATACCCTACCATATTAGGAACAATAATCTCTGACATAATAATTTCTTAGGGATGATACATGGAATTTCCTTATAATACGGTTAGTACTAGGGTTGGTTACAATATAGGTGTTTTTACCAACCTGCTCGGATAAAATGTATGGGCCATTGTACAACCTAAAGAATTTGCCTGCAGTGTTATCCTCCCTTTGACAGACATTCAAAGCCATCGGGAGTACCCTCTCGCCAATTTTAAATATTACCAGCTTGTGGTCTGCATTGAATCATTACGCCGTTCTTTGGCACATTTCTTAATGCGTCTCCTGGCTTCTCTACGTTTCACCTCGCTCGGAATAGGCAAATTTTGCGTTGGAATTCTCCTGATGCTCTCATCCCAGGCACGCTTGGGCATTTCTACAGTTTGCAACTTGTTAGGTGTAAATCCTGTTGTGTCATTGTAATTTCCGTTGATGGACCGCTCGAAAAATTCGAGATAATCCAGCCATCTACTTTGGTTGGTATTAAAATAAGTACGGAACAGTCGACCTAACTCTCTGTTGACCCTTTCAGCGAGGTTGTCCTGCGGTCTTCGGATCGCTGTTAACACAGTCTGGATATTGTGCTTTTCCAATTCGGATTACCACTTCCTATTGGTGAACTGTTTACTCTGGTCAGATACAATTTTTTTTTACGTGACCATATTTATGGATGTATTTATTTAAAAAACCATTTAATACGGCCGCCGTAGTGGGTCGTCCTATTGCATATATAGACTTACTTGTTTAGAGAACGCATCCGTGCACACCACCAGATTCCTCATACCCCTTGATGCACGCGGTAGTGCACCTAAAAATCAATACATAATAATTCAATTTTGTTTTTAGTAATAATATTGCACATTTCTACATACGTGTGTTGATTCGGGTATTTTGCAGTTTGGCATATGTGACAGGTACGCAAAATAGATTTCACTTTTCTAGCCATATTTAACCACACAAAGTCTTCTCGCATTGTTAAATAGCATTTATATGCTCCCGCGTGCGCCAGACTGTCATGGCACGCCCAAGTTAAATCCTCGACTAGTTCATCAGGTACCATTATCTTCCACTGCCCGTCTATGATCTTGTATAACACATCATTGGCTATTTTGTACTTTGAGTTGTACTGTACTCTTGTATCATAGCTGACTTTATTTAATTTAGTATCCCGCTGTTGCTTGATGTTTATATTTTTTAAACTAGTTTTTAATGTGTCTGGTAATACATACTTAATTGTCAAGATCTGCACTTCATTCCTTGTTGAGGAGTATTGTTCTTCAATTATCGGAGGATATCTACTTAAAGTAGGCCTATCTGCTATTTTGTTTTCACTGGTTTTTCAATATTTTATACTAAAATCATATTCTTGGATCCCCATGATCCATCGCGATATGGGCGCATTTGTGAGTTTACATTTGATCATGAAAGACAGACAACACCTGATTGTCTGATAAAATCTCGATGTGTTGTCCTACAAGGTAATATCTGAATTTGCTGATACAATATACTATCGCGAGAATTTCCTTCTCCGACGTAAAATAGTTCCTCTCACCACCTTTTAATGAACGACTTACGTGGGGAATTACCTCGTGTTCACCTTGGTTATTCCGCTCGTATAACACTCCGCCGATCGCGTAGCCCGAAGCGTCACAATTAAGTACATAAGTCCCTTCTTTTTCAGGATGGAATATATACAGGTTCTTATTATACAAGTCCTTGGTAGCATTGAATGCTGCCTCATGCCGCTCTTCCCATCGCCATTTGGTATTTTTTCCTAGTAGTTCCAGAAGTGGTTCTATTCAGGTGTGAAACGACGAAATTACCCGGTCAAGCCGAGGAAAGCCCTAATATCTATTGCTTTCTTGGGGTTAAGAAAATCGGTGATGGCCTGGATTTTCTCAGGATTGGTATTGACCCCATCTACCAAAATAATATGACAAAAGAATTTTATTTGGGATTGTCCAAACTCACAATTGTCCAAGTTAAGCAAAAGATTGGCATCTCTTAACTTTCGGAAGACACTATCGGGGTGATTTAAATGCTCTTCGTAAGACTTAGATAATACAAGTATGCCATCCACAAACACGCTTACGAATTCTTCTGCTTCCGCTCCTAGAGCCAATTCTAGACATTTAACCATTGCAGCAAGGCTGGTCACTAACCCGAAAGTAACTACCTTAAACTGGTATCATTTTTTCTTATAAAGGAATTTCGTAAATTTGCGGCAATCTTCAGCTAATGGAATCTGCGAAAACCCGCTTTTGAGGTCCCGCCTCGACATGTACCTGACCCCTTGACGTTTTATAAATAGGTTCTCGGCACTGGGTGCACAGTCTTAGCACTTTGGCGAATGCTGTTTAGGTTGCGCATATCTAAACAAAGACGTATATCGTTATTATTTTTTTTAACCACTACCATAGGATTAAGGAAGTTACTATCAGCACATTCAAGAATATCATTTGTTAACATTTTCTTAATTTCTTTATCAACTTGCCCTTGGTAGTGTAATGGAATTGGATAAGTTTTCCGGACAAACTTATTTTCACCAATTACATTTATCCTAAGCTCATATATGTTAATAACGGTGTGTTCGTTTTTAAAAACCAATTCGTACTTGTTTAAGATATTATTTAACCGTTTCTCTTGATCAGCTGTTAGTTTATTGCCGGTGAACTGCCCGCTACTCCTTATCTTATCTACGAGATTAAAACTGGGTTTGTATGATAGTACACTGCTCTGCCTGCTTCAAGTCGCTGTCAACATATCCCAATTTAACTGTGTATAATTTATATCGAATTGTGCATGTAACTTTTTTGTTACTGAAATCGATTGTGGCATGTATTTTTCTTAAAGTGTCAGTACCTAATATAACGTCATATACAAGATTTTTAACTATAAGGACTGTCACTTCAATTTCTATGCCTTGTGTAATTATTGATATAAGTGCTTGTTTACAAATAATTTGTGTATCTCCGGTCGCCGTAGTAACCATAGTATTATTTACAAGATAGGTGTTTTCTTAAATTGGTGCTTATGTTTGTTAATAAATTTTTCATTAATTAACGACACTAGCGCATCACTATCTAGCAAAACATTACCAACACAACCATTGATTCTCGCTATCACAACAATGCCATTATTGTCTTCAACTCTAGTATTTTCCACACATTCATCCACACAGTTATTATATATTAATTCATTCCTAACATCAACAGGGTATAAGCCAGAAGCATTGTATACGTTACTATCACTATTATTGCTAACATATGATTTATGATACTTCCGCTTGTTATTGTATGCTTTAATTGTATTTGTATTCTTATTTTTATTTATATCATTAATCATATCGCACGGACCCACGCCATGCAACCTTACACGTTTTGTTGGCTGCTCTTAATTTGCATTGGTCTCGGTAATTGCCGATACTCTGCTTTGATTGAATCTTTGAAATCTTGGTTTATTTTTAAACTGTTGTTGTTGTTGTTGTGGCTGAAATTTTTTACGTGATTGATCATTATTATTACTTGGGTTATCTACATTATCCCATTTAGTCAATAACAAGAGTAGTTCTTATAAGGATTTAACCCCTTGTGTAATAACCGCGATTTGAATTCCGCATCCAAAATGGTGAGCTAACTTACTTACCATTTCTGCTTCTGTCACTTCCGGTTCCAGATACTTGGCTCGAGATATCAGCTGGAATAAATAGTTTTCTTTTGAACCTTTCATATTTGAATATTTTCCAAATTTCAGCTGTACACGGATCTTTCTTTGTATCTCGCTGTCCTAGTACCTAGCCCAAAAATGCCGCACCAGGTCGAACCATTCGGCCACGGTACCTTCTCACCACCCAGGTTAGTTTGTCCATTACGCTTAGGTTGTCATTTATTGCATCCATAGCTCTCTCGCAGTTTTTGAGAAAGTGGAGGGGATTTTCAGTCTCTCTAGCATAGAATTTTAATTGCGAATTGGGTTCGTCACAAGTTTTATAAATATATGTGGTCAGTTTCGCAGGTATCGTGGTAATGTGGAGTCGGGTCAGCTGTTGTTTAACTCCTGTATCCGCTGTTCCTGCTCTGCTACCAATTCATTCGCCGTCGATGTATGATTTACCATTATTTCTTCCATGACATTGATCTTAGCTTCACAGTCAATAAGACGTGAATTATTAGCTTGTAGTGCTAACTCAATGTTACTACGAATTAACTCGACTTTCTCTCCGATACGCTTTTCTGTCGATTCTATAAGTTGTTTATTTTGTTTAGCTTGTTCATGCACCGTGGTAAAAATTTCCTTATTCTCATCAAGTAGTGACCTATTTTGTATTATTGCTTCCTCTTTATTAGCTCTATTTACTTCATTGGATAATACTGCAGCTAACGTATTTTGTAATTCAAGTGATTCAGCCACATTTATAGTTATTTTATATATTCAAACAAATACTATGGTCCTTATTTAACATAAACGGCACTATTATTAACTCTTATTATTATAGTATTAATGTTCAGTTTATATGTTGTACAACGTCACAGACTAGTATCGTAATCAAATGTTCACAATACTTAACCAAATACGCTACATATACAGATAATAATTCAAACCTCCAAATAAACTAAATTAATAATACTGTTCAAATATCTGCTTACAGAGAATATTCAACAAATTATATACACTCCCTGCTTACAATCAGAACACCCACAAATTAGTCCAAATGAATCATAATTACATAATATATAATATTAATAAATTATAATAAAATCGTGCGACACGTTGTCAGCGCCAAATATCTATATGCTACTATACAAATAAATATTTTCGCATAGGATAATTTTGTGTGTATAAAATATGCACAAGTCTATATTGGAGGTGTAGAAACATTATTTATTTATAACATAAGTCAATAATTGTTTATATGATATATTTAAATTAAACAAAACGTCATGTACAAGACGTTTTATTTGTTTTCAAGACTTTATGTATTCAGTTTTGGTAGGTTTATACAATACAAACAAATACACGTGGTTGAATCTGACTTATAATCTCAAACACAGATAAGCGTATCAACACTTCTGACTTCATTTTCATAACTGAAAGTATACTCCGTTCGTTCAAATCATTTATTCTGACATCTCATATAAAATTATAAATTTACACTCATATTTCACATAATTTTCTTAAAACATTCATACCACCTATACCCTACCATATTAGGAACAATAATCTCTGACATAATAATTTCTTAGGGATGATACATGGAATTTCCTTATAATACGGTTAGTACTAGGGTTGGTTACAATATAGGTGTTTTTACCAACCTGCTCGGATAAAATGTATGGGCCATTGTACAACCTAAAGAATTTGCCTGCAGTGTTATCCTCCCTTTGACAGACATTCAAAGCCATCGGGAGTACCCTCTCGCCAATTTTAAATATTACCAGCTTGTGGTCTGCATTGAATCATTACGCCGTTCTTTGGCACATTTCTTAATGCGTCTCCTGGCTTCTCTACGTTTCACCTCGCTCGGAATAGGCAAATTTTGCGTTGGAATTCTCCTGATGCTCTCATCCCAGGCACGCTTGGGCATTTCTACAGTTTGCAACTTGTTAGGTGTAAATCCTGTTGTGTCATTGTAATTTCCGTTGATGGACCGCTCGAAAAATTCGAGATAATCCAGCCATCTACTTTGGTTGGTATTAAAATAAGTACGGAACAGTCGACCTAACTCTCTGTTGACCCTTTCAGCGAGGTTGTCCTGCGGTCTTCGGATCGCTGTTAACACAGTCTGGATATTGTGCTTTTCCAATTCGGATTACCACTTCCTATTGGTGAACTGTTTACTCTGGTCAGATACAATTTTTTTTTACGTGACCATATTTATGGATGTATTTATTTAAAAAACCATTTAATACGGCCGCCGTAGTGGGTCATCCTATTGCATATATAGACTTACTTGTTTAGAGAACGCATCCGTGCACACCACCAGATTCCTCATACCCCTTGATGCACGCGGTAGTGCACCTAAAAATCAATACATAATAATTCAATTTTGTTTTTAGTAACAATATTGCACATTTCTACATACGTGTGTTGATTCGGGTATTTTGCAGTTTGGCATATGTGACAGGTACGCAAAATAGATTTAACTTTTCTAGCCATATTTAACCACACAAAGTCTTCTCGCATTGTTAAATAGCATTTATATGCTCCCGCGTGCGCCAGACTGTCATGGCACGCCCAAGTTAAATCCTCGACTAGTTCATCAGGTACCATTATCTTCCACTGCCCGTCTATGATCTTGTATAACACATCATTGGCTATTTTGTACTTTGAATTGTACTGTACTCTTGTATCATAGCTGACTTTATTTAATTTAGTATCCCGCTGTTGCTTGATGTTTATATTTTTTAAACTAGTTTTTAATGTGTCTGGTAATACATATTTAATTGTCAAGATCTGCACTTCATTCCTTGTTGAGGAGTATTGTTCTTCAATTATCGGAGGATATCTACTTAAAGTAGGCCTATCTGCTATTTTGTTTTCACTGGTTTTTCAATATTTTATACTAAAATCATATTCTTGGATCCCCATGGTCCATCGCGATATGGGCGCATTTGTGAGTTTACATTTGATCATGAAAGACAGACAACGCCTGATTGTCTGATAAAATCTCGATGTGTTGTCCTACAAGGTAATATCTGAATTTGCTGATACAATATACTATCGCGAGAATTTCCTTCTCCGACGTAAAATAGTTCCTCTCACCACCTTTTAATGAACGACTTACGTGGGGAATTACCTCGTGTTCACCTTGGTTATTCCGCTCGTATAACACTCCGCCGATCGCGTAGCCCGAAGCGTCACAATTAAGTACATAAGTCCCTTCTTTTTCAGGATGGAATATATACAGGTTCTTATTATACAAGTCCTTGGTAGCATTGAATGCTGCCTCATGCCGCTCTTCCCATCGCCATTTGGTATTTTTTCTTAGTAGTTCCAGAAGTGGTTCTATTCAGGTGTGAAACGACGAAATTACCCGGTCAAGCCGAGGAAAGCCCTAATATCTATTGCTTTCTTGGGGTTAAGAAAATCGGTGATGGCCTGGATTTTCTCAGGATTGGTATTGACCCCATCTACCAAAATAATATGACAAAAGAATTTTATTTGGGATTGTCCAAACTCACAATTGTCCAAGTTAAGCAAAAGATTGGCATCTCTTAACTTTCGGAAGACACTATCGGGGTGATTTAAATGCTCTTCGTAAGACTTAGATATTACAAGTATGCCATCCACAAACACGCTTACGAATTCTTCTGCTTCCGCTCCTAGAGCCAATTCTAGACATTTAACCATTGCAGCAAGGCTGGTCACTAACCCGAAAGTAACTACCTTAAACTGGTATCATTTGTTCTTATAAAGGAATTTCGTAAATTTGCGGCAATCTTCAGCTAATGGAATCTGCGAAAACCCGCTTTTGAGGTCCCGCCTCGACATGTACCTGACCCCTTGACGTTTTATAAATAGGTTCTCGGCACTGGGTGCACAGTCTTAGCACTTTGGCGAATGCTGTTTAGGTTGCGCATATCTAAACAAAGACGTATATCGTTATTATTTTTTTTAACCACTACCATAGGATTAAGGAAGTTACTATCAGCACATTCAAGAATATCATTTGTTAACATTTTCTTAATTTCTTTATCAACTTGCCCTTGGTAGTGTAATGGAATTGGATAAGTTTTCCGGACAAACTTATTTTCACCAATTACATTTATCCTAAGCTCATATATGTTAATAACGGTGTGTTCGTTTTTAAAAACCAATTCGTACTTGTTTAAGATATTATTTAACCGTTTCTCTTGATCAGCTGTTAGTTTATTGCCGGTGAACTGCCCGCTACTCCTTATCTTATCTACGAGATTAAAACTGGGTTTGTATGTTAGTACACTGCTCTGCCTGCTTCAAGTCGCTGTCAACATATCCCAATTTAACTGTGTATAATTTATATCGAATTGTGCATGTAACTTTTTTGTTACTGAAATCGATTGTGGCATGTATTTTTCTTAAAGTGTCAGTACCTAATATAACGTCATATACAAGATTTTTAACTATAAGGACTGTCACTTCAATTTCTATGCCTTGTGTAATTATTGATATAAGTGCTTGTTTACAAATAATTTGTGTATCTCCGGTCGCCGTAGTAACCATAGTATTATTTACAAGATAGGTGTTTTCTTAAATTGGTGCTTATGTTTGTTAATAAATTTTTCATTAATTAACGACACTAGCGCATCACTATCTAGCAAAACATTACCAACACAACCATTGATTCTCGCTATCACAACAATGCCATTATTGTCCTCAACTCTAGTATTTTCCACACATTCATCCACACAGTTATTATATATTAATTCATTCCTAACATCAACAGGGTATAAGCCAGAAGCATTGTATACGTTACTATCACTATTATTGCTAACATATGATTTATGATACTTCCGCTTGTTATTGTATGCTTTAATTGTATTTGTATTCTTATTTTTATTTATATCATTAATCTTATCGCACGGACCCACGCCATGCAACCTTACACGTTTTGTTGGCTGCTCTTAATTTGCATTGGACTCGGTAATTGCCGATACTCTGCTTTGATTGAATCTTTGAAATCTTGGTTTATTTTTAAACTGTTGTTGTTGTTGTTGTGGCTGAAATTGTTTACGTGATTGATCATTATTATTACTTGGGTTATCTACATTATCCCATTTAGTCAATAACAAGAGTAGTTCTTATAAGGATTTAACCCCTTGTGTAATAACCGCGATTTGAATTCCGCATCCAAAATGGTGAGCTAACTTACTTACCATTTCTGCTTCTGTCACTTCCGGTTCCAGATACTTGGCTCGAGATATCAGCTGGAATAAATAGTTTTCTTTTGAACCTTTCATATTTGAATATTTTCCAAATTTCAGCTGTACACGGATCTTTCTTTGTATCTCGCTGTCCTAGTACCTAGCCCAAAAATGCCGCACCAGGTCGAACCATTCGGCCACGGTACCTTCTCACCACCCAGGTTAGTTTGTCCATTACGCTTAGGTTGTCATTTATTGCATCCATAGCTCTCTCGCAGTTTTTGAGAAAGTGGAGGGGATTTTCAGTCTCTCTAGCATAGAATTTTAATTGCGAATTGGGTTCGTCACAAGTTTTATAAATATATGTGGTCAGTTTCGCAGGTATCGTGGTAATGTGGAGTCGGGTCAGCTGTTGTTTAACTCCTGTATCCGCTGTTCCTGCTCTGCTACCAATTCATTCGCCGTCGACGTATGATTTACCATTATTTCTTCCATGACATTGATCTTAGCTTCACAGTCAATAAGACGTGAATTATTAGCTTGTAGTGCTAACTCAATGTTGCTACGAATTAACTCGACTTTCTCTCCGATACGCTTTTCTGTCGATTCTATAAGTTGTTTATTTTGTTTAGCTTGTTCATGCACCGTGGTAAAAATTTCCTTATTCTCATCAAGTAGTGACCTATTTTGTATTATTGCTTCCTCTTTATTAGCTCTATTTACTTCATTGGATAATACTGCAGCTAACGTATTTTGTAATTCAAGTGATTCAGCCACATTTATAGTTATTTTATATATTCAAACAAATACTATGGTCCTTATTTAACATAAACGGCACTATTATTAACTCTTATTATTATAGTATTAATGTTCAGTTTATATGTTGTACAACGTCACAGACTAGTATCGTAATCAAATGTTCACAATACTTAACCAAATACGCTACATATACAGATAATAATTCAAACCTCCAAATAAACTAAATTAATAATACTGTTCAAATATCTGCTTACAGAGAATATTCAACAAATTATATACACTCTCTGCTTACAATCAGAACACCCACAAATTAGTCCAAATGAATCATAATTAATAATATATAATATTAATAAATTATAATAAAATCGTGCGACACGTTGTCAGCGCCAAATATCTATATGCTACTATACAAATAAATATTTTCGCATAGGATAATTTTGTGTGTATAAAATATGCACAAGTCTATATTGGAGGTGTAGAAACATTATTTATTTATAACATAAGTCAATAATTGTTTATATGATATATTTAAATTAAACAAAACGTCATGTACAAGACGTTTTATTTGTTTTCAAGACTTTATGTATTCAGTTTTGGTAGGTTTATACAATACAAACAAATACACGTGGTTGAATCTGACTTATAATCTCAAACACAGATAAGCGTATCAACACTTCTGACTTCATTTTCATAACTGAAAGTATACTCCGTTCGTTCAAATCATTTATTCTGACATCTCATATAAAATTATAAATTTACACTCATATTTCACATAATTTTCTTAAAACATTCATACCACCTATACCCTACCATATTAGGAACAATAATCTCTGACATAATAATTTCTTAGGGTTTAATACGGTTAGTACTAGGGTTGGTTACAATATAGGTGTTTTTACCAACCTGCTCGGATAAAATGTATGGGCCATTGTACAACCTAAAGAATTTGCCTGCAGTGTTATCCTCCCTTTGACAGACATTCAAAGCCATCGGGAGTACCCTCTCGCCAATTTTAAATGTTACCAGCTTGTGGTCTGCATTGAATCATTACGCCGTTCTTTGGCACATTTCTTAATGCGTCTCCTGGCTTCTCTACGTTTCACCTCGCTCGGAATAGGCAAATTTTGCGTTGGAATTCTCCTGATGCTCTCATCCCAGGCACGCTTGGGCATTTCTACAGTTTGCAACTTGTTAGGTGTAAATCCTGTTGTGTCATTGTAATTTCCGTTGATGGACCGCTCGAAAAATTCGAGATAATCCAGCCATCTACTTTGGTTGGTATTAAAATAAGTACGGAACAGTCGACCTAACTCTCTGTTGACCCTTTCAGCGAGGTTGTCCTGCGGTCTTCGGATCGCTGTTAACACAGTCTGGATATTGTGCTTTTCCAATTCGGATTACCACTTCCTATTGGTGAACTGTTTACTCTGGTCAGATACAATTTTTTTTTACGTGACCATATTTATGGATGTATTTATTTAAAAAACCATTTAATACGGCCGCCGTAGTGGGTCGTCCTATTGCATATATAGACTTACTTGTTTAGAGAACGCATCCGTGCACACCACCAGATTCCTCATACCCCTTGATGCACGCGGTAGTGCACCTAAAAATCAATACATAATAATTCAATTTTGTTTTTAGTAATAATATTGCACATTTCTACATACGTGTGTTGATTCGGGTATTTTGCAGTTTGGCATATGTGACAGGTACGCAAAATAGATTTAACTTTTCTAGCCATATTTAACCACACAAAGTCTTCTCGCATTGTTAAATAGCATGTATATGCTCCCGCGTGCGCCAGACTGTCATGGCACGCCCAAGTTAAATCCTCGACTAGTTCATCAGGTACCATTATCTTCCACTGCCCGTCTATGATCTTGTATAACACATCATTGGCTATTTTGTACTTTGAGTTGTACTGTACTCTTGTATCATAGCTGACTTTATTTAATTTAGTATCCCGCTGTTGCTTGATGTTTATATTTTTTAAACTAGTTTTTAATGTGTCTGGTAATACATACTTAATTGTCAAGATCTGCACTTCATTCCTTGTTGAGGAGTATTGTTCTTCAATTATCGGAGGATATCTACTTAAAGTAGGCCTATCTGCTATTTTGTTTTCACTGGTTTTTCAATATTTTATACTAAAATCATATTCTTGGATCCCCATGATCCATCGCGATATGGTCGCATTTGTGAGTTTACATTTGATCATGAAAGACAGACGACGCCTGATTGTCTGATAAAATCTCGATGTGTTGTCCTACAAGGTAATATCTGAATTTGCTGATACAATATGCTATCGCGAGAATTTCCTTCTCCGACGTAAAATAGTTCCTCTCACCACCTTTTAATGAACGACTTACGTGGGGAATTACCTCGTGTTCACCTTGGTTATTCCGCTCATATAACACTCCGCCTATCGCGTAGTCCGACGCGTCACAATTAAGTACATAATTCCCTTCTTTTTCAAGATGGAATATATGCAGGTTCTTACTATTCAAGTTCTTGGTAGCATTGAATACTGCCTCATACCGCTCTTCCCATCGCCATTTGGTATTTTTTCTTAGTAGTTCCAGAAGTGGTTCTATTCAGGTGTGAAACGACGAAAATACCCGGTCAAGCCGAGGAAAGCCCTAATATCTATTGCTTTCTTGGGGTTAAGCAAATCGGTGATGGCCTGGATTTTCTCAGGATTGGTATTGACCCCATCTACCAAAATAATATGACTAAAGAATTTTATTTGGGATTGTCCAAACTCACAATTGTCCAAGTTAAGCAAAAGATTGGCATCTCTTAACTTTCGGAAGACACTATCGGGGTGATTTAAATGCTCTTCGTAAGACTTAGATATTACAAGTATGCCATCCACAAACACGCTTACGAATTCTTCTACTTCCGCTCCTAGAGCCAATTCTAGACATTTAACCATTGCAGCAAGGCTGGTCACTAACCCGAAAGTAACTACCTTAAACTGGTATCATTTGTTCTTATAAAGGAATTTCGTAAATTTGCGGCAATCTTCAGGTAATGGAATCTGCGAATACCCGCTTTTGAGGTCCCGCCTCGACATGTACCTGACCCCTTGACGTTTTATAAATAGGTTCTCGGCATTGGGTGCACAGTCTTAACACTTTTGCGTATGCTGTTTAGGTTGCGCATATCTAAACAAAGACGTATATCGTTATTATTTTTTTTAACCACTACCATAGGATTAAGGAAGTTACTATCAGCACATTCAAGAATATCATTTGTTAACATTTTCTTAATTTCTTCATCAACTTGCCCTTGGTAGTGTAATGGAATTGGATAAGTTTTCCGGACAAACTTATTTTCACCAATTACATTTATCCTAAGCTCATATATGTTAATAACGGTGTGTTCGTTTTTAAAAACCAATTCGTACTTGTTTAAGATATTATTTAACCGTTTCTCTTGATCAGCTGTTAGTTTATTGCCGGTGAACTGCCCGCTACTCCTTATCTTATCTACGAGATTAAAACTGGGTTTGTATGTTAGTACACTGCTCTGCCTGCTTCAAGTCGCTGTCAACATATCCCAATTTAACTGTGTATAATTTATATCGAATTGTGCATGTAACTTTTTTGTTACTGAAATCGATTGTGGCATGTATTTTTCTTAAAGTGTCAGTACCTAATATAACGTCATATACAAGATTTTTAACTATAAGGACTGTCACTTCAATTTCTATGCCTTGTGTAATTATTGATATAAGTGCTTGTTTACAAATAATTTGTGTATCTTCGGTCGCCGTAGTAACCATAGTATTATTTACAAGATAGGTGTTTTCTTAAATTGGTGCTTATGTTTGTTAATAAATTTTTCATTAATTAACGACACTAGCGCATCACTATCTAGCAAAACATTACCAACACAACCATTGATTCTCGCTATCACAACAATGCCATTACTGTCCTCAACTCTAGTATTTTCCACACATTCATCCACACAGTTATTATATATTAATTCATTCCTAACATCAACAGGGTATAAGCCAGAAACATTGTATACGTTACTATCACTATTATTGCTAACATATGATTTATGATACTGCCGCTTGTTATTGTATGCTTTAATTGTATTTGTATTCTTATTTTTATTTATATCATTAATCTTATCGCACGGACCCACGCCATGCAACCTTACACGTTTTGTTGGCTGCTCTTAATTTGCATAGTTCTCGGTAGTTGCCGATACTCTGCTTTGATTGAATCTTTGAAATCTTGGTTTATTTTTAAACTGTTGTTGTTGTTGTGGCTGAAATTGTTTACGTGATTGATCATTATTATTACTTGGGTTATCTACATTATCCCATTTTGTCAATAACAAGAGTAGTTCTTATAAGGATTTAACCCCTTATGTAATAACCGCGATTTGAATTCCGCATCCAAAATGGTGAGCTAACTTACTTACCATTTCTGCTTCTGTCACTTCCGGTTCCAGATACTTGGCTCGAGATATCAGCTGGATTAAATAGTTTTCTTTTGAACCTTTCATATTTGAATATTTTCCAAATTTCAGCTGTACACGGATCTTTCTTTGTATCTCGCTGTTCTAGTACCTAGCCCAAAAATGCCGCACCAGGTCGAACCATTCGGCCACGGTACCTTCTCACCACCCAGGTTAGTTTGTCCATTACGCCTAGGTTGTCATTTATTGCATCCATAGCTCTCTCGCAGTTTTTGAGAAAGTGGAGGGGATTTTCAGTCTCTCTACCATAGAATTTTAATTGCGAATTGGGTTCGTCACAAGTTTTATAAATATATGTGGTCAGGTTCGCAGGTATCGTGGTAATGTGGAGTCGGGTCAGCTGTTGTTTAACTCCTGTATCCGCTGTTCCTGCTCTGCTACCAATTCATTCGCCGTCGATGTATGATTTACCATTATTTCTTCCATGACATTGATCTTAGCTTCACAGTCAATAAGACGTGAATTATTAGCTTGTAGTGCTAACTCAATGTTACTACGAATTAACTCGACTTTCTCTCCGATACGCTTTTCTGTCGATTCTATAAGTTGTTTATTTTGTTTAGCTTGTTCATGCACCGTGGTAAAAATTTCCTTATTCTCATCAAGTAGTGACCTATTTTGTATTATTGCTTCCTCTTTATTAGCTCTATTTACTTCATTGGATAATACTGCTGCTAACGTATTTTGTAATTCAAGTGATTCAGCCACATTTATAGTTATTTTATATATTCAAACAAATATTATGGTCCTTATTTAACATAAACGGCACTATTATTAACTCTTATTATTATAGTATTAATGTTCAGTTTATATGTTGTACAACGTCACAGACTAGTATCGTAATCAAATGTTCACAATACTTAACCAAATACGCTACATATACAGATAATAATTCAAACCTCCAAATAAACTAAATTAATAATACTGTTCAAATATCTGCTTACAGAGAATATTCAACAAATTATATACACTCCCTGCTTACAAACAGAACACACACAAATTAGTCCATATGAATCATAATTACAAAATATATAATATTAATAAATTATAATAAAATCGTGCCACATGTTGTCAACGCCAAATATCTCTATGCGACTATACAAATAAATATTTTCGCATAGGATAATTTTGAGTGTATAAAATATGCACAAGTCTATATTGGAGGTGTAGAAACATTATTTATTTATAACATAAGTCAATAATTGTTTATATGATATATTTAAATTAAACAAAACGTCATGTACAAGACGTTTTATTTGTTTTCAAGACTTTATGTATTCAGTTTTGGTAGGTTTATACAATACAAACAAATACACGTGGTTGAATCTGACTTATAATCTCAAACACAGATAAGCGTATCAACACTTCTGACTTCATTTTCATAACTGAAAGTATACTCCGTTCGTTCAAATCATTTATTCTGACATCTCATATAAAATTATAAATTTACACTCATATTTCACATAATTTTCTTAAAACATTCATACCACCTATACCCTACCATATTAGGAACAATAATCTCTGACATAATAATTTCTTAGGGATGATACATGGAATTTCCTTATAATACGGTTAGTACTAGGGTTGGTTACAATATAGGTGTTTTTACCAACCTGCTCGGATAAAATGTATGGGCCATTGTACAACCTAAAGAATTTGCCTGCAGTGTTATCCTCCCTTTGACAGACATTCAAAGCCATCGGGAGTACCCTCTCGCCAATTTTAAATGTTACCAGCTTGTGGTCTGCATTGAATCATTACGCCGTTCTTTGGCACATTTCTTAATGCGTCTCCTGGC
The DNA here is from genome assembly GCA_034769895.1 of Magicicada septendecula. Taxonomy (NCBI): domain Eukaryota; kingdom Metazoa; phylum Arthropoda; class Insecta; order Hemiptera; family Cicadidae; genus Magicicada; species Magicicada septendecula. Next base: position 203,264,011 of record CM068373.1, on the reverse strand, counting down.
TTCTCTACGTTTCACCTCGCTCGGAATAGGCAAATTTTGCGTTGGAATTCTCCTGATGCTCTCATCCCAGGCACGCTTGGGCATTTCTACAGTTTGCAACTTGTTAGGTGTAAATCCTGTTGTGTCATTGTAATTTCCGTTGATGGACCGCTCGAAAAATTCGAGATAATCCAGCCATCTACTTTGGTTGGTATTAAAATAAGTACGGAACAGTCGACCTAACTCTCTGTTGACCCTTTCAGCGAGGTTGTCCTGCGGTCTTCGGATCGCTGTTAACACAGTCTGGATATTGTGCTTTTCCAATTCGGATTACCACTTCCTATTGGTGAACTGTTTACTCTGGTCAGATACAATTTTTTTTTACGTGACCATATTTATGGATGTATTTATTTAAAAAACCATTTAATACGGCCGCCGTAGTGGGTCATCCTATTGCATATATAGACTTACTTGTTTAGAGAACGCATCCGTGCACACCACCAGATTCCTCATACCCCTTGATGCACGCGGTAGTGCACCTAAAAATCAATACATAATAATTCAATTTTGTTTTTAGTAATAATATTGCACATTTCTACATACGTGTGTTGATTCGGGTATTTTGCAGTTTGGCATATGTGACAGGTACGCAAAATAGATTTAACTTTTCTAGCCATATTTAACCACACAAAGTCTTCTCGCATTGTTAAATAGCATTTATATGCTCCCGCGTGCGCCAGACTGTCATGGCACGCCCAAGTTAAATCCTCGACTAGTTCATCAGGTACCATTATCTTCCACTGCCCGTCTATGATCTTGTATAACACATCATTGGCTATTTTGTACTTTGAGTTGTACTGTACTCTTGTATCATAGCTGACTTTATTTAATTTAGTATCCCGCTGTTGCTTGATGTTTATATTTTTTAAACTAGTTTTTAATGTGTCTGGTAAAACATATTTAATTGTCAAGATCTGCACTTCATTCCTTGTTGAGGAGTATTGTTCTTCAATTATCGGAGGATATCTACTTAAAGTAGGCCTATCTGCTATTTTGTTTTCACTGGTTTTTCAATATTTTATACTAAAATCATATTCTTGGATCCCCATGGTCCATCGCGATATGGGCGCATTTGTGAGTTTACATTTGATCATGAAAGACAGACAACGCCTGATTGTCTGATAAAATCTCGATGTGTTGTCCTACAAGGTAATATCTGAATTTGCTGATACAATATACTATCGCGAGAATTTCCTTCTCCGACGTAAAATAGTTCCTCTCACCACCTTTTAATGAACGACTTACGTGGGGAATTACCTCGTGTTCACCTTGGTTATTCCGCTCGTATAACACTCCGCCGATCGCGTAGCCCGAAGCGTCACAATTAAGTACATAAGTCCCTTCTTTTTCAGGATGGAATATATACAGGTTCTTATTATACAAGTCCTTGGTAGCATTGAATGCTGCCTCATGCCGCTCTTCCCATCGCCATTTGGTATTTTTTCTTAGTAGTTCCAGAAGTGGTTCTATTCAGGTGTGAAACGACGAAATTACCCGGTCAAGCCGAGGAAAGCCCTAATATCTATTGCTTTCTTGGGGTTAAGAAAATCGGTGATGGCCTGGATTTTCTCAGGATTGGTATTGACCCCATCTACCAAAATAATATGACAAAAGAATTTTATTTGGGATTGTCCAAACTCACAATTGTCCAAGTTAAGCAAAAGATTGGCATCTCTTAACTTTCGGAAGACACTATCGGGGTGATTTAAATGCTCTTCGTAAGACTTAGATATTACAAGTATGCCATCCACAAACACGCTTACGAATTCTTCTGCTTCCGCTCCTAGAGCCAATTCTAGACATTTAACCATTGCAGCAAGGCTGGTCACTAACCCGAAAGTAACTACCTTAAACTGGTATCATTTGTTCTTATAAAGGAATTTCGTAAATTTGCGGCAATCTTCAGCTAATGGAATCTGCGAAAACCCGCTTTTGAGGTCCCGCCTCGACATGTACCTGACCCCTTGACGTTTTATAAATAGGTTCTCGGCATTGGGTGCACAGTCTTAGCACTTTTGCGTATGCTGTTTAGGTTGCGCATATCTAAACAAAGACGTGTATCGTTATTATTTTTTTTAACCACTACCATAGGATTAAGGAAGTTACTATCAGCACATTCAAGAATATCATTTGTTAACATTTTCTTAATTTCTTCATCAACTTGCCCTTGGTAGTGTAATGGAATTGGATAAGTTTTCCGGACAAACTTATTTTCACCAATTACATTTATCCTAAGCTCATATATGTTAATAACGGTGTGTTCGTTTTTAAAAACCAATTCGTACTTGTTTAAGATATTATTTAACCGTTTCTCTTGATCAGCTGTTAGTTTATTGCCGGTGAACTGCCCGCTACGCCTTATCTTATCTACGAGATTAAAACTGGGTTTGTATGTTAGTACACTGCTCTGCCTGCTTCAAGTCGCTGTCAACATATCCCAATTTAACTGTGTATAATTTATATCGAATTGTGCATGTAACTTTTTTGTTACTGAAATCGATTGTGGCATGTATTTTTCTTAAAGTGTCAGTACCTAATATAACGTCATATACAAGATTTTTAACTATAAGGACTGTCACTTCAATTTCTATGCCTTGTGTAATTATTGATATAAGTGCTTGTTTACAAATAATTTGTGTATCTCCTGTCGCCGTAGTAACCATAGTATTATTTACAAGATAGGTGTTTTCTTAAATTGGTGCTTATGTTTGTTAATAAATTTTTCATTAATTAACGACACTAGCGCATCACTATCTAGCAAAACATTACCAACACAACCATTGATTCTCGCTATCACAACAATGCCATTATTGTCCTCAACTCTAGTATTTTCCACACATTCATCCACACAGTTATTATATATTAATTCATTCCTAACATCAACAGGGTATAAGCCAGAAGCATTGTATACGTTACTATCACTATTATTGCTAACATATGATTTATGATACTTCCGCTTGTTATTGTATGCTTTAATTGTATTTGTATTCTTATTTTTATTTATATCATTAATCTTATCGCACGGACCCACGCCATGCAACCTTACACGTTTTGTTGGCTGCTCTTAATTTGCATTGGTCTCGGTAATTGCCGATACTCTGCTTTGATTGAATCTTTGAAATCTTGGTTTATTTTTAAACTGTTGTTGTTGTTGTTGTGGCTGAAATTGTTTACGTGACTGATCATTATTATTACTTGGGTTATCTACATTATCCCATTTAGTCAATAACAAGAGTAGTTCTTATAAGGATTTAACCCCTTATGTAATAACCGCGATTTGAATTCCGCATCCAAAATGGTGAGCTAACTTACTTACCATTTCTGCTTCTGTCACTTCCGGTTCCAGATACTTGGCTCGAGATATCAGCTGGAATAAATAGTTTTCTTTTGAACCTTTCATATTTGAATATTTTCCAAATTTCAGCTGTACACGGATCTTTCTTTGTATCTCGCTGTCCTAGTACCTAGCCCAAAAATGCCGCACCAGGTCGAACCATTCGGCCACGGTACCTTCTCACCACCCAGGTTAGTTTGTCCATTACGCTTAAGTTGTCATTTATTGCATCCATAGCTCTCTCGCAGTTTTTGAGAAAGTGGAGGGGATTTTCAGTCTCTCTAGCATAGAATTTTAATTCCGAATTGGGTTCGTCACAAGTTTTATAAATATATGTGGTCAGTTTCGCAGGTATCGTGGTAATGTGGAGTCGGGTCAGCTGTTGTTTAACTCCTGTATCCGCTGTTCCTGCTCTGCTACCAATTCATTCGCCGTCGATGTATGATTTACCATTATTTCTTCCATGACATTGATCTTAGCTTCACAGTCAATAAGACGTGAATTATTAGCTTGTAGTGCTAACTCAATGTTACTACGAATTAACTCGACTTTCTCTCCGATACGCTTTTCTGTCGATTCTATAAGTTGTTTATTTTGTTTAGCTTGTTCATGCACCGTGGTAAAAATTTCCTTATTCTCATCAAGTAGTGACCTATTTTGTATTATTGCTTCCTCTTTATTAGCTCTATTTACTTCATTGGATAATACTGCTGCTAACGTATTTTGTAATTCAAGTGATTCAGCCACATTTATAGTTATTTTATATATTCAAACAAATATTATGGTCCTTATTTAACATAAACGGCACTATTATTAACTCTTATTATTATAGTATTAATGTTCAGTTTATATGTTGTACAACGTCACAGACTAGTATCGTAATCAAATGTTCACAATACTTAACCAAATACGCTACATATACAGATAATAATTCAAACCTCCAAATAAACTAAATTAATAATACTGTTCAAATATCTGCTTACAGAGAATATTCAACAAATTATATACACTCCCAAATCAGAACACCCACAAATTAGTCCAAATGAATCATAATTACATAATATATAATATTAATAAATTATAATAAAATCGTGCGACACGTTGTCAGCGCCAAATATCTATATGCTACTATACAAATAAATATTTTCGCATAGGATAATTTTGTGTGTATAAAATATGCACAAGTCTATATTGGAGGTGTAGAAACATTATTTATTTATAACATAAGTCAATAATTGTTTATATGATATATTTAAATTAAACAAAACGTCATGTACAAGACGTTTTATTTGTTTTCAAGACTTTATGTATTCAGTTTTGGTAGGTTTATACAATACAAACAAATACACGTGGTTGAATCTGACTTATAATCTCAAACACAGATAAGCGTATCAACACTTCTGACTTCATTTTCATAACTGAAAGTATACTCCGTTCGTTCAAATCATTTATTCTGACATCTCATATAAAATTATAAATTTACACTCATATTTCACATAATTTTCTTAAAACATTCATACCACCTATACCCTACCATATTAGGAACAATAATCTCTGACATAATAATTTCTTAGGGATGATACATGGAATTTCCTTATAATACGGTTAGTACTAGGGTTGGTTACAATATAGGTGTTTTTACCAACCTGCTCGGATAAAATGTATGGGCCATTGTACAACCTAAAGAATTTGCCTGCAGTGTTATCCTCCCTTTGACAGACATTCAAAGCCATCGGGAGTACCCTCTCGCCAATTTTAAATATTACCAGCTTGTGGTCTGCATTGAATCATTACGCCGTTCTTTGGCACATTTCTTAATGCGTCTCCTGGCTTCTCTACGTTTCACCTCGCTCGGAATAGGCAAATTTTGCGTTGGAATTCTCCTGATGCTCTCATCCCAGGCACGCTTGGGCATTTCTACAGTTTGCAACTTGTTAGGTGTAAATCCTGTTGTGTCATTGTAATTTCCGTTGATGGACCGCTCGAAAAATTCGAGATAATCCAGCCATCTACTTTGGTTGGTATTAAAATAAGTACGGAACAGTCGACCTAACTCTCTGTTGACCCTTTCAGCGAGGTTGTCCTGCGGTCTTCGGATCGCTGTTAACACAGTCTGGATATTGTGCTTTTCCAATTCGGATTACCACTTCCTATTGGTGAACTGTTTACTCTGGTCAGATACAATTTTTTTTTACGTGACCATATTTATGGATGTATTTATTTAAAAAACCATTTAATACGGCCGCCGTAGTGGGTCGTCCTATTGCATATATAGACTTACTTGTTTAGAGAACGCATCCGTGCACACCACCAGATTCCTCATACCCCTTGATGCACGCGGTAGTGCACCTAAAAATCAATACATAATAATTCAATTTTGTTTTTAGTAATAATATTGCACATTTCTACATACGTGTGTTGATTCGGGTATTTTGCAGTTTGGCATATGTGACAGGTACGCAAAATAGATTTAACTTTTCTAGCCATATTTAACCACACAAAGTCTTCTCGCATTGTTAAATAGCATTTATATGCTCCCGCGTGCGCCAGACTGTCATGGCACGCCCAAGTTAAATCCTCGACTAGTTCATCAGGTACCATTATCTTCCACTGCCCGTCTATGATCTTGTATAACACATCATTGGCTATTTTGTACTTTGAGTTGTACTGTACTCTTGTATCATAGCTGACTTTATTTAATTTAGTATCCCGCTGTTGCTTGATGTTTATATTTTTTAAACTAGTTTTTAATGTGTCTGGTAATACATACTTAATTGTCAAGATCTGCACTTCATTCCTTGTTGAGGAGTATTGTTCTTCAATTATCGGAGGATATCTACTTAAAGTAGGCTTATCTGCTATTTTGTTTTCACTGGTTTTTCAATATTTTATACTAAAATCATATTCTTGGATCCCCATGGTCCATCGCGATATGGGCGCATTTGTGAGTTTACATTTGATCATGAAAGACAGACAACGCCTGATTGTCTGATAAAATCTCGATGTGTTGTCCTACAAGGTAATATCTGAATTTGCTGATACAATATACTATCGCGAGAATTTCCTTCTCCGACGTAAAATAGTTCCTCTCACCACCTTTTAATGAACGACTTACGTGGGGAATTACCTCGTGTTCACCTTGGTTATTCCGCTCGTATAACACTCCGCCGATCGCGTAGCCCGAAGCGTCACAATTAAGTACATAAGTCCCTTCTTTTTCAGGATGGAATATATACAGGTTCTTATTATACAAGTCCTTGGTAGCATTGAGTGCTGCCTCATGCCGCTCTTCCCATCGCCATTTGGTATTTTTTCTTAGTAGTTCCAGAAGTGGTTCTATTCAGGTGTGAAACGACGAAATTACCCGGTCAAGCCGAGGAAAGCCCTAATATCTATTGCTTTCTTGGGGTTAAGAAAATCGGTGATGGCCTGGATTTTCTCAGGATTGGTATTGACCCCATCTACCAAAATAATATGACAAAAGAATTTTATTTGGGATTGTCCAAACTCACAATTGTCCAAGTTAAGCAAAAGATTGGCATCTCTTAACTTTCGGAAGACACTATCGGGGTGATTTAAATGCTCTTCGTAAGACTTAGATATTACAAGTATGCCATCCACAAACACGCTTACGAATTCTTCTGCTTCCGCTCCTAGAGCCAATTCTAGACATTTAACCATTGCAGCAAGGCTGGTCACTAACCCGAAAGTAACTACCTTAAACTGGTATCATTTGTTCTTATAAAGGAATTTCGTAAATTTGCGGCAATCTTCAGCTAATGGAATCTGCGAAAACCCGCTTTTGAGGTCCCGCCTCGACATGTACCTGACCCCTTGACGTTTTATAAATAGGTTCTCGGCATTGGGTGCACAGTCTTAGCACTTTTGCGTATGCTGTTTAGGTTGCGCATATCTAAACAAAGACGTGTATCGTTATTATTTTTTTTAACCACTACCATAGGATTAAGGAAGTTACTATCAGCACATTCAAGAATATCATTTGTTAACATTTTCTTAATTTCTTCATCAACTTGCCCTTGGTAGTGTAATGGAATTGGATAAGTTTTCCGGACAAACTTATTTTCACCAATTACATTTATCCTAAGCTCATATATGTTAATAACGGTGTGTTCGTTTTTAAAAACCAATTCGTACTTGTTTAAGATATTATTTAACCGTTTCTCTTGATCAGCTGTTAGTTTATTGCCGGTGAACTGCCCGCTACTCCTTATCTTATCTACGAGATTAAAACTGGGTTTGTATGTTAGTACACTGCTCTGCCTGCTTCAAGTCGCTGTCAACATATCCCAATTTAACTGTGTATAATTTATATCGAATTGTGCATGTAACTTTTTTGTTACTGAAATCGATTGTGGCATGTATTTTTCTTAAAGTGTCAGTACCTAATATAACGTCATATACAAGATTTTTAACTATAAGGACTGTCACTTCAATTTCTATGCCTTGTGTAATTATTGATATAAGTGCTTGTTTACAAATAATTTGTGTATCTCCGGTCGCCGTAGTAACCATAGTATTATTTACAAGATAGGTGTTTTCTTAAATTGGTGCTTATGTTTGTTAATAAATTTTTCATTAATTAACGACACTAGCGCATCACTATCTAGCAAAACATTACCAACACAACCATTGATTCTCGCTATCACAACAATGCCATTATTGTCCTCAACTCTAGTATTTTCCACACATTCATCCACACAGTTATTATATATTAATTCATTCCTAACATCAACAGGGTATAAGCCAGAAGCATTGTATACGTTACTATCACTATTATTGCTAACATATGATTTATGATACTTCCGCTTGTTATTGTATGCTTTAATTGTATTTGTATTCTTATTTTTATTTATATCATTAATCTTATCGCACGGACCCACGCCATGCAACCTTACACGTTTTGTTGGCTGCTCTTAATTTGCATTGGTCTCGGTAATTGCCGATACTCTGCTTTGATTGAATCTTTGAAATCTTGGTTTATTTTTAAACTGTTGTTGTTGTTGTTGTTGTGGCTGAAATTGTTTACGTGATTGATCATTATTATTACTTGGGTTATCTACATTATCCCATTTAGTCAATAACAAGAGTAGTTCTTATAAGGATTTAACCCCTTGTGTAATAACCGCGATTTGAATTCCGCATCCAAAATGGTGAGCTAACTTACTTACCATTTCTGCTTCTGTCACTTCCGGTTCCAGATACTTGGCTCGAGATATCAGCTGGATTAAATAGTTTTCTTTTGAACCTTTCATATTTGAATATTTTCCAAATTTCAGCTGTACACGGATCTTTCTTTGTATCTCGCTGTCCTAGTACCTAGCCCAAAAATGCCGCACCAGGTCGAACCATTCGGCCACGGTACCTTCTCACCACCCAGGTTAGTTTGTCCATTACGCTTAGGTTGTCATTTATTGCATCCATAGCTCTCTCGCAGTTTTTGAGAAAGTGGAGGGGATTTTCAGTCTCTCTACCATAGAATTTTAATTGCGAATTGGGTTCGTCACAAGTTTTATAAATATATGTGGTCAGTTTCGCAGGTATCGTGGTAATGTGGAGTCGGGTCAGCTGTTGTTTAACTCCTGTATCCGCTGTTCCTGCTCTGCTACCAATTCATTCGCCGTCGATGTATGATTTACCATTATTTCTTCCATGACATTGATCTTAGCTTCACAGTCAATAAGACGTGAATTATTAGCTTGTAGTGCTAACTCAATGTTACTACGAATTAACTCGACTTTCTCTCCGATACGCTTTTCTGTCGATTCTATAAGTTGTTTATTTTGTTTAGCTTGTTCATGCACCGTGGTAAAAATTTCCTTATTCTCATCAAGTAGTGACCTATTTTGTATTATTGCTTCCTCTTTATTAGCTCTATTTACATCATTGGATAATACTGCTGCTAACGTATTTTGTAATTCAAGTGATTCAGCCACATTTATAGTTATTTTATATATTCAAACAAATATTATGGTCCTTATTTAACATAAACGGCACTATTATTAACTCTTATTATTATAGTATTAATGTTCAGTTTATATGTTGTACAACGTCACAGACTAGTATCGTAATCAAATGTTCACAATACTTAACCAAATACGCTACATATACAGATAATAATTCAAACCTCCAAATAAACTAAATTAATAATACTGTTCAAATATCTGCTTACAGAGAATATTCAACAAATTATATACACTCCCTGCTTACAAACAGAACACACACAAATTAGTCCATATGAATCATAATTACAAAATATATAATATTAATAAATTATAATAAAATCGTGCCACATGTTGTCAACGCCAAATATCTCTATGCGACTATACAAATAAATATTTTCGCATAGGATAATTTTGAGTGTATAAAATATGCACAAGTCTATATTGGAGGTGTAGAAACATTATTTATTTATAACATAAGTAAATAATTGTTTATATGATATATTTAAATTAAACAAAACGTCATGTACAGTATTTTATTTGTTTTCAAGACTTTATGTATTCAGTTTTGGTAGGTTTATAAAATACAAACAAATACACGTGGTTGAATCTGACTTATAATCTCAAACACAGATAAGCGTATCAACACTTCTGACTTCATTTTCATAACTGAAAGTATACTCCGTTTGTTCAAATCATTTATTCTGACATCTCATATAAAATTATAAATTTACACTCATATTTCACATAATTTTCTTAAAACATTCATACCACCTATACCCTACCATATTAGGAACAATAATCTCTGACATAATAATTTCTTAGGGATGATACATGGAATTTCCTTATAATACGGTTAGTACTAGGGTTGGTAACAATATAGGTGTTTTTACCAACCTGCTCGGATAAAATGTATGGTCCATTGTACAACCTAAAGAATTTGCCTGCAGTGTTATCCTCCCTTTGACAGACATTCAAAGCCATCGGGAGTACCCTCTCGCCAATTTTAAATGTTACCAGCTTGTGGTCTGCATTGAATCATTACGCCGTTCTTTGGCACATTTCTTAATCCGTCTCCTGGCTTCTCTACGTTTCACCTCGCTCGGAATAGGCAAATTTTGCGTTGGAATTCTCCTGATGCTCTCATCCCAGGCACGCTTGGGCATTTCTACAGTTTGCAACTTGTTAGGTGTAAATCCTGTTGTGTCATTGTAATTTCCGTTGATGGACCGCTCGAAAAATTCGAGATAATCCAGCCATCTACTTTGGTTGGTATTAAAATAAGTACGGAACAGTCGACCTAACTCTCTGTTGACCCTTTCAGCGAGGTTGTCCTGCGGTCTTCGGATCGCTGTTAACACAGTCTGGATATTGTGCTTTTCCAATTCGGATTACCACTTCCTATTGGTGAACTGTTTACTCTGGTCAGATACAATTTTTTTTTTACGTGACCATATTTATGGATGTATTTATTTAAAAAAACATTTAATACGGCCGCCGTAGTGGGTCGTCCTATTGCATATATAGACTTACTTGTTTAGAGAACGCATCCGTGCACACCACCAGATTCCTCATACCCCTTGATGCACGCGGTAGTACACCTAAAAATCAATACATAATAATTCAATTTTGTTTTTAGTAATAATATTGCACATTTCTACATACGTGTGTTGATTCGGGTATTTTGCAGTTTGGCATATGTGACAGGTACGCAAAATAGATTTAACTTTTCTAGCCATATTTAACCACACAAAGTCTTCTCGCATTGTTAAATAGCATTTATATGCTCCCGCGTGCGCCAGACTGTCATGGCACGCCCAAGTTAAATCCTCGACTAGTTCATCAGGTACCATTATCTTCCACTGCTCGTCTATGATCTTGTATAACACATCATTGGCTATTTTGTACTTTGAGTTGTACTGTACTCTTATATCATAGCTGACTTTCTTTAATTTAGTATCCCGCTGTTGCTTGATGTTTATATTTTTTAACCTAGTTTTTAATGTGTCTGGTAATACATACTTAATTGTCAAGATCTGTACTTCATTCCTTGTTGAGGAGTATTGTTCTTCAATAATCGGGGGATGTCTACTTAAAGTTGGCCTATCTGCTATTTTGTTTTCACTGGCTTTTCAATATTTTATACTAAAATCATATTCTTGGATCCCCATGATCCATCGCGATATGGTCGCATTTGTGAGTTTACATTTGATCATGAAAGACAGACAACGCCTGATTGTCTGATAAAATCTCGATGTGTTGTCCTACAAGGTAATATCTGAATTTGCTGATACAATATGCTATCGCGAGAATTTCCTTCTCCGACGTAAAATAGTTCCTCTCACCACCTTTTAATGAACGACTTACGTGGGGAATTACCTCGTGTTCACCTTGGTTATTCCGCTCATATAACACTCCGCCTATCGCGTAGTCCGACGCGTCACAATTAAGTACATAATTCCCATCTTTTTCAAGATGGAATATATGCAGGTTCTTACTATTCAAGTTCTTGGTAGCATTGAATACTGCCTCATTCCGCTCTTCCCATCGCCATTTGGTATTTTTTCTTAGTAGTTCCAGAAGTGGTTCTATTCAGGTGTGAAACGACGAAAATACCCGGTCAAGCCGAGGAAAGCCCTAATATCTATTGCTTTCTTGGGGTTAAGCAAATCGGTGATGGCCTGGATTTTCTCAGGATTGGTATTGACCTCATCTACCAAAATAATATGACTAAAGAATTTTATTTGGGATTGTCCAAACTCACAATTGTCCAAGTTAAGCAAAAGATTGGCATCTCTTAACTTTCGGAAGACACTATCGGGGTGATTTAAATGCTCTTCGTAAGACTTAGATATTACAAGTATGCCATCCACAAACACGCTTACGAATTCTTCTACTTCCGCTCCTAGAGCCAATTCTAGACATTTAACCATTGCAGCAAGGCTGGTCACTAACCCGAAAGTAACTACCTTAAACTGGTATCATTTGTTCTTATAAAGGAATTTCGTAAATTTGCGGCAATCTTCAGCTAATGGAATCTGCGAATACCCGCTTTTGAGGTCCCGCCTCGACATGTACCTGACCCCTTGACGTTTTATAAATAGGTTCTCGGCATTGGGTGCACAGTCTTAGCATTTTTGCGTATGCTGTTTAGGTTGCGCATATCTAAACAAAGACGTATATCGTTATTATTTTTTTTAACCACTACCATAGGATTAAGGAAGTTACTATCAGCACATTCAAGAATATCATTTGTTAACATTTTCTTAATTTCTTCATCAACTTGCCCTTGGTAGTGTAATGGAATTGGATAAGTTTTCCGGACAAACTTATTTTCACCAATTACATTTATCCTAAGCTCATATATGTTAATAACGGTGTGTTCGTTTTTAAAAACCAATTCGTACTTGTTTAAGATATTATTTAACCGTTTCTCTTGATCAGCTGTTAGTTTATTGCCGGTGAACTGCCCGCTACTCCTTATCTTATCTACGAGATTAAAACTGGGTTTGTATGTTAGTACACTGCTCTGCCTGCTTCAAGTCGCTGTCAACATATCCCAATTTAACTGTGTATAATTTATATCGAATTGTGCATGTAACTTTTTTGTTACTGAAATCGATTGTGGCATGTATTTTTCTTAAAGTGTCAGTACCTAATATAACGTCATATACAAGATTTTTAACTATAAGGACTGTCACTTCAATTTCTATGCCTTGTGTAATTATTGATATAAGTGCTTGTTTACAAATAATTTGTGTATCTCCGGTCGCCGTAGTAACCATAGTATTATTTACAAGATAGGTGTTTTCTTAAATTGGTGCTTATGTTTGTTAATAAATTTTTCATTAATTAACAACACTAGCGCATCACTATCTAGCAAAACATTACCAACACAACCATTGATTCTCGCTATCACAACAATGCCATTATTGTCCTCAACTCTAGTATTTTCCACACATTCATCCACACATTCATCCACACAGTTATTATATATTAATTCATTCCTAACATAAACAGGGTATAAGCCAGAAGCATTGTATACGTTACTATCACCCTTCTTGCTAACATATGATTTATGATACTGCCGCTTGTTATTGTATGCTTTAATTGTATTTGTATTCTTATTTTTATTTATATCATTAATCTTATCGCACGGACCCACGCCATGCAACACGATTTGTTGGCTGCTTTTAATTTGCATTGTTCTCAGTAATTGCCGATACTCTGCTTTGATTGAATCTTTGAAATCTTGGTTTATTTTTAAACTGTTGTTGTTGTTGTGGCTGAAATTGTTTACGTGATTGATCATTATTATTACTTGGGTTATCTACATTATCCCATTTAGTCAATAACAAGAGTAGTTCTTATAAGGATTTAACCCCTTATGTAATAACCGCGATTTGAATTCCGCATCCAAAATGGTGAGCTAACTTACTTACCATTTCTGCTTCTGTCACTTCCGGTTCCAGATACTTGGCTCGAGATATCAGCTGGATTAAATAGTTTTCTTTTGAACCTTTCATATTTGAATATTTTCCAAATTTCAGCTGTACACGGATCTTTCTTTGTATCTCGCTGTTCTAGTACCTAGCCCAAAAATGCCGCACCAGGTCGAACCATTCGGCCACGGTACCTTCTCACCACCCAGGTTAGTTTGTCCATTACGCCTAGGTTGTCATTTATTGCATCCATAGCTCTCTCGCAGTTTTTGAGAAAGTGGAGGGGATTTTCAGTCTCTCTACCATAGAATTTTAATTGCGAATTGGGTTCGTCACAAGTTTTATAAATATATGTGGTCAGGTTCGCAGGTATCGTGGTAATGTGGAGTCGGGTCAGCTGTTGTTTAACTCCTGTATCCGCTGTTCCTGCTCTGCTACCAATTCATTCGCCGTCGATGTATGATTTACCATTATTTCTTCCATGACATTGATCTTAGCTTCACAGTCAATAAGACGTGAATTATTAGCTTGTAGTGCTAACTCAATGTTACTACGAATTAACTCGACTTTCTCTCCGATACGCTTTTCTGTCGATTCTATAAGTTGTTTATTTTGTTTAGCTTGTTCATGCACCGTGGTAAAAATTTCCTTATTCTCATCAAGTAGTGACCTATTTTGTATTATTGCTTCCTCTTTATTAGCTCTATTTACTTCATTGGATAATACTGCAGCTAACGTATTTTGTAATTCAAGTGATTCAGCCACATTTATAGTTATTTTATATATTCAAACAAATATTATGGTCCTTATTTAACATAAACGGCACTATTATTAACTCTTATTATTATAGTATTAATGTTCAGTTTATATGTTGTACAACGTCACAGACTAGTATCGTAATCAAATGTTCACAATACTTAACCAAATACGCTACATATACAGATAATAATTCAAACCTCCAAATAAACTAAATTAATAATACTGTTCAAATATCTGCTTACAGAAATATTCAACAAATTATATACACTCCCTGCTTACAAACAGAACACACACAAATTAGTCCATATGAATCATAATTACAAAATATATAATATTAATAAATTATAATAAAATCGTGCCACATGTTGTCAACGCCAAATATCTCTATGCGACTATACAAATAAATATTTTCGCATAGGATAATTTTGAGTGTATAAAATATGCACAAGTCTATATTGGAGGTGTAGAAACATTATTTATTTATAACATAAGTAAATAATTGTTTATATGATATATTTAAATTAAACAAAACGTCATGTACAGTATTTTATTTGTTTTCAAGACTTTATGTATTCAGTTTTGGTAGGTTTATAAAATACAAACAAATACACGTGGTTGAATCTGACTTATAATCTCAAACACAGATAAACGTATCAACACTTCTGACTTCATTTTCATAACTGAAAGCATACTCCGTTTGTTCAAATCATTTATTCTGGCATCTCATATAAAATTATAAATTTACACTCATATTTCACATAATTTTCTTAAAACATTCATACCACCTATACCCTACCATATTAGGAACAATAATCTCTGACATAATAATTTCTTAGGGATGATACATGGAATTTCCTTATAATACGGTTAGTACTAGGGTTGGTTACAATATAGATGTTTTTACCAACCTGCTCGGATAAAATGTATGGGCCATTGTACAACCTAAAGAATTTGCCTGCAGTGTTATCCTCCCTTTGACAGACATTCAAAGCCATCGGGAGTACCCTCTCGCCAATTTTAAATGTTACCAGCTTGTGGTCTGCATTGAATCATTACGCCGTTCTTTGGCACATTTCTTAATGCGTCTCCTGGCTTCTCTACGTTTCACCTCGCTCGGAATAGGCAAATTTTGCGTTGGAATTCTCCTGATGCTCTCATCCCAGGCACGCTTGGGCATTTCTACAGTTAGCAACTTGTTAGGTGTAAATCCTGTTGTGTCATTGTAATTTCCGTTGATGGACCGCTCGAAAAATTCGAGATAATCCAGCCATCTACTTTGGTTGGTATTAAAATAAGTACGGAACAGTCGACCTAACTCTCTGTTGACCCTTTCAGCGAGGTTGTCCTGCGGTCTTCGGATCGCTGTTAACACAGTCTGGATATTGTGCTTTTCCAATTCGGATTACCACTTCCTATTGGTGAACTGTTTACTCTGGTCAGATACAATTTTTTTTTACGTGACCATATTTATGGATGTATTTATTTAAAAAAACATTTAATACGGCCGCCGTAGTGGGTCGTCCTATTGCATATATAGACTTACTTGTTTAGAGAACGCATCCGTGCACACCACCAGATTCCTCATACCCCTTGATGCACGCGGTAGTGCACCTAAAAATCAATACATAATAATTCAATTTTGTTTTTAGTAATAATATTGCACATTTCTACATACGTGTGTTGATTCGGGTATTTTGCAGTTTGGCATATGTGACAGGTACGCAAAATAGATTTAACTTTTCTAGCCATATTTAACCACACAAAGTCTTCTCGCATTGTTAAATAGCATTTATATGCTCCCGCGTGCGCCAGACTGTCATGGCACGCCCAAGTTAAATCCTCGACTAGTTCATCAGGTACCATTATCTTCCACTGCTCGTCTATGATCTTGTATAACACATCATTGGCTATTTTGTACTTTGAGTTGTACTGTACTCTTATATCATAGCTGACTTTCTTTAATTTAGTATCCCGCTGTTGCTTGATGTTTATATTTTTTAACCTAGTTTTTAATGTGTCTGGTAATACATACTTAATTGTCAAGATCTGTACTTCATTCCTTGTTGAGGAGTATTGTTCTTCAATAATCGGGGGATGTCTACTTAAAGTTGGCCTATCTGCTATTTTGTTTTCACTGGTTTTTCAATATTTTATACTAAAATCATATTCTTGGATCCCCATGATCCATCGCGATATGGTCGCATTTGTGAGTTTACATTTGATCATGAAAGACAGACAACGCCTGATTGTCTGATAAAATCTCGATGTGTTGTCCTACAAGGTAATATCTGAATTTGCTGATACAATATACTATCGCGAGAATTTCCTTCTCCGACGTAAAATAGTTCCTCTCACCACCTTTTAATGAACGACTCACGTGGGGAATTACCTCGTGTTCACCTTGGTTATTCCGCTCATATAACACTCCGCCTATCGCGTAGTCCGACGCGTCACAATTAAGTACATAATTCCCTTCTTTTTCAAGATGGAATATATGCAGGTTCTTACTATTCAAGTTCTTGGTAGCATTGAATACTGCCTCATACCGCTCTTCCCATCGCCATTTGGTATTTTTTCTTAGTAGTTCCAGAAGTGGTTCTATTCAGGTGTGAAACGACGAAAATACCCGGTCAATCCGAGGAACGCCCTGATATCTTTTGCTTTCTTGGGGTTAGGAAAATCGGTGATGGCCTGGATTTTCTCAGGATTGGTACTGACCCCATCTGCCAAAATAATGTGACCCAAGAATTTTATTTGGGATTGTCCAAACTGACACTTGTCCAAGTTAAGCAAAAGATTGGCATCTCTTAACTTTCGGAAGACACTATCGAGGTGACTTAAATGCTCTTCGAAAGATTTAGATATTACAAGTATGCCATCCACAAACACGCATACGAATTCCTCTACTTCCGGTCCTAGTGCCAATTCTAGACATTTAACAATTGTAGCAAGACTGGTCACTAACCCGAAAGTGACTACCCTAAACTGGTATCATTTGTTGTTATAAAGGAATGTCGTAAATTTGCGGCAATCTTCAGCTAATGGAATCTGCGAAAACCCGCTTTTGAGGTCCCGCCTCGAAATGTACCTGACCCCTTGACATTTTATAAGTAGGTTCTCGGCATTGGGTGCACAATCTTAGCACTTTTGCGTATGCTGTTTAGGTTGCGCATATCTAAACAAATACGTATATCGTTATTATTTTTTTTAACCACTACCACAGGATTAAGGAAGTTACTATCAGCACATTCAATAATATCATTTGTTAACATTTTCTTAATTTCTTCATCAAATTGCCCTTGGTAGTGTAATGGAATTGGATAAGTTTTCCGGACAAACTTATTTTCACCAATTACATTTATCCTAAGTACATATAATGTTAATAAAGGTGTGTTCGTTTTTAAAAACCAATTCGTACTTGTTTAAGATATTATTTAACCGTTTCTCTTGATCAGCTGTTAGTTTATTGCCGGTGAACTGCCCGCTACTCCTTATCTTATCTACGAAATTAAAACTGGCTTTTGTATGTTATATACACTGCTCTGCCTGCTTCAAGTCGCTGTCAACATATCCCAATTTAACTGTGTATAATTTATATCGAATTGTGCATGTAACTTTTTTGTTACTGAAATAGATTGTGGCATGTATTTTTCTTAAAGTGTCAGTACCTAATATAACGTCATATACTAGATTTTTAACTATAAGGACTGTCACTTCAATTTCTATGCCTTGTGTAATTATTGATAAAAGTGCTTGTTTACAAATAATTTGTGTATCTCCGGTCGCCGTAGTAACCATAGTATTATTTACAAGATAGGTGTTTTCTTAAATTGGTGCTTATGTTTGTTAATAAATTTTTCATTAATTAACGACACTAGCGCATCACTATCTAGCAAAACATTACCAACACAAACATTGATTCTCGCTATCACAACAATGCCATTATTGTCTTCAACTCTAGTATTTTCCACACATTCATCCACACAGTTATTATATATTAATTCATCCCTAACATCAACAGGGTATAAGCCAGAAGCATTGAATACGTTACTATCACTCTTCTTGCTAACATATGATTTATGATACTGCCGCTTGTTATTGTATGCTTTAATTGTATTTGTATTCTTATTTTTATTTATATCATTAATCTTATCGCACGGACCCACGCCATGCAACACGATTTGTTGGCTGCTTTTAATTTGCATTGTTCTCGGTAATTGCCGATACTCTGCTTTGATTGAATCTTTGAAAACTTGGTTTATTTTTAAACTGTTGTTGTTGTGGCTGAAATTGTTTACGTAATTGATCATTATTATTACTTGGGTTATCTACATTATCCCATTTAGTCAATAACAAGAGTAGTTCTTATAAGGATTTAACCCCTTATGTAATAACCGCGATTTGAATTCCGCATCCAAAATGGTGAGATAACTTACTTACCATTTCTGCTTCTGTCACTTCCGGTTCCAGATACTTGACTCGAGATATCAGCTGGATTAAATAGTTTTCTTTTGAACCTTTCATATTTGAATATTTTCGAAATTTCAGCTGTACACGGATCTTTCTTTGTATCTCGCTGTTCTAGTACCTAGCCCAAAAATGCCGCACCAGGTCGAACCTTTCGGCCACGGTACCTTCTCACCACCCAGGTTAGTTTGTCCATTACGCTTAGGTTGTCATTTATTGCATCCATAGCTCTCTCGCAGTTTTTGAGAAAGTGGAGGGGATTTTCAGTCTCTCTACCATAGAATTTTAATTGCGAATTGGGTTCGTCACAAGTTTTATAAATATATGTGGTCAGGTTCGCAGGTATCGTGGTAATGTGGAGTCGGGTCAGCTGTTGTTTAACTCCTGTATCCGCTGTTGCTGCTCTGCTACCAATTCATTCGCCGTCGATGTATGATTTACCATTATTTCTTCCATGACATTGATCTTATCTTCACAGTCAATAAGACGTGAATTATTAGCTTGTAGTGCTAACTCAATGTTACTACGAATTAACTCGACTTTCTCTCCGATACGCTTTTCTGTCGATTCTATAAGTTGTTTATTTTGTTTAGCTTGTTCATGCACCGTGGTAAAAATTTCCTTATTCTCATCAAGTAGTGACCTATTTTGTATTATTGCTTCCTCTTTATTAGCTCTATTTACTTCATTGGATAATACTGCAGCTAACGTATTTTGTAATTCAAGTGATTCAGCCACATTTATAGTTATTTTATATATTCAAACAAATATTATGGTCCTTATTTAACATAAACGGCACTATTATTAACTCTTATTATTAGAGTATTAATGTTCAGTTTATATGTTGTACAACGTCACAGACTAGTATCGTAATCAAATGTTCACAATAC
Source organism: Magicicada septendecula (assembly GCA_034769895.1). Taxonomy (NCBI): domain Eukaryota; kingdom Metazoa; phylum Arthropoda; class Insecta; order Hemiptera; family Cicadidae; genus Magicicada; species Magicicada septendecula. The sequence goes on along the minus strand of CM068373.1, from coordinate 203,244,120 downwards.
TTAACCAAATACGCTACATATACAGATAATAATTCAAACCTCCAAATAAACTAAATTAATAATACTCTTCAAATATCTGCTTACAGAAATATTCAACAAATTATATACACTCCCTGCTTACAAACAGAACACACACAAATTAGTCCATATGAATCATAATTACAAAATACATAATATTAATAAATTATAATAAAATCGTGCCACATGTTGTCAACGCCAAATATCTCTATGCGACTATACAAATAAATATTTTCGCATAGGATAATTTTGAGTGTATAAAATATGCACAAGTCTATATTGGAGGTGTAGAAACATTATTTATTTATAACATAAGTAAATAATTGTTTATATGATATATTTAAATTAAACAAAACGTCATGTACAGTATTTTATTTGTTTTCAAGACTTTATGTATTCAGTTTTGGTAGGTTTATAAAATACAAACAAATACACGTGGTTGAATCTGACTTATAATCTCAAACACAGATAAACGTATCAACACTTCTGACTTCATTTTCATAACTGAAAGCATACTCCGTTTGTTCAAATCATTTATTCTGGCATCTCATATAAAATTATAAATTTACACTCATATTTCACATAATTTTCTTAAAACATTCATACCACCTATACCCTACCATATTAGGAACAATAATCTCTGACATAATAATTTCTTAGGGATGATACATGGAATTTCCTTATAATACGGTTAGTACTAGGGTTGGTTACAATATAGATGTTTTTACCAACCTGCTCGGATAAAATGTATGGGCCATTGTACAACCTAAAGAATTTGCCTGCAGTGTTATCCTCCCTTTGACAGACATTCAAAGCCATCGGGAGTACCCTCTCGCCAATTTTAAATGTTACCAGCTTGTGGTCTGCATTGAATCATTACGCCGTTCTTTGGCACATTTCTTAATGCGTCTCCTGGCTTCTCTACGTTTCACCTCGCTCGGAATAGGCAAATTTTGCGTTGGAATTCTCCTGATGCTCTCATCCCAGGCACGCTTGGGCATTTCTACAGTTAGCAACTTGTTAGGTGTAAATCCTGTTGTGTCATTGTAATTTCCGTTGATGGACCGCTCGAAAAATTCGAGATAATCCAGCCATCTACTTTGGTTGGTATTAAAATAAGTACGGAACAGTCGACCTAACTCTCTGTTGACCCTTTCAGCGAGGTTGTCCTGCGGTCTTCGGATCGCTGTTAACACAGTCTGGATATTGTGCTTTTCCAATTCGGATTACCACTTCCTATTGGTGAACTGTTTACTCTGGTCAGATACAATTTTTTTTTACGTGACCATATTTATGGATGTATTTATTTAAAAAAACATTTAATACGGCCGCCGTAGTGGGTCGTCCTATTGCATATATAGACTTACTTGTTTAGAGAACGCATCCGTGCACACCACCAGATTCCTCATACCCCTTGATGCACGCGGTAGTGCACCTAAAAATCAATACATAATAATTCAATTTTGTTTTTAGTAATAATATTGCACATTTCTACATACGTGTGTTGATTCGGGTATTTTGCAGTTTGGCATATGTGACAGGTACGCAAAATAGATTTAACTTTTCTAGCCATATTTAACCACACAAAGTCTTCTCGCATTGTTAAATAGCATTTATATGCTCCCGCGTGCGCCAGACTGTCATGGCACGCCCAAGTTAAATCCTCGACTAGTTCATCAGGTACCATTATCTTCCACTGCTCGTCTATGATCTTGTATAACACATCATTGGCTATTTTGTACTTTGAGTTGTACTGTACTCTTATATCATAGCTGACTTTCTTTAATTTAGTATCCCGCTGTTGCTTGATGTTTATATTTTTTAACCTAGTTTTTAATGTGTCTGGTAATACATACTTAATTGTCAAGATCTGTACTTCATTCCTTGTTGAGGAGTATTGTTCTTCAATAATCGGGGGATGTCTACTTAAAGTTGGCCTATCTGCTATTTTGTTTTCACTGGTTTTTCAATATTTTATATTAAAATCATATTCTTGGATCCCCATGATCCATCGCGATATGGTCGCATTTGTGAGTTTACATTTGATCATGAAAGACAGACAACGCCTGATTGTCTGATAAAATCTCGATGTGTTGTCCTACAAGGTAATATCTGAATTTGCTGATACAATATACTATCGCGAGAATTTCCTTCTCCGACGTAAAATAGTTCCTCTCACCACCTTTTAATGAACGACTCACGTGGGGAATTACCTCGTGTTCACCTTGGTTATTCCGCTCATATAACACTCCGCCTATCGCGTAGTCCGACGCGTCACAATTAAGTACATAATTCCCTTCTTTTTCAAGATGGAATATATGCAGGTTCTTACTATTCAAGTTCTTGGTAGCATTGAATACTGCCTCATACCGCTCTTCCCATCGCCATTTGGTATTTTTTCTTAGTAGTTCCAGAAGTGGTTCTATTCAGGTGTGAAACGACGAAAATACCCGGTCAATCCGAGGAACGCCCTGATATCTTTTGCTTTCTTGGGGTTAGGAAAATCGGTGATGGCCTGGATTTTCTCAGGATTGGTACTGACCCCATCTGCCAAAATAATGTGACCCAAGAATTTTATTTGGGATTGTCCAAACTGACACTTGTCCAAGTTAAGCAAAAGATTGGCATCTCTTAACTTTCGGAAGACACTATCGAGGTGACATAAATGCTCTTCGAAAGATTTAGATATTACAAGTATGCCATCCACAAACACGCATACGAATTCCTCTACTTCCGGTCCTAGTGCCAATTCTAGACATTTAACAATTGTAGCAAGACTGGTCACTAACCCGAAAGTGACTACCCTAAACTGGTATCATTTGTTGTTATAAAGGAATGTCGTAAATTTGCGGCAATCTTCAGCTAATGGAATCTGCGAAAACCCGCTTTTGAGGTCCCGCCTCGAAATGTACCTGACCCCTTGACATTTTATAAGTAGGTTCTCGGCATTGGGTGCACAAACTTAGCACTTTTGCGTATGCTGTTTAGGTTGCGCATATCTAAACAAATACGTATATCGTTATTATTTTTTTTAACCACTACCACAGGATTAAGGAAGTTACTATCAGCACATTCAATAATATCATTTGTTAACATTTTCTTAATTTCTTCCTCAAATTGCCCTTGGTAGTGTAATGGAATTGGATAAGTTTTCCGGACAAACTCATTTTCACCAATTACATTTATCCTAAGTACATATAATGTTAATAAAGGTGTGTTCGTTTTTAAAAACCAATTCGTACTTGTTTAAGATATTATTTAACCGTTTCTCTTGATCAGCTGTTAGTTTATTGCCGGTGAACTGCCCGCTACTCCTTATCTTATCTACGAAATTAAAACTGGCTTTTGTATGTTATATACACTGCTCTGCCTGCTTCAAGTCGCTGTCAACATATCCCAATTTAACTGTGTATAATTTATATCGAATTGTGCATGTAACTTTTTTGTTACTGAAATAGATTGTGGCATGTATTTTTCTTAAAGTGTCAGTACCTAATATAACGTCATATACTAGATTTTTAACTATAAGGACTGTCACTTCAATTTCTATGCCTTGTATAATTATTGATATAAGTGCTTGTTTACAAATAATTTGTGTATCTCCGGTCGTCGTAGTAACCATAGTATTATTTACAAGATAGGTGTTTTCTTAAATTGGTGCTTATGTTTGTTAATAAATTTTTCATTAATTAACGACACTAGCGCATCACTATCTAGCAAAACATTACCAACACAACCATTGATTCTCGCTATCACAACAACGCCATTATTGTCCTCAACTCTAGTATTTTCCACACATTCATCCACACAGTTATTATATATTAATTCATTCCTAACATCAACAGGGTATAAGCCAGAAGCATTGTATACGTTACTATCACTCTTCTTGCTAACATATAATTTATGATACTGCCGCTTGTTATTGTATGCTTTAATTGTATTTGTATTCTTATTTTTATTTATATCATTAATCTTATCGCACGGACCCACGCCATGCAACACGATTTGTTGGCTGCTTTTAATTTGCATTGTTCTCAGTAATTGCCGATACTCTGCTTTGATTGAATCTTTGAAATCTTGGTTTATTTTTAAACTGTTGTTGTTGTTGTGGCTGAAATTGTTTACGTGATTGATCATTATTATTACTTGGGTTATCTACATTATCCCATTTAGTCAATAACAAGAGTAGTTCTTATAAGGATTTAACCCCTTATGTAATAACCGCGATTTGAATTCCGCATCCAAAATGGTGAGCTAACTTACTTACCATTTCTGCTTCTGTCACTTCCGGTTCCAGATACTTGGCTCGAGATATCAGCTGGATTAAATAGTTTTCTTTTGAAACTTTCATATTTGAATATTTTCGAAATTTCAGCTGTACACGGATCTTTCTTTGTATCTCGCTGTTCTAGTACCTAGCCCAAAAATGCCGCACCAGGTCGAACCATTCGGCCACGGTACCTTCTCACCACCCAGGTTAGTTTGTCCATTACGCCTAGGTTGTCATTTATTGCATCCATAGCTCTCTCGCAGTTTTTGAGAAAGTGGAGGGGATTTTCAGTCTCTCTAGCATAGAATTTTAATTGCGAATTGGGTTCGTCACAAGTTTTATAAATATATGTGGTCAGGTTCGCAGGTATCGTGGTAATGTGGAGTCGGGTCAGCTGTTGTTTAACTCCTGTATCCGCTGTTCCTGCTCTGCTACCAATTCATTCGCCGTCGATGTATGATTTACCATTATTTCTTCCATGACATTGATCTTAGCTTCACAGTCAATAAGACGTGAATTATTAGCTTGTAGTGCTAACTCAATGTTACTACGAATTAACTCGACTTTCTCTCCGATACGCTTTTCTGTCGATTCTATAAGTTGTTTATTTTGTTTAGCTTGTTCATGCACCGTGGTAAAAATTTCCTTATTCTCATCAAGTAGTGACCTATTTTGTATTATTGCTTCCTCTTTATTAGCTCTATTTACTTCATTGGATAATACTGCAGCTAACGTATTTTGTAATTCAAGTGATTCAGCCACATTTATAGTTATTTTATATATTCAAACAAATATTATGGTCCTTATTTAACATAAACGGCACTATTATTAACTCTTATTATTATAGTATTAATGTTCAGTTTATATGTTGTACAACGTCACAGACTAGTATCGTAATCAAATGTTCACAATACTTAACCAAATACGCTACATATACAGATAATAATTCAAACCTCCAAATAAACTAAATTAATAATACTGTTCAAATATCTGCTTACAGAGAATATTCAACAAATTATATACACTCCCTGCTTACAAACAGAACACACACAAATTAGTCCATATGAATCATAATTACAAAATATATAATATTAATAAATTATAATAAAATCGTGCCACATGTTGTCAACGCCAAATATCTCTATGCGACTATACAAATAAATATTTTTGCATAGGATAATTTTGAGTGTATAAAATATGCACAAGTCTATATTGGAGGTGTAGAAACATTATTTATTTATAACATAAGTAAATAATTGTTTATATGATATATTTAAATTAAACAAAACGTCATGTACAGTATTTTATTTGTTTTCAAGACTTTATGTATTCAGTTTTGGTAGGTTTATAAAATACAAACAAATACACGTGGTTGAATCTGACTTATAATCTCAAACACAGATAAGCGTATCAACACTTCTGACTTCATTTTCATAACTGAAAGTATACTCCGTTTGTTCAAATCATTTATTCTGGCATCTCATATAAAATTATAAATTTACACTCATATTTCACATAATTTTCTTAAAACATTCATACCACCTATACCCTACCATATTAGGAACAATAATCTCTGACATAATAATTTCTTAGGGATGATACATGGAATTTCCTTATAATACGGTTAGTACTAGGGTTGGTTACAATATAGATGTTTTTACCAACCTGCTCGGATAAAATGTATGGGCCATTGTACAACCTAAAGAATTTGCCTGCAGTGTTATCCTCCCTTTGACAGACATTCAAAGCCATCGGGAGTACCCTCTCGCCAATTTTAAATGTTACCAGCTTGTGGTCTGCATTGAATCATTACGCCGTTCTTTGGCACATTTCTTAATGCGTCTCCTGGCTTCTCTACGTTTCACCTCGCTCGGAATAGGCAAATTTTGCGTTGGAATTCTCCTGATGCTCTCATCCCAGGCACGCTTGGGCATTTCTACAGTTTGCAACTTGTTAGGTGTAAATCCTGTTGTGTCATTGTAATTTCCGTTGATGGACCGCTCAAAAAATTCGAGATAATCCAGCCATCTACTTTGGTTGGTATTAAAATAAGTACGGAACAGTCGACCTAACTCTCTGTTGACCCTTTCAGCGAGGTTGTCCTGCGGTCTTCGGATCGCTGTTAACACAGTCTGGATATTGTGCTTTTCCAATTCGGATTACCACTTCCTATTGGTGAACTGTTTACTCTGGTCAGATACAATTTTTTTTTTACGTGACCATATTTATGGATGTATTTATTTAAAAAAACATTTAATACGGCCGCCGTAGTGGGTCGTCCTATTGCATATATAGACTTACTTGTTTAGAGAACGCATCCGTGCACACCACCAGATTCCTCATACCCCTTGATGCACGCGGTAGTGCACCTAAAAATCAATACATAATAATTCAATTTTGTTTTTAGTAATAATATTGCACATTTCTACATACGTGTGTTGATTCGGGTATTTTGCAGTTTGGCATATGTGACAGGTACGCAAAATATATTTAACTTTTCTAGCCATATTTAACCACACAAAGTCTTCTCGCATTGTTAAATAGCATTTATATGCTCCCGCGTGCGCCAGACTGTCATGGCACCCCCAAGTTAAATCCTCGACTAGTTCATCAGGTACCATTATCTTCCACTGCTCGTCTATGATCTTGTATAACACATCATTGGCTATTTTGTACTTTGAGTTGTACTGTACTCTTATATCATAGCTGACTTTCTTTAATTTAGTATCCCGCTGTTGCTTGATGTTTATATTTTTTAACCTAGTTTTTAATGTGTCTGGTAATACATACTTAATTGTCAAGATCTGTACTTCATTCCTTGTTGAGGAGTATTGTTCTTCAATAATCGGGGGATGTCTACTTAAAGTTGGCCTATCTGCTATTTTGTTTTCACTGGCTTTTCAATATTTTATACTAAAATCATATTCTTGGATCCCCATGATCCATCGCGATATGGTCGCATTTGTGAGTTTACATTTGATCATGAAAGACAGACAACGCCTGATTGTCTGATAAAATCTCGATGTGTTGTCCTACAAGGTAATATCTGAATTTGCTGATACAATATACTATCGCGAGAATTTCCTTCTCCGACGTAAAATAGTTCCTCTCACCACCTTTTAATGAACGACTCACGTGGGGAATTACCTCGTGTTCACCTTGGTTATTCCGCTCATATAACACTCCGCCTATCGCGTAGTCCGACGCGTCACAATTAAGTACATAATTCCCTTCTTTTTCAAGATGGAATATATGCAGGTTCTTATTATTCAAGTTCTTGGTAGCATTGAATACTGCCTCATACCGCTCTTCCCATCGCCATTTGGTATTTTTTCTTAGTAGTTCCAGAAGTGGTTCTATTCAGGTGTGAAACGACGAAAATACCCGGTCAATCCGAGGAACGCCCTGATATCTTTTGCTTTCTTGGGGTTAGGAAAATCGGTGATGGCCTGGATTTTCTCAGGATTGGTACTGACCCCATCTGCCAAATTAATGTGACCCAAGAATTTTATTTGGGATTGTCCAAACTGACACTTGTCCAAGTTAAGCAAAAGATTGGCATCTCTTAACTTTCGGAGGGCACTATCGAGGTGACTTAAATGCTCTTCGAAAGATTTAGATATTACAAGTATGCCATCCACAAACACGCATACGAATTCCTCTACTTCCGGTCCTAGTGCCAATTCTAGACATTTAACAATTGTAGCAAGACTGGTCACTAACCCGAAAGTGACTACCCTAAACTGGTATCATTTGTTGTTATAAAGGAATGTCGTAAATTTGCGGCAATCTTCAGCTAATGGAATCTGCGAAAACCCGCTTTTGAGGTCCCACCTCGAAATGTACTTGACCCCTTGACATTTTATAAGTAGGTTCTCGGCATTGGGTGCACAATCTTAGCACTTTTGCGTATGCTGTTTAGGTTGCGCATATCTAAACAAATACGTATATCGTTATTATTTTTTTTAACCACTACCACAGGATTAAGGAAGTTACTATCAGCACATTCAATAATATCATTTGTTAACATTTTCTTAATTTCTTCCTCAAATAGCCCTTGGTAGTGTAATGGAATTGGATAAGTTTTCCGGACAAACTTATTTTCACCAATTACATGTAACCTAAGTACATATATGTTAATAACGGTGTGTTCGTTTTTAAAAACCAATTCGTACTTGTTTAAGATATTATTTAACCGTTTCTCTTGATCAGCTGTTAGTTTATTGCCGGTGAACTGCCCGCTACTCCTTATCTTATCTACGAAATTAAAACTGGCTTTTGTATGTTATATACACTGCTCTGCCTGCTTCAAGTCGCTGTCAACATATCCCAATTTAACTGTGTATAATTTATATCGAATTGTGCATGTAACTTTTTTGTTACTGAAATAGATTGTGGCATGTATTTTTCTTAAAGTGTCAGTACCTAATATAACGTCATATACTAGATTTTTAAATATAAGGACTGTCACTTCAATTTCTATGCCTTGTATAATTATTGATATAAGTGCTTGTTTACAAATAATTTGTGTATCTCCGGTCGTCGTAGTAACCATAGTATTATTTACAAGATAGGTGTTTTCTTAAATTGGTGCTTATGTTTGTTAATAAATTTTTCATTAATTAACGACACTAGCGCATCACTATCTAGCAAAACATTACCAACACAACCATTGATTCTCGCTATCACAACAACGCCATTATTGTCCTCAACTCTAGTATTTTCCACACATTCATCCACACAGTTATTATATATTAATTCATTCCTAACATCAACAGGGTATAAGCCAGAAGCATTGTATACGTTACTATCACCCTTCTTGCTAACATATGATTTATGATACTGCCGCTTGTTATTGTATGCTTTAATTGTATTTGTATTCTTATTTTTATTTATATCATTAATCTTATCGCACGGACCCACGCCATGCAACACGATTTGTTGGCTGCTTTTAATTTGCATTGTTCTCAGTAATTGCCGATACTCTGCTTTGATTGAATCTTTGAAATCTTGGTTTATTTTTAAACTGTTGTTGTTGTTGTGGCTGAAATTGTTTACGTGATTGATCATTATTATTACTTGGGTTATCTACATTATCCCATTTAGTCAATAACAAGAGTAGTTCTTATAAGGATTTAACCCCTTATGTAATAACCGCGATTTGAATTCCGCATCCAAAATGGTGAGCTAACTTACTTACCATTTCTGCTTCTGTCACTTCCGGTTCCAGATACTTGGCTCGAGATATCAGCTGGATTAAATAGTTTTCTTTTGAACCTTTCATATTTGAATATTTTCCAAATTTCAGCTGTACACGGATCTTTCTTTGTATCTCGCTGTTCTAGTACCTAGCCCAAAAATGCCGCACCAGGTCGAACCATTCGGCCACGGTACCTTCTCACCACCCAGGTTAGTTTGTCCATTACGCCTAGGTTGTCATTTATTGCATCCATAGCTCTCTCGCAGTTTTTGAGAAAGTGGAGGGGATTTTCAGTCTCTCTACCATAGAATTTTAATTGCGAATTGGGTTCGTCACAAGTTTTATAAATATATGTGGTCAGGTTCGCAGGTATCGTGGTAATGTGGAGTCGGGTCAGCTGTTGTTTAACTCCTGTATCCGCTGTTCCTGCTCTGCTACCAATTCATTCGCCGTCGATGTATGATTTACCATTATTTCTTCCATGACATTGATCTTAGCTTCACAGTCAATAAGACGTGAATTATTAGCTTGTAGTGCTAACTCAATGTTACTACGAATTAACTCGACTTTCTCTCCGATACGCTTTTCTGTCGATTCTATAAGTTGTTTATTTTGTTTAGCTTGTTCATGCACCGTGGTAAAAATTTCCTTATTCTCATCAAGTAGTGACGTATTTTGTATTATTGCTTCCTCTTTATTAGCTCTATTTACTTCATTGGATAATACTGCAGCTAACGTATTTTGTAATTCAAGTGATTCAGCCACATTTATAGTTATTTTATATATTCAAACAAATATTGTGGTCCTTATTTAACATAAACGGCACTATTATTAACTCTTATTATTATAGTATTAATGTTCAGTTTATATGTTGTACAACGTCACAGACTAGTATCGTAATCAAATGTTCACAATACTTAACCAAATACGCTACATATACAGATAATAATTCAAACCTCCAAATAAACTAAATTAATAATACTGTTCAAATATCTGCTTACAGAGAATATTCAACAAATTATATACACTCCCTGCTTACAAACAGAACACACACAAATTAGTCCATATGAATCATAATTACAAAATATATAATATTAATAAATTATAATAAAATCGTGCCACATGTTGTCAACGCCAAATATCTCTATGCGACTATACAAATAAATATTTTCGCATAGGATAATTTTGAGTGTATAAAATATGCACAAGTCTATATTGGAGGTGTAGAAACATTATTTATTTATAACATAAGTAAATAATTGTTTATATGATATATTTAAATTAAACAAAACGTCATGTACAGTATTTTATTTGTTTTCAAGACTTTATGTATTCAGTTTTGGTAGGTTTATAAAATACAAACAAATACACGTGGTTGAATCTGACTTATAATCTCAAACACAGATAAGCGTATCAACACTTCTGACTTCATTTTCATAACTGAAAGTATACTCCGTTTGTTCAAATCATTTATTCTGACATCTCATATAAAATTATAAATTTACACTCATATTTCACATAATTTTCTTAAAACATTCATACCACCTATACCCTACCATATTAGGAACAATAATCTCTGACATAATAATTTCTTAGGGATGATACATGGAATTTCCTTATAATACGGTTAGTACTAGGGTTGGTTACAATATAGGTGTTTTTACCAACCTGCTCGGATAAAATGTATGGGCCATTGTACAACCTAAAGAATTTGCCTGCAGTGTTATCCTCCCTTTGACAGACATTCAAAGCCATCGGGAGTACCCTCTCGCCAATTTTAAATGTTACCAGCTTGTGGTCTGCATTGAATCATTACGCCGTTCTTTGGCACATTTCTTAATGCGTCTCCTGGCTTCTCTACGTTTCACCTCGCTCGGAATAGGCAAATTTTGCGTTGGAATTCTCCTGATGCTCTCATCCCAGGCACGCTTGGGCATTTCTACAGTTTGCAACTTGTTAGGTGTAAATCCTGTTGTGTCATTGTAATTTCCGTTGATGGACCGCTCGAAAAATTCGAGATAATCCAGCCATCTACTTTGGTTGGTATTAAAATAAGTACGGAACAGTCGACCTAACTCTCTGTTGACCCTTTCAGCGAGGTTGTCCTGCGGTCTTCGGATCGCTGTTAACACAGTCTGGATATTGTGCTTTTCCAATTCGGATTACCACTTCCTATTGGTGAACTGTTTACTCTGGTCAGATACAATTTTTTTTTTACGTGACCATATTTATGGATGTATTTATTTAAAAAAACATTTAATACGGCCGCCGTAGTGGGTCGTCCTATTGCATATATAGACTTACTTGTTTAGAGAACGCATCCGTGCACACCACCAGATTCCTCATACCCCTTGATGCACGCGGTAGTGCACCTAAAAATCAATACATAATAATTCAATTTTGTTTTTAGTAATAATATTGCACATTTCTACATACGTGTGTTGATTCGGGTATTTTGCAGTTTGGCATATGTGACAGGTACGCAAAATAGATTTAACTTTTCTAGCCATATTTAACCACACAAAGTCTTCTCGCATTGTTAAATAGCATTTATATGCTCCCGCGTGCGCCAGACTGTCATGGCACGCCCAAGTTAAATCCTCGACTAGTTCATCAGGTACCATTATCTTCCACTGCTCGTCTATGATCTTGTATAACACATCATTGGCTATTTTGTACTTTGAGTTGTACTGTACTCTTATATCATAGCTGACTTTCTTTAATTTAGTATCCCGCTGTTGCTTGATGTTTATATTTTTTAACCTAGTTTTTAATGTGTCTGGTAATACATACTTAATTGTCAAGATCTGTACTTCATTCCTTGTTGAGGCGTATTGTTCTTCAATAATCGGGGGATGTCTACTTAAAGTTGGCCTATCTGCTTTTTTGTTTTCACTGGCTTTTCAATATTTTATACTAAAATCATATTCTTGGATCCCCATGATCCATCGCGATATGGTCGCATTTGTGAGTTTACATTTGACCATGAAAGACAGACAACGCCTGATTGTCTGATAAAATCTCGATGTGTTGTCCTACAAGGTAATATCTGAATTTGCTGATACAATATACTATCGCGAGAATTTCCTTCTCCGACGTAAAATAGTTCCTCTCACCACCTTTTAATGAACGACTCACGTGGGGAATTACCTCGTGTTCACCTTGGTTATTCCGCTCATATAACACTCCGCCTATCGCGTAGTCCGACGCGTCACAATTAAGTACATAATTCCCTTCTTTTTCAAGATGGAATATATGCAGGTTCTTACTATTCAAGTTCTTGGTAGCATTGAATACTGCCTCATACCGCTCTTCCCATCGCCATTTGGTATTTTTTCTTAGTAGTTCCAGAAGTGGTTCTATTCAGGTGTGAAACGACGAAAATACCCGGTCAATCCGAGGAACGCCCTGATATCTTTTGCTTTCTTGGGGTTAGGAAAATCGGTGATGGCCTGGATTTTCTCAGGATTGGTACTGACCCCATCTGCCAAAATAATGTGACCCAAGAATTTTATTTGGGATTGTCCAAACTGACACTTGTCCAAGTTAAGCAAAAGATTGGCATCTCTTAACTTTCGGAAGACACTATCGAGGTGACTTAAATGCTCTTCGAAAGATTTAGATATTACAAGTATGCCATCCACAAACACGCATACGAATTCCTCTACTTCCGGTCCTAGTGCCAATTCTAGACATTTAACATTTGTAGCAAAACTGGTCACTAACCCGAAAGTGACTACCCTAAACTGGTATCATTTGTTGTTATAAAGGAATGTCGTAAATTTGCGGCAATCTTCAGCTAATGGAATCTGCGAAAACCCGCTTTTGAGGTCCCGCCTCGAAATGTACCTGACCCCTTGACATTTTATAAGTAGGTTCTCGGCATTGGGTGCACAATCTTAGCACTTTTGCGTATGCTGTTTAGGTTGCGCATATCTAAACAAATACGTATATCGTTATTATTTTTTTTAACCACTACCACAGGATTAAGGAAGTTACTATCAGCACATTCAATAATATCATTTGTTAACATTTTCTTAATTTCTTCCTCAACTTGCCCTTGGTAGTGTAATGGAATTGGATAAGTTTTCCGGACAAACTTATTTTCACCAATTACATTTATCCTAAGTACATATATGTAAATAACGGTGTGTTCGTTTTTAAAAACCAATTCGTACTTGTTTAAGATATTATTTAACCGTTTCTCTTGATCAGCTGTTAGTTTATTGCCGGTGAACTGCCCGCTACTCCTTATCTTATCTACGAAATTAAAACTGGCTTTTGTATGGTAGTACACTGCTCTGCCTGCTTCAAGTCGCTGTCAACATATCCCAATTTAACTGTGTATAATTTATATCGAATTGTGCATGTAACTTTTTTGTTACTGAAATCGATTGTGGCATGTATTTTTCTTAAAGTGTCAGTACCTAATATAACGTCATATACTAGATTTTTAACTATAAGGACTGTCACTTCAATTTCTATGCCTTGTATAATTATTTATATAAGTGCCTGTTTACAAATAATTTGTGTATCTCCGGTCGTCGTAGTAACCATAGTATTATTTACAAGATAGGTGTTTTCTTAAATTGGTGCTTATGTTTGTTAATAAATTTTTCATTAATTAACGACACTAGCGCATCACTATTTAGCAAAACATTACCAACACAACCATTGATTCTCGCTATCACAACAATGCCATTATTGTCCTCAACTCTAGTATTTTCCACACATTCATCCACACAGTTATTATATATTAATTCATTCCTAACATCAACAGGGTATAAGCCAGAAGCATTGTATACGTTACTATCACTCTTCTTGCTAACATATAATTTATGATACTGCCGCTTGTTATTGTATGCTTTAATTGTATTTGTATTCTTATTTTTATTTATATCATTAATCTTATCGCACGGACCCACGCCATGCAACACGATTTGTTGGCTGCTTTTAATTTGCATTGTTCTCAGTAATTGCCGATACTCTGCTTTGATTGAATCTTTGAAATCTTGGTTTATTTTTAAACTGTTGTTGTTGTTGTGGCTGAAATTGTTTACGTGATTGATCATTATTATTACTTGGGTTATCTACATTATCCCATTTAGTCAATAACAAGAGTAGTTCTTATAAGGATTTAACCCCTTATGTAATAACCGCGATTTGAATTCCGCATCCAAAATGGTGAGCTAACTTACTTACCATTTCTGCTTCTGTCACTTCCGGTTCCAGATACTTGGCTCGAGATATCAGCTGGATTAAATAGTTTTCTTTTGAACCTTTCATATTTGAATATTTTCCAAATTTCAGCTGTACACGGATCTTTCTTTGTATCTCGCTGTTCTAGTACCTAGCCCAAAAATGCCGCACCAGGTCGAACCATTCGGCCACGGTACCTTCTCACCACCCAGGTTAGTTTGTCCATTACGCCTAGGTTGTCATTTATTGCATCCATAGCTCTCTCGCAGTTTTTGAGAAAGTGGAGGGGATTTTCAGTTTCTCTACCATAGAATTTTAATTGCGAATTGGGTTCGTCACAAGTTTTATAAATATATGTGGTCAGGTTCGCAGGTATCGTGGTAATGTGGAGTCGGGTCAGCTGTTGTTTAACTCCTGTATCCGCTGTTCCTGCTCTGCTACCAATTCATTCGCCGTCGATGTATGATTTACCATTATTTCTTCCATGACATTGATCTTAGCTTCACAGTCAATAAGACGTGAATTATTAGCTTGTAGTGCTAACTCAATGTTACTACGAATTAACTCGACTTTCTCTCCGATACGCTTTTCTGTCGATTCTATAAGTTGTTTATTTTTTTTAGCTTGTTCATGCACCGTGGTAAAAATTTCCTTATTCTCATCAAGTAGTGACCTATTTTGTATTATTGCTTCCTCTTTATTAGCTCTATTTACTTCATTGGATAATACTGCAGCTAACGTATTTTGTAATTCAAGTGATTCAGCCACATTTATAGTTATTTTATATATTCAAACAAATATTATGGTCCTTATTTAACATAAACGGCACTATTATTAACTCTTATTATTATAGTATTAATGTTCAGTTTATATGTTGTACAACGTCACAGACTAGTATCGTAATCAAATGTTCACAATACTTAACCAAATACGCTACATATACAGATAATATTCAAACCTCCAAATAAACTAAATTAATAATACTGTTCAAATATCTGCTTACAGAGAATATTCAACAAATTATATACACTCCCTGCTTACAAACAGAACACACACAAATTAGTCCATATGAATCATAATTACAAAATGTATAATATTAATAAATTATAATAAAATCGTGCCACATGTTGTCAACGCCAAATATCTCTATGCGACTATACAAATAAATATTTTCGCATAGGATAATTTTGAGTGTATAAAATATGCACAAGTCTATATTGGAGGTGTAGAAACATTATTTATTTATAACATAAGTAAATAATTGTTTATATGATATATTTAAATTAAACAAAACGTCATGTACAGTATTTTATTTGTTTTCAAGACTTTATGTATTCAGTTTTGGTAGGTTTATAAAATACAAACAAATACACGTGGTTGAATCTGACTTATAATCTCAAACACAGATAAGCGTATCAACACTTCTGACTTCATTTTCATAACTGAAAGTATACTCCGTTTGTTCAAATCATTTATTCTGACATCTCATATAAAATTATAAATTTACACTCATATTTCACATAATTTTCTTAAAACATTCATACCACCTATACCCTACCATATTAGGAACAATAATCTCTGACATAATAATTTCTTAGGGATGATACATGGAATTTCCTTATAATACGGTTAGTACTAGGGTTGGTTACAATATAGGTGTTTTTACCAACCTGCTCGGATAAAATGTATGGGCCATTGTACAACCTAAAGAATTTGCCTGCAGTGTTATCCTCCCTTTGACAGACATTCAAAGCCATCGGGAGTACCCTCTCGCCAATTTTAAATGTTACCAGCTTGTGGTCTGCATTGAATCATTACGCCGTTCTTTGGCACATTTCTTAATGCGTCTCCTGGCTTCTCTACGTTTCACCTCGCTCGGAATAGGCAAATTTTGCGTTGGAATTCTCCTGATGCTCTCATCCCAGGCACGCTTGGGCATTTCTAAAGTTTGCAACTTGTTAGGTGTAAATCCTGTTGTGTCATTGTAATTTCCGTTGATGGACCGCTCGAAAAATTCGAGATAATCCAGCCATCTACTTTGGTTGGTATTAAAATAAGTACGGAACAGTCGACCTAACTCTCTGTTGACCCTTTCAGCGAGGTTGTCCTGCGGTCTTCGGATCGCTGTTAACACAGTCTGGATATTGTGCTTTTCCAATTCGGATTACCACTTCCTATTGGTGAACTGTTTACTCTGGTCAGATACAATTTTTTTTTTACGTGACCATATTTATGGATGTATTTATTTAAAAAAACATTTAATACGGCCGCCGTAGTGGGTCGTCCTATTGCATATATAGACTTACTTGTTTAGAGAACGCATCCGTGCACACCACCAGATTCCTCATACCCCTTGATGCACGCGGTAGTGCACCTAAAAATCAATACATAATAATTCAATTTTGTTTTTAGTAATAATATTGCACATTTCTACATACGTGTGTTGATTCGGGTATTTTGCAGTTTGGCATATGTGACAGGTACGCAAAATAGATTTAACTTTTCTAGCCATATTTAACCACACAAAGTCTTCTCGCATTGTTAAATAACATTTATATGCTCCCGCGTGCGCCAGACTGTCATGGCACGTCCAAGTTAAATCCTCGACTAGTTCATCAGGTACCATTATCTTCCACTGCCCGTCTACGATATTGTATAACACATCATTAGCTATTTTGTACTTTGAGTTATACTGTACTCTTATATCATAGCTGACTTTATTTAATTTAGTATCCCGCTGTTGCTTGATGTTTATATTTTTTAACCTAGTTTTTAATGTGTCTGGTAATACATACTTAATTGTCAAGATCTGCACTTCATTCCTTGTTGAGGAGTATTGTTCTTCAATAATCGGGGGATGTCTACTTAAAGTTGGCCTATCTGCTATTTTGTTTTCACTGGATTTTCGATATTTTATACTAAAATCATATTCTTGGATCCACATGGTCCATCACGATATGTGCGCATTTGTGAGTTTACATTTGATCATGAAAGACAGACAACGCCTGATTGTCTGATAAAATCTCGATGTGTTGTCCTACAAGGTAATATCTGAATTTGCTGATACAATATACTATCGCGAGAATTTCCTTCTCCGACGTAAAATAGTTCCTCTCACCACCTTTTAATGAACGACTTACGTGGGGAATTACCTCGTGTTCACCTTGGTTATTCCGCTCATATAACACTCCGCCTATCGCGTAGTCCGACGCGTCACAATTAAGTACATAATTCCCTTCTTTTTCAAGATGGAATATATGCAGGTTCTTACTATTCATGTTCTTGGTAGCATTGAATACTGCCTCATACCGCTCTTCCCATCGCCATTTGGTATTTTTTCTTAGTAGTTCCAGAAGTGGTTCTATTCAGGTGTGAAACGACGAAAATACCCGGTCAATCCGAGGAACGCCCTGATATCTTTTGCTTTCTTGGGGTTAGGAAAATCGGTGATGGCCTGGATTTTCTCAGGATTGGTATTGACCCCATCTGCCAAAATAATATGACCCAAGAATTTTATTTGGGATTGTCCAAACTCACACTTGTCCAAGTTAAGCAAAAGATTGGCTTCACTTAATTTTTGGAAGACACTATCGAGGTGATTTAAATGCTCTTCGAAAGATTTAGATATTACAAGTATGCCATCCACAAACACGCATACGAATTCCTCTACTTCCGGTCCTAGTGCCAATTCTAGACATTTAACAATTGTAGCAAGACTGGTCACTAACCCGAAAGTGACTACCCTAAACTGGTATCATTTGTTGTTATAAAGGAATTTCGTAAATTTGCGGCAATCTTCAGCTAATGGAATCTGCGAAAACCCGCTTTTGAGGTCCCGCCTCGACATGTACCTGACCCCTTGACATTTTATAAATAGGTTCTCGGCATTGGGTGCACAATCTTAGCACTTTTGCGTATGCTGTTTAGGTTGCGCATATCTAAACAAAGACGTATATCGTTATTATTTTTTTTTAACCACTACCACAGGATTAAGGAAGTTACTATCAGCACATTCAATAATATCATTTGTTAACATTTTCTTAATTTCTTCCTCAACTTGCCCTTGGTAGTGTAATGGAATTGGATAAGTTTTCCGGACAAACTTATTTTCACCAATTACATTTATCCTAAGTTCATATATGTTAATAACGGTGTGTTCGTTTTTAAAAACCAATTCGTACTTGTTTAAGATATTATTTAACCGTTTCTCTTGATCAGCTGTTAGTTTATTGCCGGTGAACTGCCCGCTACTCCTTATCTTATCTACGAGATTAAAACTGGCTTTTGTATGTTAGTACACTTCTCTGCCTGCTTCAAGTCGCTGTCAACATATCCCAATTTAACTGTGTACAATTTATATCGAATTGTGCATGTAACTTTTTTGTTACTGAAATAGATTGTGGCATGTATTTTTCTTAAAGTGTCAGTACCTAATATAACGTCATATACTAGATTTTTAACTATAAGGACTGTCACTTCAATTTCTATGCCTTGTGTAATTATTGATAAAAGTGCTTGTTTACAAATAATTTGTGTATCTCCGGTCGCCGTAGTAACCATAGTATTATTTACAAGATAGGTGTTTTCTTAAATTGGTGCTTATGTTTGTTAATAAATTTTTCATTAATTAACGACACTAGCGCATCACTATCTAGCAAAACATTACCAACACAAACATTGATTCTCGCTATCACAACAATGCCATTATTGTCTTCAACTCTAGTATTTTCCACACATTCATCCACACAGTTATTATATATTAATTCATCCCTAACATCAACAGGGTATAAGCCAGAAGCATTGAATACGTTACTATCACTCTTCTTGCTAACATATGATTTATGATACTGCCGCTTGTTATTGTATGCTTTAATTGTATTTGTATTCTTATTTTTATTTATATCATTAATCTTATCGCACGGACCCACGCCATGCAACACGATTTGTTGGCTGCTTTTAATTTGCATTGTTCTCGGTAATTGCCGATACTCTGCTTTGATTGAATCTTTGAAAACTTGGTTTATTTTTAAACTGTTGTTGTTGTGGCTGAAATTGTTTACGTAATTGATCATTATTATTACTTGGGTTATCTACATTATCCCATTTAGTCAATAACAAGAGTAGTTCTTATAAGGATTTAACCCCTTATGTAATAACCGCGATTTGAATTCCGCATCCAAAATGGTGAGATAACTTACTTACCATTTCTGCTTCTGTCACTTCCGGTTCCAGATACTTGACTCGAGATATCAGCTGGATTAAATAGTTTTCTTTTGAACCTTTCATATTTGAATATTTTCGAAATTTCAGCTGTACACGGATCTTTCTTTGTATCTCGCTGTTCTAGTACCTAGCCCAAAAATGCCGCACCAGGTCGAACCTTTCGGCCACGGTACCTTCTCACCACCCAGGTTAGTTTGTCCATTACGCTTAGGTTGTCATTTATTGCATCCATAGCTCTCTCGCAGTTTTTGAGAAAGTGGAGGGGATTTTCAGTCTCTCTACCATAGAATTTTAATTGCGAATTGGGTTCGTCACAAGTTTTATAAATATATGTGGTCAGGTTCGCAGGTATCGTGGTAATGTGGAGTCGGGTCAGCTGTTGTTTAACTCCTGTATCCGCTGTTGCTGCTCTGCTACCAATTCATTCGCCGTCGATGTATGATTTACCATTATTTCTTCCATGACATTGATCTTAGCTTCACAGTCAATAAGACGTGAATTATTAGCTTGTAGTGCTAACTCAATGTTACTACGAATTAACTCGACTTTCTCTCCGATACGCTTTTCTGTCGATTCTATAAGTTGTTTATTTTGTTTAGCTTGTTCATGCACCGTGGTAAAAATTTCCTTATTCTCATCAAGTAGTGACCTATTTTGTATTATTGCTTCCTCTTTATTAGCTCTATTTACTTCATTGGATAATACTGCAGCTAACGTATTTTGTAATTCAAGTGATTCAGCCACATTTATAGTTATTTTATATATTCAAACAAATATTATGGTCCTTATTTAACATAAACGGCACTATTATTAACTCTTATTATTATAGTATTAATGTTCAGTTTATATGTTGTACAACGTCACAGACTAGTATCGTAATCAAATGTTCACAATACTTAACCAAATACGCTACATATACAGATAATAATTCAAACCTCCAAATAAACTAAATTAATAATACTGTTCAAATATCTGCTTACAGAGAATATTCAACAAATTATATACACTCTCTGCTTACAATCAGAACACCCACAAATTAGTCCAAATGAATCATAATTAATAATATATAATATTAATAAATTATAATAAAATCGTGCGACACGTTGTCAGCGCCAAATATCTATATGCTACTATACAAATAAATATTTTCGCATAGGATAATTTTGTGTGTATAAAATATGCACAAGTCTATATTGGAGGTGTAGAAACATTATTTATTTATAACATAAGTAAATAATTGTTTATATGATATATTTAAATTAAACAAAACGTCATGTACAGTATTTTATTTGTTTTCAAGACTTTATGTATTCAGTTTTGGTAGGTTTATACAATACAAACAAATACACGTGGTTGAATCTGACTTATAATCTCAAACACAGATAAGCGTATCAACACTTCTGACTTCATTTTCATAACTGAAAGTATACTCCGTTCGTTCAAATCATTTATTCTGACATCTCATATAAAATTATAAATTTACACTCATATTTCACATAATTTTCTTAAAACATTCATACCACCTATACCCTACCATATTAGGAACAATAATCTCTGACATAATAATTTCTTAGGGATGATACATGGAATTTCCTTATAATACGGTTAGTACTAGGGTTGGTTACAATATAGGTGTTTTTACCAACCTGCTCGGATAAAATGTATGGGCCATTGTACAACCTAAAGAATTTGCCTGCAGTGTTATCCTCCCTTTGACAGACATTCAAAGCCATCGGGAGTACCCTCTCGCCAATTTTAAATGTTACCAGCTTGTGGTCTGCATTGAATCATTACGCCGTTCTTTGGCACATTTCTTAATGCGTCTCCTGGCTTCTCTACGTTTCACCTCGCTCGGAATAGGCAAATTTTGCGTTGGAATTCTCCTGATGCTCTCATCCCAGGCACGCTTGGGCATTTCTACAGTTTGCAACTTGTTAGGTGTAAATCCTGTTGTGTCATTGTAATTTCCGTTGATGGACCGCTCGAAAAATTCGAGATAATCCAGCCATCTACTTTGGTTGGTATTAAAATAAGTACGGAACAGTCGACCTAACTCTCTGTTGACCCTTTCAGCGAGGTTGTCCTGCGGTCTTCGGATCGCTGTTAACACAGTCTGGATATTGTGCTTTTCCAATTCGGATTACCACTTCCTATTGGTGAACTGTTTACTCTGGTCAGATACAATTTTTTTTTTACGTGACCATATTTATGGATGTATTTATTTAAAAAAACATTTAATACGGCCGCCGTAGTGGGTCGTCCTATTGCATATATAGACTTACTTGTTTAGAGAACGCATCCGTGCACACCACCAGATTCCTCATACCCCTTGATGCACGCGGTAGTGCACCTAAAAATCAATACATAATAATTCAATTTTGTTTTTAGTAATAATATTGCACATTTCTACATACGTGTGTTGATTCGGGTATTTTGCAGTTTGGCATATGTGACAGGTACGCAAAATAGATTTAACTTTTCTAGCCATATTTAACCACACAAAGTCTTCTCGCATTGTTAAATAACATTTATATGCTCCCGCGTGCGCCAGACTGTCATGGCACGCCCAAGTTAAATCCTCGACTAGTTCATCAGGTACCATTATCTTCCACTGCCCGTCTATGATCTTGTATAACACATCATTGGCTATTTTGTACTTTGAGTTGTACTGTACTCTTATATCATAGCTGACTTTATTTAATTTAGTATCCCGCTGTTGCTTGATGTTTATATTTTTTAACCTAGTTTTTAATGTGTCTGGTAATACATACTTAATTGTCAAGATCTGCACTTCATTCCTTGTTGAGGAGTATTGTTCTTCAATAATCGGGGGATGTCTACTTAAAGTTGGCCTATCTGCTATTTTGTTTTCACTGGCTTTTCAATATTTTATACTAAAATCATATTCTTGGATCCCCATGATCCATCGCGATATGGTCGCATTTGTGAGTTTACATTTGATCATGAAAGACAGACAACGCCTGATTGTCTGATAAAATCTCGATATGTTGTCCTACAAGGTAATATCTGAATTTGCTGTTGACAGACTGTTGAGTCTGTCGCAAAGCTGAAGAAGGCGAAAACGACGCCGAAACGCGTTCTACATACAAAATTGTACAGTAGCGCGATAATTTTGCATTCATAGGTTGGCTAATCTGCGCTTTTAAGTTGCTCAATTCATGTCCGTACCTTTGCACAGTTCGTTACATACGTTCGCTAGAGGCGGTCGGCCTTGCGCCCGCTACTATACTGTCACATTTTTCTTTGTCGCGACAATTAATGTAGACCTTAGGCCCAAGACTTCATATATGGCCCTTTAGGCCCTTTCATTAAATTATTTTCAATGTAACATTACGACTTGTATTACGATGCGGTCATTAGCCAATCTCTTATTCAAAAGTGACACTTAACAATTTCAGTGATATATATGTGAATTTTTTTTCAATAAATGTATTAACTACAGTCCACTCTCTCTTCATCATTTCTGCATCCTGGCGAATAAGTTACAACAGTAAATCACGAACACTTCATAATTAACATTTTATTTGGCCCCACGGGCCGCATCATTAACATTTTTGGTCCTCCGGGCCGGATCTAAACCTTTTTTTGGTCGCTCCGGACCTGGATTCCCGGATACATCATTCACCCATTTATTATTTTCTGCCCCAATTTCTGGCCATCACGGGCGACTCAGCATATCCGCTGATACGACCGTGGCGTGATTCAACTAGCATTTCGCTCGTCGCCTTTGAGCCTCCTGACGACATCATTGCAAGAGCACCTGCTAGCTTCAGTACGTCAGTCAAAGCAGTCATCTGTCCGACCTGTGTGTTTTCCATCTTCTCCACGGCGTCGACGCTTCAGGACATCTCCCACTAACATCACTAACATCATTTCAAGGTGCGTACAATGGCTGAAGAAGGCCTGAAAGTGTTAGTCAGAAAGAGGGGCGGCTTAAAGTCCGCAATAGTGCGTATACAATCAGCTGTCAGTAACTTTGATAGAAACTCTAATACAAGACACTTTTTAACAGTCGGACTTGAAAGTTTGAAAAGCTTGGCAACGAAATACGATGAGGTACAGTCCGAAATCGAACTTATTTGCAAAGACATAAACGCTGCTCAAGAAGACCGAGTTGAGGTCGAAGAAATGTTATATTCCACAGAAGCTAATATTTTACAATTAATTGATACCTTTAATTTTCAGACTGTACCTCCCGTATTAACGGGCCATATGCAATTAAAACCGGTAAGTTTGCCCTGCTTCACAGGCAATATCTTGGAATGGCAGCATTTTTATTCAATTTTTTCGGACTTGGTGCATGCAAGATCCGATCTAACGCCAGTGCAGAAACTACATTAGTTGCATTCTTCTCTAAAAAATGAGCCATTAGACTTAATTAAATCACTACCTATTTGTAATGAAAACTACTCGATAGAGTTGAGTTTGCTGTCTGCAAGGTATGACAACAAGTTCATACTAGCAAAATACTGCAACCCCTCTTTGCTTTTTTTTTGCTTCATAAAAAAAACTTTTCTTTTTTATTTATTTATTTATTTATTTTTTTTGTATTTATTTTTTTTTTGAAAGAGAAGCCACTAGTTATTTAAAACTAGGCGAGAGCCTAGAGAAGCCAAAATGCGCTGGGTCCAGTATGACGGGACTTGCAATTAAACTCGGCTGTTAATTAACAATAACAATTTTTTATTGTTGCCCCCATAATTCATTACATGCAAGTATCACATAAATCACATGAGTATCACATTCCAATCAGCAATAAACAGCAAAATACATAATAAATAAGTAGTGTCCACATGTTCCTTAAATTGTGTAAATAGACAATATATTGCAACGTAACAATTTGCAAATTTATTATAATTTAAATTTGTGGAGTCCCGCGATCTTGGAGCACCAAATTTATGCAACGTTACATATACATAAAATAGGCGTGAACGGTCTCACGTTCAAGATTGACAAATTCTTTAAACAATATAACATTTAAATTGGGTGTCAGGTGTATCTGTAAAAAGAACTCTATATAACTTGAAACGGTAATTAAAATTTATTTGATACTATAAAAAAAATGTGCACATGGCACTGACTTCGATTTAAAACATTCGTTATTACTTGTTATTATGCCGTAAGGCTTAAGCTATATACATCCTTACTGACTAAATATTCTATTCTACTAATTATTGAATGAAAGAAAAATCTCATTTTCAGATTACTCAGTCACTTAATGTGTTTCAAAATATCAATATTTAAATCTTTTGTTCTATATTGTAATGTACTCAAAATATTAATAGTTTTTGTTTCTCAGTACTGTTTTCTCAAATACTAATTGTTTTCAGTTAAATGCTTTGTAATCATTTTATATTATATTAATTTGAGCTCTTGTTACGTTAATCGTATTTATAAAACATCTATGATTTTAATTCTACTATACAAGAAACATTGCTCTTACTTTTAAATAAAATATTAATGTCTTTAACTGTCTTTGAATTCTTTGTATGATTAAGATATAAATAAGTTGTCTATCACCTTATAGTTGTCAATCATACTCGATCATTTTTGTTCCATCGGTATTCGTCCTCGTCTAGCCTCCAGCGTCGGCCGTCTCTCTTCTCCTCTTGTCCAGCGTCGGCTGTCTCTGTCTGTGGAACTCTCCTCTTGTCCAGCGTCGGCTGTCTCTTTTCTCCTCTTGTCCAGCGTCGTATCTCTCTCTGGAACTCTCCTCTTGTCCAGCGTCATATCACTCTCTTGTCTATTGTCGAATCATTCTCTGGAACTCTCCTCGTGCTGTTTCTGACGTTAATGGATCTTCTTATGTAGTTCTTCTTATGTACTGCTGTTATTAATTAAAATGATTGTCTTTACAACTTAGTTACATAGTTGTACGTAACTGGAAAATTTAAACTGTTTACAAAAAAATTAAATACGCCGTGCTGACGGGCATAAGCTCCCGCTGCACCGTGGATGATTCAAGAAAGAGAACCACTGTAGCTTGCGTGTCCTATTTATACCCATGTCTTGGTCGACACCCTGCAGTGGTACGAAATCGACATGTTAGAAACTGTCTCTGGCTTCAGATCCCCCACTCTTTGTCAAATTCGCTATTTTTTATATTTCTGCGAATTGCAGAGTCCTGTAAGTATACTCTTATACTTATCTTATAACTATTTTTACAACACATGTTCACTGTAATTTTGGACATTGCAACTTAACCCTTTCGATTTGTACACAGTTATTTCACTATTGCACTTGTACGGTGTGTCACTTTCGCGTGGTTTTCGTACACAGTATTTAGTAAATTTTATTACATTTTATGGTGCTTTTGGATTTTAATTCTTAATTCTAGTTTATGAATAATTACGGAAAAACAGTAATTGTGCAATTATTCATCTTGGGGTGGCAAACTCGCCTGCAGAGACCTGCGTTCACACACACTAGCAAAATACTGGTGTACACACTTTCAGTTACATTTGTGTGTGTGTGCACGTTGATTCAGGTCGAAACACCTGTTCATATTTTTGTCTGAGTCAAGCTTGCAATCCCTAACATGCTTATTTCTAATATATTATTAATTATTTACAGTTTATTAAGTAAATTTAAATTTTTATATTCCATGCTCAGTACATCACTTATTTGTACTGTCGCATTATTCCTCTGCTTGGTAACAAAAAAAAATTTAATAAATTTATTTATTACAAATTTTTTTTTTTAATTTATTTATTATTATGATTTGCAAAAAATGTAACAAATAATAAAGAATAATGTTCGTCATTTCACCCTTAATTGGAGTGTAAACAAATGTCTTACCTCCCCTCTTCACACGCTCACTGCTCGCGACCTTGTAGTAGGGTGGCTTTACAAACAGCTGATCTGACTGGTTTCATTGACCTCTGTTTTCATGTGTAGAACTTCCTAAATGACGCTGCGTGGAATTTACCAATTTCTTTCTTCGGTATCTCATCATATACGATGAAAGTGTTCTGTCCTACTCGCTGTCTTAACGTATACGGTCCATTATAAAGTCTGAAGAATTTCTTCGCCGTATTATCACTCCGTTTTCCCACTGGATTTGCTTTGAGTAGTATACTTTCTCCCACGTTGAATTGTTGTAGCTTGTGAGTTAGATTAAATCTCTCTACTGTCTTGTTACCCCTTTCTATTATCCGTTGCTCTGCGTATCTTTAGAACAACTTTGGTTGTGGGTCGCATAATTGGGTACAGTCGGACTGCCTTGGAAAACACATCGATACATACCAATATGTGCTTCACACCTCGACTTGATCGTGGTAATGGTCCCAGAAAATCCACTGCAATTAGCTCTCCTTTGTTCTCCTTCTGTATACTCTGCATTCCTACATATGTGTGTAAATTCGGTCCTTAATTTTACATTATCTTACTCATATATTCTTACCTTCGCTTCTAATCTTCCTTAGCTCTTTTCTTAACATGACATTACTTTATCTAATACATTACTTATACAATACATTAACATTCATTACCTTTTATTACATTTCTTTAACATTACCTTTCTGATCGCTACTACTTTCTTGAAATACACTTCCGTAACAGAATACTCTTTTAGCTTGTAGTGTGTCGCATGATCGGTTACAGAGGAACTGTCTTGGAAAACAACGATATTTTCTCGACGTCCTTAATCCTAAGTAGTCTCTGCCCTTTTGACTTTTCACTCTCGCTTTCTTCTGTGTCCTTGTATCTCCATTAAGTGTTCGCTTGATCAGTCGTTCTTACAATTATGGCAATTTTTGCTCATCTTAATCATTTCTTCATATTTATAACATATCAATAATAACATTCCTTACCATTTCTTCATAATAATAACAACAATAACATCTTTTACCATTACATTCTTAAATATTTCTCTACAATAGCATTCCTTACCATCACTAATACATTTCTTAATTAACCCTTTCAAATAATATTCCTTATAACATTTCTTAATTATACTCTCTTATATTATTACACATATTATTTCTCTCATTTAAAAATAATTATTTATTTTCGGGTATTGAGTTCGGTTTGGTGTGTCGTTAGAACTGACACCCCTCATTATAACAATTGGTTGTTGTACACAGGAAATTCATTGTGTTCACCCTCGTGTAGACAACGTCCGCGTTCCATTGTATTATTGCCTCGTTACCTTTCCGTTGCATTGCTGCGACGTTTGTGTGCGTACTTATCTTGTGAACGTTTGTTTTGATCGTATAAGTCACCTGTTCATAGAGCAACGTTTTCATTTTGCCTGTCGGCCACTTAAAATCTACCCTCTTTCTCTCGTTACAAATGCTTCGCTCTTTCTCAATTCTCTCGTCCCTAGTTTGGTTGAGTGAACTTACCTGGACAGCTGTCGACGGTTTTTTCATACGTCGTTTATGATAACCTCTGTAGTTTTCATACTTACAGTTATAATTATCGTTATTATAATTATTGTGCGTATATCTAACATCATATTTACCACAATTTTGCATAGTGTTTCGTCTAGATAACTTACTACGTTTCTTGTTATACCTACAGTGATATTTATCTCCGTAAGTGTAGTGCCTTAAGTGTTTCACTTTATGTGACTTACTAGTGTGTGTGTGACTCACAATAGGGATATCGCTATTAATAAGGTATGTTTTATTAACCTTTATTTGCTTCTCCTCCTTAATGTTAATTACTTTTTTATAATTATCGTTAGTAATTACACGTGTATTTTCAATTTGTATGAATTCTTCACCTTCTACTGACGCTATGTGCGTATTTGTGTCGCTAATTTTCTCTACTAATTCCTCTTTTGCTTTCCTTTCTTCTCTTAATTTTTCGGCCAGTTTTGTAAAAAATTCTGTTAACTCTTCTATTTGAGTTCTAATATTATTTTCTTTTACTTTTTCTGTTTGCTTGTTCTCTACTTCACCAAATACGGCTTGCATCATGGCTTCAAGTGCTTCTCCCATCCTCAAACTTCCAGATATTGCCATGGTGAATTATTATTAAAATATTTATTTAGTAGTAATTCTTTAACAATTATTATTGATAACCGTTCCCTACTTATTTATTTATTTCTTTATTTTTATTAATAGTTATTATTATTACTCATTACAGTTACACCTGTTACATAGACAAATAATATTATTCGTGGGCGCCAGCTGTGTGATTACACAACAATTAACATTACATTCAGTTACTGTTTAATATAAATAATAATTACATACTATACATTTTTTATTTAACACACTCTTTATATTTTTAGAGCAACCATTTAGCTACATAAAAAAATTTTAATAGTTACATGATGGGGATCGGGTCATACATTCATGGGCTACAATTTATGTAACAAATTTTTTTTGTACATAAATTTAGGCATGTCATGCCCCACGTCCAGGGCGACAAATCTATGCAACGTAACAATTTGCAAATTTATTATAATTTAAATTTGTGGAGTCCCGCGATCTTGGAGCACCAAATTTATGCAACGTTACATATACATAAAATAGGCGTGAACGGTCTCACGTTCAAGATTGACAAATTCTTTAAACAATATAACATTTAAATTGGGTGTCAGGTGTATCTGTAATAAGAAATCTATATAACTTGAAACGGTAATTAAAATTTATTTGATACTATAAAAAAAATGTGCACATGGCACTGACTTCGATTTAAAACATTCGTTATTATTTGTTTTTATGCCGTAAGGCTTAAGCTATATACATCCTTACTGACTAAATATTCTATTCTACTAATTATTATATAAAAGAAAAATTTCATTTTCAGATTACTCAGTCACTTAATGTGTTTCAAAATATCAATATTTAAATCTTTTGTTCTATATTGTAATGTACTCAAAATATTAATAGTTTTTGTTTCTCAGTACTGTTTTCTCAAATACTAATTGTTTTCAGTTAAATGCTTTGTAATCATTTTATATTATATTAATTTGAGCTCTTGTTACGTTAATCGTATTTATAAAACATCTATGATTTTAATTCTACTATACAAGAAACATTGCTCTTACTTTTAAATAAAATATTAATGTCTTTAACTGTCTTTAAATTCTTTGTATGATTAAGATATAAATAAGTTGTCTATCACCTTATTGTCGTCAATCATACTCGATCATTTTTGTTCCATCGGTATTCGTCCTCGTCTAGCCTCCAGCGTCGGCTGTCTCTCTTCTCCTCTTATCCAGCGTCGGCTGTCTCTCTCTGTGGAACTCTCCTCTTGTCCAGCGTCGGCTGTCTCTCTTCTCCTCTTGTCCAGCGTCGTATCTCTCTCTGGAACTCTCCTTTTGTCCAGCGTCATATCACTCTCTTGTCTATTGTCGAATCATTCTCTGGAACTCTCCTCGTGCTGTTTCTGACGTTAATGGATCTTCTTATGTAGTTCTTCTTATGTACTGCTGTTATTAATTAAAATGATTGTCTTTACAACTTAGTTACATAGTTGTACGTAACTGGAAAATTTAAACTGTTTACAAAAAAATTAAATACGCCGTGCTGACGGGCATAAGCTCCCGCTGCACCGTGGATGATTCAAGAAAGAGAACCACTGTAGCTTGCGTGTCCTATTTATACCCATGTCTTGGTCGACACCCTGCAGTGGTACGAAATCGACATGTTAGAAACTGTCTCTGGCTTCAGATCCCCCACTCTTTGTCAAATTCGCTATTTTTTATATTTCTGCGAATTGCAGAGTCCTGTAGGTATACTCTTATACTTATCTTATAACTATTTTTACAACACATGTTCACTGTAATTTTGGACATTGCAACTTAACCCTTTCGATTTGTACACAGTTATTTCACTATTGCACTTGTACGGTGTGTCACTTTCGCGTGGTTTTCGTACACAGTATTTAGTAAATTTTATTACATTTTATGGTGCTTTTGGATTTTAATTCTTAATTCTAGTTTATGAATAATTACGGAAAAACAGTAATTGTGCAATTATTCATCTTGGGGTGGCAAACTCGCCTGCAGAGACCTGCGTTCACACACACTAGCAAAATACTGGTGTACACACTTTCAGTTACATTTGTGTGTGTGTGCACGTTGATTCAGGTCGAAACACCTATTCATATTTTTGTCTGAGTCAAGCTTGCAATCCCTAACATGCTTATTTCTAATATATTATTAATTATTTACAGTTTATTAAGTAAATTTAAAGTTTTATATTCCATGCTCAGTACACCACTTATTTGTACTGTCGCAGTATATATATATATATCGAGCAACATCCCATAAATTATATAAATTATCCCCCCCTTTACTAACACTGAACATTGACATCACATATAGAAACACCAAGACACATAGACTCATAATAGCATCACAATACCCATGTTCGACCTGACCGACAGGCAGTATTTCGATAAAGCCCCAAAACCAGCAATCATAAATATTTAACTTCCAGTCACAATAATTCATTAACTTCAATTAAATTAAAAAAATGTTAAAACCCCCAAAAGGATGATAATGACTAACAAAAGCATAAAGATAGGCCGGACAGCCCATATGAATTGATAACCTCTGATAAATTGCCCATTATGATCATATGAAAGTCTCTTGCACAGTATATAAGTGGGAAAAACCCTCATCACCTGAGTTTAAGCAATTGGCATGATTTTCTAAAATGTTAATTTTGTGTTACAAATCCCGGTGGATACATGTATCAGGAAATTGTTCCTTAATGAAAATGATTTAATTCAACTGACAAGAATCAGTAGCATCAATATGCTCTTACAAGGTCAAAATTATCAGTATATGCCCACAAAATATAAAATTTCTTTTCTCTTAAAGTCAGACATCTGTGTATAATTGATTTTATAATAACCGCCTGTTGTATCCTAGCAGATGTGGAAGCGCGCCAGCATGTACCAGACCATATGTGACAGGAATCAGACCTGCCTTAAACTGTATGAACATGTGCCTAACTTAAAAAAAACTATGTCCATTTTACCCGCAGAAAACAGACTGAAAAACGAAACCCCCAGCCCTTACATGTTAAACCGAAATGAAATTAAAATATGAACCCGTTCTGAACCAGCCGGAACAGAACCAATAACATGTGACTTAATTTTATATTGAATAGTGTAATGACTCTAAGGCTCTTGTATATACATAAAAAAAATATTTAAGAGGAAAAAAAACTCTGGCACGCTCCCCCAGTGCAGCACACAATTACAATCATAGTACTTAGATTTATAGAGTTATATTATAAAAGGCACATAACGTTCATAATGAATGTTCAGTTGACACACCCCAGAGCGGACTGTCTAGCAGCGTGGGCACATGGTTTAAAAAGAAAATAAATTGTAATTCAGGTGAACGGCAGGCCGGGCCAACGAAAAATAAAAGAGTTCATATCACCTTAATAGTGTGCGTAGGATGTATCTTGTGGCTGGTCAACAAACTCCCTCTTCCGAACAGGTGCGTGTAGGATGGCTCATGGCTGGTGAAGGTGTCGTTACACCAGCAGAGACCAGAATCTCCGACTAGGAGCGAGAACCCTGGGAATTCACAAAAGATTAGAAATTCTGTTCGCTAAAATAAGCACCCTAGTTCAAGGTAATAACCTCAGAACGGTCCTTCCAACCAACTCAAGATAAATGCATAAGTCTTGGTTTCAGTTTTTTTTTGAAAATGGCCTGAGAGTAATCAAGTCTGCAAGGTGATAATGAATGCACTAAATAAAAAAATAAAATAAAAGAGTGTCTAGTAAAAGCCACTTGCACTTGCTCTGACCCGTGCCGACATAACCAAACAAGTTGGCCGTGCCACGTGGCAACCCAATTATAGTAATTTGTCGGAAAATGACCACATTAAAGGCACTTACGGTTATACACAAGCAAAATATAAATAGTTTTTTATCTGAGGGTGGTCTCACAATTAATTTTAACTGCCAAAATTAATTAAAAAGAACACTCTTGCAGTCTATTGCATGCACGTATGCACGTATTGCACAATTCAACTCCATCTATACGTACTGACTTTAGCTTATAAATTTACATAATGCTTTACCAAATAATTACAGTGACTCTTGTACAATAATAATTGAAAAAAAAAAATATGGGCTGTATATACTGAACATCGAATAAATCTTTTACAACATACACACTCGTCCGATCGCACCAAGTACATTCTCTTTTCGCATTCGCCTGAATATATTTAAGTTTAATTATTTAATTATTTTTGAAGCGTTCTATAGCATGCTGTAATTACTTACCGGGAAGTCTCGAAAATCTAGCCTGCCATTAGGTGTAGAAGAAACTACGCAATAATGTCTGTCCGGGTTGGGGAGCCTGCTGATTCCCTCTTGAACGCTGGAGTTGAACTGCCCATGCAGTTACAATACAACCAACAGCAAAATTTCGCCGCGAGATGTCGTAGGCAGATTCAACAGTGCAGTCTAGATATCGGCGTACTAATCGACATTTGTACTCTCGTTTATGTTAAACAAAATTTATAAAACCTTCGATCGCCGGGTTAGGGACCCTGCAGTGTTCCCCCTTCCAAAGTGAACCTAGTGGATTCGGTGATCATGGCGGCCTAGCGGCACTTGCTCGCAGGAGAACAGAGGCTCAGAACTGCGTCCATTCCCCATGCGACCTTCTCCGCCATGTCAATCCCACGGGACCGCCCCAACACGTCACCCTCTCCGGTGACAATCACCTACTTCCACCGGTCCCACTCACATACCCGTCCGAAGACCAAACAAGGTATCACCCACCTTGGTATGTGAGCGACCGTACTACTTCTCGTCCATCTCTTGGACCGACCAGCCACATGCACCCACAAGGCATCTCCATCCTTGCCATATGGCTGGCCCACATCCCTACACAAGGGCGGACGGCCCCGCTTAGCCAGACAGAGAGGACCGCACCAAGGGCACGCGAACATTAATCTCTACTCTTACTTCACCTTTTCAAAAACCGCGTAACTAGCAGGAGGGGTTTCACTTCTCTACCGACGTCAATACACAATATATACAACCCTCTCTCTCAACAAAAAACACCCGGGAAACAACCGGAGAATGCGGCATGGCTCGACCTCTACACTAACCCACAATCAAGATTTACAACCATTAACCAGAAACAACAGCACGTTATCACTCTCCATCATAACTTTCAGAACCAAAACAGGGGAACTTACTATCTCCAAGACCACGACAATCTGAGGGAACATTCTCTAACTCTCTAACTTTCTCCATGGTAACCTTCCAGAACAGGGGAAACTGACAATCTCCAGGACTACAATCTAATCACTTCCGGCAAGTCTCTCTAACTCCTTATTGATAGGTTTTTTTTTTTTTACTGAGGGGAGGGGTAGGAAAATTGGGAAGATGAAAAGGGCAAGGATCATTAAAGGGTCAATAGCTAGGAGTAAGGGTGAGGACATGGCTCCCTCCGGAAATAAGGATGAATGGAGGAAACCAAGGCTCGCGTGGGGAGGGACGCAACCCTGAAATAGATGAACACCACTGGGACTGTGGGGAATATCTACCCGCTACCCGTTAACCTCTTCTTCTTACCTTTCGATGACGGACTTTAGGTACTCTTTCCTTCTGGACACCACTCTCAGCGAAATTATTTCGTGTTGAGCTGTACTGACTAGTTTCTTCGGAATCAGAATCAAGGCAACTTACTTCACTACTTTCACCTCGATTTGGATTATC
Organism: Magicicada septendecula; assembly: GCA_034769895.1. Lineage (NCBI taxonomy): Eukaryota > Metazoa > Arthropoda > Insecta > Hemiptera > Cicadidae > Magicicada > Magicicada septendecula. The sequence goes on along the minus strand of CM068373.1, from coordinate 203,209,529 downwards.
CTCATCTAACTCCTCTACTTGTCCTTCTTCCAATCCTTCCTTCTCTTCCTGCTCTTCTACAATTTCCTCTTTTTCACCCCCATAATCCAAATCAACCTCCTGACACTGCACCTCCTCAGCATCTTCCAGTTGCTCCTCTGATCCATCTTCAACCGCATCTTCCCTCAGCTCCTCACCAATTTCTTGACTAACCTCTTCTCCGATCTCGTTTTCCCCAACACATTTATCATCAACATCATCGCCATCACATCCACTTCCATCACCAGAACACTGCACATCCTCGTCCTCCTCTAGTTGCTCACCTGGTCCACCTGAAACTTCTTTCCGTTCTCCGGAATCCTCAACACTACTTACAGAAGACGTCTGCACATCTTCACACACTACATCATTCTCACTCACACACTCCACAACGCTGCCACCAAATTTCTCCTCAACTTCTACCTCATCTATTACACTTGCGGCATGGACATCCCCTTGTCCACCCGCAACCTCAGAAACACTTGCAGCCTGGACATCCCTGTGTCCATCCGCAAACTCAGACTCTCAGTCTCCCTAACACCTATAACTATACTTCCCTGTGCAGCATCCGCAGACCGCTCTTCTGCCTCTTATGTCGATTCCACTCCTTCACCATTTTCAGCAACTACAACGTGCTCAACATGTTCCACCCTGGAATCCGGCTGTCCAGGCTCATGTGCAATGACTAAATTAATTTCTACTGGCGATGGTAAGGCTACACCATCAAGTGACTTCTCATATCCCTGCGTAGGCGATGACGATATTACCGGATCTGGATCCGTCACGAACCGAGATGGAGATACAGGAACAAATTCAGCGGCATCTGGATTCAACCATGATGTCCTCTTCGAGTCCTGTAACTCAGTATCCACAGACGTTTTCTTGTCGTGCTGTATCGATCCACAGAAGTTATTCCGCTTTCCTTCTTCTGCTTCACCTTCTTCATCTACTATTCTCTTAGGCACTTGTACTTCCTCTGGAACCTTTAAAGTTTCCTTTCCCTCCGAATAGGAATAACGCCTTGGTACAGGCTCCCTACTTGCCGATGTTTGTTCCCTAACATAATTTCTTCTTCCCCTGTTAATTTCGTATTTCTCTGTTTTCCGTGCTGTAGCTGTTGTTACCGTCTTCTCACTCGCCACCCCCTTGTAGCCTCCATTACTTCCGGAATATTCAGGCTTTCTGACAGTCTCTTGTGTTCTCCTCCAACCACCATGTTTGTCCTTTTTACCTCTTCCTAACAAACCACTGGAGTATTGGACATCCGTAGCAGCTCTTCCCCGGGACTCATCATTCTCCTGGACCCTCCTGGCATGCGCATACCACCGGTCCAGGTCTGCAAAACAACGTGGAGGCTCCGCGAAAACCAGCCGGGATCTCTCTTGGGGATTCAGACCTTCTCGTATTACCTGTATGACTTCCGTCTCGGGCAACCCCAACCTTAATATACGGGCAGCTTTCCTTACATCGTGCACGAAATCCCCCAACGCCTCTCCGTTGGCCTGTAGGCGATAGAATAACTCAAACTTAAGCTGGGCACGTCGTCGATGGGGTATGAAGAAATCCAACACTTCCCCACGGAAAGCATCGACACTGTCACCCCGACGCAGAGTGTTGGTGACCAGCTCAGCCAATGAACCCCGGCAATACGGGTATATAAGGGACAAGACCTGCCCATCGGACACCCCCGGGAAATCTGCCAACTGCAGGACAAGGTCTAAGAAAACCAGCAACTGCTCCTCATCTATTCCATCTAACACTGAAAGTTTCTGGAGAACTCCTGAAAGAGGGTGGGGCAATTTCTGATAGCATACCGCCGCCAGAATTGCACAATTCAAAACAAACAATAATAAAACAAATCCCCACTAAACACCTAACACAACATGACCTACAAAAACATATTCACAAGAATCAGAAAAAACTCAAGTACTGTCCTTCCTTTGAGCGACCCCCGGGTTCTCTAGCGCTGCGGAGACCTGGCCTACTTCTGAACCACCTACTAACACCACAGAAGGAGACAAGCAACAACCAACAATACTGAACATACATGACATCAAACATCAATCCGACACACACGTCTCACCAACACATAACTAACAGACACAAACTAGTAATCGGACTTCCCAATTCGGGAACCAGTAATCAGAATTCACCACACAGGAATTTAGTCGGTGACGGTACCGACTTCCGATCGGGCCATACCGCATCCCGCTAATGTCACACGCTATACTCCGACCTCGAATCAGCAACATCCTATCACCCAGGCAACGCTTGAGACCCCCCGGCAGTTCAACATCTCAAATTTTCCGAACACAAATACCCTCCCCAGTGGTGCGATCAGACTCACAAGTTATGCAACCTAACCTAGCCGACATGGGCATATACCTAAAAAAACAATAACATAGTATTTCCGAGTTTGCAAGCCCCGTCACTCCCAAGGACCCAAGGTTCAACCCTAGAATGAACCACGCTCTGCTACCATTTGCAACCCCTCTTTCCTTTTTTTTGCGTTATAAAAAAACTTTTCTTTTTATTTATTTATTATCTTTTGTATTTATTTTTTTTTTTTGAAAGAGAAGCCACTAGTTATTTAAAACTAGGCGAGAGCCTAGAGAAGCCAAAATGCGCTGGGTCCAGTATGACGGGATTTGCAATTAAACTCGGCTGTTAATTAACAATAACAATTTTTTATTGTTGCCCCCATAATTCATTACATGCAAGTATCATATAAATCACATAAGTATCACATTCCAATCAGCAATAAACAGCAAAATACATAATAAAAAAGTAGTGTCCACATGTTCCTTAAATTGTGTAAATAGACAATATATATATATCGAACAACATCCCATAAATTATATAAATTCCCCCCCTTTACTAACACTTAACATTGACATCACATATAGAAACACCAAGACACATAGACTCATAATAGCATCACAATACCCATGTTCGACCTGACCGACAGGCAGTATTTCGATAAAGCCCCAAAACCAGCAATCATAAATATTTAACTTCCAGTCACAATAATTCATTAACTTCCATTAAATTAAAAAAATGTTAAAACCCCCAAAAGGATGATAATGACTAACAAAAGCATAAAGATAAGCCGGACAGCCCATATGAATTGATAACCTCTGATAAATTGCCCATTATGAGCATATGAAAGTTTCTTGCACAGTATATAAGTGGGAAAAACCCTCATCACCTGAGTTTAAGCAATTGGCATGATTTTCTAAAATGTTAATTTTGTGTTACAAATCCCGATGGATACATGTATCAGGAAATTGTTCCTTAATGAAAATGATTTAATTCAACTGACAAGAATCAGTAGCATCAATATGCTCTTACAAGGTCAAAATTATCAGTATATGCCCACAAAATATAAAATTTCTTTTCTCTTAAAGTCAGACATCTGTGTATAATTGATTTTATAATAACCGCCTGTTGTATCCTAGCAGATGTGGAAGCGCGCCAACATGTACCAGACCATATGTGACAGGAATCAGACCTGCCTTAAACTGTATGAATATGTGCCTAACTTAAAAAAACTATGTCCATTTTACCCCCAGAAAACAGCCTGAAAAACGAAACCCCCAGCCCTTACATGTTAAACCGAAATGAAATTAAAATATGAACCCGTTCTGAACCAGCCGGAACAGAACCAATAACATGTGACTTAATTTTATATTGAATAGTGTAATGACTCTAAGGCTCTTGTATATACATAAAAAAAATATTTAAGAGGAAAAAAACTCTGGCACGCTCCCCCAGTGCAGCACACAATTACAATCATAGTACTTAGATTTATGGAGTTATATTATAAAAGTCACATAACGTTCATAATGAATGTTCAGTTGACACACCCCAGAGCGGACTGTCTAGCAGCGTGGGCACATGGTTTAAAAAGAAAATAAATTGTAATTCAGGTGAACGGCAGGCCGGGCCAACGAAAAATAAAAGAGTTCATATCACCTTAATAGTGTGCGTAGGATGCATCTTGTGGCTGGTCAACAAACTTCCTCTTCCGAACAGGTGCGTGTAGGATGGCTCATGGCTGGTGAAGGTGTCGTTACACCAGCAGAGACCAGAATCTCCGACTAGGAGCGAGAACCCTGGGAATTCACAAAAGATTAGAAATTCTGTTCGCTAAAATAAGCACCCTAGTTCAAGGTAATAACCTCAGAACGGTCCTTCCAACCAACTCAAGATAAATGCATAAGTCTTGGTTTCAGTTTTTTTTGAAAATGGCCTGAGAGTAATCAAGTCTGCAAGGTGATAATGAATGCACTAAATAAAAAAAATAAAATAAAAGAGTGTCTAGTAAAAGCCACTTGCACTTGCTCTGACCCGTGCCGACATAACCAAACAAGTTGGCCGTGCCACGTGGCAACCCAATTATAGTAATTTGTCGGAAAATGACCACATTAAAGGCACTTACGGTTACACACAAGCAAAATATAAATAGTTTTTTATCTGAGGGTGGTCTCACAATTTATTTTAACTGCCACAATTAATTAAAAAGAACACTCTTGCAGTCTATTGCATGCACGTATGCACGTATTGCACAATTCAACTCCGTCTATACGTACTGACTTTAGCTTATAAATTTACATAATGCTTTACCAAATAATTACAGTGACTCTTGTATAATAATAATTGAGAAAAAAAAATATGGGCTGTATATACTGAACATCGAATAAATCTTTTACAACATACACACTCGTCCGATCGCACCAAGTACATTCTCTTTTCGCATTCGCCTGAATATATTTAAGTTTAATTATTTAATTATTTTTGAAGCGTTCTATAGCATGCTGTAATTACTTACCGGGAAGTCTCGAAAATCTAGCCTGCCATTAGGTGTAGAAGAAACTACGCAATAATGTCTGTCCGGGTTGGGGAGCCTGCTGATTCCCTCTTGAGCGCTGGAGTTGAACTGCCCGTGCAGTTACAATACAACCAACAGCAAAATTTCGCCGTGAGATGTCGCAGGCAGATTCGACAGTGCAGTCTAGATATCGGCGTACTAATCGACATTTGTACTCTCGTTTCTGTTAAACAAAATTTATAAAACCTTCGATCGCCGGGTTAGGGACCCTGCAGTGTTCCCCCTTCCAAAGTGAACCTAGTGGACTCGGTGATCATGGCGGCCTAGCGGCACTTGCTCGCAGGAGAACAGAGGCTCAGAACTGCGTCCATTCCCCATGCGACCCTCTCCACCATGTCAACCCCACGGGACCGCCCCAACACGTCACCCTCTCCGGTGACAATCACCTACTTCCACCGGTCCCACTCACATACCCGTCCGAAGACCAAACAAGGTATCACCCACCTTGGTATGTGAGCGACCGTACTACTTCTCGTCCATCTCTTGGACCGACCAGCCACATGCACCCACAAGGCATCTCCATCCTTGCCATATGGCTGGCCCACATCCCTACACAAGGGCGGACGGCCCCGCTTAGCCAGACAGAGAGGACCGCACCAAGGGCACGCGAACATTAATCTCTACTCTTACTTCACCTTTTCAAAAACCGCGTAACTAGCAGGAGGGGTTTCACTTCTCTACCGACGTCAATACACAATATATACAACCCTCTCTCTCAACAAAAAACACCCGGGAAACAACCGGAGAATGCGGCATGGCTCGACCTCTACACTAACCCACAATCAAGATTTACAACCATTAACCAGAAACAACAGCACGTTATCACTCTCCATCATAACTTTCAGAACCAAAACACGGGAACTTACTATCTCCAAGACCACGACAATCTGAGGGAACATTCTCTAACTCTCTAACTTTCTCCATGGTAACCTTCCAGAACAGGGGAAACTGACAATCTCCAGGACTACAATCTAATCACTTCCGGCAAGTCTCTCTAACTCCTTATTGATAGGTTTTTTTTTTTTACTATGGGGAGGGGTAGGAAAATTGGGAAGATGAAAAGGGCAAGGATCATTAAAGGGTCAATAGCTAGGAGTAAGGGTGAGGACATGGCTCCCTCCGGAAATAAGGATGAATGGAGGAAACGAAGGCTCGCGTGGGGAGGGACGCAACCCTGAAATAAATGAACACCACTGGGACTGTGGGGAATATCTACCCGCTACCCGTTAACCTCTTCTTCTTACCTTTCGATGACGGACTTTAGGTACTCTTTCCTTCTGGACACCACTCTCAGCGAAATTATTTCGTGTTGAGCTGTACTGACTAGTTTCTTCGGAATCAGAATCAAGGCAACTTACTTCACTACTTTCACCTCGATTTGGATTATCCTCATCTAACTCCTCTACTTGCCCTTCTTCCAATCCTTCCTTCTCTTCCTGCTCTTCTACAATTTCCTCTTTTTCACCCCCATAATCCAAATCAACCTCCTGACACTGCACCTCCTCAGCATCTTCCAGTTGCTCCTCTGATCCATCTTCAACCGCATCTTCCCTCAGCTCCTCACCAATTTCTTGACTAACCTCTTCTCCGATCTCGTTTTCCCCAACACATTTATCATCAACATCATCGCCATCACATCCACTTCCATCACCAGAACACTGCACATCCTCGTCCTCCTCTAGTTGCTCACCTGGTCCACCTGAAACTTCTTTCCGTTCTCCGGAATCCTCAACACTACTTACAGAAGACGTCTGCACATCTTCACACACTACATCATTCTCACTCACACACTCCACAACGCTGCCACCAAATTTCTCCTCAACTTCTACCTCATCTATTACACTTGCGGCATGGACATCCCCTTGTCCACCCGCAACCTCAGAAACACTTGCAGCCTGGACATCCCTGTGTCCATCCGCAAACTCAGACTCTTCAGTCTCCCTAACACCTATAACTATACTTCCCTGTGCAGCATCCGCAGACCGCTCTTCTGCCTCTTCTGTCGATTCCACTCCTTCACCACTTTCAGCAACTACAACGTCCTCAACATGTTCCACCCTGGAATCCAGCTGTCCAGGCTCATGTGCAATGACTAAATTAATTTCTACTGGCGATGGTAAGGCTACACCATCAAGTGACTTCTCATATCCCTGCGTAGGCGATGACGATATTACCGGATCTGGATCCGTCACGAACCGAGATGGAGATACCGGAACAAATTCAGCGGCATCTGGCTTCAACCATGATGTCCTCTTCGAGTCCTGTAACTCAGTATCCACAGACGTTTTCTTGTCGTGCTGTATCGATCCACAGAAGTTATTCCGCTTTCGTTCTTCTGCTTCACCTTCTTCATCTACTACTCTCTTAGGCACTTGTACTTCCTCTGGAACCTTTAAAGTTTCCTTTCCCTCCGAATAGGAATAACGCCTTGGTACAGGCTCCCTACTTGCCGATGTTTGTTCCCTAACATAATTTCTTCTTCCCCTGTTAATTTCGTATTTCTCTGTTTTCCGTGCTGTAGCTGTTGTTACCGTCTTCTCACTCGCCACCCCCTTGTAGCCTCCATTACTTCCGGAATATTCAGGCTTTCTGACAGTCTCTTGTGTTCTCCTCCAACCACCATGTTTGTCCTTTTTACCTCTTCCTAACAAACCACTGGAGTATTGGACATCCGTAGCAGCTCTTCCCCGGGACTCATCATTCTCCTGGACCCTCCTGGCATGCGCATACCACCGGTCCAGGTCTGCAAAACAACGTGGAGGCTCCGCGAAAACCAGCCGGGATCTCTCTTGGGGATTCAGACCTTCTCGTATTACCTGTATGACTTCCGTCTCGGGCAACCCCAACCTTAATATACGGGCAGCTTTCCTTACATCGTGCACGAAATCCCCCAACGCCTCTCCGTTGGCCTGTAGGCGATAGAATAACTCAAACTTAAGCTGGGCACGTCGTCGATGGGGTATGAAGAAATCCAACACTTCCCCACGGAAAGCATCGACACTGTCACCCCGACGCAGAGTGTTGGTGACCAGCTCAGCCAATGAACCCCGGCAATACGGGTATATAAGGGACAAGACCTGCCCATCGGACACCCCCGGGAAATCTGCCAACTGCAGGACAAGGTCTAAGAAAACCAGCAACTGCTCCTCATCTATTCCATCTAACACTGAAAGTTTCTGGAGAACTCCTGAAAGAGGGTGGGGCAATTTCTGATAGCATACCGCCGCCAGAATTGCACAATTCAAAACAAACAATAATAAAACAAATCCCCACTAAACACCTAACACAACATGACCTACAAAAACATATTCACAAGAATCAGAAAAAACTCAAGTACTGTCCTTCCTTTGAGCGACCCCCGGGTTCTCTAGCGCTGCGGAGACCTGGCCTACTTCTGAACCACCTACTAACACCACAGAAGGAGACAAGCAACAACCAACAATACTGAACATACATGACATCAAACATCAATCCGACACACACGTCTCACCAACACATAACTAACAGACACAAACTAGTAATCGGACTTCCCAATTCGGGAACCAGTAATCAGAATTCACCACACAGGAATTTAGTCGGTGACGGTACCGACTTCCGATCGGGCCATACCGCATCCCGCTAATGTCACACGCTATACTCCGACCTCGAATCAGCAACATCCTATCACCCAGGCAACGCTTGAGACCCCCCGGCAGTTCAACATCTCAAATTTTCCGAACACAAATACCCTCCCCAGTGGTGCGATCAGACTCACAAGTTATGCAACCTAACCTAGCCGACATGGGCATATACCTAAAAAAACAATAACATAGTATTTCCGAGTTTGCAAGCCCCGTCACTCCCAAGGACCCAAGGGTTCAACCCTAGAATGAACCACACTCTGCTACCATTTGCAACCCCTCTTTCCTTTTTTTTGCGTTATAAAAAAACTTTTCTTTTTATTTATTTATTATCTTTTGTATTTATTTTTTTTTTTTGAAAGAGAAGCCACTAGTTATTTAAAACTAGGCGAGAGCCTAGAGAAGCCAAAATGCGCTGGGTCCAGTATGACGGGATTTGCAATTAAACTCGGCTGTTAATTAACAATAACAATTTTTTATTGTTGCCCCCATAATTCATTACATGCAAGTATCATATAAATCACATAAGTATCACATTCCAATCAGCAATAAACAGCAAAATACATAATAAAAAAGTAGTGTCCACATGTTCCTTAAATTGTGTAAATAGACAATATATATATATCGAACAACATCCCATAAATTATATAAATTCCCCCCCTTTACTAACACTTAACATTGACATCACATATAGAAACACCAAGACACATAGACTCATAATAGCATCACAATACCCATGTTCGACCTGACCGACAGGCAGTATTTCGATAAAGCCCCAAAACCAGCAATCATAAATATTTAACTTCCAGTCACAATAATTCATTAACTTCCATTAAATTAAAAAAATGTTAAAACCCCCAAAAGGATGATAATGACTAACAAAAGCATAAAGATAAGCCGGACAGCCCATATGAATTGATAACCTCTGATAAATTGCCCATTATGAGCATATGAAAGTTTCTTGCACAGTATATAAGTGGGAAAAACCCTCATCACCTGAGTTTAAGCAATTGGCATGATTTTCTAAAATGTTAATTTTGTGTTACAAATCCCGATGGATACATGTATCAGGAAATTGTTCCTTAATGAAAATGATTTAATTCAACTGACAAGAATCAGTAGCATCAATATGCTCTTACAAGGTCAAAATTATCAGTATATGCCCACAAAATATAAAATTTCTTTTCTCTTAAAGTCAGACATCTGTGTATAATTGATTTTATAATAACCGCCTGTTGTATCCTAGCAGATGTGGAAGCGCGCCAACATGTACCAGACCATATGTGACAGGAATCAGACCTGCCTTAAACTGTATGAATATGTGCCTAACTTAAAAAAACTATGTCCATTTTACCCCCAGAAAACAGCCTGAAAAACGAAACCCCCAGCCCTTACATGTTAAACCGAAATGAAATTAAAATATGAACCCGTTCTGAACCAGCCGGAACAGAACCAATAACATGTGACTTAATTTTATATTGAATAGTGTAATGACTCTAAGGCTCTTGTATATACATAAAAAAAATATTTAAGAGGAAAAAAACTCTGGCACGCTCCCCCAGTGCAGCACACAATTACAATCATAGTACTTAGATTTATGGAGTTATATTATAAAAGTCACATAACGTTCATAATGAATGTTCAGTTGACACACCCCAGAGCGGACTGTCTAGCAGCGTGGGCACATGGTTTAAAAAGAAAATAAATTGTAATTCAGGTGAACGGCAGGCCGGGCCAACGAAAAATAAAAGAGTTCATATCACCTTAATAGTGTGCGTAGGATGCATCTTGTGGCTGGTCAACAAACTCCCTCTTCCGAACAGGTGCGTGTAGGATGGCTCATGGCTGGTGAAGGTGTCGTTACACCAGCAGAGACCAGAATCTCCGACTATGAGCGAGAACCCTGGGAATTCACAAAAGATTAGAAATTCTGTTCGCTAAAATAAGCACCCTAGTTCAAGGTAATAACCTCAGAACGGTCCTTCCAACCAACTCAAGATAAATGCATAAGTCTTGGTTTCAGTTTTTTTTGAAAATGGCCTGAGAGTAATCAAGTCTGCAAGGTGATAATGAATGCACTAAATAAAAAAAATAAAATAAAAGAGTGTCTAGTAAAAGCCACTTGCACTTGCTCTGACCCGTGCCGACATAACCAAACAAGTTGGCCGTGCCACGTGGCAACCCAATTATAGTAATTTGTCGGAAAATGACCACATTAAAGGCACTTACGGTTACACACAAGCAAAATATAAATAGTTTTTTATCTGAGGGTGGTCTCACAATTTATTTTAACTGCCACAATTAATTAAAAAGAACACTCTTGCAGTCTATTGCATGCACGTATGCACGTATTGCACAATTCAACTCCGTCTATACGTACTGACTTTAGCTTATAAATTTACATAATGCTTTACCAAATAATTACAGTGACTCTTGTATAATAATAATTGAGAAAAAAAAATATGGGCTGTATATACTGAACATCGAATAAATCTTTTACAACATACACACTCGTCCGATCGCACCAAGTACATTCTCTTTTCGCATTCGCCTGAATATATTTAAGTTTAATTATTTAATTATTTTTGAAGCGTTCTATAGCATGCTGTAATTACTTACCGGGAAGTCTCGAAAATCTAGCCTGCCATTAGGTGTAGAAGAAACTACGCAATAATGTCTGTCCGGGTTGGGGAGCCTGCTGATTCCCTCTTGAGCGCTGGAGTTGAACTGCCCGTGCAGTTACAATACAACCAACAGCAAAATTTCGCCGTGAGATGTCGCAGGCAGATTCGACAGTGCAGTCTAGATATCGGCGTACTAATCGACATTTGTACTCTCGTTTATGTTAAACAAAATTTATAAAACCTTCGATCGCCGGGTTAGGGACCCTGCAGTGTTCCCCCTTCCAAAGTGAACCTAGTGGACTCGGTGATCATGGCGGCCTAGCGGCACTTGCTCGCAGGAGAACAGAGGCTCAGAACTGCGTCCATTCCCCATGCGACCCTCTCCACCATGTCAACCCCACGGGACCGCCCCAACACGTCACCCTCTCCGGTGACAATCACCTACTTCCACCGGTCCCACTCACATACCCGTCCGAAGACCAAACAAGGTATCACCCACCTTGGTATGTGAGCGACCGTACTACTTCTCGTCCATCTCTTGGACCGACCAGCCACATGCACCCACAAGGCATCTCCATCCTTGCCATATGGCTGGCCCACATCCCTACACAAGGGCGGACGGCCCCGCTTAGCCAGACAGAGAGGACCGCACCAAGGGCACGCGAACATTAATCTCTACTCTTACTTCACCTTTTCAAAAACCGCGTAACTAGCAGGAGGGGTTTCACTTCTCTACCGACGTCAATACACAATATATACAACCCTCTCTCTCAACAAAAAACACCCGGGAAACAACCGGAGAATGCGGCATGGCTCGACCTCTACACTAACCCACAATCAAGATTTACAACCATTAACCAGAAACAACAGCACGTTATCACTCTCCATCATAACTTTCAGAACCAAAACACGGGAACTTACTATCTCCAAGACCACGACAATCTGAGGGAACATTCTCTAACTCTCTAACTTTCTCCATGGTAACCTTCCAGAACAGGGGAAACTGACAATCTCCAGGACTACAATCTAATCACTTCCGGCAAGTCTCTCTAACTCCTTATTGATAGGTTTTTTTTTTTTACTATGGGGAGGGGTAGGAAAATTGGGAAGATGAAAAGGGCAAGGATCATTAAAGGGTCAATAGCTAGGAGTAAGGGTGAGGACATGGCTCCCTCCGGAAATAAGGATGAATGGAGGAAACGAAGGCTCGCGTGGGGAGGGACGCAACCCTGAAATAAATGAACACCACTGGGACTGTGGGGAATATCTACCCGCTACCCGTTAACCTCTTCTTCTTACCTTTCGATGACGGACTTTAGGTACTCTTTCCTTCTGGACACCACTCTCAGCGAAATTATTTCGTGTTGAGCTGTACTGACTAGTTTCTTCGGAATCAGAATCAAGGCAACTTACTTCACTACTTTCACCTCGATTTGGATTATCCTCATCTAACTCCTCTACTTGCCCTTCTTCCAATCCTTCCTTCTCTTCCTGCTCTTCTACAATTTCCTCTTTTTCACCCCCATAATCCAAATCAACCTCCTGACACTGCACCTCCTCAGCATCTTCCAGTTGCTCCTCTGATCCATCTTCAACCGCATCTTCCCTCAGCTCCTCACCAATTTCTTGACTAACCTCTTCTCCGATCTCGTTTTCCCCAACACATTTATCATCAACATCATCGCCATCACATCCACTTCCATCACCAGAACACTGCACATCCTCGTCCTCCTCTAGTTGCTCACCTGGTCCACCTGAAACTTCTTTCCGTTCTCCGGAATCCTCAACACTACTTACAGAAGACGTCTGCACATCTTCACACACTACATCATTCTCACTCACACACTCCACAACGCTGCCACCAAATTTCTCCTCAACTTCTACCTCATCTATTACACTTGCGGCATGGACATCCCCTTGTCCACCCGCAACCTCAGAAACACTTGCAGCCTGGACATCCCTGTGTCCATCCGCAAACTCAGACTCTTCAGTCTCCCTAACACCTATAACTATACTTCCCTGTGCAGCATCCGCAGACCGCTCTTCTGCCTCTTCTGTCGATTCCACTCCTTCACCACTTTCAGCAACTACAACGTCCTCAACATGTTCCACCCTGGAATCCAGCTGTCCAGGCTCATGTGCAATGACTAAATTAATTTCTACTGGCGATGGTAAGGCTACACCATCAAGTGACTTCTCATATCCCTGCGTAGGCGATGACGATATTACCGGATCTGGATCCGTCACGAACCGAGATGGAGATACCGGAACAAATTCAGCGGCATCTGGCTTCAACCATGATGTCCTCTTCGAGTCCTGTAACTCAGTATCCACAGACGTTTTCTTGTCGTGCTGTATCGATCCACAGAAGTTATTCCGCTTTCGTTCTTCTGCTTCACCTTCTTCATCTACTACTCTCTTAGGCACTTGTACTTCCTCTGGAACCTTTAAAGTTTCCTTTCCCTCCGAATAGGAATAACGCCTTGGTACAGGCTCCCTACTTGCCGATGTTTGTTCCCTAACATAATTTCTTCTTCCCCTGTTAATTTCGTATTTCTCTGTTTTCCGTGCTGTAGCTGTTGTTACCGTCTTCTCACTCGCCACCCCCTTGTAGCCTCCATTACTTCCGGAATATTCAGGCTTTCTGACAGTCTCTTGTGTTCTCCTCCAACCACCATGTTTGTCCTTTTTACCTCTTCCTAACAAACCACTGGAGTATTGGACATCCGTAGCAGCTCTTCCCCGGGACTCATCATTCTCCTGGACCCTCCTGGCATGCGCATACCACCGGTCCAGGTCTGCAAAACAACGTGGAGGCTCCGCGAAAACCAGCCGGGATCTCTCTTGGGGATTCAGACCTTCTCGTATTACCTGTATGACTTCCGTCTCGGGCAACCCCAACCTTAATATACGGGCAGCTTTCCTTACATCGTGCACGAAATCCCCCAACGCCTCTCCGTTGGCCTGTAGGCGATAGAATAACTCAAACTTAAGCTGGGCACGTCGTCGATGGGGTATGAAGAAATCCAACACTTCCCCACGGAAAGCATCGACACTGTCACCCCGACGCAGAGTGTTGGTGACCAGCTCAGCCAATGAACCCCGGCAATACGGGTATATAAGGGACAAGACCTGCCCATCGGACACCCCCGGGAAATCTGCCAACTGCAGGACAAGGTCTAAGAAAACCAGCAACTGCTCCTCATCTATTCCATCTAACACTGAAAGTTTCTGGAGAACTCCTGAAAGAGGGTGGGGCAATTTCTGATAGCATACCGCCGCCAGAATTGCACAATTCAAAACAAACAATAATAAAACAAATCCCCACTAAACACCTAACACAACATGACCTACAAAAACATATTCACAAGAATCAGAAAAAACTCAAGTACTGTCCTTCCTTTGAGCGACCCCCGGGTTCTCTAGCGCTGCGGAGACCTGGCCTACTTCTGAACCACCTACTAACACCACAGAAGGAGACAAGCAACAACCAACAATACTGAACATACATGACATCAAACATCAATCCGACACACACGTCTCACCAACACATAACTAACAGACACAAACTAGTAATCGGACTTCCCAATTCGGGAACCAGTAATCAGAATTCACCACACAGGAATTTAGTCGGTGACGGTACCGACTTCCGATCGGGCCATACCGCATCCCGCTAATGTCACACGCTATACTCCGACCTCGAATCAGCAACATCCTATCACCCAGGCAACGCTTGAGACCCCCCGGCAGTTCAACATCTCAAATTTTCCGAACACAAATACCCTCCCCAGTGGTGCGATCAGACTCACAAGTTATGCAACCTAACCTAGCCGACATGGGCATATACCTAAAAAAACAATAACATAGTATTTCCGAGTTTGCAAGCCCCGTCACTCCCAAGGACCCAAGGGTTCAACCCTAGAATGAACCACACTCTGCTACCATTTGCAACCCCTCTTTCCTTTTTTTTGCGTTATAAAAAAACTTTTCTTTTTATTTATTTATTATCTTTTGTATTTATTTTTTTTTTTTGAAAGAGAAGCCACTAGTTATTTAAAACTAGGCGAGAGCCTAGAGAAGCCAAAATGCGCTGGGTCCAGTATGACGGGATTTGCAATTAAACTCGGCTGTTAATTAACAATAACAATTTTTTATTGTTGCCCCCATAATTCATTACATGCAAGTATCATATAAATCACATAAGTATCACATTCCAATCAGCAATAAACAGCAAAATACATAATAAAAAAGTAGTGTCCACATGTTCCTTAAATTGTGTAAATAGACAATATATATATATCGAACAACATCCCATAAATTATATAAATTCCCCCCCTTTACTAACACTTAACATTGACATCACATATAGAAACACCAAGACACATAGACTCATAATAGCATCACAATACCCATGTTCGACCTGACCGACAGGCAGTATTTCGATAAAGCCCCAAAACCAGCAATCATAAATATTTAACTTCCAGTCACAATAATTCATTAACTTCCATTAAATTAAAAAAATGTTAAAACCCCCAAAAGGATGATAATGACTAACAAAAGCATAAAGATAAGCCGGACAGCCCATATGAATTGATAACCTCTGATAAATTGCCCATTATGAGCATATGAAAGTTTCTTGCACAGTATATAAGTGGGAAAAACCCTCATCACCTGAGTTTAAGCAATTGGCATGATTTTCTAAAATGTTAATTTTGTGTTACAAATCCCGATGGATACATGTATCAGGAAATTGTTCCTTAATGAAAATGATTTAATTCAACTGACAAGAATCAGTAGCATCAATATGCTCTTACAAGGTCAAAATTATCAGTATATGCCCACAAAATATAAAATTTCTTTTCTCTTAAAGTCAGACATCTGTGTATAATTGATTTTATAATAACCGCCTGTTGTATCCTAGCAGATGTGGAAGCGCGCCAACATGTACCAGACCATATGTGACAGGAATCAGACCTGCCTTAAACTGTATGAATATGTGCCTAACTTAAAAAAACTATGTCCATTTTACCCCCAGAAAACAGCCTGAAAAACGAAACCCCCAGCCCTTACATGTTAAACCGAAATGAAATTAAAATATGAACCCGTTCTGAACCAGCCGGAACAGAACCAATAACATGTGACTTAATTTTATATTGAATAGTGTAATGACTCTAAGGCTCTTGTATATACATAAAAAAAATATTTAAGAGGAAAAAAACTCTGGCACGCTCCCCCAGTGCAGCACACAATTACAATCATAGTACTTAGATTTATGGAGTTATATTATAAAAGTCACATAACGTTCATAATGAATGTTCAGTTGACACACCCCAGAGCGGACTGTCTAGCAGCGTGGGCACATGGTTTAAAAAGAAAATAAATTGTAATTCAGGTGAACGGCAGGCCGGGCCAACGAAAAATAAAAGAGTTCATATCACCTTAATAGTGTGCGTAGGATGCATCTTGTGGCTGGTCAACAAACTCCCTCTTCCGAACAGGTGCGTGTAGGATGGCTCATGGCTGGTGAAGGTGTCGTTACACCAGCAGAGACCAGAATCTCCGACTATGAGCGAGAACCCTGGGAATTCACAAAAGATTAGAAATTCTGTTCGCTAAAATAAGCACCCTAGTTCAAGGTAATAACCTCAGAACGGTCCTTCCAACCAACTCAAGATAAATGCATAAGTCTTGGTTTCAGTTTTTTTTGAAAATGGCCTGAGAGTAATCAAGTCTGCAAGGTGATAATGAATGCACTAAATAAAAAAAATAAAATAAAAGAGTGTCTAGTAAAAGCCACTTGCACTTGCTCTGACCCGTGCCGACATAACCAAACAAGTTGGCCGTGCCACGTGGCAACCCAATTATAGTAATTTGTCGGAAAATGACCACATTAAAGGCACTTACGGTTACACACAAGCAAAATATAAATAGTTTTTTATCTGAGGGTGGTCTCACAATTTATTTTAACTGCCACAATTAATTAAAAAGAACACTCTTGCAGTCTATTGCATGCACGTATGCACGTATTGCACAATTCAACTCCGTCTATACGTACTGACTTTAGCTTATAAATTTACATAATGCTTTACCAAATAATTACAGTGACTCTTGTATAATAATAATTGAGAAAAAAAAATATGGGCTGTATATACTGAACATCGAATAAATCTTTTACAACATACACACTCGTCCGATCGCACCAAGTACATTCTCTTTTCGCATTCGCCTGAATATATTTAAGTTTAATTATTTAATTATTTTTGAAGCGTTCTATAGCATGCTGTAATTACTTACCGGGAAGTCTCGAAAATCTAGCCTGCCATTAGGTGTAGAAGAAACTACGCAATAATGTCTGTCCGGGTTGGGGAGCCTGCTGATTCCCTCTTGAGCGCTGGAGTTGAACTGCCCGTGCAGTTACAATACAACCAACAGCAAAATTTCGCCGTGAGATGTCGCAGGCAGATTCGACAGTGCAGTCTAGATATCGGCGTACTAATCGACATTTGTACTCTCGTTTATGTTAAACAAAATTTATAAAACCTTCGATCGCCGGGTTAGGGACCCTGCAGTGTTCCCCCTTCCAAAGTGAACCTAGTGGACTCGGTGATCATGGCGGCCTAGCGGCACTTGCTCGCAGGAGAACAGAGGCTCAGAACTGCGTCCATTCCCCATGCGACACTCTCCACCATGTCAACCCCACGGGACCGCCCCAACACGTCACCCTCTCCGGTGACAATCACCTACTTCCACCGGTCCCACTCACATACCCGTCCGAAGACCAAACAAGGTATCACCCACCTTGGTATGTGAGCGACCGTACTACTTCTCGTCCATCTCTTGGACCGACCAGCCACATGCACCCACAAGGCATCTCCATCCTTGCCATATGGCTGGCCCACATCCCTACACAAGGGCGGACGGCCCCGCTTAGCCAGACAGAGAGGACCGCACCAAGGGCACGCGAACATTAATCTCTACTCTTACTTCACCTTTTCAAAAACCGCGTAACTAGCAGGAGGGGTTTCACTTCTCTACCGACGTCAATACACAATATATACAACCCTCTCTCTCAACAAAAAACACCCGGGAAACAACCGGAGAATGCGGCATGGCTCGACCTCTACACTAACCCACAATCAAGATTTACAACCATTAACCAGAAACAACAGCACGTTATCACTCTCCATCATAACTTTCAGAACCAAAACACGGGAACTTACTATCTCCAAGACCACGACAATCTGAGGGAACATTCTCTAACTCTCTAACTTTCTCCATGGTAACCTTCCAGAACAGGGGAAACTGACAATCTCCAGGACTACAATCTAATCACTTCCGGCAAGTCTCTCTAACTCCTTATTGATAGGTTTTTTTTTTTTTTTACTATGGGGAGGGGTAGGAAAATTGGGAAGATGAAAAGGGCAAGGATCATTAAAGGGTCAATAGCTAGGAGTAAGGGTGAGGACATGGCTCCCTCCGGAAATAAGGATGAATGGAGGAAACGAAGGCTCGCGTGGGGAGGGACGCAACCCTGAAATAAATGAACACCACTGGGACTGTGGGGAATATCTACCCGCTACCCGTTAACCTCTTCTTCTTACCTTTCGATGACGGACTTTAGGTACTCTTTCCTTCTGGACACCACTCTCAGCGAAATTATTTCGTGTTGAGCTGTACTGACTAGTTTCTTCGGAATCAGAATCAAGGCAACTTACTTCACTACTTTCACCTCGATTTGGATTATCCTCATCTAACTCCTCTACTTGCCCTTCTTCCAATCCTTCCTTCTCTTCCTGCTCTTCTACAATTTCCTCTTTTTCACCCCCATAATCCAAATCAACCTCCTGACACTGCACCTCCTCAGCATCTTCCAGTTGCTCCTCTGATCCATCTTCAACCGCATCTTCCCTCAGCTCCTCACCAATTTCTTGACTAACCTCTTCTCCGATCTCGTTTTCCCCAACACATTTATCATCAACATCATCGCCATCACATCCACTTCCATCACCAGAACACTGCACATCCTCGTCCTCCTCTAGTTGCTCACCTGGTCCACCTGAAACTTCTTTCCGTTCTCCGGAATCCTCAACACTACTTACAGAAGACGTCTGCACATCTTCACACACTACATCATTCTCACTCACACACTCCACAACGCTGCCACCAAATTTCTCCTCAACTTCTACCTCATCTATTACACTTGCGGCATGGACATCCCCTTGTCCACCCGCAACCTCAGAAACACTTGCAGCCTGGACATCCCTGTGTCCATCCGCAAACTCAGACTCTTCAGTCTCCCTAACACCTATAACTATACTTCCCTGTGCAGCATCCGCAGACCGCTCTTCTGCCTCTTCTGTCGATTCCACTCCTTCACCACTTTCAGCAACTACAACGTCCTCAACATGTTCCACCCTGGAATCCAGCTGTCCAGGCTCATGTGCAATGACTAAATTAATTTCTACTGGCGATGGTAAGGCTACACCATCAAGTGACTTCTCATATCCCTGCGTAGGCGATGACGATATTACCGGATCTGGATCCGTCACGAACCGAGATGGAGATACCGGAACAAATTCAGCGGCATCTGGCTTCAACCATGATGTCCTCTTCGAGTCCTGTAACTCAGTATCCACAGAAGTTTTCTTGTCGTGCTGTATCGATCCACAGAAGTTATTCCGCTTTCGTTCTTCTGCTTCACCTTCTTCATCTACTACTCTCTTAGGCACTTGTACTTCGTCTGGAACCTTTAAAGTTTCCTTTCCCTCCGAATAGGAATAACGCCTTGGTACAGGCTCCCTACTTGCCGATGTTTGTTCCCTAACATAATTTCTTCTTCCCCTGTTAATTTCGTATTTCTCTGTTTTCCGTGCTGTAGCTGTTGTTACCGTCTTCTCACTCGCCACCCCCTTGTAGCCTCCATTACTTCCGGAATATTCAGGCTTTCTGACAGTCTCTTGTGTTCTCCTCCAACCACCATGTTTGTCCTTTTTACCTCTTCCTAACAAACCACTGGAGTATTGGACATCCGTAGCAGCTCTTCCCCGGGACTCATCATTCTCCTGGACCCTCCTGGCATGCGCATACCACCGGTCCAGGTCTGCAAAACAACGTGGAGGCTCCGCGAAAACCAGCCGGGATCTCTCTTGGGGATTCAGACCTTCTCGTATTACCTGTATGACTTCCGTCTCGGGCAACCCCAACCTTAATATACGGGCAGCTTTCCTTACATCGTGCACGAAATCCCCCAACGCCTCTCCGTTGGCCTGTAGGCGATAGAATAACTCAAACTTAAGCTGGGCACGTCGTCGATGGGGTATGAAGAAATCCAACACTTCCCCACGGAAAGCATCGACACTGTCACCCCGACGCAGAGTGTTGGTGACCAGCTCAGCCAATGAACCCCGGCAATACGGGTATATAAGGGACAAGACCTGCCCATCGGACACCCCCGGGAAATCTGCCAACTGCAGGACAAGGTCTAAGAAAACCAGCAACTGCTCCTCATCTATTCCATCTAACACTGAAAGTTTCTGGAGAACTCCTGAAAGAGGGTGGGGCAATTTCTGATAGCATACCGCCGCCAGAATTGCACAATTCAAAACAAACAATAATAAAACAAATCCCCACTAAACACCTAACACAACATGACCTACAAAAACATATTCACAAGAATCAGAAAAAACTCAAGTACTGTCCTTCCTTTGAGCGACCCCCGGGTTCTCTAGCGCTGCGGAGACCTGGCCTACTTCTGAACCACCTACTAACACCACAGAAGGAGACAAGCAACAACCAACAATACTGAACATACATGACATCAAACATCAATCCGACACACACGTCTCACCAACACATAACTAACAGACACAAACTAGTAATCGGACTTCCCAATTCGGGAACCAGTAATCAGAATTCACCACACAGGAATTTAGTCGGTGACGGTACCGACTTCCGATCGGGCCATACCGCATCCCGCTAATGTCACACGCTATACTCCGACCTCGAATCAGCAACATCCTATCACCCAGGCAACGCTTGAGACCCCCCGGCAGTTCAACATCTCAAATTTTCCGAACACAAATACCCTCCCCAGTGGTGCGATCAGACTCACAAGTTATGCAACCTAACCTAGCCGACATGGGCATATACCTAAAAAAACAATAACATAGTATTTCCGAGTTTGCAAGCCCCGTCACTCCCAAGGACCCAAGGGTTCAACCCTAGAATGAACCACACTCTGCTACCATTTGCAACCCCTCTTTCCTTTTTTTTGCGTTATAAAAAAACTTTTCTTTTTATTTATTTATTATCTTTTGTATTAATTTTTTTTTTTTGAAAGAGAAGCCACTAGTTATTTAAAACTAGGCGAGTGCCTAGAGAAGCCAAAATGCGCTGGGTCCAGTATGACGGGATTTGCAATTAAACTCGGCTGTTAATTAACAATAACAATTTTTTATTGTTGCCCCCATAATTCATTACATGCAAGTATCATATAAATCACATAAGTATCACATTCCAATCAGCAATAAACAGCAAAATACATAATAAAAAAGTAGTGTCCACATGTTCCTTAAATTGTGTAAATAGACAATATATATATATCGAACAACATCCCATAAATTATATAAATTCCCCCCCTTTACTAACACTTAACATTGACATCACATATAGAAACACCAAGACACATAGACTCATAATAGCATCACAATACCCATGTTCGACCTGACCGACAGGCAGTATTTCGATAAAGCCCCAAAACCAGCAATCATAAATATTTAACTTCCAGTCACAATAATTCATTAACTTCCATTAAATTAAAAAAATGTTAAAACCCCCAAAAGGATGATAATGACTAACAAAAGCATAAAGATAAGCCGGACAGCCCATATGAATTGATAACCTCTGATAAATTGCCCATTATGAGCATATGAAAGTTTCTTGCACAGTATATAAGTGGGAAAAACCCTCATCACCTGAGTTTAAGCAATTGGCATGATTTTCTAAAATGTTAATTTTGTGTTACAAATCCCGATGGATACATGTATCAGGAAATTGTTCCTTAATGAAAATGATTTAATTCAACTGACAAGAATCAGTAGCATCAATATGCTCTTACAAGGTCAAAATTATCAGTATATGCCCACAAAATATAAAATTTCTTTTCTCTTAAAGTCAGACATCTGTGTATAATTGATTTTATAATAACCGCCTGTTGTATCCTAGCAGATGTGGAAGCGCGCCAACATGTACCAGACCATATGTGACAGGAATCAGACCTGCCTTAAACTGTATGAATATGTGCCTAACTTAAAAAAACTATGTCCATTTTACCCCCAGAAAACAGCCTGAAAAACGAAACCCCCAGCCCTTACATGTTAAACCGAAATGAAATTAAAATATGAACCCGTTCTGAACCAGCCGGAACAGAACCAATAACATGTGACTTAATTTTATATTGAATAGTGTAATGACTCTAAGGCTCTTGTATATACATAAAAAAAATATTTAAGAGGAAAAAAACTCTGGCACGCTCCCCCAGTGCAGCACACAATTACAATCATAGTACTTAGATTTATGGAGTTATATTATAAAAGTCACATAACGTTCATAATGAATGTTCAGTTGACACACCCCAGAGCGGACTGTCTAGCAGCGTGGGCACATGGTTTAAAAAGAAAATAAATTGTAATTCAGGTGAACGGCAGGCCGGGCCAACGAAAAATAAAAGAGTTCATATCACCTTAATAGTGTGCGTAGGATGCATCTTGTGGCTGGTCAACAAACTCCCTCTTCCGAACAGGTGCGTGTAGGATGGCTCATGGCTGGTGAAGGTGTCGTTACACCAGCAGAGACCAGAATCTCCGACTAGGAGCGAGAACCCTGGGAATTCACAAAAGATTAGAAATTCTGTTCGCTAAAATAAGCACCCTAGTTCAAGGTAATAACCTCAGAACGGTCCTTCCAACCAACTCAAGATAAATGCATAAGTCTTGGTTTCAGTTTTTTTTGAAAATGGCCTGAGAGTAATCAAGTCTGCAAGGTGATAATGAATGCACTAAATAAAAAAAATAAAATAAAAGAGTGTCTAGTAAAAGCCACTTGCACTTGCTCTGACCCGTGCCGACATAACCAAACAAGTTGGCCGTGCCACGTGGCAACCCAATTATAGTAATTTGTCGGAAAATGACCACATTAAAGGCACTTACGGTTACACACAAGCAAAATATAAATAGTTTTTTATCTGAGGGTGGTCTCACAATTTATTTTAACTGCCACAATTAATTAAAAAGAACACTCTTGCAGTCTATTGCATGCACGTATGCACGTATTGCACAATTCAACTCCGTCTATACGTACTGACTTTAGCTTATAAATTTACATAATGCTTTACCAAATAATTACAGTGACTCTTGTATAATAATAATTGAGAAAAAAAAATATGGGCTGTATATACTGAACATCGAATAAATCTTTTACAACATACACACTCGTCCGATCGCACCAAGTACATTCTCTTTTCGCATTCGCCTGAATATATTTAAGTTTAATTATTTAATTATTTTTGAAGCGTTCTATAGCATGCTGTAATTACTTACCGGGAAGTCTCGAAAATCTAGCCTGCCATTAGGTGTAGAAGAAACTACGCAATAATGTCTGTCCGGGTTGGGGAGCCTGCTGATTCCCTCTTGAGCGCTGGAGTTGAACTGCCCGTGCAGTTACAATACAACCAACAGCAAAATTTCGCCGTGAGATGTCGCAGGCAGATTCGACAGTGCAGTCTAGATATCGGCGTACTAATCGACATTTGTACTCTCGTTTATGTTAAACAAAATTTATAAAACCTTCGATCGCCGGGTTAGGGACCCTGCAGTGTTCCCCCTTCCAAAGTGAACCTAGTGGACTCGGTGATCATGGCGGCCTAGCGGCACTTGCTCGCAGGAGAACAGAGGCTCAGAACTGCGTCCATTCCCCATGCGACCCTCTCCACCATGTCAACCCCACGGGACCGCCCCAACACGTCACCCTCTCCGGTGACAATCACCTACTTCCACCGGTCCCACTCACATACCCGTCCGAAGACCAAACAAGGTATCACCCACCTTGGTATGTGAGCGGCCGTACTACTTCTCGTCCATCTCTTGGACCGACCAGCCACATGCACCCACAAGGCATCTCCATCCTTGCCATATGGCTGGCCCACATCCCTACACAAGGGCGGACGGCCCCGCTTAGCCAGACAGAGAGGACCGCACCAAGGGCACGCGAACATTAATCTCTACTCTTACTTCACCTTTTCAAAAACCGCGTAACTAGCAGGAGGGGTTTCACTTCTCTACCGACGTCAATACACAATATATACAACCCTCTCTCTCAACAAAAAACACCCGGGAAACAACCGGAGAATGCGGCATGGCTCGACCTCTACACTAACCCACAATCAAGATTTACAACCATTAACCAGAAACAACAGCACGTTATCACTCTCCATCATAACTTTCAGAACCAAAACACGGGAACTTACTATCTCCAAGACCACGACAATCTGAGGGAACATTCTCTAACTCTCTAACTTTCTCCATGGTAACCTTCCAGAACAGGGGAAACTGACAATCTCCAGGACTACAATCTAATCACTTCCGGCAAGTCTCTCTAACTCCTTATTGATAGGTTTTTTTTTTTTTTTACTATGGGGAGGGGTAGGAAAATTGGGAAGATGAAAAGGGCAAGGATCATTAAAGGGTCAATAGCTAGGAGTAAGGGTGAGGACATGGCTCCCTCCGGAAATAAGGATGAATGGAGGAAACCAAGGCTCGCGTGGGGAGGGACGCAACCCTGAAATAAATGAACACCACTGGGACTGTGGGGAATATCTACCCGCTACCCGTTAACCTCTTCTTCTTACCTTTCGATGACGGACTTTAGGTACTCTTTCCTTCTGGACACCACTCTCAGCGAAATTATTTCGTGTTGAGCTGTACTGACTAGTTTCTTCGGAATCAGAATCAAGGCAACTTACTTCACTACTTTCACCTCGATTTGGATTATCCTCATCTAACTCCTCTACTTGCCCTTCTTCCAATCCTTCCTTCTCTTCCTGCTCTTCTACAATTTCCTCTTTTTCACCCCCATAATCCAAATCAACCTCCTGACACTGCACCTCCTCAGCATCTTCCAGTTGCTCCTCTGATCCATCTTCAACCGCATCTTCCCTCAGCTCCTCACCAATTTCTTGACTAACCTCTTCTCCGATCTCGTTTTCCCCAACACATTTATCATCAACATCATCGCCATCACATCCACTTCCATCACCAGAACACTGCACATCCTCGTCCTCCTCTAGTTGCTCACCTGGTCCACCTGAAACTTCTTTCCGTTCTCCGGAATCCTCAACACTACTTACAGAAGACGTCTGCACATCTTCACACACTACATCATTCTCACTCACACACTCCACAACGCTGCCACCAAATTTCTCCTCAACTTCTACCTCATCTATTACACTTGCGGCATGGACATCCCCTTGTCCACCCGCAACCTCAGAAACACTTGCAGCCTGGACATCCCTGTGTCCATCCGCAAACTCAGACTCTTCAGTCTCCCTAACACCTATAACTATACTTCCCTGTGCAGCATCCGCAGACCGCTCTTCTGCCTCTTCTGTCGATTCCACTCCTTCACCACTTTCAGCAACTACAACGTCCTCAACATGTTCCACCCTGGAATCCAGCTGTCCAGGCTCATGTGCAATGACTAAATTAATTTCTACTGGCGATGGTAAGGCTACACCATCAAGTGACTTCTCATATCCCTGCGTAGGCGATGACGATATTACCGGATCTGGATCCGTCACGAACCGAGATGGAGATACCCGAACAAATTCAGCGGCATCTGGATTCAACCATGATGTCCTCTTCGAGTCCTGTAACTCAGTATCCACAGACGTTTTCTTGTCGTGCTGTATCGATCCACAGAAGTTATTCCGCTTTCGTTCTTCTGCTTCACCTTCTTCATCTACTACTCTCTTAGGCACTTGTACTTCGTCTGGAACCTTTAAAGTTTCCTTTCCCTCCGAATAGGAATAACGCCTTGGTACAGGCTCCCTACTTGCCGATGTTTGTTCCCTAACATAATTTCTTCTTCCCCTGTTAATTTCGTATTTCTCTGTTTTCCGTGCTGTAGCTGTTGTTACCGTCTTCTCACTCGCCACCCCCTTGTAGCCTCCATTACTTCCGGAATATTCAGGCTTTCTGACAGTCTCTTGTGTTCTCCTCCAACCACCATGTTTGTCCTTTTTACCTCTTCCTAACAAACCACTGGAGTATTGGACATCCGTAGCAGCTCTTCCCCGGGACTCATCATTCTCCTGGACCCTCCTGGCATGCGCATACCACCGGTCCAGGTCTGCAAAACAACGTGGAGGCTCCGCGAAAACCAGCCGGGATCTCTCTTGGGGATTCAGACCTTCTCGTATTACCTGTATGACTTCCGTCTCAGGCAACCCCAACCTTAATATACGGGCAGCTTTCCTTACATCGTGCACGAAATCCCCCAACGCCTCTCCGTTGGCCTGTAGGCGATAGAATAACTCAAACTTAAGCTGGGCACGTCGTCGATGGGGTATGAAGAAATCCAACACTTCCCCACGGAAAGCATCGACACTGTCACCCCGACGCAGAGTGTTGGTGACCAGCTCAGCCAATGAACCCCGGCAATACGGGTATATAAGGGACAAGACCTGCCCATCGGACACCCCCGGGAAATCTGCCAACTGCAGGACAAGGTCTAAGAAAACCAGCAACTGCTCCTCATCTATTCCATCTAACACTGAAAGTTTCTGGAGAACTCCTGAAAGAGGGTGGGGCAATTTCTGATAGCATACCGCCGCCAGAATTGCACAATTCAAAACAAACAATAATAAAACAAATCCCCACTAAACACCTAACACAACATGACCTACAAAAACATATTCACAAGAATCAGAAAAAACTCAAGTACTGTCCTTCCTTTGAGCGACCCCCGGGTTCTCTAGCGCTGCGGAGACCTGGCCTACTTCTGAACCACCTACTAACACCACAGAAGGAGACAAGCAACAACCAACAATACTGAACATACATGACATCAAACATCAATCCGACACACACGTCTCACCAACACATAACTAACAGACACAAACTAGTAATCGGACTTCCCAATTCGGGAACCAGTAATCAGAATTCACCACACAGGAATTTAGTCGGTGACGGTACCGACTTCCGATCGGGCCATACCGCATCCCGCTAATGTCACACGCTATACTCCGACCTCGAATCAGCAACATCCTATCACCCAGGCAACGCTTGAGACCCCCCGGCAGTTCAACATCTCAAATTTTCCGAACACAAATACCCTCCCCAGTGGTGCGATCAGACTCACAAGTTATGCAACCTAACCTAGCCGACATGGGCATATACCTAAAAAAACAATAACATAGTATTTCCGAGTTTGCAAGCCCCGTCACTCCCAAGGACCCAAGGTTCAACCCTAGAATGAACCACGCTCTGCTACCATTTGCAACCCCTCTTTCCTTTTTTTTGCGTTATAAAAAAACTTTTCTTTTTATTTATTTATTATCTTTTGTATTTATTTTTTTTTTTTGAAAGAGAAGCCACTAGTTATTTAAAACTAGGCGAGAGCCTAGAGAAGCCAAAATGCGCTGGGTCCAGTATGACGGGATTTGCAATTAAACTCGGCTGTTAATTAACAATAACAATTTTTTATTGTTGCCCCCATAATTCATTACATGCAAGTATCATATAAATCACATAAGTATCACATTCCAATCAGCAATAAACAGCAAAATACATAATAAAAAAGTAGTGTCCACATGTTCCTTAAATTGTGTAAATAGACAATATATATATATCGAACAACATCCCATAAATTATATAAATTCCCCCCCTTTACTAACACTTAACATTGACATCACATATAGAAACACCAAGACACATAGACTCATAATAGCATCACAATACCCATGTTCGACCTGACCGACAGGCAGTATTTCGATAAAGCCCCAAAACCAGCAATCATAAATATTTAACTTCCAGTCACAATAATTCATTAACTTCCATTAAATTAAAAAAATGTTAAAACCCCCAAAAGGATGATAATGACTAACAAAAGCATAAAGATAAGCCGGACAGCCCATATGAATTGATAACCTCTGATAAATTGCCCATTATGAGCATATGAAAGTTTCTTGCACAGTATATAAGTGGGAAAAACCCTCATCACCTGAGTTTAAGCAATTGGCATGATTTTCTAAAATGTTAATTTTGTGTTACAAATCCCGATGGATACATGTATCAGGAAATTGTTCCTTAATGAAAATGATTTAATTCAACTGACAAGAATCAGTAGCATCAATATGCTCTTACAAGGTCAAAATTATCAGTATATGCCCACAAAATATAAAATTTCTTTTCTCTTAAAGTCAGACATCTGTGTATAATTGATTTTATAATAACCGCCTGTTGTATCCTAGCAGATGTGGAAGCGCGCCAACATGTACCAGACCATATGTGGCAGGAATCAGACCTGCCTTAAACTGTATGAATATGTGCCTAACTTAAAAAAACTATGTCCATTTTACCCCCAGAAAACAGCCTGAAAAACGAAACCCCCAGCCCTTACATGTTAAACCGAAATGAAATTAAAATATGAACCCGTTCTGAACCAGCCGGAACAGAACCAATAACATGTGACTTAATTTTATATTGAATAGTGTAATGACTCTAAGGCTCTTGTATATACATAAAAAAAATATTTAAGAGGAAAAAAACTCTGGCACGCTCCCCCAGTGCAGCACACAATTACAATCATAGTACTTAGATTTATGGAGTTATATTATAAAAGTCACATAACGTTCATAATGAATGTTCAGTTGACACACCCCAGAGCGGACTGTCTAGCAGCGTGGGCACATGGTTTAAAAAGAAAATAAATTGTAATTCAGGTGAACGGCAGGCCGGGCCAACGAAAAATAAAAGAGTTCATATCACCTTAATAGTGTGCGTAGGATGCATCTTGTGGCTGGTCAACAAACTCCCTCTTCCGAACAGGTGCGTGTAGGATGGCTCATGGCTGGTGAAGGTGTCGTTACACCAGCAGAGACCAGAATCTCCGACTAGGAGCGAGAACCCTGGGAATTCACAAAAGATTAGAAATTCTGTTCGCTAAAATAAGCACCCTAGTTCAAGGTAATAACCTCAGAACGGTCCTTCCAACCAACTCAAGATAAATGCATAAGTCTTGGTTTCAGTTTTTTTTGAAAATGGCCTGAGAGTAATCAAGTCTGCAAGGTGATAATGAATGCACTAAATAAAAAAAATAAAATAAAAGAGTGTCTAGTAAAAGCCACTTGCACTTGCTCTGACCCGTGCCGACATAACCAAACAAGTTGGCCGTGCCACGTGGCAACCCAATTATAGTAATTTGTCGGAAAATGACCACATTAAAGGCACTTACGGTTACACACAAGCAAAATATAAATAGTTTTTTATCTGAGGGTGGTCTCACAATTTATTTTAACTGCCACAATTAATTAAAAAGAACACTCTTGCAGTCTATTGCATGCACGTATGCACGTATTGCACAATTCAACTCCGTCTATACGTACTGACTTTAGCTTATAAATTTACATAATGCTTTACCAAATAATTACAGTGACTCTTGTATAATAATAATTGAGAAAAAAAAATATGGGCTGTATATACTGAACATCGAATAAATCTTTTACAACATACACACTCGTCCGATCGCACCAAGTACATTCTCTTTTCGCATTCGCCTGAATATATTTAAGTTTAATTATTTAATTATTTTTGAAGCGTTCTATAGCATGCTGTAATTACTTACCGGGAAGTCTCGAAAATCTAGCCTGCCATTAGGTGTAGAAGAAACTACGCAATAATGTCTGTCCGGGTTGGGGAGCCTGCTGATTCCCTCTTGAGCGCTGGAGTTGAACTGCCCGTGCAGTTACAATACAACCAACAGCAAAATTTCGCCGCGAGATGTCGCAGGCAGATTCAACAGTACAGTCTAGATATCGGCGTACTAATCGACATTTGTACTCTCGTTTATGTTAAACAAAATTTATAAAACCTTCGATCGCCGGGTTAGGGACCCTGCAGTGTTCCCCCTTCCAAAGTGAACCTAGTGGACTCGGTGATCATGGCGGCCTAGCGGCACTTGCTCGCAGGAGAACAGAGGCTCACAACTGCGTCCATTCCCCATGCGACCCTCTCCGCCATGTCAATCCCACGGGACCGCCCCAACACGTCACCCTCTCCGGTAAACCTTCGATCGCCGGGTTAGGCAAACACCGGCACAATACTACACTCAAAATTTACTTGAAGTCAAGACAACAATTAAAGACTCTGTTCAAAGTTTGGCAGAATTCACAAATACAATAACGTCTTCCGTTAATTAACTGGCGGCAATGCAACTGTCAGTGAACTCATTCGAACTTATCACTATACAATTATTATCAGCAAAACCCGACCATACTACTTTTAAATTGTGGAAGGAGTCTATAGACCCTGATAATCTTCCTAACTTTCAAGATTTCACTCATTTTTTAAACGCACGTAAACAGCTGTTAGAAAATACACTGCCTATCGATGCCGGACAGCAACTCAACAAGCTAAGTTTAAGATTCAATAATAAATCTGATAAACATAAATCACGAAACGCTGCTGGCAGTACTATATTTAAGAGTTATCACTCAGCGTCAATTAATTATTAATGTTTGTGTTGTAAATCTAATCATCCAATTTACATGTGTGATAAATTCCGTGCACTAAGCACCGCTGGGGGAGGATAATTTATATCAAATCACAAATGTTGTACCAATTGTCTTAGATCAGATCATTTTGTATCTAATTGTAAGATTAAGCAGGCATGTAAGATCTGTTCAAAACGACACCATACATTGTTGCACATAAACAATGTGCCGAAGCCAATCTCTGCCAGCAGCAGTAATTATTGTTCACTCAAATTACAATCCACGAATAATATTCTTTTATCAACAGCAATTGTGTTTGTCATTGACCAGGCTGGCAACAGACAAAAGGCAAGAGTTCTTCTGGATGAGGGTTCACAAATAAATTTTTGTACCAAATCATTTGCCAAGAAATTACGGCTTAACTTGACTAAATCCAACATACCGTTTACAGGTATAAATAATACCGCTTGTCATGCCACTAATCTCGCGTCTATACGCATTATTTCTCGTTATCAGAGATTTAGCTTCGAGGCAAAATGTGCTAGCTTATCTGCATTAACCCACAATCTGCCAGCACAATCGTTTGACATAAATCAATTTAACATTCCAGACAACATTTTCCTTGCTGACCCAAATTTCAACATATCATCCGAAATCGACATACTGTTAGGGGCGCAATTCTACCTAGATTTAATTTTAGCCAACAAATACTTACGCGGTCCTCATTTTCGCATTATTCAGGAAACAAAGTTAGGCTACATTTTGGCAGGCAATTTGCCCAAACATTGCCGTTATAAGGGTCCTGCTGTTTCGTTCCTAGCTAGGAACAACGACGGTCAAATTTTGCAGTCTCTCGAAAAATTTTGGGAAGCAGAAACTATCCCTGATAATACACCTGATAACGAGTCAGCTTGTGAGGAGCATTTCGTGGGGTCTACTCATCGCAATTAGGAGGGTAGGTTCGTTGTTTCACTACCATTTAAGTCCGACCATCTCCAGTTGGGGGAATCTTATACCAATGCTGAAGCACGATTTTTGAATTTAGAACGCCGATTCAGGCGTGATTCTAAGCTTGCGCGCGATTACGCAAACTTTATTATCGTACTTTGTGCTTGCTTGTTGTTATCGCGACTCGAATCTAAGATTGTTCCTGCCCTTTATTCGTTTTTTAATAGTGTTCATTTATATTCTGACTCCATGGTATCTCTTTACTGGATTCATGCCCAGTCCACGAGGTGGAAAACCTACGTCGCTAATCGTGTTGCCGAGATTCAGCGTCTTACGCAAGCCTATACATGGCATCACATCAATTCTAGACACAATCCTGCTGATATTATCTCTAGGGTGTGTCACCCTGACGTCTTGCGCGATTGCTCGCTTTGGTGGCACGGTCCCGCTTGTTTGTCTCAGTCTTCCGAGTCCAATCCTTTTCCACCCTTTTTGCCTTCTAATCCGTCGTCTTCTGAAGTCACTGCGGAAGAGAAACAAACCCCCAACCTTTCTCTAATGTCTACCCTGGCTATCGACCTTTCTAAGGACTTTTCTTCGTTGCACCGTCTGACACGCGTATACGCTTACTGTTTTCGGTTCATCAAAAATATTAGACTCTCCAGTACTGACAGAATAACGGGCGCACTTACCCCCGTCAAAATTCATCATGCTCTTAATTTCTTCATAAAACAATCTCAGTCGATCCACTTTGCTGCCGAGATTAATTGTCTTCGTAATGGGTCTTCTGTCTCTATCAGGAGTAAGTTGTCTTCTCTCGACCCGTTTCTTGATGAGTCTGGAGTAATACGCGTTGGCGGGCGATTACAGCAGTCGCAATTACCTTACGACACTAAACATCCTATTGTCTTGCATCCATCGGCCCATATTACTCGCCTTATTATTGAACGCGAACACATTCGTCTACTTCACGCTGGTGCTCAACTCGTGCATCACTCACTTCGTCAACGTTGGTGGATTATTAATGCCAGGTTAGTCATTCGCTCCATCATTCGTAAATGTGTCAAGTGTCTCAGGTTTAGTGCCAAACAGTAGGTTCAGAGGCTTGGTAATTTACCATCTACTAGAGTCACTCCATCACGGCCGTTTCTATTCTGCGCGGTTGATTATGGTGGTCCCTTCATGATTCGTCATGGCGGGCAGAAATCCAGAACTCTCTCTAAGGCATACGTGTCTTTGTTCATTTGCTTAGCAACCAGGGCCATTCATTTGGAAATGGTTTCCGACCTTACAGCCAGTGCGTTTATAGCTGCCTTACGTCGTTTTATGTCCCGCAGGGGCATACCCAGTCAGTTATATTCTGATAATGGCACAAACTTTAGGAAGGTCCGCAATGTTTTACATGACCTCTACAATCTTTGGCATAATAAGGATTCCACCTCATCAATCAAATCATTCACGGCCTCTCAGGGTATTTCATGGTCATTTATTCCGCCTTCGTCACCTCATTTTGGTGGTCTTTGGGAGAGCGGCATAAAGAGTTTAAAGTTTCATTTGCGCCGCGTGGTAGGCAAGTTTATACTCACCTTCGAGGAATTTACGACAGTTTTGTCTCAGATAGAGGCGTGTCTAAACTCTCGCTGTTTATTTGCCATCTCTTCGGATGTAAATGATCCGGTGCCACTTACGCCTGGCCATTTTTTGATTTGAGCACCATTAACGGCGATACCGGACCCAGACTTGTCTCACATTCCTATCTCTCGTCTTGGACGTTGGCAACTTCTCCAGAAGTTTGTCCAAGTCATTTGGAAGGCTTGGTCTCGCGACTATTTACACCAACTACAACAACGTCACAAATGGAAATTCGCTAAGGATAATGTTTCCATTGGGGACCTAGTTTTACTAGCCTACCTCCATTAGTCTGGAAATTTGGTGTAATTACCGCCACATTTTCCGGCCCAGATAACTTAATTAGAGTCGTAGACATTCGCACGCCTACTGGTGTTTTGCGGAGACCAGTACATAAGCTATGTCTGTTGCCAGCGCGGGACGAGACTTGACTCAAGGTTATTATGATCATGTAGCACAATGCTATTTTACTTGGCCATTGGCCTTATTACTTTATTATATGGCCATTTGGTCAACTTAATTGTGATATGTATCATCACAACATTTTCATGACAATTTACACCATTGCGTGTTTCTATATTAAATTTGCATGTGACTTGTAAGTTCACAACCATGCACTGTGCTATCATCTCTATACTCATCATAGTTTCATGGTGGTATATTTGCTATTTTGTATTTATATGTTAATATTTTGTGTGGCATACTATGTCCTACACATTTACATTTTGATGGTATTGGGTATGTGTCATGTTCGGTGGTATTGTTTTATAAAAATTTGTTACATAATATTCGCATGGTTTGCAGTTGTACAGCCATGTATGCATTTCTTGCACAGTTGTTAATATGTGTGATTTATTGTTCTATGAATGTATTTCTCAATTGCTCAACTCATGTATTACGTTTGTAACCACAGTGTCGTATTTGTTACTTATGCTATTGCGCTTATTCATATTTGTAATTAACTAAATTGGTGTTTATTTTATTTATCATATAACTTGCATTTATGTAAAACATATTGTTTTTTGCGTCTACTGTCTGTAACCATGCCACGCCTAGATTTATTTTTATATTGTATTTTTATATGGTATTTTGTATTTTGTGATTATGCATTGCACAATTATTATTCCTACTTAATTATGACATACATGTTATTACATATGTGCTCGCAATCAGTCAGCTATCTATAGCTTGTTCTCACACAACAATATATTGTAAATTCCTGAAACTTCAGGTATAGCATGACTCGTTTAAATTTATGACGCCATGCTAGATTTACGTCTAAACATGTATAATTTGTGACAATTTATTTGTTCATTGTAAGCAATACTCTGTACAGGTCTACTGGCCTCAACTATTTCGGTAACCATCTATGACTTGCATAGGGTTACAATTTATCGGGCTATCATGTGATGAGTTTCCGATCATTCATTATTAAACATTGTCAAATTATGTATTTTCATGTTTTATATCGTTCAATATTGTATACATACAATATATTTGGGCAATACATTGCCAGCGCTTACATTTTCATTCATGTATAAAATCATTTTGCACGCCAACCTTGGCCTACTCAATGCTTATCTTTATTAAAGCTTATCTTTACTCAAGCTTATCGCTAAACAATTAATGTACAGCTGTTATCTAAGATTACAACTCAAGGTTCAATGCAGCCTATTGAGATTAACTTTCATTATTAAGATCTCTGTATTTTATATAATAAGTTATTAAAATGTATATAATAAGTTACTAAAATGTATTAAAAAATCTATTGATTTTTGCGGGCAGTTATGTACAGTAGCGCGATAATTTTGCATTCATAGGTTGGCTAATCTGCGCTTTTAAGTTGCTCAATTCATGTCCGTACATTTGCACAGTTCGTTACATACGTTCGCTAGAGGCGGTCGGCCTTGCGCCCGCTACTTAAGAAAATACTGTCACGCTTTTCTTTGTCGCGACAATTAACGTAGGCCTTAGGCCCAAGACTTCATATATGACCCTTTACGCCCTTTCATTAAATTAATTTCAATGTAACATTACGACTTGTATTACGATGCGCTCATTAGCCAATCTCTTATTCAAAAGTGACACTTAACAATTTCAATGCTATATATGTGAAGAATTTTCAATAAATGTATTAACTACAGTCCACTCTCTCTTCATCATTTCTGCATCCTGGCGAATTAATTACAACAGTAAATCACGAACACTTCATAATTAACATTTTATTTGGCCCCACGGGCCGCATCATATATAAAACAGACAAGTAAGTTTCACTTGAGAAAGTTTTCAATATTATATAAAGTGTAGTGCAGTGAAAGAAGACGATGAACAAACAAGACAACCATTATTATTACTTGGGTTATCCAGATTATCCCATTTAGTCAATAACAAGAGTAGTTCTTATAAAGATTTAACCCCTTGCGTAATAACGGCGATTTGAATTCCGCATCCAAAATGGTGAGCTAACTTACT
This sequence comes from Magicicada septendecula, assembly GCA_034769895.1. Classification (NCBI taxonomy): domain Eukaryota; kingdom Metazoa; phylum Arthropoda; class Insecta; order Hemiptera; family Cicadidae; genus Magicicada; species Magicicada septendecula. The sequence goes on along the minus strand of CM068373.1, from coordinate 203,173,562 downwards.
TAATATTTCTGCTTCTGTCACTTCCGGTTCCAGATACTTGGCTCGAGATATCAGCTGGATTAAATAGTTTTCTTTTGAACCTTTCATATTTGAATATTTTCCAAATTTCAGCTGTACACGGATCTTTCTTTGTATCTCGCTGTCCTAGTACCTAGCCCAAAAATGCCGCACCAGGTCGAACCATTCGGCCACGGTACCTTCTCACCACCCAGGTTAGTTTGTCCATTACGCTTAGGTTGTCATTTATTGCGTCCATATCTCTCTCGCAGTTTTTGAGAAAGTGGAGGGGATTTTCAGCCTCTCTACCATGGAATTTTAATCGTGGTAATGTGGAGTCGGGTCAGCTGTTGTTTAACTCCTGTATCCGCTGTTCCTGCTCTGCTACCAATTCATTCGCCGTCGATGTATGATTTACCATTATTTCTTCCATGACATTGATCTTAGCTTCACAGTCACTAAGACGTGAATTATTAGCTTATAGTGCTAACTCAATGTTAGTACGAATTAACTCGACTTTCTCTCCGATACGCTTTTCTGTCGATTCTATAAGTTGTTTATTATTTTGTTTAGCTTGTTCATCATGCACCGTGGTAAACATTTCCTTATTCTCATCAAGTAGTGACCTATTTTGTATTATTGCTTCCTCTTTATTAGCTCTATTTACTTCATTGGCTAATACTGCAGCTAACGTATTTTGTAATTCAAGTGATTCAGCCATATTCATAGTTATTTTATATATTCAAACAAATATTATGGTCCTTATTTAACATAAACGGCACTATTATTAACTCTTATTATTATAGTATTAATGTTCAGTTTATATGTTGTACAACGTCACAGACTAGTATCGTAATCAAATGTTCCCAATACTTAACCGAATACGCTACATATACAGATAATAATTCAAACCTCCAAATAAACTAAATTAATAATACTGTTCAAATATCTGCTTACAGAGAATATTCAAAAAATTATGTACACTCCCTGCTTACAAACAGAACACACACAAATTAGTCCAAATGAATCATAATTACATAATATATAATATTAATAAATTATAATAAAATCGTGCGACACGTTGTCAGCGCCAAATATCTATATGCGACTATACAAATAAATATTTTCGCATAGGATAATTTTGTGTGTATAAAATATGCACAAGTCTATATTGGAGCTGTAGAAAAATTATTTATTTACAACACAAGTAATTAATTGTTTATATGATATATTTAAATTAAACAAAATGTCATGTACAGTATTTTATTTGTTTTCAAGACTTTATATATTCAGTTTTGGTAGGTTTTACATGAAACGTAGGATTCCTTAACTCTCGGCGAGCCGTCACTCGCTCCATCGCTGTTACGCTCCTCTGTGCAATGATCGCCGGTCCCCTCTCTAACTCTCCCTCTCACTCTCACTCTCTCTCTCTCTCTCTCTCTCTCTCTCTCTCTCTCTCTCTCTCTCTCTCTCTCTCTCCGCTGGTGTTCGCCGAACAGCTGATAACACTGATGCAGATTTTACACACGAATTGTCACTTTCCGAATCGTTTCTTTACTCGCTCACAATTGGTTATTATTAATTATCGTTACTCAAGGTGATAATGATTGATATTATTTAAAAGCAGTGTATATTGCTTACACCATGCGGCTGTTCTTGAAGTGTTCCGCGTTAATAAGGTTTTATCATATAATATTCGCGTTAATAATATTTATTTATCTCCCTAAGCGGAAAATCTTCCACTAACACGTAATAGCACTTGAATATTTTATAACTAGTAGTTCACCCGCTTGGTTCTAATCGACAAACTCGAAAAGAGTTCCCAAGACTTAGAGTTGCTCTAGAATAAAGCAGTTCGAACAAGAAAAATTCTTGACGAAGAGCACACTTCACTAGGCAACGGCTTCCGATGAACCGCCTCGAACTACACCTGACAACCGATGGATCTGACTGAATTTAGGGGCTACTGATTGGTCAATCGACTGTCTACGTGATAGACAGGACAAAAGATAGACGCGTTGCTGGTGAATCTTTGTATAAATCTGCGAGTGCCTGCTTAGATTTTATCTAGAATTTTTATTACTCTTCAATTGATAAGAGACAAAAGTTGAGTTTTCAATAACTAAAAAACCACATTTAAAAAATAGCTGAAAACAACAGAGTGTATACAAAATATAGCTATTTTCATAAATAATTCACTGTCCAAGTCTCATGCCGATCGGGTAACAAACGCGGAATGTATAACATATAGGTTCACCACACGCGAACGCGCACACATATTCACAAACAAAGTACATGACATTATAGAGCAAAACTTTACAAAGAATTTTGTATAAGACAAGTCCTTATCCATCACTAAATACAGAACTTATAGCTAATTGACAAAAATTGCATAAATCAATTTAAAACATACTAATGTACGTCATCCATGCTCTGATATTCTTATTATAGATCATCATCCTGTGTTTTGTTGCAGGATTATCCCCACCACGTATAAAATCGTTTGTTTACATAAAGATACAAACTTTGTTTTCTTCATATCCTAAATAAATAAAATATAATGCTTCCAATAATAATCATAATAATAACAATAATTCCAAATCAAAATAAATAAATAAATTTCTTTCAAACAAAACATTCCTCCAATGTCACTTTGAGAGTAATAATACAAACAAATACACGTGGTTGAATCTGACCTATAATGTCAAACACAGATAAGCGTATCAACACTTCTGACGTCATTTTCATAACTGAAAGTATACTCCGTTCGTTCAAATCATTTATTCTGACATCTCATCTAAAATTCTTAATTTACACTCATATTTCACATAATTATCTTAAAACATTCATACCACCTATACCCTGGCATATTAGGAACAATAATCTCTGACATAATACTTTCTTAGGGATGATACGTTGAATTTCCATATAACACGGTTAGTACTAGGGTTGGTTACAATATAGGTGTTTTTACCAACCTGCTCGGATAAAATATATGGGCCATTGTACAACCTAAAGAATTTGGCTGCGGTGTTATCCTCCCTGTGACCGACATTCAAAGCACTCGGGAGTACCCTCTCGATAATTTTAAATGTTACCAGCTTGTGGTCTGCATTGAATCATTTAGTCCGTTCTTTGGCACATTTCTTAATGCGTCTCCTGGCTTCTCTACGTTTCACCTCGCTCGGAATAGGCAAATTTTGCGTTGGAATCCTCCTGATGCTCCCATCCCAGACACGCTTGGGCATTTCTACAGTTTGCAACTTGTTAGGTGTAAATCCTGTCGTGTCATTGTAATTTCCGTTGATGGACCGCTCGAAAACCTCGAGATAATCCAGCCATCTACTTTGGTTGGTATTACAATAAGTACGGAACAGTCGACCTAACTCTCTGTTGACCCTTTCAGCGAGGTTGCCCTGCGGTCTTCGGATCGATGTTAACACAGTCTGGATATTGTGCTTTTCCAATTCGGATTACCACTTCCTATTGGTGAACTGTTTATTCTGGTCAGATAACATTTTTTTTACGTGACCATATTTAGGGATGTATTTATTTAAAAAGACATTTAATACGGCCGCCGTGGTGGGTAGTCCTATTGCATATAGACTTACTTGTTTAGAGAACGCATCCGTGCACACCACCAGAGTCCTCATACCCCTTGATGCACCCGGTAGTGGACCTAAAAATCAATCTCTATATATTGCAACGAATCACAGGATCATGATAGGCGAGGCAAGTTCATATATTACACAGACAATGGAGATTCATATTATATTGGTAGATGGTTAAGTTTGGTTGTTATCAATTGTATTTAGTAAGGTTAAGGGTTTAGTTTAGAAAAACTGTGCATTATTATTTATGGTTATTCATGTACTGTGTTAGTGGAAATGTGCGCGCGTGCGCGAGTGGGAAACGTTTCCCGGGCGGTGCGTGAATTATTATCGTTGTTTTGACATTAGCTGAACTGAGACATGTTTATCGCTACAATCCCTATACCTGTCGGACTATTGTTTACGTTCATGTATATTATTAGTGTGTAGGCAGTCATGCATGAGATACGAGTAGTCTGATTACGCTATGCATGCTGTTACAAAGTAAATGCACTCTACTGCATGAAAAGTGCATGGTCATTTATACTAACCATGTGACTTCCATCCACCAATAGAATGCGGACTGGTGGTTGGAAATTTTCTTAAGCCTGTCGTTACACAGGCAGTTCTTCTACGCCATCTACCGCGAACGGAACGTGCACTCCTTGTACAAGATTCTACCGCTTGCAAGGTGTTGTAAAGACTATTCGTCGTTAGTGAAACGGGAAGACTCAGAACTGTGTGTGTAGTACATTTGCACACATCAGTGTTTTAACGCATTGTGCGTAAAATTACAAGCAGTTCTTCACTGCTGCTACCGCGAACGGTACATACAATCCTTGTACAAGACTCTACCGCTTGCAAGGATCTGTTAAGACTTTTCGGGGATAGTAACGCGTGTGACGCATAACAATTGATTTTATATCTTTACACACGATATTAATATTGTAGTATTACGTGTGTAAGAAGTGAGTGCAACTGTATCACTGTGCGAGATTTTCCGCAGTGACAGTATCATTAATTGTTCGCAATAGTTCCATCAAGACGTGTCCGTGCTAGTGCAAGATTTCCTCATAGGGTGGTCTGCTGATCGCGGTAGACCTTGGTATTCGCGAGAACACTTGAAGAAGCCGGAGAGGTATAAGCTCAATATACCGTTATTGATTAAACTCACTGTCACCTGAGATATTACTTGGTCTTAAACTCTATATAAGTTTTGCGAGTAATAAAATCCGTATTACCGTTGTGTGCGAAGTGTCGGATTCATCGTGGGAATTGCAGGACATCAGCCCAGCTGTTATAGGACATCAGCCCAGCTGTTACAGGACATCAGCCCAGCTGTTACAGGACATCAGCCCAGCTGTTATAGGACATCAGCCCAGCTGTTATAGGACACCAGCCCAGCTGTTATAGGACCAGCCCAGCTGTTACAGGACGCCAGCCCAGCTGTTATAGGACCAGCCCAGCTGTTACAGGACGCCAGCCCAGCTGTAAACGTTTCTGGTGAAACGTCTGTCATTTGTAAGCCACACCTGATGAACCATCTATACCGCAAAGACCGGCCCTTCTCTTCAACAACATCATCGTGGGAGTCTTCTTATGTAACGTATCACGTCTTGCGTATGAACATTATTTAACATTTTAAAAGAAAGACTCTATATCAAACATTACATTCTGTACATTTCAAATATACCATATAAACTATAACTTGTGTTTGTACAATAAATAATCTTAAACCCTCCAATATAGACTTGTAATTTGAAATACACATACTATCATATCCTATGCGCCAATAGTTTAGTAATTTGTGTTGTCGCATAGAGATATTTTGGCGCTTAGCAACGTAGGGCTCGTTAAATAGCGAGTAATTTTACGCTATTATATATTTGTCTATGAATATAAAATTTGTTGGAAAAATCCGACGTATAAGTATAATTAACGTAATAATTGTATGTGTATTGTTCATATGAAAATCTGAGGATATAATTTTTCAATTGTGCATATTCTCTTGTATATCATATATGAACAGATTTTATCAGTATATTGGAGGTAGATTATTAGTTGTTGTATGTTAGATAAGGTATTTACATGTTGATGTTTTGAACTGCTTTCCGTGTGCATATAAACTGGTTACCATATGTTCTAATCTTGTTGTGATAATAATAACTTGCTTTGCGTATAAATCAATAAATTTAAATTTACAAAATTTTAAATTGAAATTTGGTCACTATGGCGGAGTCAAAAGGGATAGAGAATGCTTTAGCGGCCATATTAGCGAAGATGGAAACCATGTCCGAAGAAATGGAAACCATGTCCGAAGAAATTAAATCTGGTAAAATAGAAGCCGGGAAACAAAACAAATCACTCCATGATGAAAACGAGAAATCATACGTGGCCATACAGGAGCAATCCGAACAAAGCAAACAAATGGTAGAAGCGGCAGAAAAGCATATTAGCGAGACCGTGGAAACTATGAAAGCCAATATAGAGGCAAATTTGGAAGTCAATAAGTCACGACTTAGTGAATATGAAGCGAAACTCTCTGGAATGGCAGAGCAAGTAGTGCAACACAGATCTACGATAAATGAATTAATGGCCGAACGAGACCTGCGGATTCAAAAGCTACAACATCAAGTGTCACGATTGCTAAGTACCTCGTCACCACTAAACTGTACCACGTATGTATATAAGACTTGGAATGACGTCAATTCACAGCAAAAATTTTATGGACGGGAGAATAAAAAATTTCAGTATCAAACTCAAACCAAGCAAACACAGTCACCAAAACAACATAAAATACCTAATAGAAATACCAATCGGAAATTGTGTAAACATAAGGGTATGAATGAAGTTTCAAAAGCCCGTTGTAACCATAAAAAGCAGTTCAATAAATCAAATGTGAAAGATGTTAGTTATAAGAGAAAATTTGTAGTGTCCGGCCTGTATCCTGCCGAAATTAGAGATAGTTTGATTTGTAATAACAATAGTAATGAAAATGAGAAGAGTATTAGTATGGAAAGTGACACTGAACTCATTGTCAACGCGAAAATTAACGGATGTGTCGGCGAAGTTTTATTTGACAGCGGCGCAGAAATCTCGTTAATGGATGAGCGATTCCTAGAGAGGCACAGGAAACATTTTAAAAAAATCCCGATTCTGCCAGCAGCCCACAAAATCATAAAATCAGCGACGGGTGAATCTCAGAGGGTTGACCGTCAAGCTATGATAACAGTATCCATTCAGGGAATGGAAATAGAGTTCACTGTGCTTATGGTCAAGAAACTCGTGTATAATGTTATTTTGGGAGTGGACACATTAAATAAACTGCACGCGACCATTGATTTTCCAAATAAAATACTAAAATGTACAGTAAATAATAGTAAACACAATATCAGGTTAGGACGCAGGAGGGGTAAGACGGGGTCTGATTGTGAACCTATTACTATAACTCGCCCAGCGGTTCAACTTGCCGATAAGATAACACATAATCTGCGGACTCACAGCAGGCAGATAACGAGCAATGAGCAAGATAAGCTGCAAAGTATGCTTGATAAATTTGAATCTGTGTTTTCCAAAAATCCTACCGTCACGAATGTTTATGAACACAGTATTCAGGTCACCGATGAAAATAAATTTGTACGGAAGACGTACCCCATCCCCCTGCACTATCAACAACAGGTTGATGCCGAAGTTAAGAGTATGCTTCAGAATGGTGTGATTGAACGAACTGATAGCAATTTTTTAAATCCTATGGTTGTTGTTAAAAAGAAAAATAACGACATTCGATTATGTCTCGACATGAGAAATCTAAATTCTATTACAAAAAAATGCTACGACTGTGCTCCGAATGCGGAGAACCTATTCATAAAATGTCAAGGTGTTAAATACATGTCTCGCCTTGATCTCAAAAGTGGATTCTGGCAGATTCCCCTTGCCAAAGAGTCGAGAAGATACACAGCATTTCTATATCGAAATAAATGCTATCAGTTTAAAGTAGTTCCATTTGGTTTGGTTACCAGTTTAGCGGCCATGGTCAGATGTTTGGAGTTAGCTCTGGGACCCGAGGTGGAGGACTTCGTCAGCATATTTGTTGATGATATTTTGGTCATATCCAAATCATTTGAAGAACATCTTGAACATCTCAAGATTGTATTTCAGAAATTGCAAGCCGCTAACCTGACTCTCAATCTTGAAAAGTGTGAATTCGGGAAATCGCAAATTAAATTTTTGGGACATATTATCTCAGCGGAAGGTATAACAACAGACCCGGAAAAAATACATGCGATCATGGAGTTCCCGAAACCCACAAAACCCAGGGTTATCAGAGCGTTCCTTGGATTGACTGGTTACTTCAGACGTTTTACTCCAGAATATTCTGGGACAATTGAGCCGTTGTTAGAACTACTTCGTAAGAGTAATAAATGGAGATGGGAGGAGCGTCATCAGCATGCTTTCGACGCGACTAAAAATTTGTATAGTAGAAACCTGCACGTGTTCCATCCTGAGAAAAGGGGCACATATGTCCTGAATTGCGATGCTTCTGATTATGCCATTGGGGGGGTACTCTACCAACGGAATGAGAAGGGTGAAAACAAAATAATTGCGCACAGTAGTAGGTCACTAAAAGGGGCCGAACGTAACTATTTCACATCGGAGAAAGAAATATTGGCTATTGTGTACTGCATTAGTAAATTTCGTTATTACCTGGTTGGACAACACTTCGAAATCCTTTCGGACAACCAGGCCTTATCGTTCATGTTGCGCTGCAAGTTAGCGAACGCTCGCATATCCCGTTGGATCATGGCCATCCAAGAGTACGACTTTACCATTAAGTACTGTAAGGCAAGTGAGAACCAAGCAGCTGACACGTTAAGCCGATACCCTCCAATGGTGGAAGAACGTCATGCGTCTAATAACCAGGAGGTTCAAATTCTAGCTGTCAAATATAAATTAGAAGACAGTCTCAAAAATAAGTTAAGAAATATTGGTATGGAACAGCAGCGTGACACAAAGTTGAAGCGGATATGTGACGCTATCCGGATACAAGAAAACCCTAAGTACAGAATATATAAAGACGTAGTGTATAAAATTATCAATGGTGGATGGAAGATTATGGTACCGGACGCCATGGTGGAAGACCTCACCTGGATGTGTCATGAGAGTCTGGCTCATGCGGGGCCTTATAAATGTTACCTGGCAATGCGGGAGGATTTTGTGTGGCTAAATATGACCAGGAAAATAAAGGCCATACTCCGCTCATGCCACATCTGCCAAACAGCGAAATATCCGAACCAACATACCCAGGTTGAAATGGGTAACATTGTTGTGCGTAATAAAAATGACCTTGTATGCATTGATTTTTTGGGTCCACTTCCTCGGGCGGCACGTGGAATGAAGAACCTTGTGGTTGTTACGGATGCCTTTACCAAACATGTTAGCCTATATGCTGTTGGTAGACCTACTACGTCGGCTGTCATAAACATTATGCTAAATAAATACATGCCGAAAAATGGTCCCGTAAGGAAGATACTCTCAGATCAAGGTAAGCAATTTACGAACACCAAGTGGCACTCCGAGCTTGAGAAACACGGGGTCCAGACGGTCTTGACTGCGATCCGGAGACCGCAAGGTAACTTGGCCGAGCGGGTCAACAAGGAGTTGGGACGGTTGTACCGTACGTACTGTAATACTAACCAGAGTAAGTGGCCGGAATTCCTAGAATTTTTTGAGTCTGCCATAAATGAAAATTATAATTCTACTACTGGGTATACTCCGAATGAACTCCAAACCGGAGAAATGCCAGGCCGGGTCTGGGGTAAACACATTGAAAGGATAGCGACGCATAATGTGCCTATACCAGTTGAGATAAAGAAAATCGAGGCTAGAAGACGCATTAAAAAGTGCGCCGAGGAGCGCACGGAAAAATTTAATGCGGAACATAAACTAGTCAAGTTCAAGACTGGAGAGAGTGTGCTTTTACGAGCATTAAATTTTGGAAGAAGGGAGGACAACACAGCCGCGAAGTTTTTTAGGCTGTATAATGGTCCGTATACCCTGTCGGAGCAAGTTGGGAAAAATACCTTTATCTTAACCAACCCAAATACCAACCGTGCGATTGGTAAATTCCATGCGTCCTCATTGAGGAAGTATTATACAAAGGATCCGTAAACTCAGAAATAAATGTCAGGATATAGGGGTAAGAATGTGTAGTGATTTAAATATGTCAATTCAGGTTTAAATGTTGTATGTAAGATGGCTCTGTGAATGAACAATAATTTAGTTTTGATAAGGAATGTTGTCTGTGTACCCTATGACCCTGCATAAGATTTCGTTATCTGTGTGTCAAGAACATGTGTGTTTGTTTTGGTTTGAAGGTTACCACGTGTCTTTTGATTTGATGCTTCTGTCAAAGTGACAGTTGGAATTGTTAGTATTAATTGAGGATGTTTATTTGATTTTAGTTCGAGGGTATTATTATTATTTCAGGATTAGGAAGTTGTTTTGGGTATATTAAAAAAAAAAAAATTTTTGTATTTTTTGTTAGTTAACTAAAAAAAAAAAATTTTTTTTTCTGCGGGAAGGAGTTAATCCTGCAACGAATCACAGGATCATGATAGGCGAGGCAAGTTCATATATTACACAGACAATGGACATTCATATTATATTGGTAGATGGTTAAGTTTGGTTGTTATCAATTGTATTTAGTAAGGTTAAGGGTTTAGTTTAGAAAAACTGTGCATTATTATTTATGGTTATTCATGTACTGTGTTAGTGGAAATGTGCGCGCGTGCGCGAGTGGGAAACGTTTCTCGGGCGGTGCGTGAAGTATTATCGTTGTTTTGACATTAGCTGAACTGAGACATGTTTATCGCTACAATCCCTATACCTGTCGGACTATTGTTTACGTTCATGTATATTATTAGTGTGTAGGCAGTCATGCATGAGATACGAGTAGTCTGATTACGCTATGCATGCTGTTACAAAGTAAATGCACTCTACTGCATGAAAAGTGCATGGTCATTTATACTAACCATGTGACTTCCATCCACCAATAGAATGCGGACTGGTGGTTGGAAATTTTCTTAAGCCTGTCGTTACACAGGCAGTTCTTCTACGCCATCTACCGCGAACGGAACGTGCACTCCTTGTACAAGATTCTACCGCTTGCAAGGTGTTGTAAAGACTATTCGTCGTTAGTGAAACGGGAAGACTCAGAACTGTGTGTGTAGTACATTTGCACACATCAGTGTTTTAACGCATTGTGCGTAAAATTACAAGCAGTTCTTCACTGCTGCTACCGCGAACGGTACATACAATCCTTGTACAAGACTCTACCGCTTGCAAGGATCTGTTAAGACTTTTCGGGGATAGTAACGCGTGTGACGCATAACAATTGATTTTATATCTTTACACACGATATTAATATTGTAGTATTACGTGTGTAAGAAGTGAGTGCAACTGTATCACTGTGCGAGATTTTCCGCAGTGACAGTATCATTAATTGTTCGCAATAGTTCCATCAAGACGTGTCCGTGCTAGTGCAAGATTTCCTCATAGGGTGGTCTGCTGATCGCGGTAGACCTTGGTATTCGCGAGAACACTTGAAGAAGCCGGAGAGGTATAAGCTCAATATACCGTTATTGATTAAACTCACTGTCACCTGAGATATTACTTGGTCTTAAACTCTATATAAGTTTTGCGAGTAATAAAATCCGTATTACCGTTGTGTGCGAAGTGTCGGATTCATCGTGGGAATTGCAGGACATCAGCCCAGCTGTTATAGGACATCAGCCCAGCTGTTACAGGACATCAGCCCAGCTGTTACAGGACATCAGCCCAGCTGTTATAGGACATCAGCCCAGCTGTTATAGGACACCAGCCCAGCTGTTATAGGACCAGCCCAGCTGTTACAGGACGCCAGCCCAGCTGTTATAGGACCAGCCCAGCTGTTACAGGACGCCAGCCCAGCTGTAAACGTTTCTGGTGAAACGTCTGTCATTTGTAAGCCACACCTGATGAACCATCTATACCGCAAAGACCGGCCCTTCTCTTCAACAACATCATCGTGGGAGTCTTCTTATGTAACGTATCACGTCTTGCGTATGAACATTATTTAACATTTTAAAAGAAAGACTCTATATCAAACATTACATTCTGTACATTTCAAATATACCATATAAACTATAACTTGTGTTTGTACAATAAATAATCTTAAACCCTCCAATATAGACTTGTAATTTGAAATACACATACTATCATATCCTATGCGCCAATAGTTTAGTAATTTGTGTTGTCGCAATATATAAGCGGCTTTGTCCTGACTGGGAGAGAATCAACGTAGAGCAAAAACTACTGAAGATAATGATCTCAAAATTTGAAGGTATATTCTTATGGGGTCGTAGATGCTCACTAAGAAACGGTTTTAAAAACTTTCACTCCTAAGGGGCAAACCCCCCCCATTATATGTATGTTCCACATCTCCTCCTAAACCACTGGACCGATTTCAATCAAACTTGGCACAAATATGTTACGCGACGGGAGAACCAACATAGGATAGGTGTTTTTTTCGATGGGGTTCTTTGGGGGCTTCCACATCTCCTCCTAAACCACTGGACCGATTTCAACCAAACTTGGCACAAATATTTTACGCAACGGGAGAACCAACATAGGATAGGTCTTTTTTCGATGGGGTCCTTTGGGGGGTTCTTTGGGTTCTTCCACATCTCCTCCTAAACCACTGGACCGATTTCAACCAAACTTGGCACAAATATTTTACGCGACGGGAGAAACAACATAGGATAGGTGTTTTTTTCGATGCGGTTCTTTGGGGGTTTCTTTGGGGTCTTCCACATCTCCTAAACCACTGGACCGATTTCAACCAAACTTGGCACAAATATTTTACGCAATGGGAGAACCAACATAGGATAGGTGTTTTTTCGATACGATCCCTCGGGGGGTCCTTTGGGTCTTAAAAAATCTATTCGATCTGGTTACTATGGCAACCCAATAGAATAGATTCTGGTTACCATAGCATCGGTGGAAGTCTCCCGCGTAGGAAATAGCGCGGGAGTCGTCCGACGGGCCTTCCCCGGAGTTCATCCACGGAACCCGGGGAGTCTTAGGTCGGATCCCGCGAAAGACGGCGGGGCCAGAGTCCACGGTTTTTATAAATAAAGATATAGTTTATGATATCAAAGGTGCTGTATGCATCTTAAGAAACTTCTTAATAGTGTGTGAATTCAGAGTTGTTTCAGTTTGAATTTAAAAGTGGATAAGTTAAGATAAAAGTAAGTTATAAGCGAGTATAAAAAACAAAGTTTTGATAGCGAATGTATTCAGATCATAGTGTTCAGACAATATAAATGCACTTGCTTCAGTTTAAATTTAAAAATTGATAAGCTGAAATCTGTAGAGGTATTGTATTGTTAGAATAAATTTAGAAGACACTAATTTAACAAATGCCTTATTTCAACATTAACACAATGAATTATAAAACGACAGTTAAATACGCAGCGCGTGCAAGTAGGCCTACTGTAGACATTTTATTGAAAACTAATTTAGCTGTTCGCCCTCTCCCAGAGTTAGAAATCGAACAGGAGCATCACGCGTAACAGAATTCTTCTCCAGATATAAGAATACAGTTTATGACATGTTCTTAAACAGGTGCGCTACAGAGTATTCCTCCAGTAAGAATGCGAACGTAACAATATAAGGAAGATTATACAATATACAAGTAATATAACGTTAGAACAAGAATAGGTTCCTATGAACCTATGAATAAATTATGAACCCGAGGAACGCTGGGTAAATCGGCTAGATATAGATATCTATATAACCCAAATACCACTTACTGAACCACTGATCACGATATCTCTGAAACCACTGAATGGATATCAATGAATCTTTGAACATAGCTTCATCATAGGTCTTAGGTGCTCAATAAGAAACGGTTTTAAAAACTTTCACTCCTAAGGGGCAAAAAACCAAATACTGAAATTTATCGCGGGAATTACATACTTTGTAAATGAAGTGGTTGACATCTCAGTTTACTGGAACCTATAAATCAGTTCTTTGATTTGTACATATTTCCGGAAATAAGCGGTGCGCGAGACAGGCTGTTCCATGTATTGATTGTAATTGATCGAGTTTGGGACAACCGAAATCTTCTAAATTTATAATATTTAAATGCACGATACGCTTCTGTAGAAATCATTTTTTTTGCAATCCTTTTACGAACACGAAGTTAAAAGGAAACGTATACTTTTCTAATATCGTTACAAGATGTTCGTACGATGTGTCCCCGTCCGTCCACGTTAGTCCATGATAATGGTCTGTTAACCATCTGTTTGTCCTCACATGTTTGTGATTCGAAACAATCGTGTCTACTGGATGTGTAAATATCCAATGCCTGCTGGCAAATGCGGTGACGTCCATAACGGTTAGTTCCTTAACGAGTTCGCTTCCATCGTTGTCGATGAAACAGTGAAAGTCAAGTATGACTGCTAGTTTATCCTCGCACATCCTTTTTTCGTTATAAACAACGTGTTTGGTGTTACTAGGAACGTTGCAGATCCGTCCGTCTTACGGAACAGACACGTTGTATATTGTGAAACGCTCGTAAAGAATTTGTTCGGAACGTTTATTTTGTACCTTATATTTTCGTCACGGATCAGTGCAACAAATTTACATGTCAAAACGTTGCATACAAAAATTTATATAGGGTACAGTACTGTATGCTTTAAGTCACTGCAGCGTATGTACTCGTACGGAGATAGCAGCTCCATGCGTCCGTCTTCAACGCATGCTGTTCAAACACTGAGGTATGCGATATTAGCGGAGGTTGGATTAAACACTTTTGTCACAGCAGCATATATATATTTTTAAACCTTGTGTTCACTAGGCAATAAAATTATAGCGTGAAAACGAACTAGAAATACGCTCTCATGTAAGCGGTGTATGCGGTTCTACATAAGGGATAATTATGTAGGGTTATGGCGCAATTCACACATGTGATAAAATGTCGACAGGGAATAAGTACAACTTCCACGTTTTGTGTGTAACAGACTTTGCACATCGTATCACGATTCAAGCTTCCTTCTACGTTTTTATATTCTCCTTGATCGTGTCGGTGCGTTTTTCGTTCTTTGCTGTCACTGCTGCTGCTGTTGGTGCTTGCGCTTCGGTAACGATACCCAGTGCCTTGATGATAACATTTTTATCTTTTATTAACATTACGTAAGAGCACGCAGGGAAATGACGTGCGTGTTCCATCCAAGCATATTCTCCACGTTCCCATTTCTTTAATCCGCCTCCACAGCAAAAACAAATCACTCTATCGTTGCATCCGGTGTAAAAGAAACCCGCTTCTGATAATTCTTTAGGCGTTATCGTTAAGGATACAGGCCATTCTTTAAAACTCTTTAAACGGTTTTCCAAGTTTTTGTAACGCGGGTACGGAGATGTGATTTTTTGAATTAAGATGACCTGCACTTCTTTATCGTCTGGTGATAAGGACTTGATTGACGTCGTCGTCGTCGTCGTCGCCGCTTCACCGCATTGTTTGAAATAGCGGTTGTTGTTGGGATTGATATCATCATCATCGATATCGTGTGAAAGCATCTTGTGCGTCCACTCACGACTCGTGCTGATGAAACACTGAGCGAAGAATAGGGAGGAGAGGATAATCGTTTCCCCCTCCACAAAAATGAAATACACGAAAATTGATTACATTTTTATTTTAATAAAATATCACATTACATTCTATTTACAACAAAATAAAAATACATGAAAATTGATTACATTTTTTAAATAAAATATCACATTATATTCTATTTACAACAAAATAAAAATACATGAAAATTGATTACATTTTTTAATTAAAAAAAATTCACATACATGAATGCACACATTACATTCTAAAAAAAGCAACGTTCTATTTACAGCAAAAAAAAACATTAATATATAGTAAGCGTTTAATTGTGTCTGCGCACTGTGTTGGATAACGGAGTGTACACGTTGATTGAATCATGCAGTATCAAGCAGTAGGCCGCGGTCTGAGCGGGGAAATTGGTCGATGACTCGAATTCCAATCTGACGTCGACTGGTGAAGACTTGAGCGATTCGTCATGTCTGCTACAATCGAAGACGAATAACGGTGCTTTTGCTATGAACTCAGTAGGTGTTAGAAGTACGTTGGGTTGACTTCTGTGGTAGTACGATTTTTGAAATCGTGTATACATGTCGTACAGCAATGCGTAACGTCCGTTATCGATATCCAGGTTCAGGTTATCGTACGGGTAGTATTTGTCGTTCAGAAAGAGTCTCGCGTTTGTCACATTGCAGTGATCGAATTGGTCTGCGTGTTTTTTCAGATTGTTTTTTCTGGCGGTCTGAAAGGTGAGTATCACGTACCGCGGTTTTTCCAGTTGTGTAGTTGTTTTCACCGTCCAAGTCTGTCTGTCTGTCGTCGGTAAAGCCGGATACTCGTGCAGTTCCCAACTACTAAACGGTAAGAACAGCGGTAGGTCCTTGCATATGATATCCAACAATCGTATCCGTACTTCGTTGTTTACGTACACGAACGGAATCATCCAAGAGATTTTGGTCAGTTTTATATCAGCGTTAGCGGGCGCATCCGTGGACGAGAACAGAGCGTTAACGTCGCTGGAAGTGCGCAACAGTATCAGTTCCTGTTTCATGTTTAAAATAACGTGCGTGAAATCCTCAGCGAATCCCATCAGCATCCTCAACGGTATGCAAAAGTTGAATTCCTCGTGTTTGCCGGTCGGTGTTAGCTCGTCAGCTGTAGGAGCAACCCAACCGGCGTTTTGCATCGAAACAATGTCCTGCTTGCCGGCAGATAGCACGGTTTTAATAGTGGACGTGATGCCGACGCTCTTGGTACGATCCACTTCCACGCCGGTCACTTCGTAACGGATTTCTTCGAAGAGAAACGCGATCACATTGTTGATCATTTTCACGTTCACAGTACCGGTGCTGTCGGTCTTTTTTCTCAACTTGCCTTCAACGTACAGGAAACTTTCCATCGGTAAAGTGAATACTTCCTGTTGCAGTATAGGTATGCGTATCTCATCGTTATTTCCGTATCGTGACGCCGACGCGTACGGTGCATGAGGATGATATTCGTAAGCATGATGTTGTCTTCAAAGAATGGCCGACGTTCAGCCGATAAGACGATACCGCTGTCCGCCATGTTACTTGTTTCTCTTGAGTTTGAATCCTAGTGAAATCAGGTAGCGTCGGTTAGTTGCTGTTAACCGTGCCAACGACGGACGTCTACTGATACCTTTTCAGTAGAGGGAAAGTGATGATTCTGACAACGATGAGGGGGGTAGAGGACATGATTTATGGCTCTGACGTTACCGATTCATGTCGTCATTGGCTCTGACGTCACAGATTCATGACATCACAGAGCCCTCTACCCCCCTCATCGTTGGCAGAATCATCACTGGGGTAGAGGGAATGCGACGAGGCGTTGACTGTTTGTCTGACGGGTTCCGAAATTTTGAGACGGCATTGAGCAAGGTGATGGGTACCGTTACACGAAAAGTTTGGGTTACTTGACGGTTCCCGAAATTTGGTGATGAATGACGACACCGTGACGGGTCCTATTGGATATTAATTTGTAAACAATAAATAAATTACGACCCCTCCGGGATTTGAACCCAGCACCTCCGGTACACCAAACCGGCGTGCATCCACTACACTAAGGGGCCGTTGTCGCTTAACTGTAATTATTTCTGTACTTATACCCTCTACTTCTCGTCTCGTACTTGCGACCATGAGGTAGACGAGTGATATCTACTGTTGTCTAGCATAAAAGCATAAAAGCAAAATGTAAGTTTATTTATTATTAATAAATAAACATTATTTTACTTTTATTATTTTACCTCTCATCTCTCCCTAGCGGCCTGAGGCGAATGAGAGTCCGCTACGCTTTTTTTAACGTGGTTTCCCCATTTTACGAAGAGGAGATGTAAAACAGGCCTACTCCACGTTACCTAACACTGTACGCGTACAGTGGTAGATAAAACAAATATACACTGTGCAATGTTGTATGCGTGTGTGCGTGTCCGTGTGCGTGCATATATATATTTTTATTATTTTTTTTTATTTCATTATTTAATAACAAAAAAGCAGCAGTATGATTATTACGGAGATGAGTTTTCATGTTTGTACACATCACCCGTCTGCTTGTTGTTTATGAGTATTTCTACCGCGACAGTGACGTACAAGCAGACTGAACACATACAAGCGGTCCATTCGCACCGAGGTAGGTTTACAGGTATCTCTACCGTGCCAGTGACCCGCTCGATGTACCCGACTACGTTTATGAGTATTTCTACCGCGACAGTGACGTAGTCAGGCTCAACCAATCATCACGCATGCTGGGTGTACTGTAAACAAACACTGCCAACTCATTCTCCGTCACGTAATCATGAATGACAAAATTTAATGCACCCGTCCACCAGTATGATTAACTAAATATAACTATGCATATATATTGTTTGTGTATAACTGTGCATTGTAGTTAACATTCCACAGTGATAAATGACTGACAAGTGCATTCTATATGCCAGAAAATTTAATAGGTGAGATTTGAAATTCAATAAGGAAATCCTTCATAGAAATAAAATTTAAATATGTGAAGATTGTTGTTGTTGTTGCTACGAAGAAAATACAATTGGTCCCATCCTTCGACGCTTTCTCGTACCTAAAAGCAAGAAACTCATATCGCAGGTGACAAGTGATACATGATTGCACAACGTATAATTATAAGTTAAAATAATTTCGATTAACTTTATGCTTGAATTCATCGATAAAAGTTTTTGTTAGGTTTTGTTTTAAATAAATAAGATTCCAATTAACGTTGTTTTCGAATTCGCGAATAAATTCTTCGGTTAATTTTTGAGATAGCGAGATATAAAGCCAGTTAACACTGGCTTTGAACTCTCTTATGAACCCTTCGCTTAATGTTTGATATTTCGATATACAATCCCAATTGAAATTATTTTTATATTTCCGAATGAAATCCTCGCTTAATTTCTGGGAACATGAAATAGCATACCAATTAAGTTTATGTTGAAAATCAATAATAAATTCCTCGCTTAAATTTTGTTTTAATGAAATATACATCCAGGATACTTTATCTTGAAACTCTCTAATGAAGGGTTCTGACAACACTTGAAACAAAGAAACATGTTGCCAAATAACTTTATCTTTGAATTCTTTAATGAAGTTTTCTGTTAATAACTCAAATGATCTTGAAATACATTTCCACTCGTTGTTATTTAAACGTGCTAATCGTTGGCAAGCAAAATATCTGAAGTTTTTTGATACGTAATAGCAATTCACTAAATCTTTTAAGTGTAATTTTTTAAAAACGTTTACAGCTATCGGATAATACGATGGTGATATTAACATTACCTGATTCCTTTTGTTGGACTGACACTTTCCCGTACCTACAAGTAAGACATATTAAGTATTAACCCACTAACAATTTTCGGATACCTGGCAGCGTTGTTGAATCCAGTCTGCGTAAAACAAAGCCTTACGCAGTGCACAATGAAACAAAGAAGTGGTGTCTGGTTGATAATGAGGGACAGGACATTGCACGGTGGGTTTAAAAGAGCTGGGAACTGCTGGTGCTTGGATGTTATAATGAGAAGTGGGAGGAGCTGCGAGAGTTAGCTCGCTGCGTAGAAAGTTTGGAGGCGGGGCCGGGGTGCTCTATCGGCGTCCGGCGAATCCGGCAACGTCTGCAGCATGTGATACTCAGGCTGCAGAATCTTCAAGCACAAGGCGGCGAACTTGTGCCGGCCCATAACATAAATGAACTGATACAGCTGATCACCTCGACCCTCCAAGGGTCTCAACCGGCTAGACCATCTACGCCGGTTCCAGTTGCTGAGTCCGTGGTCTCAGCCGTAGATTCCTCTTATAGAGAAATAGAACCTGTTCTCGCCGGTTTGGGGGCGGCGTCTTACCATAAGCTGCCCAATCCACTGTCTTACATTATCCAACAACTACCAGTCGTAGATGGACTGGAGGCAGAAAAACTTTTACCTTTTTTTAGGACCGTCTTCCAGTTGGTAGACTACCCGGGCATGTCCGATCGTACGGTGCTCGAACTCATATTCCCTTATTGTCGCGGAACAATGGCTGAGAGGGTGGCGGAGGTCATGCGTCGTAAAGGTGGAGTGGCGGAGTTCCACCGGGTGGTGTTGGGGACGTTCGTCCCCGGTAGATTAATGGAGCAGTTGCGACATCGACACTTTTATCGAGTGCAGGCGCGGGGCGAAAGTTTAGCCCAATATGTACAAAGAATCCGAGAGGTAGCTCGAATTCTGGGACTGGGCATGTCGGAGGAGGAAGTGGTCCAAAATATTCTCGACGGCGTCTCCTCCGAGGACCGATTGCGTCTAGTTTTTGCAGAGCGGACGCGGTGGTTTGCGGACCTGGACCGGCTGTGCGTCATGACCAAGGCCATCCAGATGAGCGACCACGCGAGGGGAGACGGTAGAGGAGAAGAACCAAGACCTCAGAGATCGGAAGGACCCAGGGAGCCTTTCTTCCCCCGACAGGCCCAGCCAGCTCGAAATCGCGAGCAAACGAATGCGGTTGTTTGCTACAATTGTAACCGCCCGGGACACGTGGCTAGAAATTGCACTCGAGGGCGCGCGCGTCCAGCACCACCTTTGTCTAGACCAGCACCAAAAGCTAAATAGACAGGGGAAGATATTTCGGAGGATGTCTTCCCCCCGCTCCTAAATCTATTCAACTTCCGATGACCTCCAGGCAATTGTTAGCATCTAACTCTTCCGACATCAAGGTCCGGTCCACTACCTCGCAACCCCTTTCAGTATGCCCCTTTCTGTCGCTCGAGGTAAAAGGGGGTCAGCTCAGAGCCTTAGTTGACTCCGGTTCGGCCCGATCCATCATCTCATCTCGGGTATACGCGGACCTTGAAAAGCAGGGCTTGATTAAGGAGTCGAACTTGTCATCTGCAGTATGCTGGACTGCATCCCGGGAAATCTTGCCTATCTCCCGGGTTATCACCTTTAAATTTAAAATCGATGGGTTTTCGTGGGTGTAGCCTTTTCTGGTTTCTCCTGCTCTGGGAGTGGATTGTATAATTGGTGCCGACTTCATCGCAAAAAGTGGTCTCGTGCTGGACATCCAAGCGCACCAATGTTTCTTTAAGTTTAATCGTGAAGTTCTAATTCCGTTCCTTGGGTACCAGGGCGCAAAGCCGGGTATCCAAGAAGTAGCTTGTCCCGATTCTGCACGAGATCATCTCACTCCATCCCAGCAGAAGGCCTTAGACCATTTGTGTGAGGAATTTCCCGAGGTGTTAACTCCTACCTTGGGACTCACACACCTGCTGGAATACAAGATACGCCTCACAGATTCCAAAATAGTAAGGTCACACCCGTATAAATTCGCTCCTCCGAAGATGACCATTCTGCGAGAGAAGGTTCAAGAATTGTTAGAACAAGGGGTAATTGAACCTTCTCATTCGAGCTATGCCAGTCCAGCATTTTTAGTACCAAAGCATGGGGGCAAGCAAAGAATGGTAATAGATTATCGGAAGTTGAATTCCAATATAGAGGTGGATTCTGTTCCCCTCCCAGATTTACATTCGGCCTTTGATTGGTTCAGTGGGGCCAGATATTTTACTATTATCGATCTTAACGCGGCCTATCATCAAATTCCGCTGGCCAAAGAGAGTAGACCATATACGGCCTTTTGTGTACCCTGGAATCTGTACCAGTACACAAGGGTTCCCATGGGTTTGGCTGTGGGGGCCCAGACACTCACTCGTCTTCTCGATACGGTTTTTCACGATGTGAAATTCCGCTTCGTGTTTAACTATCTTGATGATTTATTAGTATATAGCGAGACCTTCGATGATCATCTGGGTCATCTCAGAGAAGTGATGGGTCGGTTAAGTATTTCTGGTCTCACTGTCAATCCCGAGAAGGTTCGTTTCGCCCAAGAGAGTATTTCTTTCTTGGGCCACTTAGTTTCACACCGGGGCGTTACGGTAGACCCCGAGAGGACACAGGGCATCCGTGACTTTCCTCCGCCTAGGGATGCGAAGGGTATAGCGAGATTCGTCGGAATGGTAAATTTTTACCGACGTTTCATACCTAACATCGCCGAGATTGCCGCACCCTTGAACGAACTGAGGAAGAAGGGCGCCAAATTTACATGGGGTGAAAACCAACAAAAAGCTTTCAACACCTTGAAGGAAGCTATCAACTCCCCACCGGTGTTACGGATGCCCGACTTTTCGAAGCCGTTTATACTGCAGACGGACGCGAGTTCGGTTGCGCTCGGGGCGGTTCTATCCCAAGTTGTAGACGACGCTAGGCAGCCTGTGGCTTTTATTTCCCGGACATTGACCCAGCAAGAACGAAAATCATCTGTCTATGAGCTAGAGTGTTTAGCTGTAGTGTACGCTCTAGACAAGTTCAGGCGTTTCCTGGAACATGCTGAGTTCCTGCTCGAGACCGACAATCAGGCTCTCTCTTGGCTTCTGGCGCATCCCCGGCAACTGGGTAAAATTGGTAGATGGGTGGTGAAGATCTCATCCTTTAAGTTCACCGTGCAACACATTAGGGGATCTCAAAATGTGGTTGCAGATGCCTTGTCCCGCATGTTTTCCCAACCCAGTGATGCCCAATCTGAGCAACCCTGTTCCGTTCTTTTAGACTTTCCATTAGCCTTCACTGATGTGTTACCCCATCAGTTAAACGACGAAGTGCTGGGTCCAGTCATCCAAAATATCAAGGAGGGTAACGTACAGGCCCCTTATTTCTTGCCCCAGGGAGTTCTCTGTTGTAGAGAGAGAAAAGGACGTGCCCCTAAGATCGTGCTGCCTAGCAAGTTAATGCCCATGGTCTTCAGTTATTACCATAATTCCCCAATAGGAGGCCACAAGGGAATTTCTAAGACCATTTCCAGTATTAGGAAACATTTTATCTGGAAGGGCATGGATAGGGATATCGCGACAAGGGTTAAGAGCTGTCATCTTTGTGGCTTGAGCAAGCCTGCCCAGAACACCAAGCTAGGGTTGTTGTCATCTGAGGTGGCGAGCAGACCGATGGAGAAGTTGTTCATCGACTACGTGGGGCCGTTCCCCCGTAGCAAGTCAGGTAATGCTTACCTGCTTGTTTGTGTGGATGCTTTTTCTAAGTTTGCCTGGCTACTGCCCTTACGGCAGGCAACCGCTCTTTTAACCATTAACGCGCTACAGAACAATGTGTTTCAGCATTTCGGTCTTCCGACCATCATTGTTTCGGACAATGGCCCGCAGTTTATTTCAGGTGAATTCAGGCGTATGTGTTTCGCCAGTGGGATCAAACACGTAACCACTTCCCCTTATTACCCACAACCGTCCCATGCGGAGAGATTCAATCGGAATCTCCGGTCCGCCCTGATTGCTTATCACGCAGAGCAACAAACCACCTGGGATCAGAATCTGAAGTGGTTACAATTAGCTTTCAACACGGCCCGACACGATAGTCATCAGGCCGTGCCCTTTGAAATCCTGTTTGGATTCTCGCCCGCACTCCCGTTGACCAATTTGTGGAATATCGAAGATCTTCTGCCGCGGGAGCCCAATAATAAAACAGCGGAGAGGTGGAAGGAAGCTCGGAAGAATTTGCTGCGAGCGCACGAGCGGGTCCGTCGGCGTTATAATCAGGGGCGAATTCCAAACCCCTTCCGAATTGGTGACTGGGTGTATTGCCAAAGCCACCCACTCAGCTCAGCCGCAGACAAACGTGCCGCAAAGTTGTGTTACCGCTGGTCGGGGCCATATCGCATCCTGGGATTCACGTCACCGGTGACGGCCCAGCTGGGCGTACCGGGGGACGATGCTAAAATAGTGGTAAGCCACATTTCTAAATTGGAGCGCTGTCGGGGGCAATCGAGGACTTTTGAAGGGGGTTAGTCCCCGTAGAGATAGGGCAGATGCCCTGTTAAGTTGGCAGTCGTGTTCTGGCTTTAGTGGACAAGCCTCAGGAGGTCGGAAGTCTGTGACGTCACAACTCTTCTTTGATTTTTTTTAGCTGTCCCTCTTTGCTGTGGGCTGGCCCTGATCAGGTCAGCGTGCAGCACCCGCACACTTACATACTACATACCTTCTTTCGTCTCTTTCGTTTTCTTTCTGAGCCTCTGTTCTCCTGAGAGCAAGTGCTGCTGGGCCGACCTAATCACGATGACCACTGGGTTCTTTTGGGGAGGGGGTACACTGCAGAGTACCCTCCCGGCGTTTAACTCTGAGGCAACTATGTTGCCCTTTTTGGTGAGGGTGTGCCGAGTCTAGGATAGAATCGGCGCATGTTCAGTATTTAACGTTAGGTAAACGTTAAATGCAGTACAGTATTTAAAGCGGTTTAATTAGTGCTGCACCCTAGCAGTGGAGATAAGAAATATTACTGCGTGAATCTAGAGCGCTTGAGAGGTGCTGACCTCTAGCGAGAAACCCGGTTTGCGAGTTCCAAGCGGAAATAACGTTTTATGCAAAGTTTGTCTCGCTCCAAACCTCGTCAAAATCGGCTGCGTCGTTTCTTCCGGACAGATGAAGAAATTTGTTACACCATTCTTCCACCTACGATAGGCTAAGATCTAAATAGAACTGCGGTAAGTCTCGCCTATATTTTTATAATTATGTATTTAAAGTTTTACTAAAGAAAAACTTGTTTAATAGGCCACAGTAAGTGAATTTCTGATAACCTTTTTGAGTCACCTCATGGTCATTGTGCAATACGTAATTTAAAGGTAATTTTTTTAAACATAGTAATACAATATTAAATTCACGTGTCCTAACTAAGGCACTAAAATTGAGACTAAAATAAATGCAAAAAGTATTAATTTATATAGTAGAAATGATGTAATCAGATATAACCTATCTCAACCACGTGGCACAAAATATTCAGACTATATATATATAAATTCTATTAATTAATTATGATAACTGGGGTGTTCATTGTTTTCTAAATTTTTATTTCTCCCAGTATAAGTGCCCAGTGTGGCCGTATTTTATAATAGTATTAGGCACTTGGCCAAATTTTTTAATTTATTATGTCCTGGGGACTATTGGAGTTGCATATGTATAATCTAATACACATGTAATGTGTTAGGCACAAATTAAGAATTGTAATCCTAACATGGATTTCCATGAAATAATTAATAATGTACCTCATGGGGGTAAGAAAAGGGCGTGCCAAGAGATCTCTGTAATAATTGTACTGTATTGTGGAACATGTGATGTATTGTATATTTGTGTGTGTATTTTGTGGGGTTTTATATGTATTGTACATTTGGGTGTATTTTTGGGGGAGTTAGATATAGGGTTCTTATAAAAGAAAAGATGAAACATAGGGTTATATATCCATTTAATTTTTGATGACATTAATTTATTCTATCTCAATTAAATTTTGATGAATATTTCTTCTAAGAAAGTAATTTATTTTAATTAACTTTAATAAAGAGTATGTAGATTTGTCTCTATTTAATTTTAATTAATTTTGTTTGAGAATTAGTTATTCTAATTAATATTATCAAGAAGTCTATAAAAATTTATCTCAATTAAGTTTCAATTGATCATTTTAACCAGAAGATAGAAAGTAAATTTTATATTTATTAATAATTTTCAGGTGACGTTATTTAAAGAGAATAAATTATTTTTATTAACGATTTAAGAGGAAAATAGATTCTGACTGTTATATTTATTGATTTTGTTGTTAATATTGTTTTTAAAAAGGAGATAGAATAATAAAAGGGATTTTATTAATTGTTAATTTTATGAGTTTTCATTGCAAGTCCCGTCTCACTGGATCCAGCGCATTTTTAGCTTCTCTAGGCTTTGGTCTAGTTCTAATTAACTTGTGGCCCCTCTTTTCAAAAAAAAAAAAAAAAATCTTTTTTTTTACCAGTCTAAGATAAAGAGGGGTTACAGTGCAAATCTACACGACGAGAAATGCTTCCTCTGGTCCGTTTTAGCCGGGTTACATCCGATCGCGAATAACCCACAACGCGTGTCTCGATACAGACAGTACGAAAACGATGTGAATATGGAGGGGATCGACTATCCGATGCCGGTGACCCAAATTAAAAAAATTGAAAGACAAAACGCGAACATTTTGGTGAACGTGTTCGGGTACGAAATCGAAATTAACGAGTCCGGATATATAAAAGAGGAAGTGTACCCTATTAGGATAACCGACCATAAAGACAGGACGCACATGAATCTATTATTACTGAGCAACGGGGAAGGGCTCAAACATTATTGCGTCATTAGAAACTTGTCCCGTTTACTGTACACACTAACGAAAAATAAGTCGGTTTCATTTCACTGCAATTACTGCCTGCAACGATTTCGCGACAATACGAATCCTGAAATGGCGCGAAAACGACTCGAGGGTCACGAGGTACTCTACACGCCTCACGGAACACAAAAAGTCGAACTGCCGACCGGAAAACACGGCCATATGTATTTTAAGGACTACACTAAGTGTCACAGAGTACCGTACACGGTTTACGCGGACTTTGATACTTTTCTTCGCCCAGTGTCCGAATGAACGCGCGAAGGGGACTGATCTCACTCGCAGGACATCGCGCATCACGTCCCGTGCAGTTTCTGCTACGTGATCGTCGATTGGACGGGGAAAGCCGTGAAAGAACCCGTCTTGTACCGCAGCGGCGGCGGCGGTAATGACGTGGTGGAGACGTTTCTCCGGACTCTTCGCGAAGGCGTGCAGCGACTCGAACGCTATTTCGACAGACCGCTCCACATGACCGAAGACAACGAACGCGATTTCCAGATTGCCACCACCTGTCATCTGTGCAAGAAGAGTATCGAGCACGGCGACGCGGGCGACAAATTGCGAAACCACGATCACGTGACGGGCGAGTACTTGGGAGCCGCGCACAATGCGTGCAATTTAAACTACAACGTGCCGCAACACGTTCCCGTCTTCTTCCATAACCTGCGCGGCTACGATTGCCATCATCTCGATCAAGCGTTCGGGAAATTCAAGCACGACGAAATCAAGTGTATAGCCACGACCAGCGAGCGGTACGTGTCCGTGTCCCTCGGCCGCCTCCGCTTTCTCGATTCCGCGCAGTTTATGAACGCGTCGTTGGAAAAGTTGGCGAAGAACTTGCGAAAAGATAAATTTAAAATACTACGCCAGTGCATGCGAACGGACGGAAACAACGAAGACGAAGACGAAGAACGCGTTGAACTGCTGGTCAGAAAGGGGGTCTACCCGTACGAGTACGTGACGGACGAAAGGAAGTTCGAGGACGTGTCTCTGCCCGCGCCGAAACATTTCTACAACCGTCTTGCCGAGACTTCCGTGTCGGACGAAGATTACGCGCACGCGCAAAACGTGTGGACGGCTTTCGGGATGCGAACGTTAGGCGAGTATCACAACCTCTACCTGAAAACCGACGTGTTGCTGTTGGTCGACGTATTCGAAAACTTCCGCGAAACCAGCCTGCAATACTACGAAATCGATCCGTGCAACGTGTACTCCGCGCCGTGACTCGCGTGGAACGCCATGTTGAAAATGACAGGGATTCGACTGGAACTACTACAAGATATAGACATGTACCTGTTCACGGAGAGCGGGGTAAGAGGGGGTACCGCGATGGTGCCCAGGAGATACGCCAAGGCCAACAACCCTTACGTACCGGACTACGATCGCGAACGCGAAACAATTACCTCTTCTACCTGGACTGTACAAACCCCCGCGATGAGACTGCCGTTACCTCACTCCGGATTCCGATGGCTGGAACGTGAAGAAATCGACGCGTTAGATTTGAGTACGGTAGGCACTGAAGACGAAATCGGCTACATCCTCAACGTCGATCTAGGTTATCCCCGCCGGCTACAGGGCCTAAATTCGGACTACCCGCTAGCGCCGAAACGCAGAAAGGTCGGCGAGCACGAATTTTCCGCGTACAGCAAACGTTTTAACTATATAAAGAATTTCAATTTACCCATCACCGGCACTGTAGAGAAACTAATCACCAGTCTCGAGGATAAGACAAACTATATCGTCCACTATAGAACGTTGCAGCTGTACCTAAAACTCGTGATTATATTGAAAGCCGTTAATCGCTTGTTAGCGTTCCGTCAGAGTGCGTGGATGAAGCCGTTCATTGACTTTAACACGGAGAAACGGAAAGCCACGGTAAACGATTTCGAAAAAGACTTTTTTAAACTAATGATTAACGCGGTGTACGGCAAATCGTTAGAAAACATCCGGAAACGTATAGATTTTCGTTTAGTCACCATCGAACGTAAAATGTTAACACTGATCGCGAGCCCGAGATTCGTGCACGCGAACGTGTACAACAAAGACTTTGTAGGCGTAATGATGAAAAAGAGAACCATATATCTCAACCGTCCGCTGTACGTAGGATTCACCGTGCTGGACATCAGTGAACACATAATGTACAGTTTTCACTACGAATTTATTGTCGCGAAGTATGGACCGCGTGTGCGATTGTGTATGACCGAAACGGACTCTTTGCTATATGATATACGCACCGATAACGTGAACGAGGACATTAACGAGAACCTACATTTATTCGATACGTCTGAATATCCCGCGATCCATCCTTGTTATAGTGCGGTAAATAAAAAACGGTTGGGAACGTTTAAAGACGAAACGCACGCGAAACCTATCGTCGAATTCGTCGGCTTGCGCGCGAAATCGTACTCGCTACTGGTGTTGCAGGACGACGGTGAGAAAACGGAGAAGCGCGTAGCGAAATGTGTACCGCGAGTGGCTATACAGAACCGGTTAACTCACGCGGATTACAAACGCTGTTTGCTGCCACCGACGGCGACGACGACGTCGAGTAACCGACAAACGTACATGTCCGCGCAGATCATACGCAGCGAAGACCATCGACTCTACACGCGCCAGATTGTGAAACTGTCGTTATCGCCGTACGACGACAAGAGATACATCTTGGACGACGGACAGAGAACGTTAGCGTACGGTCATTACAAAATTCGCGAGATAGAAGAGGGTGGACGTGCGACGGTTCAACAACAACAACGACAACGACGACGGCCCAGCGTGATACGGACCGCGAACCGCGAAAGCGTGATTCGGTACGCGTGAAGAATGTTAGAGGCGGACGAGGAGGAGAACGAGGAGGAGGAGTAGGAAGATATATATATATGTATATAGGAAGTTTTTTCACAAGTTTTTCACAATCCTTGACCCGGTTACCGGAACAGTACTGCTGCGCCATATCACCGTTACTCATTACGACACGGTTCGATCGATATAACCGATGCGTCATATTGTGAAACAGTATAGTGCAATACGTGTTGACAGGATGTTGTGCAATAGTTACATGCAAGAGTAGAATAGGGAGGGGTGGGGGGACCGTCCGTCTACATAAACGAGGAGCTCATTCGCTATACAGATCACTCCTGGGTCGACAGTCGCAAGCAGCTCATCGCAACCAGCGGACCTTCTAAGCAAGCAAGCGACCAAGCAAAGATGGAATTCTTTGTACAGAAATTTGGGAGCGTCACCGTGTACGAGTACGCACGATGTCAGGACCTACAAACGTGGACGAAGTATCCGATTCGCCTGTTGCGGAACGAGACGACGCGGTACGGACCTTCACTGGCAGCCGTTATAACTAGAGGAACGGACGGCGC
Organism: Magicicada septendecula; assembly: GCA_034769895.1. Taxonomy (NCBI): domain Eukaryota; kingdom Metazoa; phylum Arthropoda; class Insecta; order Hemiptera; family Cicadidae; genus Magicicada; species Magicicada septendecula. Next base: position 203,144,249 of record CM068373.1, on the reverse strand, counting down.
GGGATTACTCAAGGTCTACCTGCCGAAACGATACGCAAAGCTGTTTACGGACGAGGAACTGCAAGGCGTACAAGCGGACATGCTGTACCTACAATACAACGGACAACGAGATCGTGTAGCAGTCGTCACTATTGAAAGAATATAAATTATTGTTTGTACGTAATTTTGTAACACTTTTGTATTTTTGTGTGTTGTTTTCTTGGTTTTGACAATACACGTATTGACTAACATTATATGCGTTATTACTTTCCCCCTCCTCGTTCCTTAACCCCCACCCTCTACCATCCTTCCCTTACCACCACTTTAATACGAGCGACACGGTGAGGACAGGAGTCACTGTGTCGTTCGCCGTCGACGGAGCAACACCTCTCCGAGGACCGATCGAGCCATACAGCACAAAACGGAGAGAGAGAGAGGGAATACTGATTCGCAAAGACAACTCTGACCAGAACATTACCTTACGCTCACCCGACATTTACTGGCGCCATCATTGGCTGTCCAGCGTTGGTATAACTGTCCGCAACACGGGACGTTTCAAGACAGTGACATGACGGAAGGCGAAGCGAACACACCTCGACGCACGAGGAGAGTAAAATTTAGCGACAAGCTAACTTTCTATCCTGTACCGTATTACTGTGAATCGCGTTTTGGTGAACTCGTAAGAAAAAGACACAAGCATGCAACGCACGACGACGACGAAAAAGATGAAGAAGAAGAAGAAGAACAACAACAACAACAACAACGACAACAGAAATGTGGAACGGTTCGCAAGACGATCGCGATGGAGCTGCACAGACCGGTGAGAAGGAATTTCGTGAGACGCGCGGTGGAGCTGAAGGGACTGTACGATCTCTACCAAGCCGATTTGGTGGAGATGATACCGCACGCTGAGGTGAACAAAGGCTACAAGTACCTTATGACCGTTATAAACGCGTTCAGCAAGTTTGCTTACGCCGTCCCGTTGAAAACTAAGACGAGAGCGGAAGTGGCGCGCGCGCTCGAACCGATACTCAAAACCAACAGAATGAAATATCTGCAAACGGATAACGGTAAAGAATACTACAACAGCGCTGTACGGTCTCTGTTGGATACGTACAAGGTAAACCTGTACTCGACGTTTAGTGATAAAAAAAGGTTGATCGTGTAACGTTTCAACAGAACGTTGAAGACGCGCATGTATCGCGCGTTCAGCGAACGAGGACATTACCGTTGGTTGGACACGTTGCCCAGACTGGTAAAAGAGTACAACTACAGCGTGCACAGAACGATCGGTATGAAACCCAGCCGTGTGAACGAAAGCAACGAGCGGGTAGTGTTGGAACGTATCAAGAAGAATACACGGCCACGCTGTGCGCGCGAGAAGAAACCCAAGTTCAAAGCGGGCGACCGTGTTCGCATGAGTAAACACAAAATGACGTTCGCAAAAGGGTACACGCTCAACTGGACCAACGAAATTTTCACCGTACATGCGGTGCAACCCACCGTTCCCGTCACTTACCGTCTCGAGGATCACACCGGTGAAGCGGTGCGTCGCGGCTTTTACGAGCACGAAATCAGCAAGTCGAGAGTCGGCGACGTTTACCTGGTGGAGAAAGTGTTGCAGGGCAAAGGCGACAGGGTGCGCGTGCGTTGGCCTCGGTTTCGACGGTAAACACGATTCGTGGATACACAAGAAAGATCTGATATAAAACGCGGAAGCAACGCGTAGAGTGGCACCAGTACGCGACAGTACGTTACGATGACAACATCGTCATGTCGGCGGCGGCGGCGGCAGCGGTGATCAACCGCTCAATAAACGACTGTGGTCGAACGACGACGACGACGAAGAAGAAGAAGAAGAAGAAGAAGAAGAAGAAGAAGAAGAAGAAGAAGAAGAAGAAGAAGAAGAAGAAGAAGAAGAAGAAGAAGAAGAAGAAGAAGAAGAAGAAAATAAAGATAGTACAACAAGTCCGAAAATTGAAAATAAAAAATATGGACTTGTCGGAAGGTTATACGAATGGTGGTAGTGGTGGGTGCGGAGGAGGAGGAGGAGCAAGGAGTAGTAAGCACGGACCACTTCTGCCCGATTCTGTACGTTCTATCATCTGTGGACCGTCAGCGTGCGGGAAGACGAACGTGATGTTCAACCTGTTGTGCGACGTGAACGGTGTACGCAAATCTGTACGTGTTTTCAAAATCACTGTTCCAACCCAAATACCGGATGTTGGAATCGCTTATGGCACGGCTCGCCGACGAAGGACAGGGTTATCACGCGTACAGCGAAAACAAAGAGGTACCGCCGCCCGGCGAAGTCGACACCGCGTCCGTTATGGTGCTCGACGACGTGTCTTGTAAAAAAAACACAACATACGCAAGTACTTCGCTATGGGACGACACAGCGGTGTAGACACGTTCTACTTGTATCAGACGTACGGTCAAATACCGAAACAGCTGATTCGTGACAACGCCAACATTATAGGCTTGTTCAGACAGGACGATCTCAACTTGAAGCACGCGTACAACGATCACGTCAACACGGACATGAAGTACAAAAGGTTTAAGAACTTGTGCGCTGAAGCGTGGAAAGACCGGCACGGTTTTCTCGTCGTCAACAAAGACTCGTCCATCGATAATGGGCGGTACAGGATCGGTTTCGATCGTTTCATAGTACCACCGCCGAACGAATAAACAAACGTGTGTAGACTGTCTGTGTAAAACTGGAGGGGCGTTGACCGTTTCCGTAAAGAGGTTTATATACCGATGACACAGATTGTACGGAAATACACGTGTTCCGACGTCGATTCGTTAGTCGATCTACTGACTTTCGTGAAGATGGACAATAAGGAGAAACGGGTAGTTCGTGATATCGAAACGATCAGCAGTAACATACGGAAGAAATACCGCGCGTTAAACTACGGGATCCAAGAAGAGGAAGAAAAGCTAACGAGAAGTTACAAACCGATCTTGGAACCGTTGAAAACCATTTTGCAAGTGTTGGTTTAAAAAAAACGTAAAACGACTGCAAAGCCGATAACGGAAAGTAAGCAGAAAGAAGTTGAGGATGAGGAAGGGATGGATAAACAGTTAGTAAACTCTAAACATGACGGTACACCTCGTTTTCTAGACACGACCGTAGTTGGTGAGACGACGACGACGACGGACGTTGATGATGATGATGACGACGATGACCCTAGTTTATCGGTTGAAAGACTGTTGAACACGCCCGAAGGGAGACGTGAAGCACGTAATTATTTTCAGAGCCAATACGAACCCGATTCGCTAGCGTACAAGTACATGAGCATGACCGTATCAGCTGATCGTGGACAAAAGATGGATTATACGTACGGTGTAAGACACGACGGCGGTAGATGGATGATAGGCGATTCGCAGGTGGAAATCGATGGTAACGATAATTTTGTTATCAACGGTGTACGATACAAAGGCACGCCGGGACTTTTCGAATATGTGTTCATGAAACGTCCGGATACCGGCGTATACAACGAGGACGATCTCGCGACTCACAAGCGTATACTGGAAGCGACTAACGCGCACAAACGATACTATTTACCGACAACGCGAAGAAACATGAACAGAGGACCAAAGTATACGAAGATAATAGGTACGTTGTTTCGAACGACGCGTAGGGACGCGGCGGCGGCGGCGGCGGACACGTGAACAACTACATCCAAACCGGAAACGATATATACATGGAAGTGAAGAGAAGAGGAAAACGATATAATCGATTACGTACACTGGGACGATCTGAACGAACTGGTGGAGATACTGCGATTGTTGATCGAATCCCAACGCGCCGGTAACAGAGGTCACACGAACGAAATCGTCTCCTTTGTGGAAGAACTGCGTGCAGCCGATATCGTTGTATAAATCAGTACGTATAATATGTATATCAACGAGTGTACAGAGCCGACACGTGTCATTCGTAGCTCGGACACGATGAGCGTTGACAAATTCGGTAGACACCGGAGCATCGTCACGGTGCGACGGAAGACGCGACGCAGTCTGCGGGAGGATATCGGTATCGGATTGACGGTGGACGGACACTTCGACGTAGCTGGGAAAAAATACGCAACTTGGCGGCGGCGGTCGACGATAGCAACGCCGTTCCACTACAGTTCGTCCAAGACAACTGCCTGTTAGTTGACGATCCGATGCAAGTTTCCAACGGTGGCGGCGGCGTCATCACAAGAATAGACGTGAAAGGTCGTAAGCTCGCCAACGTCGCCGCTCCCGCCGATCTGGAGGACGCCGTCAACAAGCAGTACGTAGATTACACGTGCTTGCGTTTCACAACGCCGCCACCGGATAAGAAGAAGAAGAACGAGGCCGCCGCCGTCGTCATCGACGCGCGCGACCACCGCATACAATCGCTTGGCGAACCGATTCGTGCGAGAGACGCAGCGACCAAAGGATACGGAGACGCGAAGGTTAAACCGCGGGACGTACAATCTAACCTGTCGGTGGGGAACGTGCGGATAACGCAGTTAGCACCACCCGTGAACAACAAGGACGCGGTGAACTTGGAATTTTTGAACGAACACACGATCGCTTCGTTGCACGGCACCTGGTTCAACGCACAAGGGAAGACTATTTTAAACGTCGGCGATGGCAGTCGGGTAATGGACGCTGTAAACTTACATCAATTGGAGGACGCGAGGCGGTACGCGAGCAGCGAAATGTAGAATCTCGCAAACGTGTTCCAAAGATGATGGGAGAAAATAGTTTCGTAAATCTATAAATTGCACGCGCACGCAGCACGGAGCTCATTCAACGCCGAAGAGGCAGAGTTGATACACGCTAACAACGAGGATACGAGCGAATTAAGAGTGGAATTGGATAAGGCCCAAGGAGGGAAAGACAAAGATTGGAGACCCGTTTACAAGGTCGATAAATAGTAGTCATATACAAAATACAAGGTCATAGTGTTAAAAAAAAACGGAAAGAAGGGGCGTGGTCCTATCAGAAAAGTGCTTAAAAACGTGTTACCTTTCGTCACGCAGTCAGTGACGACTTTGATCAATCGAGCGGTGGACTTGTTACCGGTGGAACTGCATCTGCCCGGATACAGGTTCTGCGGACCGGGAACTAGACTGGAGGATAGATTGGCGCGCGGCGAACGCGGAATCAACGAGTTGGACGAAGCCTGTCGTAAACACGACATCGCGTACGCCACGTACAAGGACAACGAGCGCAGACGCGCAGCGGATCGCGTGCTAGCGGGCAAGGCGTGGGCTCGAGTGAAGGCTTTGAATTCGGGCATCGGCGAACGAGCGTACGCCGCTGCGGTAGCCGCAGCGATGAAAGCGGAATCGGCGTTAGGCGGCAGACTGTGCGGCGGATGTAAACGACGTCGTCGACGCAGCGGAGCGGTCATTAAGCGGAGAAAGGCAGCAGAATGTACGATTGGGAGGAGGAAGAAGAGGCGAACGACGACGACGAGGAGAACGAACGGATCGGGAGGTCGACGTCAACGACGACAGAGCGAAGGAGGTAGTAACCGCAAAACGGCTTCGGGACTGTACATGCGTCCGTACCGAAAAAACTAGTAGAAATACCCGTGCGCCCGTTGTCCGATCTCGATCTGTACGCGTACGCGAAAAAATTGAACGTACCTTATTTTAGAGGCGTGTACATGCTCGACGCGTTACCGTGCTCGCCGCCGCGGAAGGACGATAGCGCCATCGTGATTCTCGACGATACCGCCGGACCGGGCACGCACTGGGTATGCTACAAGAAGCGAGGCGATCGAGTCTTGTACTTCGACGGGATCGGCCATTTACGTCCGCCGGTCGATCTGATGCGATACTTCGGCGCGAACGTGACCGACGTGCGTTACAATTACGCGCGTTAACAACCACCGGACACGGTCGTCTGCGGACATTTATGTTTAGAGTTTTTGTCGTCGCTGACGGTCACCGTCACGGGCACGGATCAGAGCGCACTCGTATGTGACTTTTGTCCATCACTCAAACTGACGGCGGGCGAATGTTACGCCGGACTGTTGCCGCTATTCCGAACGTGAAAACGGCAGAAACAATGTCTTTCCCATACTGAAGGGCGGCGGCGGTACGGGTAAAACGTTAGAACTCATCGAATTACCGACCGGTGCGTACGAAATCAGTGATATCGAAACGCACCTGAAGAAAGCGCTAGTCGACCCGAAATTCGGTCTGCGCGCCAACAACAACACGCTGCAATGTGAACCTTATTGTTCTTACGAGATCGATTTCGGTAGTACACAGCACGGAATCGGTGCCATGCTGGGTTTCATCAAGAAAACCAAGTTGGAAGCGCATAAATTACACTCGTCGGACGCGCCCGAAAACATTAACAAAGCGAACGTTCTGGAGGTAAGGTGTAACGCCGTGCAAGGTTCGTACAAGGACGGACGAAACGAGCACATTCTACATTCTTTCTACCCAACGATCGAGCCGGGATTCAAGATAGTAAAAACGCTTAGCAACGTCATATATCTGCCGGTGAACGTACAAAATTTACGTAACATTACCGTATCGGTACACGATCAAGACGGAGGTATCGTGAATTTTCGCGGTGGAGTCATCACCGTGCGAATCCACCTAAAACGGACGTAACGATGGGTTTGTATTTCAACAATAGTTGTTTTTCTGTTGCACCGTCGTCGTCGTCTCGCGCAAGACTCGCGAAGATACAAGAGGAGCGTACGTTCGGTAATCGCGTCAGTCGACGTTCGACGTTGAAGCGGTTAAAACCGACGAACCGACGCTATCTAATTTCACTAGGCTTCAAAGTCAAGAAAAACAAATAACATGGCGGTCAGCGGTATCCTGGCGGTCGATCGCGGTCCGCTCTTCGACGACACCGTCACGCATTACGAGTACCAGACACGCGCCGTACGCGTCGTCGCGATATGGTAACAACGATGAAATACTTATACCCATGCTCCAGGACGTCTTCACTCTGCCGATGGAAAGTTTCCTGTACGTCGAAGGCAAGTTGAGCAAGAAGACGTCCGGAGCAAGCGATACCGACGAAGTGAACGTAAATCTGGTGAACAATGCGATCGCGTTTCTCTTCAAAGGAATCCGTTACGAATTGGCCGGCGTGGAAGTCGATCGGACCAAGAACGTCGGCGTCACGTCCACGTTGAAGACCATGCTGTCCATCGGTAAACCGGACGTTGATGCGATGAAAAACGCCGGATGGGTGGCACCGACGACCAACGTAATAACGCCGAAAGGGAGCAACGGTGAATTCAACTTTTGCGTACCGCTGCGTATGTTCATGGGATTCGCCGAAGACTTTACGCGGATCATTTTAAACATGATACAAGAACTGATACTGTTGCGCACGTCCACCGATTTAACCGCTATGGTGATGACTACGACGACGAGCAGCGTGGCTAAGGCTAACGCCGATCTCGAACTGACTAAAATCTTGTGGATGGTTCCGTACGTGCACGTGAACAACGATACTCGGTTGGAGCTGTTGGAACTGATGCGGAACGACCCGCCGCTGTCCATACCGTTTCGCAGTTGGGAACTCCACGAGTACCCGGCATTGCCGACGACCGACAGGCAGACGTGGACGATCAAGACGTTGTCGCAACTGGAGAAGCCGCGGTTCGTGATACTCATCTTCCAGACCCGCAGAAAGAACGATGTGAAAAAACACGCCAACGAATTTGATCACTGCCGTGTGACCAACGCGCGACTATTTCTGAACGACAAGTACTACCCGTACGATAACCTGATCTTGGATATCGCCAACGGACGCTACGCACTGCTGTACGACATGTATTCTCGTTTTCAAAAATCGTACTACCACAGAACTCAATCCAATGTACTTCTATCGCCGGACGAGTTCAGAGATAAAGCATCGCTATTCGTCTTCGATTGTAGCAGACAGGACGAGTCGCTCAAGTCTTCACCGGTCGACGTGCGACTGGAATTCGAGTTCACGGAAAATTTTTTCGCTGAAACCAATAGCCTTCTGCATGATATTTCACGATTCTCTCAACGTATACACTCCGCTGTCTAACACCGTGCACAGACGCACTTGATTTCGTTCTCCCATCACTACTACCACCACCCGGGGGTAGCTGTGTCCCTACCCCCACCCCCATAACCACATACAATAGGAAGTCGTGACCTATATACATATTACCGAGTGTTGCATCATCTTGTGTCATTCGAGCGAGTGCGGTTGACTGGATACGTTGTTGTCGTTACTGTGAACGTTGTGACTGTGTGTGATTACCCAACAACATGGCGTCGACAATCGTTGAATGTGAACAGCAGGAGCAATCGCAACCGATACACCGCGACGTGTACTTACGTCTAACGTACCCGCTGTCGCACAGACGATACGTAACAGTCGGAGCGTTTGAAGAACGCGGACACGATGTGTGCGTTTCGTTTACGAACGATGCTCGACCGCAACGCGTGCTATTCGATTTCACCGATTGAAACTTGTTGACTTTACTACATGAACGAATTCCCGACGGTCTTCGTTCGTCCGAAATTAGGTTAGTTTTGTTTCAGGACAAGGACAAAGGAGACGAAGACGATAGGATTAAAAGTGTTTACGTGAAACGCGGATGTGTACATTTGAAAGACAAAAAGAACGGTTCGATCGTACTGAACGTCAACGAGTGGTCGTGTTTCGTTCGGTTAATACCGATAATATTAAAAAGTACGTAGCGCGTTTGTTCTACGAACAAGAGACTATTAAACTGTACATCGATTGCGTGGTATCGAGTGTGGGAGGACGGTACGTGTGCCCGCCGGACGTGTTTTGCGATAACGTGATGTACGACCGTTTGTACGACGAACTCGTTATGTACGGGAAAGCGGAACAAGTGATACCGGATAATATCGTAGTCGAGATGCTACGTAACCTTGAACAGGACGAAGAATGATGAATGAAAAAAGAAACAAATGGCGGACTGATTATAAAACATCGCGTACGCGTTAGAATAGTTACACTTCTCGTCATGCGGCAGCGAGGAGCAGAAGACGAGGACGTGCGAACCGCCGTCGTCGAGTTTCAAGCGTTCCGCGGTGTGCAGAACGAGTAAGTTGTCAAGGAGTTCGCCGCGGTAGATCTGAATACACGATGTTTTACGGTGGCGTTTTTCGCGCCTCCTTACGATCTATCGCGTCTCGCGGCGAAGACGATACGGACCAACGAATGGTTGGAACGGCGCTATCACCGTCTGAGATGGGACGACGGTTACATTCCGTACACGGACGTGTTGCGTGCGCTCGCGCAAATCTGTGCGAATTTCACCGCGATCTACACTAAATGGTCGGAGAAAGGCGCTTTTCTACGCGCGTAACACCGCAACGTTATCGACCTCAACGAAAGGAACGCGCCAACGATGAGCGATCGGTCGACGAGCTCGTTACAATGCCCTATCGTTCAACATCAGAACAACGGCAGTGGACCGTTCACCACGTGCGCGCTGCGTAGAGCGTTCTTCTACAGCGAGTGGTTGGTGAACGAGAGAAAACAACGCGCTTTACAACGATGTACTTTGTACACGAATAGCAAAATATTTTAGTGTGTGTGACCTTACGCTAGCCAATAGGATGTAGCCTATTATTAACATGTGTATTGTACTTAAGTATATACGATATACTCTGTGCATAAACGTTATGTATTTTAATGCATATTTGTGTGTGTGACTTTACACTACACAATGCGATGTTGTCGATTATAAGATTGTGTACAGTATATACGTTTCTTTATCGGTTAGGATATCGAGGTGCGTTGTCCGAATTTGTTCACGTTATGAGAGAAAGAGAGAGAGAGACAGAGAGAGAGATGAACGATTGCAACCGGCTACGTCACTGTCGCGGTAGAGATACCCATAAACGTGGTCAAGTTGTCCGAGACGAGTCACTGGCACGGTGGAAACACCTGTAAACTCGTCTCGATGTAACGGAATCGTTGTGTATGTGATACGTGACAAGATGACGCTTCTCGATATTCCAACCGTATACCGAACTATTAGATTAAGTGAAAAAAATATATAAAAAAATACAAAAAAATAAAAAAATAAATAAAAAAATTAGCTTTAATCAGCATTGTGTAGTGTACGTCTGATTGTTTTTACCCAACACAGTACACGTTAAAAGTACTGACTTCTTAGCGAGTTAGGTGTTTGGTAACGCTGGAGTAGGCCTGTTTCTTATATCCGCCCGCGAAACGGGGAAACCACGTAAAAAAAGCGAAGCGTATCTTGTCCCACTTCATGGGTCGCTTATAATGCGACGTGAGTACATACCGTTGTAGTAATTATACGTAATTACCGCAACGATATGTATGTCCCCTGATTACAAAATTCGCTACAACATTGGAGATATACAGAGAGGTGAAGAGACAAAATTATGAATGTCTTGTATAGTCCCTTGTAATAGACAAGGGAACGCTTAAGGCTGCTGTGGTGTCTATCAAGAAAGCACACTTTCAGAATATTGTAAACGTTATATTACGTACTGTGTGTGAGTGAGTGTCTTAACGAACCTCGAATTTATTCTTTCTGTGATGATGGGATACTTGTATTAACATATCTATACATATATTAACATGGAATGACATAAATTAAAATATAACGATCCTAACATCTCTTATCATGTTCAGAAACGAATAATAAAATGGAAAAAGTGCGAAGTCACTGGCCCAAAATTCGGTGGTTTCATGTATCTTATGTTCTTATCGAACAAATCTCGCTTTCCATTGTGTAGAGGATAAAACTATCGGCAGTCTGTTGATAAGCACACAAAGTTCCGTTCGTGGCTGTTCATGGAGAGGAAATAATTCAATGACAGATTTATAGCCAATGTGGTGGGAACAGTTGATTTGACGCATTTGTTGCAAATCAAAATTTACTGCCGCTAAAAACCTATCTGAAACTGAACACATTTCAGGCGGTGCAGAGCAAGATGTACATAATTTTTACTTAATTCTATGTTTGGGAGATAATATGATTCGCTTTTTGAGTACCAAAATAATTACACATTAATGCTTCAAACCAGTGAAAACTAAAATACGAATTTATTAATTTATGTGTAAATATTAAATAGAAATAAAAAGTGATAATATGCACAAGTAAAAGAATAAATAGTCGTTATGATGGAAGTACAAAAGAGGTAAACAATATCCGTATAAATAAAGGTGATATGGCGAACAAGGAATAAAGAACTGAAATTGGCATGTGGTTCTCAGATGGCCGTTACAAATAGAACAAAATCGGTAAGGATAACAACACATGACTTCAATGTTCTAAGATTTATATTTAAAATCATTTACTTGAATTCGGGTCGATAATTTCTAACAAGTTAGGTGTGTTCCTTGTAAATCAAGTTTTACGTTTGGAAATGAAATATTTCCATATAAAATACTTCTTTGTTGCCGATAACGTATTAAACATATAATATCGGTATGGAGAACCATACATGACTTCCAAGTTCTAAGATTTATATTTAAAATCATTTTCAAAATAAAATATTTCCATAGAAACTACTTCTTTCTACTTCTTGCTACAGCCTTAACCACAGTGATGTGGTCACTAACGTATACCATCTCACGTTAGCGCACTCGATTTTCACTGATGATGGCAGTCGATAGCACTGCCGAAACGTCTGGTTTTGCAGAAAACATTGGACCACGGCCAAACAGCCCGGTAAGGAATTTTAACAACAAACTACTTCTTTGTTTCGGATAACGTAGTACACATATAAATAATTATCCCCTCCCCCTTTAACTATTACTTTCATTTATAGGAAATTACCCCTCCCCCTTCAACTACCCTTTTCATTTATAGATATTTCATCTACCTTTCTACAGGGGATTATTATGACCTTCTTTTCAGGATACTTTATTTATCAAAATTAAGTACTTTACTCTTGTTAAAACGTTAACCGTTGCAGGTAAACTACCCCTTCCCCTTAACCGATCTTCACCAAAATCAATAGGCCTTGAGTCATCTACAACTTGGGCATATATGCAAAAATTATTTGATTCTCTTTGAATTTCAGGCAGTTATCGTTCCCCATAGAAAAAACTCTACACACAGACAGATACATAGACACACAGACACTTTTCAGAAAATGACTTTTCTTCATGTTTTGAGGGTAATACAATCAGAATCAGCTCTTATCTCGAACACGATTTTTTTCGCCATCACCATGCTTCCATTTCCTTATGGAACATGGAAATAAAAAAAAGTTGATGTAACCCATAATATAAAGTACAATCTGTATCTTACAGGCTAACTGCTATTTCGCGATTTAGCTTATCAGATACAGTATACGACTACACCGATCACATTGTTCTTCTTACATCCGTCAGTTAACCAGTTATATGTCAAAACACAAATGCTTATTTCTTATATATGGTTATGACGATTGCAATGACCATCGTGTTTTACAGTGGAAACAGAATAACAAACACTAATGAAGTCACTAATCCCCTAGAATGAAATCAACAAACTGTTGGAGGCGACTGCTGTGATTGGTTGGTTAGGTTACGGGGGAAAACTTGGCGGAAATATTAAATCGGGCGGTGTATTTGTCTATGATCATGAGCCGCTTTGAGCTCCGTAAATTCCCCGTTGTGTGAGAGAAAGATAACTTACAAATGAAATGAACAGTCAGCTGATTGTTTCACTACACACCCAGCGTGTGACGCACGTGCGTTTGTGTGTGTGTGTCTGTGTTAGTTTTACCAGCTTATAATGAAGGAGTAGAAAATTCTCTTGCGTAGGGAAATAGGTAAGAAAGAATGTGTGAGTAAAACTTTTGCGGGGCGGGAATGAATTTTTTAACTGAACGGTTTGAGCTGTTCCTGTGTATAATGGTAGTTTCTTAAGCCACTATTGGTATCTTGTCGTTTGAATAACTGTGTGCGTGTCTTCTTCTTCTTCTCTTGATCGAGCAATTCGAGAAGCATTGAGAATGTCAATTATAACAGTGCGTCCTTGTACCATATTCTCTGCTAGTTCCACTAAAGTAGGGCTTTTCAAATTAAAAGAGCCTGATAGTCACAAATAAACTCAGGAGCCATCCGGCAGATCGCATCATAAGCCATAAATTTTCGAAAGTAACGTAAAAACAAAAAGGCGGTATTTAATTTTAAATAAGTAAAAAGAGGTAATTTCCACATCTGAAGTATCTTACAACATACTTTTAATTGTATTATAATAATGACGAAGTAAGAAAATATTAGCAGTTTATATATACATAAAATCTTTCAACGTAAAACTGAGATCGATCTTCTACAGCGACTAAAGCAAGATTGTCCACATCGAGCTGAGACGTTACCAATTTCAATAGCTGAAGCAGAGAAGAATCTGTGAGCCAACTTCTGCATGATCCTTGATTAACTTCATTATGGAGAACACACTTACACATATACATTTGTATATAAATTTGTATATGTACCGCTAAACTTTAAACCGCAAATAAACATACCATTAAACAAACAAAATGAAATCGACTATACGTTTATCAGTGAATCAGTGTAAAATTTCTTTATAGTTTTCTCCTGCAAGAAGATTCTCAAATAAAATATTTTATTATTCATTATTTATCAGAATTAAATGGAATACTTATTTCTTTAAGATAAGGTTGCGAGATTTATAGAAACGTGTCGCGGCCGCATACGGCCGCGGGACGACAGTTGGAAATCACTGCACTAGAATAAACTGCGCTGTGTGGCCATTAGTAACTACAGCTAAATTAATTAAACATAAAACGGCTGTTTGGATACGCTCTGTCAAAAGATCTCGTTGCGCATGCGTAGTTTTGACTCATTGTTTCTGGACCAATTATTTTCTTTTCAGAACAGCGACATGGATGGTGTCACATGGTTGTGTGCCATGGTTGGTAACCTCACATCCCACATCGTGTGATGTCTTTCCTGCCCCCACTACGATCTGCGCAAACCGTTTCATGTGTTACTATTTCATCTGTATCAAGGCTGATTGTATACCTTTGTCACATGATATTTTTTACACCATTACGGTAAAAATATGGTGTAAATATAAATATAATACTATTAATATTTTGAGATATTAATATCATAAAACGTTATGAGAGTATATTGACTTCCACAATCAGTGTGTATACAAAATTTCATTAGAAACTTGGTAAAACTTCGTTTCAAAATGTTTACCATAGTGAACGAGAGACAAGGGAAGCTAAGTAAAAGCGTATAAAAACCTTCTATTTACGAATTCTAGTCTAAATTTTATTTTTCCCGAAAACGTAAAAGTTGATTTTTAATGCGTTACAGATCAACGAACATAATGTAGCTCAACTCAAGCTGGATACGTAGCTCAATGATTTGCGAGTTTTGTGATCTTTGCTTCGGATTATATAGGCTATGTATCGCACACGCAGCAAAGACGTCATGTTTTTGCAATCATCCCACTTCTAACACCAGTTTTGGCTGAGTTCACTCTGCCGACAATGTGAATACACCGATCACCTACCTCTCTTATAAACAACGGAAAAATCTTGCCTATATTGATGGAGCTCTAACGGATGCCTATCGCGCTCAGAACGAATATCTTTCACATTTCCACGTACAAAGTTTGCTATGAGTATTTTACAAACAGGATAGTACTATTACATGGATGACAGTTGCGAGTCCGACCATCATTTGAGACACACTATCTTATGAATCCTACGAGTCAATAATGTATGTATATCTTACAAGTTTTAGAAGAATATTGTTACAATTAAGTGAGAGTATTCAAAGAAAACGAGATGCAAAGGTCTGTTCACATAGAGGTCATAAAAATAGAGGATAACAGAATCACAACACTATAAAATTATAAGTACTTATACTACTAGTACTATACTACTATAAGTATTTATTAGTACTTTTAATACCTACTATAAATTTATAAATGTTTATTGCGATCAGTGACACAACTGAAAACGTGGAAATTAGACTATGCGTGGCAAAAGTTTAAAAATAATTCGGATTCATTTGAATATATATGAGTACCACTTTTTTAATAGTTAAACGGACTGACCGCAAATATTCTTTATTAACTGTGTAGTAAATAAAGTCTAATCAGTCTCCGGCGTGATTCAGTACTACGTGCTTTACGGACCAAACGTAGTTAAGTCTGAAAAACCAATTCCCTGTCTGGGTCTTGTATTTACATGGAAATTGCGCCATCACAAGGCATCCTCGTAATTTTTTGTAAATATTCTAACGGCGCTAAATAAAACTGAACAGGATGTAATTAAATTTTGAGGGGTCAATTGATTCAGAGCGTTGAAAGTTTGTTTTCTACAATTTCTTTCTTAACTGTAATTTGTGTTCGTTGATTGTTGTTGCCTGTACTTTGGTTTCGAGGAGGACGTGTCTCTAACAAACAAAAGTAATTACAAAAATAGTTCATAAAAATTGATGTTTGCTCCTATTATCCATCTTATTCGTGTCATTTTTCAGTTTTTTCTTTACTTACTATTATTTTATTATTACGGTTATTACTGTTTTTATGGTTATTACTTTATTACTATTCGCTACATATTTTTGTTACTTCATTAGCACTAGTACTTTGTAATCTCTTCGTATTTAATTTGGACGTCCGTGTAAAATAATAAATTCCAAATACATTAATTTACATCGAGGATATTTCTATAATAATATTTAGCATACTTAAAAAATTACATATAATCATAATAAATCAGACGAAAACCAAACGCCCGACTGCAGGAAATGCCTTGTACATTCTTATAGAACAACAATACATTTGTTAGGAACAACAATAGATCGATTATTTGACACATTATAAGAGAGTGTCATCGTCTTTATCATCATCATTATCTTCAAGAAGGATTAAACCAAAAATGGTTTGTTCTGTCCCCAATCAGACAGATTAGAGCTGGTCACTCCAACGCCTCTTCGGACGCTAAGGAATCTCCGTTCTCTCGGCTTATAATTCCATAATTGATTGGGGATGCGGCAGTCATCCATTTGGTTAAGAAGTTGCAACCATTTTAACCGATACTGTGCAATCCTATCAACTATAGGCCCTTTCATAATATTCAGTTCCTACCGTTCATCGTAGTTTGTTTTGCGATCTTGAAGAGCATATCCTGCCACGTGCCAGAGAAATTTCATTTAGGCTGATTATTATATACGACTGGCCTAGAATTTCGTTAGAGTCCAATTCTCAAATCCATAGAATATGGATAGTATATGGGCCATCACCATATAGAACTTCAGGCGTGTTTCTTTACTCGTTGATTTAGAGTTCTCCTGATGGTGTCACGCATATGGTTGAACTTGTGCAGCTTCTTCACTACACCATTGTTGTAATGTAAGACACGTTATAGCCTAGACATTCAAGAGTACTGATCTGCTCCTGAACAGTGCCATCTACAACAATGTTTGCTCGTTTGGTATCAGATCCATGACAGGCCATCACCTTGATCTTCAATGTGGAGATCTGTAATCCGAAATCGTCGCAGATTCGACTGAATAAGTGTACAGCCATCGACAAGCCGATTTCCGAATTCGACAGGATAGCCTGGTCATCAGCAGATAACAACGTGTCAGCTGCAGAGTTAACAATTATAAATATGAGACAGGAAGGTGGAGCATAACTTTAATGTGGAGTCCGACAAGGGTGCCCATTATCAGCTTGACTTTATAATTTATATATAGACGATATCATACACAATTGGTAGATGAACCTTCCAGAACATTCTGTGATTGGTATAATATAGCGTATAATATTTAATTATTCAACATATTAAATATTAGTCTGTAAACTTAAAAGTAACACTCTGTTTTATTTATTAAAACTGTATAAGTAATTCAAAAAATGTAGAAGTTTGAACATATTTTAATTACAAATGCAGTATGATTATGTTCTTGTAAAACAAAAATGGTCAAATAAAACGAAACAAACTTTTTTTTTAATTGTCTTAGGGCAAATTAATTCTACAACTTGAAATGCCTGAACAAGAACTAAACATTTTTGCTTGAGTGTCCTATTGTAAGCACTATAATAAGGGCGCGCCTCAGCTATTATTTTAGTTTTTTTCAAAACATCATATACGACGTAAAATTGCTGTACAACTTTGGACCAAACAAAAGATTTTGACATTTCTTTTAATAAAATCAATGAAGTGTTTCGAAGACACAGAGGTTGAAACAAAACCCAAACAGTATCTTCCTTGGTTTCGCACAGCTACGTTAAAACATTTCTAAAACGTATACCCAATGACACTCGAGACACCAGAACCCAATGACGTCATCGACGTAAATTTACTTGATTATACTGTCTGTTTGCCTCCTATACAAGTGACGTTTTTAGAAATAATATAAAATCTACGATAAACGCCTCTCTCTTTTGGTTATTTTTTTTTTTTACACTTCTGACAGAGTCGAATTACTTATAATTTTATAAAAAGAATTATGTTAGTGCGCATTTCCTGGCCTCAAAAGTGGTTCACAAGTGTAAACGCTTGCAAGGGCGTATATGAATAAAGTGACAAACGTGCAAATGTGAAATATAAACGATAGTCTATCAGCATATAGGAAAGCATAACTAAGGAGAAAGACGTTTGATGATAGATATAAAAACTGAACCGTATTTTAAACATCAAGACTATAGATGGATGAAACAAACTGTATATGCATTGAAGGTAGTGGGGGAGGAACACCTCAGATGACTACAGCTTGAGAAGAAGAAAAAGAAAAAGAAGAAAATATACTAGATTTACAACATATATTATATCATAAAAAACATATTAAGCCTATATACAAAATTTATATTACAAAAAAATAATATTTCATATTTAGAGAATTTGTGATTTATAACTGTTGTCCTATGATATCAGTAGCTGCCATAACATTCCACAGACTGCTATCAGAAATGTCTACGCTAGTGTAGACGTCTCCCGTCATTTGCAGTTTCCATGTTCTCATCATTTAAAAAGCATTTGGAAACAATTCTGAAGTTTCACTGACTTACTCGTTTCTAAGCCGTGCATTTGTGTACTAAGGTGTGGCTGGTGTAATAATAACTGCAATATTTCCCGTTTTCCCAAATAAATAATCAAAAAAGATTACTCTAAGTACAAGGGACATAAAAAGTGACGGAACAGGGGAAGAATTTGATTTCATTTGATAAACATTCAAATACTTGTAGCTTTTATCATATTACATAATAATTTTTGAAATGGTGAAAACATGTTTTTCAACTATTTTAGGTTCGATGGCAGTATTTTATGAAATAGTGAATAAAGTAGAAGGACAGATTCTCAGAATCTAATAATATGAGAGATGCTATTTCACTAACTGAAAGAATCGCCTAACTGTGATATGTCTATCCAACAACATATGAAAACAAATGAAAACAACACGTATTTTTGCTTTCCATTAAGAAATAGGACAATTTACAATTAGTACACTTCTTTTTCCCACATCGTAATAGGCTATATCAATACAATCGCGTATTAAAAATATGGATAATGTACTGCAGGAATGGATAGAGGTAACAGTTCCCACGCAACATATGTCCTCCATATACTTCTCAACTGACATTTTGACACTTAACAAATTCAATAGGTTTGTCTCATTTCCTATACTAAATATCTTTTAAACAATGAAGAAACGTTTAAAATATTATGGCGAATCTAACTCCACGGTGCTTATCGACCTGAAGCACACTATCATTTCCTTGCTTATTCCTCATTAATTTAAACTAGTACGCTCCATAGCTTATTTCTAAAGCTGTGTGTATGATTCTTGGCGGTAGTCGAGGAACACAACGAGTAGACGGCCGTACATCGTTACCATGTTTAATTGAGTTTTTTATGTATTTTAAAAATTAAAAACTAAAACAAAATATGCAAAAATACCTCCACTAGTCTACTAAGTTTAAGTAATACAACCAGTGGCGTATCGTGGCCAAAAATTTGGGACGGCACAAAAAAATTAAGCCTCTAGCGGAAACAACTTTAGACTTTTATTAAAATATTATTTGACTTAATTAATTGTATATCTCAAAAATCGGTATGGAGTACCATACATGTCTTCCATGTTCAAAGATTTATATTTTAAATCATTTAAATACAAATTGAAAAATTTGACATGTTCAACTAATTGAAATAAAAATTTTCCAAAAAAATTACGTCTTTGTTGCCGATAACGTATTACACATATACAAAATTAACCCTCCCCCTTCAAATATCATTTTCATTTATAAAAATTACCCCCTCCTCCTTCAACTACCAATTTTATTGATAGATATTCCATCTTCCTTTCTACAATGGATTATTATGACCTTCTTTTCAGGATACTTTATTTATTAAAATCGAGTACTTTACTCTTGTTAAAAGTTAAACGTTGAAGGTAAACTACCCCTCCTCCTTAACCGATCTTCACCAAAATCAATAGGCCTTGGGTCCTCCACAACTCAGGCACATATGCAAAAATTATATGATTCTGTTTGAATTTGCGGCAGTTATTGTTTACCATAGAAAAATTCTACACACAGACACTTTTTAGAATATGACTTTCCTTCATGTTTTGAGGGTAGTACAATTAGAATCAACCCTTATCTCGAACACGATTTTTTTCGCGATCACCATTCTTCCATTTCCTTACGGAACATGGAAGTAAAAATAAATTTATCTTCATTGCTTACCGACAAAAATGGTTTCAAATCAAACTAATAACATCATTCATGATGAAACTGAAAACTATATAAATGATACTTTTCACAACGAAACACACAAGACGCATTGAGATGAATGTTCAAATCACTTGACAACTTACTTTGCATAACACTGCACGCACAGGAAACATTCATATAACCTTAAGTTACCACTGTTTACAATATTTTGAAAGTGTGCTTTCTTGATAGACACTACAGCAGCATTAAGAGTTCCCTTGACTATTATAAGGGACTATACAAGGCATCCATAATTTTGTCTCTTGACCTGTCTGTATATCTCCAATCATTTCCGTATAGAGTGAGGCAAATTTTTACTCATCAGCCTGTAACTACAATTTTTGTGTTTTTTAATTTTGTAATCCCCTGTAAATCTTAATGTTTTGCCACTTTCATGCATTTGCCATTTTCACAAAACTTTCTGAGACTGAAATTCGTTCAATATTAAGTGTTATGATTGTTATTAATTAGGTGACGTGTATAATTAGATTGCACTTTGTAACATCCTTTTTGAAGGTACTCTTTACATTGTTAAAAAAATTGTCTACCATTTTCCCGATGTATATTATTCCAATCGCGGTTTAATAACTTCCTGTCTTACTTTATTTTTCTCTTGGGGGAGGTGCTTCAGGTTAGAATTTTTAAAAGGAGACAAAAAATGTAAAATATGTTGTACGTGATATGAATTATACGATCTGTATGTGATGAGTGTCAGTCTGGCGTCTTCATCTGCTGCAGAACACCTTGTGCAGTTGACAAGACCGCTGTCTGAAGAATTCCAGGATCGCGGTCAGTCTTCTTCGTTGACTAGTACCATTGGCAGTACGACGATTACTATTAAAATAACACTAGACACACGATGTTGTACCAGAGAGTTCTTCCTAGTGACTGACCCCGAACTGAAGAAGAATCTTTAAATTCATGTAAAAACCGTCAGAGTTCGTTTACCTCACCACTTGAGAGACCGTTAGAAAACCTGTTCAATAATCGGGCACTCAAGGAAATAGTACCTAGATTTTGATAGAAAATTTCTGAAAACCTGAATCAGAAGCTTCCCTATAGCACACATTTTTTTGCTTTAACATTTACCGACAAACTGACTTTACCGCTGCATCGGTTTCAAATAGACCAAATTTTGCGAACACTGATTGACTGAAAACGCTCGAGAAAAATCTGTATGTAAATGAATTTGCGTTAAGCTTGCAAAGTCGTATCAGGACAGCCATGGACACCCTCTTTTATGATAAGTTTTCATTACATATTTTATGGGCTATGAAGTTGTTTTACCAAGCAAACTCATATTAAAATTTGCAAAACTTATAATTCAATTGATTCCATAATATAATTCCATATTATTCGAATACCATCCGAACATTACTATCAACTTATTACTGGATGTAAGCAATGTTTTTTTAATAAAAATTGTATTTACTTAATGTGATTTGCAAAGGTTTGTCAGTTATAGGTTATATTTTAGTCATTGTTTATATTTTATGACTAAAACAATGGTTACTCATAAAATAAATGATAAAATTTAGGGTTAAAGTGTTCCCACGCTGATGCTCAACATTTGAGAAAGTTCTCTAACTTTAATGCGCCTATTTGCGCGTAAAGCAGTTTCCAGCTGTCTCACATTTTCATCTGATGCTGCAACACGTGCAGGTCCGGGATAGGCCAAATCTTTAGTGGATTCTCTTCCTTGTCAAAATTTATTGCACCGTTCAACCACTACCATATGTAAATAACTATAGTCACAATATACAGCTTTCATTTTCGTATAAATTTCCGTTGGCTGACGCCCCTCAGAGGCCAAAAACTGAATAACGGCACGCAAATTATCTTTGGACGGATTTTCTATCATAGATGCCATTTTTCAACCCAGTCACAACGCTTAGAAATGAGCAAACTGCAAATATTTTTGACAGACGCGTCACTTGCACTTAAACAGACAATATAAACAAATGAATTCCGTTGCCATGGCGACGAAGTCACGGCTGCGCCGATCAAACGTGTTTCTGTTGAACAATCCTCGTACTTATAACAAACAATAGTTTTGTAGCATTATTAATCTATTCTTCTACGCGTTTTACTTCATGATAACGAAAGTTACATAATTTTTATTAGCTGCGACAGTAACATTCGTGACAGAAAATTTGGCATAGGGCCAATTTAATTGTAATTTAATTGATAATTGAAAAATTATCATGTGATTACAGTGCTACCGGGACGTAATGTATCATATCTGCAACTAACTGTATAACACAAGTACACAGTACTGTATACAGTACAGTACACAAGTACTGTATATATAGTACAAGTTGATAATGGAAGGCATATATTACCACGCACTCACATTATTTTATTGTATAAAACCTAACGTATTTACCTCTCATTGAAGTATTTTCTTATTTAACTGTGTTTATTGTTTGCATTGAAAGATGTGTTACATTTACATGTGTTAATTCATTTGTTTTCAGGTAGCCACAGGAGCGGTGGGTAGGAAATAGCCCGCGAATACAATTAGCTAAACTGTCAGGTAATTTGTTTGCTCGTTTATTGTTACAGTTAGAACGTTATATGCTTATAGTAAACTATGGTCTTCTAAACTATTCACCTGCTCTTACACGCGTTCTATTTTATGATAACAAGTGTTGCATAACTTTTTGTGATGGGCGACAGTAACTTTCGTGACAAAAAATATTTCGTGACATAGGCCTAACACATGAAAAATAATCGTAACACATTTCACACAAGAGCGAGTAACCTAGCGCCATATTACCTTTATATTTGGTAAAAATACCTTTTGTGCTATTTACCAATGAAGTGTTGCAATCGTTAAAATGGTTCTTCTCCAGATTTAAGAGATTCCCCTGTGAATAATCAACTTTACTACCCAATACAATCTACCCGTCTCGTTCATGATTATCCAATTTTTTTTTTTTACCTTTTGGATGATTATCTTGTGCCTTCTTGACTACTCTGCCAAATTATTATTTTTTTAAATATATGCTTGGGGCTCGGCAACTAAGGCCTTTAGCCCAACGACCTCTTCCAGAAGAGTTTTTCGACGGATGTTTTCCTTCTCACCTACACTTTATTTCATTCAGCGACCGTGGACGCTCGTACACATTAAGACCCAAAACGACTTTTTTGAAGCCAATACAGTAATCTTGCTGCTTTTAAGAATCTGTTTATCGCTAGCTGTTTGTTTCCGATTTCTTCTTTCAGGTTACCTTATACTCTGTGTCGTTGCGTCAGTTCCACAAGAGCACTACAGTCTTGGATGATGTGTTTCACCGTAAGTGCTACGCCATAAGTGCAGACGGGTCGTTCTTGTCTTTGTAGGAGGTACGAGTAAGTCAAGTTCGTGTGTCCAATGCTCAGTCTCGTGATGCAAACTTGTTCATGACGACTGCGATCGCTTGTTACTTGCCATTTACGGACGCTCTATTTCACGGCAGAAAGTTTGCTCTGCCGTCTGTTCCACGTCTGCTTCCACACATTAGTGATGGTGCTTGTGGCTGTCCGCAGCGTCAGCTTCTTTGTTACCTTCAATATACGTGACCCGGACACCAAACAATAGTAAAGATGAACCAAGATCTTCTAACGCATGGCATAGCGCCAGTATCTGCTATAATAACGGGTCCACTGTGCTCGGACTGTCCAAGGCAGTCAAATAAGTCAGTGAATCCGTAGAAATAACAAATTGCTTCTCACGTCGGTGTTCACAGAAACGAAAACCGCGTACAGTTAGGCGGTGTATTCGCTTGCCGCTTTGGCCAGCGTCCAGGAGTGGGAGACGCCCTCGATGGATAATCCACTGCCCTCCCCGCTCTCCGTCTTCGACCCATCAGTGTACACAATGGTGTGTTACTCGACGTATATAACTGATGTAAAATGCACATGGAGACTTCCAACTACACGCTGGTGTTCCCCAGGGCTCAGCCATTAGCCCGCTTAGCCTGCTACTATACATCATCTTTACAAAAGACAAACCTCCCCCCCGCCACAGCTAACATACCCATCAGCAGGCCTGGCCCAATATGCAGATGATACAGCATATTGGGTCTCCCATCAACGTCACCAGCGAACCATCGCACACCTGCAGGGTATGTTGCAAACTTTCTTTGAATACTGCAACACTTGGAGAATCACAGTAAACACGGACAAGACCCAACTTTGTGTTTTCAACCGCACAGGACGAAACATGAGTCACTTTTTTCAAAATCCAGTCCGTGTTGGCCTATCAAACATAATTCCGAAGCGTGACTGCAAATACCTTGGAGTCACCCTTGACACCACACTGACCTGGCGCCAACACATCAAGGAAACCAATGACCAAGCGCGAGTCCGAATCCGAGCACTACGCACGCTTAGCACAAACGATCGCTGCTCCAGTGAACTTCTCAGCAGGATCTACACAACTTGCATCAGGCCTATAATAATGTATGCATACCCGATCCTGCTGACGACTGAGACCAACAAAATCGACTCATACAGAATCACAGAACGGCGGGCCCTGCGCCACAAATACCGCCGTTCTCCTATCACCAAAACCCCGAATACGACTTTATATGCCCTAAATAAACATTTCCCAGACCTGGACACATTCCTACACAAACTAAACTGGAAGTACGCAACGACAGCAAACACCCGATCAACATTACAAACCCTCCTCACCCCCCTCATAGACCTGCCCAAAATGCCCGGCGATCACACTTCCTTCTAAACCGTCTTCTGACTCTTATGGATGAACCCCCGCCCAGGATACTACGTAGAAGACCACGCAACAGAAGGGTCCCAGGTCCCGTCTAGAGCTCACCTCTATAGTAATAGAAAAATTGAAATTATATGAAAAATATAAAATAAACAATAAAAATAACACTAAAAATAAAAAAAATAAATAAATAAAACAACCAGTTCTCCTGCTTCTTCCTACAACTCTACGTTGCAAAAAAAAAAAACCGTCCAGCATCTCATCTCCCTACATCTTCAACGTCGTCGCTACCCATAAATAAATAAAAACAAAACCCTCCATTGGTAGCCCTACCCATGCCCTTGACATCACTTCGACGCTTCTCAACAACTTTAGCGTCAATGGCTCCAAACGACACTAGTATTACAGTCCGTAAGTTTGGCACTGATTACCCCACCACCCCCTCTCCACGAGGCTACAAAACCTTAACACCAACATCCTCCCTATTCGCTGGTAACAACACCTTCTCATCGCTCGGTCATTGCTGGCGTACGCTACCTACCCATATTACTATTTCCACATAGCTGAAGGGAGTTCGCTCCAAAACAGCCCGAGAGGACCAGTCGGCCCTCTCAAATAACAAAAAAAAAAAAAAAAAAAAAAACATGGAGACGAATTGACTGCAAGGTGCAAATCGTCGCTAAATGTCTCTAAGCGCATCTCCTATAGGAATTAAAGAACTGATTAGGAAAATTTTAATGGGCTTATACACTAGCACTAATTAAACCATTAACCGAAACTAAGAAAAACATACTTTAAGACTATCTTTGTCATAGCACTCCCTTGTAATTAATGTCCTAAACAATAACAATACTCAGTAAACTCTCTATACTTATTTTAACATGCGTTTCTGGAACCATTTAAAATCAAAAGTCTAAGTCTTGACACTTTTTTTGTACGTGATCAATTCACGTTCAGCAAAACACAGTGCTCCAAACATAGGCACATTCTTACACAGTCACAATCTCAACAGATTAAATCACTGTCTTTGATCTGTACCCCTGTATTGTTGACACATAACCGTACCCATCACCAGTCAATATACGATACCCACGGTGGTGTAACCATCCCACAAGTAGTTGGCATATGTAGGCTTATCAACATTGAACAATTAATGCTCTGCGTTTTGAAAGAGCGGTGTGATGCATGTAACAGGCTATATCGAGTTTTGAACTTATTCGTTTAATATTTCTACTAAGGAAATATCGTTTGGTCTCAAATGATGTTTCTTGTTTCTTGTGGTTTCCGTTGTTAAAACTTCTTCAGTATTTACGTATATTGAAATTATTAGCATTCGTCTTGTTCGTTGGAAGCGTTCATTTAAAACCCTGTCTCCTATTATGAAGTCTGGTAATTGCTAGGTCATGATTTTTTCGACTCAAAATGCCAAACTTCCAAGCGCGCCGAGATACTGACGTTGATATGGCAAGAGGACATGTAGTAATACTTTAAATGGAAGTGTTATGTATGACTTTCTTTTTATTCTCTATATTCCGTAGTTTGGCAGAATGGGCACTTCTTTCTCTGATTGGCTCATCTAGCTCATCGTCATTGGTTACTGATGATACCCCTGGTTGTTCAGATAATTATTATTTAAATTAAGTGTATACCTGTACGCTATGACGGCATTTAAACAATGTTCCAGTAAGTCACCCCACAACCCCACACTCCACACAGCACGTCTATTCAGCAGAGTCAAACTACTCTAGTAAAATCAGTAAGCTAAAACCAAAACTAACATCAGAGCAAAAGTTTCTTTGTCGATAATTCTCTTTAAGTCAGTATAGCAAACGCAAATAATGAAACAAAATCAAATATTAGCGCTATAAGTGCAAAATCCATTTTAAAGAATCGAGAATCAAATTTTATATTCGTGTACAAATATTTCTGAATACACCTTTTTATGTCTCCTTTCAGTGGATGTAGTTGAACCGTATGATAACAGCTGCGTAACAAAGAAATGATATTTTTAAATTCAAACCGTATTTTTGTACGTAGCAGTATAGGAACTACTTCTAATGCTATGAGACTCAAAGTCATATGCGGAATGTAGGAATAACTTATACCAGTTGCGGCCATGAGTATGTTATGTTTAGCTACGAAAATTGCCGCTATTAGTTGGAAACACGTCAGATGTTTATAGAAATGCTCCACAGCTCTCACCGAGTTACTAATACAGGTGCTGTATGTAATGTATATATGCATTATATAAATGTGCTGCTATTGTCATAAGTATACATATAATACATACAATTCGCACCTTAACATATGGGACTGTGACACCAACACTTTCTAAGCAGGTACCTAGGTAGTCCATGCTCCGCAACATACTGTTGTAAACGTCGTGATATATAATATAATATATTTTACTCTGTAATAGCCGAAAGTGAGTAAGCTTACTGTGTCCATGAGTATAAACAAGACAGTTGCATAAGTAGCATGTTGAGTGCTGCATAACTTCAATAACAAGTAGACCACGCAGGAGACAGTGTGTATCACGGAGACCAGCCAGCAGTAGGCTTGTACTGTCCGTCTTAATTTTGCACTGCGACAGTCCATAGTGTAGAAACCGCACAGTGTGGTGCATGTAGATAACGGTAACATTGCTGCGTCCACAGTTTTTCCCATGGCGATGGCAACTGACCGCCGTATTGATCGCTACGTATACGTTATCGATCGTGGTTTGACGTTATGTAACCTCGTGCTGTAAAATATATTTAATTAAATTGAGAACATTACGTCTGTAGAAAAAACTAAACAATAAATATATACCGATATCCTTGAAGTGTATGTCCATTAATCTAATTAAGAAAAGCCACTAGTCTGTTATAATCGCGTATCAACGTAATTTTTATTCTTAAAATGTCAGTAATGGGAGCTCTATAACACAGAAAAGTCAACAAAAGTTGACAATAGTTTGCGTTATTATTGTTACGACGGTCTAACTCATCGTCGTATGGTACAGTGGAAAACAAAATACAAGACACCAATGAAGTCACTAAAAACCAGCTTTAATTATCACACTTAACAGTTTTTAATCAACATGTTATTAAACAAGATTATATTCGTACAATAATTCAAGCTAATCTGTCCACACAAATAATAGTAGCAACTATAAAGAATTCCGCACTATCATCACTTTTCGCTAATACACCACTTGAGACGCACCTTGTAAATGGCCAGACAATAACTCAAACCTCACTTGATTAAATCGCCACATAAACTGAAACTAAGCCTCGCTGAATCCTTATATTTATACACCGCTGAGATTCCAGAATAATCCATATTTAGATTTAATATTTAATATTTACAAAAAAATATTTAGTCGAATGTGATTTTGTGACTCAGTTTATCTCTATAAATTCTTTCAATCAATTATATAATATGTACATTTTTGACATTGAAATGTTAACTGATTTAGCTGCTTTAAAATAAATGAAGTAGGCATAATATACATGTTTTTACCAATAAATTACGATTTTGTTATATTGAACATGCACTTACAACGTACGAGCAAGAATGGGATGACATTAATTAATAAAAAAAGGCTTTCAAGTAGTGAACGTTTTATTGTTATATTTAACGACAGCTAAGTAAGAGGTATCAGAGCCAGAAAAAGTAATACAATATTTCACAGATATTGTTTATAAATTTCAATTATGTAATAACTTAGTATGATCATAATAAACCAAGACACCAAAGATATTTTGGACTTTGCGAAAGGCCAGGCCAGTCGCATTCAAGCTCATAGCTCTCAATGATAATAGAAGAAACACAGATATACGGCAGGAACTGAATATTATGAGTATACTCGACAGGATCGCCCAGTATCGGCTGAATTGGTGGGAACATCTTTGCCGCATTCCCAAACAATTCTGGAACTATAAGCTGAGAGGACGGAGAGGTGTGGGACGTCCGAGTGACCAGCTGTAATCTTTGTTTTATTTGAGACCGGAACAAACCATCCTTGGTTGAATCCTTGAAGATGATGTTGATGATGATGACCAATGATATTGTAAAACCGGCACTTAATTATCATTTTATCATTTAAAGTTAAAGGTGATTAAATTTTAAATAAAAAATGTTTATGTTTTACAATAAAAACTGTTTAAGAGTAGTTTACGTTCAAAATCTGGTATTGCGAAAAACTTTCTGAATATAATCTATAACCAGGTCCTGTTGTTACTTTTACTTTTGGCCTTGAGCTTGGTTTAGAGTTTGGGAATGCCGACTTTAAGTCCGCGAATGTAGATTTTAATTTCGAGTGTCCAGGTTTAAATTTCAAAATTAAACCTCTCAGTCTGCTTCAAGACTCTACACCTGAATTTTGAAACTCCAGATTACAAGAAGGACTCGAACTGGAAACCAGACAGTTACATTGTGTGCGCTGGTAATGAACAGTTAGGAACAATCAACAGCAGTTAGCTACTATTTTGTGTGCAGATATTAAACTAAAGTATATTTGAACTGCGACTTGACACAGTTTTTTTATTTCAATCCGAGTTGATTTGGTAACTACAATACGTTTAAAAAATGAGACATCCTTGAAAAATTATGAGTATGCAATAGGCTAAATAACATAATGTACAATTTAAATTTACATAATGTAAATTTTATGTATAATTAAAATTTAGAGTTAACTAGCAAACTACCTAGTAATTAAAAAAAAAAAGAAAATGCTTTTTTATTTTCTTTTTGTACACCAAAGTCCAAACTATTCATTGAAAATTTATCAATTAGGCTATTTGGTTACTGGTACCGGTCGCCGATATAAAATACAAAAGAATACAGGCAGAGAATGCAAAACTAATTGTATATTATTGGTTTAACACTTAGTAACCAAACTGTAATTAAATGTAACTAATATGTGTATGTATATTACATATTATTGTAGTGTGTAGTGTTATATAATGAATGTATCTGTGACTCACAACAATATATGTAAGGTCCATAAGTTACTACAGTAATACTCTGTAACAGAAAAAAAATTATTAAAATTATATTATCTTGTATTTTATATTGTAGGCATGATTATGGAATTAAATCTTAAAACATTGCATAAAAACTGTGTTTTTATTACAACTGGAATTTAAGATTACGAGGATTGTTCAATAGAAACACGTTTGATCTGCGCAGCCGTGACTTCGTCGCCATGGCAACGGAATTCATTTGTTTATATTGTCTGTTTAAATACTATTGAGGCGTCTGTCAAAACTATTTGCAGTTGGCTCTTTTCTAAGCGTTGTGACTGGGTTGAAAAATAGCATCTATAATAGAAAATCCGTCCAAAGATAATCTGTGTGCCGTTATTCAGTTTTTGGTCGCTGAGGGGCGTCAGCCAATGGAAATTTATACGGGAATCAAAGCTGTATATGGTGACTATAGTTATTCTCATACGGCAGTGGTTGAATGGTGCGATAAATTTTGATAAGGAAGAGAATCCATTAAAGATTTGTCCCATCTCGGACCTGCACGTGTTGCAGCATCAGATGAAAATGTGAGACAGCTGGAAACTGCTTTACGCGCAAATAGGCGCATCAAAGTTAAAGAACTTTCTCAAATGTTGAGCATCAGCTTGGGAACTGTTCATTGCATCATTCATAGTCTTGGTTGCTGCTCAGTGGATTCCACGACTGCTTATTGATGAGCAGAAAAATTTGCGTTCGGCCTTATCATTACAACATTTGATGCGCTATCAACAACAAGCTAATACCTTTCTACACCAAATTGTTGCCGGTGATGAGTCTTGGTGTTATCACTACGAACCAGAATTTAAACGTCAGCGTATGCAGTGGAAGCATGCACAATGTCCGAAGGCGAAACAATGTCGGTCCCAACCTTCGGCAAGAAAAGTAATGGTGACCGAATTTTTTTATTATCAGGGTGTGCTGCTCTTAAATTTTAAAGAACCTGGTGTCAACATAAACGCTGAGCGATATGCAGACAGCTTAAAACGTTTAAAACGGTCAGCATCCAGAATAAACGTCCCTGGAAGATCAAAAATCCTGTCATAATTCTGCATGATAATGCTTGACCCCATGCAGCCCAGACGATTCAGCATCTGCTTGCTCGTATGAAGTGGGAAGTCTTACAACATCCACCTTACAGTCCCGAGTTGTCCCCGTACGATTATCATGGGTTTCGCCTTTTAAAAAAATTACTAAAAGACGGCGGTTCAATTCGGACGCTGAGGTAGAGTTTGCTGTTAGCGAATGGTTCTGCAAACAGCCACAAGAATTTTACCAGCAGGGAATCTACAGATTAATGCAACATTGGGACTCATGCCTTTAGGTTAATGGAGACTTAAAATCGCTGAATAAAAAAATGCTTTACAGCCTTTAAACGTGTTTTTATTGAACAATCCTCATATAAAGTGATATATTTACACACATTTATAAATCATTAAATTATGAAGGGAAATTTTATTCAAGTTGAATAACGGAATTCTAAATTTGTGCACTCTTCATTACAGTGATTTCATAGAAAACAAAAACGTAAAAATGTCCATTTTTAAAAAGCGAATGTTGACTTTAAAAGTTTATTGCAGGTAATAATTTATTGTACCTGTTTGAAGTGCCTCTGTATTTAGAAACCCTCTTACATGAACTAACTACTAACAACATTTAGTGTTCTTACGACATTTAAAATAATGCTATGACGTATACTGATAAAATACTGCAACATTTGAGGGAACCTCCTCCCCTTCAATACTATGCTCGTCATTACTACAACTTAGGTTTAATGCATTTTTGATATAACATTTTCAGCGCTAAATGCCGCATCAGAGAATGGGTAAGACTTTTGAGGAATTGTAACATAAAGGTCAAAAAGAAATATTGCCAGCCGACTAACCTGTTGTTGCTATAAATTTCTATCAGATCATTTTACTAGTAAAAGCAGTTCGTGGTCTGAATGAAAAATGTTCCTGCTAATTGTTGTTACGTTTATTGATTTCATGAGCTACGCAATTTTATTCATGGACTGTACGAAGAAAAGTAATATTGACATACTGAGATCCGGCACACTTTCTGCTTATCTTAATTTTTTTAATGGATGTGAGTGTGTGTGTTTGTGTGATTGCCTTTTGCTATCGTCTTCAATGTATACTCTTCCTTTTGAATTAGCGAAATGAAACTTACTAGTACAAGGAAGTATATAACGCGTCTAATCGTGACCGACGATGTCCTTATACTAATTAATACCACGACTTCCAATGTGTTGTCAGTTGCCACCGCTATGGGAAACACTGTGGACTCAGCAATGTTACCGTTATCTATATGCACCACACTGTGCGGTTTCTACACTGTGGACTGTCGCAGTGCCAGACTAAGGAGGACAGTACAAGCCTACTGCTGGCTAGTCTCCGTGATACTGCCTGTGTTGTGGTCTACTTGTTATTGAAGTTATGCAGCACGCAACACAATACTTACTTGCCTGTGGTGTTAATACTCCTGGATATAGTTAGCTTAATTATTTCCAGCTACTACAGAGTGAAGTATGTTATATATAATGACGTTTACAACAGTATATTGCGGAATCTAGATTACATAGACAGTAGTTTCAAAAGTGTCGGTATCACAGTTTCGTATCTAAAGGTGCAAACTGCATTTATTAGTATATATATATATATATATATATATATATATATATATATATATATATATACATTTACGACAATAGTAGCACACGCGCACAATTTATATGTACATTACTACGTTTTCTATACTGCAATACGCAAAGATATTCTGTTGATAGGTGATCCTATTACTTACGACTTATTAATAAGGCATTCATTATATGTACTGACAGTTTTACTGTCGCTAGAATATCTCTACGTACTGGTCAGGGTGTACCACAGTGTTCGTTGTGTCCGTAATGCTGTTGAGGGCATTGAGAGAATCAAAGTGACAAGAGTTGCCTGGAGCAGTGATATCCACGACTTACACAGATCAAACACTTTGGAACATAACCTAAGACGTTTCAAAATATGGGTATGGAGAACCATACATGACTTCCATGCTATAAGATTTATATTTAAAGTGATTTTCGAAATGAAATATTTCCGTACAAACTACTTCTTTCTACTTCTTGCTTCAGCCTTAACTGTTGTCACTAATGTATACCACCTCACGTTAGCGCACTCGATTTTTACTGCTGATGGCAGTCGATGGCACTGCCGAAACGTCTGTAAAAAACATTCGACCACGCCAAACAGCCCGGGAAGGAATTTTAACAACAAACTACTTTTTTGTTGCCGATAACGTAGTACACATGACACAAATAAAAATCGGTATGGAGAACCATACATGACTTCCATGTTCTCAGATTATATATAAAATCATTTGGTACTGGCTTTATGCGTACCCGCAGTCATTTCGATAATGCGATTTTTTTGCTTCGATATGTAGTGAATATCGCACGTAATTTTTTGTAGTTAAAGAATTATACAAATTTTAATTTTGTAAGTTGCAAAATAGTTGGCTGGTGATTGCAATTGATTTCGTTTGTCATTTTTTAATGGCAAACGACTGTAGTAGTAATTTATCACCAGGCTGTGACACCAAAAATTGATTATGTTAGGTTAACATGAAAACTGAAATTATACATGGAAACCAATACGTGTGTAATGTAAAACTATTTTTTTTCTAAAGCCACGAAAAACCCAACTCGAAGTAAGGCGGGAGTGGCCCAAGGGTCACCCCTTGGCTATTATTATAGGCCTACATGTCACTTTTTTGTGGCAGAACTCGTTTTTTTGGTAAAATTCATTTTCCGACAAGTACTCGTTATGTGACTAACAAAAAACAAACATCCATTATGTACAATATGTAGAGCATATGTTGTCATTCCTTAATACAGTGTTTTTGATTTTTCATTAACCATTAATATTTGTATTTTTCATTTTGTATTTGCTGTTGTTTTTTCCAATTTGTAAACTTAAAAACGTTACGTTCTTTATTTTAAGTGTTACTCTGTTATACGCATTGTATTACACGTTTAATGTTATGTTTTCTCAACCACAGCTTTAATTTATTTTAGCAGTAAACTACAAACCCACAACCATTATTCCCAAATGATAACACGTATTTTTGCTTTACATTTAGAAATAGTTTTTAATTTTCTATTGTATTGTATTTATTGTTCATAGCCTAAAGGTACCATACATACGATTTGCAATACAATTTTTATTACTCACAATCTTAAAAACGATCGATTTCGGTCACAGACCATCGTCAGGTCATATACAGCACACTTGCGGTCACAATATCGTAAAACAGCCACTATTTACAAAAACGAATTCGTAGACATTGATTAATGAACGTGATGAACTGTTCTCGGGAAACTTTGGACAACGACGTACGTATCACGTTCATTAAGCAATGTCTACGAATTCGTTTTTGTAAATAGTGGCTGTTTTACGATATTGTGAGCGCAAGTGTGCTGTATATGACCTGACGATGGTCTGTGACCAAAATCGATCGTTTTTAAGAATGTGAGTAATAAAACTGTTATTGCAAATCGTATGTATGTTACCTTTAGGCTATGAACAATAAATACAATACAATAGAAAATTTAAATTATAGGTACCATTAGTAAACAATAAGTGTGTGTAAATTAAATACATCACATTATCATTAATTAAGAAATAGGGCATTTTACAATTAGTACACTTCTTCTTTTCCACACCGTAATATAGCGATACAATCGCATATTAAAAACATCGAAATGTACTTCCGGTACTCATACTGTTCCAATCATTTACTTGAATTCGGTTCGATAATTCCTAAAAAAATATAGAATTTTGTCAAAGTGAAATAAAATGTTTCCATAGATACTACTTCTTTGTTATCAATAACGTAGTACACATACAAAACTTATAAAATTTACTTCCTCCATAATCAACTACCATTTTAATTTATAAAAAAAATTACCCCTCCCCCCCATCAACTACCCTTTTAATTTTTATATATTTCATCTACCTTTCTACTGTGGATTATTACGACCTTCTTTCCAGGATACTTTATTTATAAAAATTAAGCACTTTACTCTTGTTAAAACGTAAAATGTTGCAGGTAAACTACCCCTTTCCCATAACCGATCTTCACCAAAAACAACAGGCCTTGAGTCCTCTACAATTCAGGGCTGTATGCAAAACATTATTTGATTCTGTTTGAATTTGCGGCTGTTATCGTTTGCCATAGAAAAAATTCTACACACAGACACTTTTCGAAAAATGACTTTTTTCATGTTTTGATAGTAGTACAATCAGAATCTGCCGTTATCTCGAACACGATTTTTTTCGCCATGACCATACTTCCATTTCCTTATGGAACATGGAAGTAAAAATTATGCCCTCCCCCTTCAAATATCATTTTTATTTATAGAAAAATTACCCCCACCCACTTCAACTAGTCTCTTTATTTATAGATATTTCATCTACGTTTCTGCAGTGGATTGTTAAGATCTTCTTTTCAGGATACTTTATTTATCAAAATTAAGTACTTTACTCTTGTTAAAACATAAAACGTTGCAGGTAAACTACCCTTTCCCCGTAACCGATCTTCAACAAAATCAACACGCCTTTAATCTTATACAACTCAGGCACATATGCACAAAATTATTTGATTCTGTTTGAATTTACAGCAGTTAGGCCTACCGTTCTTCATAAAAAATTACTCTTGTTAAAACAAAATGTTGCAGGTAAACTACCCCTTCCCCTTAACCGATCTTTACAAAAATCAATAAGCCTTGAGTACTCTACAATTCAGGGACGTATGCAAGAAATTATTTGATTCTGTTTGAATGTGGGGTAGTTATCGTTCATCATAGAAAAAATTACCCTTGATAAAACGTTGCTGGTAAACTACCCCTTCCCTTTTACCGATCTTCACCTAAATCAATAGACCTTGAGTCCTGTATAACTCATGGATGTTTGCAAAAAATTATTTGAATCTGTTTGAATTTGCGGCTGTTATCGTTTGCCATAGAAAAAATTCTACACACAGACACTTTTCGAAAAGCCTACTTCCATTTCCTTATGGAACATGGAAGTAAAAATTTAATTTGATGTGTGCTTGTATGTCAGGGCCGGCGAGAGCGATCGCGGGCCCCGGGGCTAAACATTGTTGGGCCCCCCCCCCAAAGAGAAACTTACCAAAATCATTACTGTTGGATTGTTAATGGTTTAGGATTTAATTGACACTACAATTCGTTATTCTTAACTTTAATCGTAAATAAATGGGTTTTGCACTGTTAATAAATGGCCAGAACAAAGGCCGTTATGCGCCGGGCCCGCTTCGGGACCCCGGGCCCAGGGGCTCTGGCCCCCCTGCCACCCCCCTTAACAGGCTCTGCTTGTATTAATATGTTGCTGAAAACAACTAAACGGTTCTACAAATGTTTCTACTAGTAATTTTATACAAACCACTATGTTGTCTTTGGTACTGAGCGCTTTCGGCAATCAAGCCATCTTCAGATCATTTACCAACCTACAAATATTGGTCATTTTGTTCTACAAATATTTGACGTGTTTGCAGTTGATTGTGACCGTTTTCCTAGTGACGTATAACGTACTGACGGCAGCAAATGGTTTAGGTTACTCATATATATATATATATATATATATATATATATATATATGCTCTCAATACAGTTAGAAATAGTACCTATATTGTTGTGCACAGCAATAAGGTTAGATCTTAAGAAAATCACTATATTCTTAAGCAGCTGTTATTATAAGGTTGAGCTACATCCGTTGAGACGAGATATAAATAGGTGTGTTAAACAGTTTCTGTGTTCGAGTTTAAAATTCGGTTGCGGATACTTTGAAATAGACTCTGGTCTTATTTCGATAATATTTGACTTTGTTTCATTATTCGTCTTTGCTAAACTTACTTAAAGCAAAGTTTAATAAGGAATTATTTTTTGCGGGGAACATCCATAGCTCCTGTGTGTCGATAACTCTACATATATATCGTAGGCAATTGTTCACACTACGTGTACGCTTTTGGAGTAAATTGTTGAATATGTAGGTAGGTGAAGGTACAATGTGAAAGTTAAATGTGCGTATAAGAATTGGTCAAACTCATTTTGAGTTGCATCGAGCTCGGTTTCTTTCTTACAAGGAGACGAAATTAGAAAGTAAAACGGTTGGAAGAAAGGAATGATTGTTTATAACTGTAATGATGAAATAGAACAAAATACAAAGTATCTCTGAAATGTAAAGAAACTACATTTCTTTCCCAAATTGGCAACAGCCTAAGACGTAAAATTCAACAGCAAATACATGTAAAGGTTCTAATACATGTAAAAATTTGTAGTATGTTAACTTTTCCAGATTTAACCATGGCTTTGGTTTTGTATGTATTTGTTTTGTCTCAGGTAACAGGCGTGAAAGTCAAAAACATAAATCTGTTTTATCCATTCAAATGTTGTGTCAGACTTTAAGACATTTTAAGAGAGATATTTATCAAATTATAACTTGCTTTTGGATATAAAGCCATGTTATAAGCCAAGGTTTTAAGTTACATGAGACAATAATCAATTTTTGGAACTGTGGATGTTGATTTCTGTTCTGAACGACGAGGCTAACAACGAACTAATGTAGTGTGTTAAAAGTGAGAAGCGTCGTCAAGCTTGCTTATTGTTTGAAGCCGACAGTTATTCGTTATAAATAAATTTAAATTATCACAGAGTTTATGTGAAATTTTGGTGCACAATTTGTCTCTTAATCACAGATTAATGACACTTTAATACGAGGACCATTAATAATTACATAATCTCTACACTTTCTAAAAAAAAAATGTTTCTCCATAAAGGGCATTTTGAAGTGTCTGATACAGCAATGCCCATAAATTTACTCCTTATTGTTACTTCGTTTAAACAAAAATTAAAAGCCAACTCCGAGGTTGCTTATTTTAAATGTGGAGAACAGAAAATTTTCTAACGTACCGCCTAGAGACACCTTTAAGACTTCCAGTAGGTTTAAATAGGTGGAATGAATGTCTTCCTAGTGTAAGGCACACCAAGGAACTATTTTGACTGCTAAAACATTTTTTTGTAGTAACTGTGTCAATAACTAATTTTATCCAATCAGTTTCATTAATTTTTAGCCACACTAAACTGGAAACAACATACAGAAAAACTTGGAGAAGAAGATTTCTAGAAATTTTTTAAAATTTAAACGTATAAAAAAAGAGAGAATAGCGGATCACACAGAACGGTAGCTATAAATAAACGGAAAATAAGTTAGTTTATAAGACTATGGTACCGGTATACTGTGGAAACGCACAAAGTGTGTAAGGCTCAAGATTGCCATTTTTTTGTATCGCCCACGTTAACAGAGTAGAACAGAATTTAATTATACCATGGTGAGGATGATTGTCATCTGTCAATAATTATCTATTTGTGACTATTCTATGAAGCAGAATGTCCTGGCTTCTAAGAAACGTTGATTTTGTTTATCACCGACGGAATCCGTACAAGAAATTCCGTTAACGTAATCCGTCAGCACGCAATTCACACACACACACACACACACACACACACACACACACACACACACACACACACACACACACACACACACACACACACACACACACACCACACAGAGGATTTACAATAATCAAATATCCTAACCAATTTTGTCTGTGTGTAACTTATGTCGTTCTACTGTCTAGGTAAAATGTTGCAATACGAATGGTTAATAAATTGGATCCACTAACAGTTTATCTATGGCATTAATATTTATAGGCTAATATATATTGCTGTAACTGCAAATAGGGAGCCGAACAGTTTTAGGAACAGAAAACAATAGGTGAAATTGAGAAATTATTTATTATATATAAAAATATGTGTGCATCATATTGAAACAATTAAACCGTCCCGAACAGCCGAGATCATCCTCCACCCGTCCCTAGTCAAGCAGGTGTAGCCTCAGTCAAGGCTGCACTCAAGTACGTTCCAGAGTGCTCTGAAGAACACTTGAGATATGCATTAAGTCGCGTGTAGTAAAGACGAAAAGTTTATTCTAGAACACGCGCTACCTATAAAAAGCCACAGCAGCCGGCTTTGTCAGTTAGTTGTGTTGAGCGATTATCATTAGTGCGGATCGAGGGGTGGTTGAAGTGTTGTGACGAATTGTTATTGTGTTATAATTAGTGTGGAATTCTAATTGTTGACATCATTATTGTGTGTGTACAAATTTAACTTGAATTATTGTACGAAGCTAGTCTTGTTGATAGACAAGCCTGAGAAAAAATACTTTTTAAAAATTGTTTTAGTTTTGTCAACTGATTTTTATGTAAATTTTAGTTCTGATTCGAAAAATGACATCCACTTTTTCCCACCACGTAAGGTTATTTAACGAAAAAGTATTGCTTTTTTTAATGAATTAATACAAAACACACTTTCAAAATATTTGTTTTAATTTTATTACTTAAAAAATCCAAAATAACACAAATGTCATCATCAAAAATGTGGCCAACCTATACGTAAGAAATTATAAGTCCTTTAATAACGATTTCTTTTTCATTCAAACTTCTATTTCCGCTTTTGCTCATGTGAACTTGCTGAGGATCATCTCTTTTCAGCATTCAACAATATTCCGCTATTAGGTTAACATTCCACCTTTCTTGATATCGCTTTTCCATTCTCCATTCTCCATTCAAAAGCCTACGAGTGCGAAAAAGATAAAACGTGACGAGGAGGAGGAGGAGGAGGAGGAGGAGGATCTGATGGGTTCAAGTAGTAGTAATATCGATGTAGGAACACCGCTCTATCCGTCACCGCAACAGCAGTTGACACCACGTTTCCTGAAAACGTCTGTGATAGGTGAAACATCGGACGAGGACTACGAGGACGATCCTAGTCTCAACATCGAAAAAAATATTAGACACACCAGAAGGGTGAAAGGTTGTAAGCTCGTCATCGTCGCCGCTCCCGTCGATCTTGGGGACGCTGTCAACAAGTAGTACGTAGACTACACGTGCTTGTGTTTCCCGACAGTACCGAACAAGAAGAACAGCCCTGTCGTCAACGCGCGGGACCATCGCATACAGTCTCTGAGAGACGCTGCGACCAAAGTATACGTGCACGCGAAGATCATACCGAAGGATACGAACTCTACCCTAATGGTCGGGAACGTACGAATAACATAGTTAGCGCCACCCGTCAACATATACTATATTCTTATTGATATGTAATTTCTATCGCACGAACGTAAAAAAGTGTAAGAAACACACATGATATGCACTGCATAATTGAACGCCAATTCACTTATATAAAACACACATCACTCATGGAAAATAACACAGTTCACAAGTTGGCAACAATGCAATACACGGCGGCGTACATATCCAAACCCGTACACTATAACACATGCACGAGTTGACAACGTGGCCGACGCTTAACCAACACACACGCACGAGTCGATAACGTCGACGCTTTTCCAACATGGCCGCACGTCCGGAAAAACCCCTTACATATCCAAACACGTACAGTATAACACACACACGAGTTGGCAATGTGACCGACGCTTAACCAGCACACTCTTACACTACTTGACAACCTCGCCACTTTTCCAACATGGCCGACCACACCAATCATCTTCCACCCGACAACATGGACGCAGACCCCACCACTCCTAGCGGTGACCAGGACACCGCCAGGCCGCCGCCGGACGGCGAACCGCAAACGGCGAACAAACCGCCGCCACGCCTCCGCCTATCAACGGACAATTATGTATGCATTGCATGTATGTGATTTTCTTTATTAAAAAAAAGGAATCAATTTTCATGTATTTTATTTTCTTAATACCCGTAACCTTGGAGGGGGAAACGTCTTATTATTATCCCCTCCCCCCGTACGTTCGCACCAACCTGTTGGGCAGAATGACCTTGTAGGGCTCGACATAGCGCGCGCTAGACCAACAGGTTGGTGCGAACGTATTAGTATGTATTAGGCATCCGTCATGGTAGCACACAATAACAGGGAACTCGTACTCCGTGTACAAAGTCTAGCGCCGGAAGAACTGATTTCACGTAATGTAGGTAAATTGTCGGTGTATCAGGTCTGTTTGCAACTCGGTATCGACGTTGAAAACGATACGAAAAATAGATTTTTCTGGAACTGCACCATACAGGATAAAATAAAAATTACAGACGATGTATTGAATTGGCTCGGATATACAGGTAAATATAAAAATCAAAAATCGAGAATTACCAAATGGTTAAAGAAAAACGATTACATCGAATATTACGAAGTCCAAGATGAAGATAATGCACAGAAAAAATATTATGTGTTAAATGGAATAGATTTCGCTTCTTTGTTGATGCAAATGAGAACCCCTAAAGCTGTTGAATTGCGTGAATTATATGCCATTATGAAAGAAATTTTAATGAAATATAGTCAATATGAAAAATTGTACGAGGAACGTTTGAAGGAGTTAATTAATATGCAAAATAATTTGTTAACAACACAAATGTGTAATTTACAATCCATGATAAAAACTATTCAAGAAACTAACGAAGAAGAGAGACGTCGCGCAGAGGAAGAAAGACAACGAGCGGAAGAAGAACGACAGCGTGCAGAGGAAGAGAGACGTCGCGCGGAAGAAGAACGGCAACGTGCGGAAGAACGAAGTAGACTGTTACAGTCCAAAATCGAATACTTTTTTTTGCTGTAAATAATATGTTGCTTTTTAGAATAATATGTGTGTATTTCATGTTGTTTTTTTATATTAAAAAAAAATGTAATCAATATTCATGTACTTTATTTCCTTAAATACCTATAACCCCTTTCCCCCTCTTTCTGGCGGAGGAAACGTCTTCTCCCTCTCCTATTCTTCACTCAGTGTTTCAACAGCACGAGTCGTGAGTGGACGCGCAAGATGCTTTCACACGATCTCGATGATGATGATGATGATATCAATCCCAACGACAATCGCTATTTCAGACAATGCGGTGAACCGACAACGATGATCAAGTCCGTATCACCGGACGATAAAGAAGTGCAGGTCGCACTGATTCAAAAAATCATATCTCCACACCCTCGTTACAAAAGTTTTGAAAACCGTTTAAAGAGCTTTAAAGACTGACCGATATCGTTGACGATAACGCCTAAATAACTCGCCGAAGCGGGTTTCTTTTACAACGGATGCAACGATAGAGTGATTTGTTTTTGCTGTGGAGGCGGTTTAAACAGATGGGAACGTGGAGAAAACGCTTGGATGGAACACTCACGTTATTTCCCCGCCTGCTCTTACGTAATGTTAGTGAAAGATAAAAAATTTATCATTAAGGTGTTACAACGTCTCTGTTTCGCGAGACGGATGGATCGTCAGCGTTCCTAGTGACACTGAACACACTGTTTGTAACGAAAAAAGATGATCAACGACGAGATAGCAGTCATACTTGACTTTCACTGTTTCGATGACGACGATGGAAACAAACTCGTCAAGGAACTAGCCATTATGGATATCACCGCATTTGCCAGTAGGCATTGGATATTTGCACCTCCAGTAAACACGATCGTACCGATTACATCATTTGTAACATTCAGTTATTCAGATATTACATACCCACAAGATTAATATAAACAGTAATTATTTTCCATGAGTGTTGTGTGTTTTATATAAGTGAATTGACGTTCAATTAAGCAGTGCATATCATATGTGTTTCTTACAACAATAAACGTACACCACACTACACTTTTTTTACGTTCGTGCGATAGAATTTACTATATATATTGTGTCTTTACCTTATTGTATATGTTTTGTTTGTTTACATTATATATGTAAATGTTTCTTTGCTTAATTGTTTATTTTCAACTATCCTTTTTCCATGCATGATGCGTGTTTTACAAGTGAAGTGTCAATCAGAATATTATATACAGTAATGCTTATCTTCTATGCACAAATGCGTGATAATCAATTTTTACAAGTGAATTGATTTTCAATTTTGCACCGAAGGACCGAGTCATCGAGAGTTTCACAGTGATGATGTGCACATTTTTTCAATTTTTACAATATATACTTACCACAAAGGCACACATTCGAATTTACAGTTCACAAGTTGGCAACAATGCAATACACCTCACTCAGTCTCTTCACATCGACGATATCCGGACGACGGCGGCGGCGGTGTACATATCTAAACCCGTACACTATAACGCATGCACGAGTTAACAACATGGACGACGCTAAACCAGCACACATGCACAAGCTGGCAATGTCGCGCTTTTCCAACATGGCCACCCTTCCGGAAAACACCATACATATCTATACCCGTACACTATAACACACGCACGAGTCGGCAACGTTGCCGACCCTTAACCAGCACACTCTTACACAACCCGACAACCTCGCCAATTTTCCAACATGACCGAACACCAACAATCATCTCCCCCCCCCCGAAAACATGGCCGACGCCGACAACAAGTGAATTGATTTTCAATTTTGCACCGAAAGACCGAGTCATCGAGAGTTTCACAGTGATGATATGCACATTTTTTATTTTTACAATATATACTTACCACAAAGGCAAACATTCGAATTTACAGTTCACGAGTTGGCAACAATGCAATTCACCTCACTCAGTCTCTTCACATCGACGGTATCTGGACGGTGGCGGCGTACATATCTAACCCGGTTACAGTTCACGAGTTGGCAACAATGCATGCACCGAAGGACCGAGTCATCGAGAGTTTCACAGTGATGATGTGCACATTTTTTCAATTTTTACAATATATACTTACCACAAAGGCACACATTCGAATTTACAGTTCACAAGTTGGCAACAATGCAATACACCTCACTCAGTCTCTTCACATCGACGATATCCGGACGACGGCGGCGGCGGTGTACATATCTAAACCCGTACACTATAACGCATGCACGAGTTAACAACATGGACGACGCTAAACCAGCACACATGCACAAGCTGGCAATGTCGCGCTTTTCCAACATGGCCACCCTTCCGGAAAACACCATACATATCTATACCCGTACACTATAACACACGCACGAGTCGGCAACGTTGCCGACCCTTAACCAGCACACTCTTACACAACCCGACAACCTCGCCAATTTTCCAACATGACCGAACACCAACAATCATCTCCCCCCCCCCCGAAAACATGGCCGACGCCGACAACAAGTGAATTGATTTTCAATTTTGCACCGAAAGACCGAGTCATCGAGAGTTTCACAGTGATGATATGCACATTTTTTATTTTTACAATATATACTTACCACAAAGGCAAACATTCGAATTTACAGTTCACGAGTTGGCAACAATGCAATTCACCTCACTCAGTCTCTTCACATCGACGGTATCTGGACGGTGGCGGCGTACATATCTAAACCCGGTTACAGTTCACGAGTTGGCAACAATGCATGCACCGAAGGACCGAGTCATCGAGAGTTTCGCAGTGATGATGTGCACATTTTTTAGTTTTACAATATATACTTACCACAAACACACGCATTCGAATTTACACAGTTCACAAGTTGGCAACAATGCAATACACGTCACTCAGTCTCTTCGCATCGACGGTATCTGGACGGTGGCGGCGTACATATCTAAACTCGTACACTATAACACATGCACGAGTTGACAACATGGACGACGCTAAACCAGCAGACATGCACAAGTTGGCAACGTCGCGCTTTTATCTTCTATGCACAAATGTGTGATATTCAATTTTTACAAGTGAATTGATTTTTAACTGCAACGATATCTGGACGGCGGCGGCGTACATATCTAAACCCATACACTATAACACATGCACGAGTTGACAACATGGAGGACG
The DNA here is from genome assembly GCA_034769895.1 of Magicicada septendecula. Classification (NCBI taxonomy): domain Eukaryota; kingdom Metazoa; phylum Arthropoda; class Insecta; order Hemiptera; family Cicadidae; genus Magicicada; species Magicicada septendecula. The sequence goes on along the minus strand of CM068373.1, from coordinate 203,099,991 downwards.
CTAAACCAGCACACATGCACAAGTTAGCAACGTCGACGCTTTTCCAACATGGCCACCGTTCTGTAAAACGGCGTATATATCCAAACCCGTACACTATATATACTTACCACAAAGGCACACACATTCGAATTTACAGTTCACAAGTTGGCAACAATGCAATACACGGCATCGACGATATCCGGACGACGGCGGCGTACATATACAAACCCATACACTATAACACATGCACGAGTTGACAACGTGGCCGACGCTAAACCAGCACAAGTTGGCAACGGCGACGACGACGACGCTTTTCCAACATCGCCGCACTTCCGGAAAAACCCCTTACATATACAAACCCATACACTATAACACATGCACGAGTTGGCAACGTGGCCGACCCTTAACCAGCACACTCTTACACAACTCGACAACCTCGCCACTTTTCCAACATGGCCGACCACACCAATCATCTCCCACCCGACAACATGGCCGACGCTTACTGCACGTTGAGTGGATCCCACTCACCGGTTTCCCCCTCCTCAACTACCACCCTATTTATACCGCTACGAACTATTGTTATTCATTCAGACCTTGACAGACGCGCAAGCGAAGTTCTTAATTGTCAAATGGCATCATTCGTTGCGATGTTTGCTACCATTAGTGCGATAGAATATACAAAAATTAAGGAATTAATAATGGGTGTTAAATATCCGATTGAAGAATTACAAAATATAGACGTGAAGTACGGGAAGGCCGTACTCGCCACTATCCAGGACTACAGGGACCCAAAATTAAAATATCGCATATATCTACCTAAGAGATACGCAAGCGTTTTCGATGATGAAGAATTAAAAAATTTAGCACATAATATATTTTAACTTATATTATAATGTGCTTACACATATTTTATTTGATTTAATTGTAATCAGTTGTCAATGAACTTGTGTCTATATAATAAAACAAGGCTTACATGGTGTACATTTTAGAGTAAGCCCGGATAGATATCTTCAAAATTAATAAATATATTTGTACATAATTGTCATTGCACGCGTTTTACAGAGACCCTAAACTAAAATATCGTGTATATCTACGTGATATTTTATTTAAAAAAGTGTAATCAATTTTTGTGTATTTTATTTTCGTGGAGGGGGAAACGATTATCCTCTCCTCCCTATTCTTCGCTCAGTGTTTCATCAGCACGAGTCGTGAGTGGACGCACAAGATGCTTTCACACGATATCGATGATGACGATATCAATCCCAACAACAACCGCTATTTCAAACAATGCGGTGAAGCGTCGACGACAATCAAGTCCTTATCACCAGACGATAAAAAAGTGCAGGTCATCTTAATTCAAAAAATCGCATCTCCGTACCCGCGTTACAGAAGCTTGGAAAACCGTTTAAAGAGTTTTAAAGAATGGCCTGTATCGTTAACGATAACGCCTAAAGAATTATCAGAAGCGGGTTTCTTTTACACTGGACGCAACTATAGAGTGATTTGTTTTTGCTGTGGTGGCGGATTAAACAAATGGGAACGTGGAGAATATGCTTGGATGGAACACGCACGTCATTTCCCTGCGTGCTCTTACGTAATGTTAATAAAAGATAAAAATGTTATCATCAAGGCACTGGGTAACGTTACCGAATCGCAAGCACCAACAGCAGCAGCGACAGCAGAGAACGAACAACGCACCGACACGATCAAGGAGAATATAAAAAACGTAGAAGGAAGCTCGAATCATGATACAATCTGCAAAGTCTGTTGCGCACAAAACGTGGAGGTTGTACTGATTCCCAGTCGACATTTTATCACATGTGTGAATTGCGCCATAACCCTATATATTTGTCCCTTATGTAGAACCGCATACACCGCTTACATAAGAGCGTATTTCTAGTTCGTTTCCACGCTTTAATTTTATCGTCTAGTGAACACAAGGTTTGAAAATATATAAGCTGCTGTGACAAAAGTGATCCAACCTCCGCTAATATCGCATAACTCAGTGTTTGAAGAGCACGCGTTGAAGACGGACGCATGGAGCTGCTATCTCCGTACGAGAACATACGCTGCAGTGACTTAAAGCATACAGTACTGTACCCTATAGACATTTTTGTATACAACATTTTGACATGTAAATTTGTTGCGCTGATCCGTGACGAAAATATAAGGTACAAAATAAACGTTCCGAAAAAATTCTTTACGAGCGTTTCACAATATACAACGTGTCTGTTCCGTAAAACGGACGGATCTGCAACGTTCTTAATAACACCAAACACGTTGTTTATAACGAAAAAAGGATGTGCGAGGATAAACTAGCAGTCATACTTGACTTTCACTGTTTCATTGACAACGATGGAAACGAACTCGTTAAGGAACTAGCTGTTATGGATGTCACCGCATTTGCCAGCCGGCATTGGATATTTACACCTCCAGTAGACACGATTGTTTCGAATCACAAACATGTGAGAACAAACAGATTGTTAACAGACCATTATCATGGACTAGCGTGGACGGACGGGGACACATCGTACGAACATCTTGTACCAATATTAGAAAAGTATACGTTTCCTTTTAACTTTGTGTTTGTAAAAAGAATGCAAAAAAGAAAGATTTCTACAGAAGCGTATCGTGCATTTTAATATTATAAATTTAGAAGATTTCGGTTGTCCCAAACTCGATCAATTACAATCAATACATGGAACAGCCTGTCTCACGCACCGCTTATTTCCGGAAATATGTACAAATACTAGAGTACACGCTTTACGCGAGTGGGTTGTATCAGACTTTAGAGTAATCAATATGTTTCTGATAAATTACTAATTTAAAACATTATTGTTTAGCGCTTACGTAAAAAAAAATAAATAAAAAATAACAGTCGTCGCCTTTCTGTCGATTACATAACCTGTTTAAAAAAAAGATAGCGTCGTCGACATGTTCGAACAAGCACGAGTGCTGTCTAAAAATAACCGACTCCCCTCTTCCCCGCCTACCCATCAAACATAGCGTGAGATATCAGGTCGTATCCTGTACACACGGTTAAAAATAAGCGCTTACTGTGCGTTGAGTGGTTTCCCCTCTCCGGTTTCCACCTCCACAACTACCTCCCTATTTATTCCGCTGTGCACGAGCGTTATTCATTCAGTCCTTGAGAGACGCGCGAGAAAAACATAAATTTCTTTATTTTAAAATGGCATCATTCACCGCAAAGTTTGCAACTATTAGCGCAATTGAGTATAAAAAAATAAAGGAATTGATAATCAGTGTAAAATATCCATTAGAAAAATTGCAGAACATAGACGCGAAGTACGGGAAAGCCGTACTCGTCACTCTCCAAGATTACAGAGACCCTAAACTAAAATATCGTGTATATCTACCAAAGAGATACGCTGGCGTTTTCGAAGATGACGAATTAAAAAATTTATTACCATGTTCACTGCAACTGATTTATCGCGGAGGAAAGGATAGAGCGTACATAGTAGACATTGTACAGTAGGACCGAACGGATACATCTTCATGTATAATTTTCATTGTGCATACGATTACATATATGTATATATATATATATATATATATATATATATTAACATGTACTTAGTTGTATTTCATATAATTTCTTTTAATTGTACATAATATATTTTAAATTATATATAATGTGCTTACCATATTTCATTTGATTTAATTGTATTCAATTGTCAATGTACTTATGTCTAGGTAATAAAACAAGGCTTACGTGGTGTACATTTTAAAGTAAGGCAGGATAGACATATATATTTGTACATAATTCTCATTTCACACGTTTACAAATAGTATTTAAATTTTAATGTGCTTACACTTATTTCAATTTGATTTAATTCTACATAATGTTATAATATATTGTACTTACACATAATTGTATACAATTGTATTTTGTAATTGTCACTACTGTGTGTGTGTGTGTGTGTTTATTTTTTTTTTTTTTTGTACATATTTGTCATGTCATAGTGCACTTGATTATGTATTTTGTAATTGTCACTACTGTGTGCGTTTATTTTAACTCGTAATTAGTTTTACTTAGATGTATTTCGTACACAATTGTCATATTGCGCATGTTTACATATTATGTATTTTGTAATTTTTACTACTGTGTGCGTTTACATATTATGTATTTTGATTACATGTATTTTAATTGTTTTTAATTAAACAAAATTGCTTTAACATTTTTTATTGTATATTAATTTCAAAAATCCTTTGAACATTAACACTATTCATCACTCAATATACAAGCTAGAATGAGTGTTGCACAACGTGCATTCATGTGTTATTACATAGAACTAATTTAAAAATCAATTTTTTTAAACAATAATTGCTTGATTATAATTCAATTTTTACAAATTAATTGATTTTCAATTATGCACCGAAGGACCGAGTCATCGAGATTTTCGCAGTGATGATGTGCACATTTTTAATTTTTACAATATATACTAACCACAAACACAACCAATTCGAATTTACACAGTTTACAAGTTGGCAACAATGCAATACACGTCACTCAGTCTCTTCGCATTGACGATATCTGGACGGCGGCGGCGTACATATCTAAACCCGTACACTATAACACATGCACGAGTTGACAACATGGACGACGCTAAACCAGCACACATGCACAAGTTGGCAACGTCGCGCTTTTATCTTCTATGCACAAATGTGTGATATTCAATTTTTACAAGTGAATTGATTTTTAACTGCAACGATATCCGGACGGCGGCGTACATATACAAACCCGTACACTATAACACACGCACGAGGTGACAACGTCGATAAACCAGCATAAGTTGGCAACGTTGACGACGACGCTTTTCCAACATGGCCGCACTTCCGGGAAAACCCCTTACATATACATACCCATACACTATAACACATACACGAGTCGGCAACGTGACCGAACCTTAACCACCACACTCCTTACACAACCCGACAACCTCGCCACTTTTCCAACATAGCCGACCCCCGCCGACAACATGGACGACGACCCCACCACTCCCGGCGACGATCAAGCCACGACCAGACCGCGACCAGGCCGCCGCCGGACGGCGAACGGCGAACTGCGAACCGCGGACACGCCTACACCAATCAACGCACACATAACCCCACTTTAGGCTCGACGACGACAACATGGACGAAAGCCGACAACCGGATGTTTACCCCCAACACCACAATTTTTTGAATTTCCCGCCATATGACGTCACTTCCGGGGTAGAACTCTCATAATCCCCCTACTACTATGCGACTGAGAAACTCTTCTCCTTCCTCTTCTAAACGCCTTAAATGTGATTTAGAAATTTCCAAACGTTTCTGTTTGTGCTGGTCTGTTAGTCGATGTGATACCCAACGAGCACACACTTTGCGATAATTTAGTGATACGTGGATGATTGCAACTGCTGAATCGTGGCTAATGTACAACGCATGCGCAATATCATCAATTTTGACACGACGATCATCATGAATCATTCGCTCAACTGTCTCGATGTTCTTGTCCGTCTTCGAAGTGCGACCTGAACGCTCTTCATCGCAGATAGATACACGACCATTTTTAAAGCGATTTATCCACTCATAAATTTTGCGTTCACTAAGACAGCTTTCACCGTACTGCTGCTGCATTCTGCGAATAATCTCCGCAGGTTTAGTCCCTTCAGAGTGCAGAAAACGTCCACTCCCCTCATTTCTTCCTTGGTGCACACGAATAACGGGAAACTAATAATAAAATGCCCTGAAATCACTACGAATGGAGCTGATCACTGAAACAACACAGCTAAAGAACAAAAAAACATTGAGGTTATGATATGTCATTGTTCAGTCAGTGCTGCCATCCATTGCAGCAGGGAAAATAAAATTTGCCTTTACTTTTTGACTTACCCTGTATAATCTAAAGAATTTGGCTGCAGTATTATCTTCCCTGTGGCCTAATTTAAAGCTCGCAGGAGTACCTTCTCGCCAGTTTTGAACGTTACCAGTTTGTGAGCCGCATTAAATTTCTCCGTCCGTTCTTCGGTACACTTTTTAATGCGTCTCCTGGCCTCTATCTTTTTAACCAAATTTTGAATAAGCAAATTCTGCGTTGCAATCCTCCTGATGCACCCATCCCAGACACACTTTGGCATTTCCCCGGTTTGTAGTTCGTTAGGTGTAAATCCTGTCATGTCATTGTAATTCCCGTTGATGGACGCCTCGAAAAACTCGAGATAATCCGGCCACCTACTCTGGTTGGTATTACAATAAGTGAGAAACAAACGCCCTAACTCCCTGTTGACCCTTTCGGCGAGGTTACCTTGCGGTCTCCGGATTGCTGTCAACACTGCCTGTATATTGTGCTTCTCTAACTCGGACTGCCACTTCTTGTTGGTGAATTGCTTACCCTGGTCAGATAGAATTTTCTTCACCGGACCATATTTCGAAATGTATTTATTTAATACAACATTTAATACTGCCATCGTGGTAGGTCGTCCAATTGCATATAAACTTACATTCTTAGAAAATGCATCTGTGCAAACAACCAGGTTCTTCATACCCCTTGCAGCACGTGGTAGCGGACCTAAAAAATCGATACACAGTAGATCATTCTTATTCTTGGTAATGATGTTACCCATCTCCACATAGGTGTGTTGATTTGGGTATTTAGCTGTCTGACATATGTGACATGTTCGCAAAATATACTTAAATTTCCTTGCCATGTTCAACCATACGAAGTCTTCCCTCATCGCCAAATAACATTTATAAGATCCAGCATGAGCAAGACTTTCATGACAAGCCCACGTTAAATCTTCTAAGAGATCATCAGGAACCATAATCTTCCATTGTCCGTCAATTATTTTATACAGTACATCCCTGTCGATTCTGTATTTCTGGTTGTCTTGCCTTTGTATTTATTCATTCTGCAATAATTTTTCTTAATTTTGCGTCCTTCTGTTGTTCAAGATTTATCAATTTTAATCTATTTCTTAAGTCATCTGCTAATGTATACTTGACTGCTAGAATTTGAATTTCATTCCTGGTCGTGGAGTACTGTTCTTCGATGATGGGGGGATATCTACTTAGAGTATCAGCAGTTTTATTCTCACTGGCTTTACAATAATTGATGCTGAAATCGTATTCTTGGATCGCCATAATCCAACGCGATATCCGCGCATTGGCCATTTTACAATTAAGCATGAAAGATAAAGCCTGATTATCTGAGAGAATTTCAAAATGTTGACCCACCAGGTAATATCTAAGTTTACTGATACAATACACAATTGCAAGCATCTCTTTTTCAGACGTAAAATAATTTTTTTCGGCACCTTTTAAAGATCTACTTACCTTATGTTCTCCTTTATTATTCCGTTGATACAACACACCACCGATCGCGTAGTCTGAAGCATCACAGTTACGTGCATACGTTCCTTCTTTTTCCGAGTGGAACACGTGTAAGTTCTTGCTGTATAATTATTTTATTCTCATCGTGGAGTGACTTATTCTGTTTTGCTGCCTCTTCAGACATTTTCTGCATATTAGCTATGATTGCCGCTAATGTATTCTGTAATTCTTGTGATTCAGCCATATTGATTATTTATTTTTTTATAAATTTAATCAATATTATATTTTTTTATTTATAGTAACGGCAATATTTTAATACTTATTTTTACGAATAACTGTCAGTTTATGTTATTTATTATTATAGTCCAGAATCACAAGGAAATGTAAAAAAAGCTTAATCTAACACAAATACAAATAATAATTCAATCTCTACATAGACAATTTACTACTATTGTTCAAATATCTGATAAGAGAGCGTATTCAAACTTTTATCTGCACTCCCTGATAACATAGAACGGCACACACAATTAGTTCAATGAATTTATTTTATACACACTCAAATAATAATTTCTTTTTTACAACTAATGCAAAAAATCGAGCCACACGTTGGTCAGCGCCAAATATCCTTATGCAACAGATCAAATTTTATTATACTAATAAGGATATAGTGAGTGTGTAAAAACCACAAACAAGTCTATTATGGAGGAGATGAAAAATTATTTATTATACACACAAATATAGTTTTTAAAGAGGTATATTTTATTATAAATTGTCATGTATTGTAATTTGCAATAATAGTTTATAATGTTCGATAATATATCGGTTTTACTTGATTGAGGCTACGACCTCAGTACGTGGAATCCTCCGCTTCCTACCACCGCTCCCGTCCTGGCATTCTCTTCTTCAGCGTCACTCCTTCCTGGCGTCCGGCGTCCTCTTCGTCTTGTCGTCCTCTTCTCAAATATGTTAAACACACAATGCTTATTATTTTCCCTAGAATACTTTATTATTAATTGATATGTAAATTTTATCAATCTCAGGGTGAATATGGGTAACAATTTAATAAGGTGTATTAGTCGTACACCTTCCACGCAATCTTGTAGTGTCTTTATAATCCCTAAGCGGATATCTTAAACTTACACGAAAAGCACTATACTATATTATAATTCGATCTAAATAATTGACCCAGTCGGCTATGTACACAGTACTTCGTACAGAATACCAAGGATTATGTTAAGATATACTATTCTATGTTCGCTCGAGAATAACTCTCTCACGCACGAACACAACTTCATCTTCCAACTTCTACAGACAGACCGTGTTGATCTTTACTCTACAGAGAATGAATGTTACTGAATTTAGTGTTTTCCGATTAGCTAAACCCAAGTCACATGATTGATGCTTTCATCAGATATAAACTTTTCCAGAAAGAGTTTGTATAAATATGCACTAACTTGCATTGAATTATCTACAAATTTTTATGACCTCTATTAATCATAAGTGTTTCAGAGTTTTTCCTACTTAAAAAACCATATTTCTAAAATAGTTATGAACCATAGAGTACACATAAATTGAAGCTATTTACATAAATAATTCATTGTCAAAGTTTCACGTTGATCAGTTAATTACCACGGAAGATATAGCGATCACACGTTGTCATACCCACAAACGCTCACAAATTCACTCAAAAAATACATTACAATAAAGAACATCTTTTTAAGAAGAATTTGGTATACCCTACATGCTTATCAATGTATAAATACAAAACTTATGGCTAAAAGACAAACTATTACATATAACAAATTTAAACATGAAAATGCTCGTCATCCATGTGCTCTGATACAAACAACATAGCTTGTCAGCCTGTGTTCCGTTGCAATATGTAGGTTACAACAGGAGTGTTGTACAGACACATCACAGTATACGAACTACCGGGTCGGGTTGTAAACTACTATAAAAAAAAATGTTCACAGCTGGTTATATGTATCAGTATTTCTATTAAATTTAAACCTCTATAATACTGTACAGGGCTATATTCATAATCAATTTTGTTGTATGCATCTACTCAATAAATTGTATACGATACCAAATTTTCTCGGAAATAAAGAGTAACGGAGACTGAAACACGGAAATTTATGAATTTTGTCCTTAAAAAATAACTTTTTTGTATTACACTTTAGTGGAAAGCTTGTTACATTGCAAATAAATATGTATCAGCAGGTTAGAATAACAGTGGTGTATGTGAAGTTTTTAAAATTAATGTTTTTTTACATTGCCTTATGAAAAATACAAGTATTAATTGAACCTAATACGTTGTCATTCCAGTCTAAAACCTTCTCAAAATTCACACACTGTTGTCTCACAGTAGATTTATAATTCCTACTATAATTTGAGTTACACCAATATTATCCTAGGCGTCTCGTGTAAGTGTGTGTGATAATTAATTATATGTATATGTGTAGTTGTGTATATATAAATTTCTTCTTTATATATTTAACTTTTGATGGTATTGTCTTTGGAGATAAGAGAAAAATTCTCTCCTACTTTCTGAAGCCATATGGACGGTAAAATTCTCGTGTTAGGCTTGATGGAAGTTTCATAGATAATAACGTGGATAGGCCGGACGGTGCTTCCACATACTCTTTCAGTTAGTTTTTAATTTATCTGATCGTGATACGTCATCATTCTCTATAAGCAGTACTTTGAGCAACTAGTATTATTGTCTCTTTTACAGTAGCTTTTGAGGTAGTCAGTAAAAAGCTGCCATTTATTTATAGCCTAGTGATTTGTCGTTCTGAGGACCAAATTGCTCAAAAAAATCCTACTGATCTCGATTTTTCTATACAGCTTTATTTCAACGTCCTGAATAACGTGTGGAAAGTCAAAATGCCAATCGTGTATGCGTCTTGAGTTATTAAAGGTCAAGGTCACAATAAATGTTTGTTTGCAAATATATCGCTTCCTATTGGTCGGACGACAATAGAGGTGGATATCAAAATTGTAGATCTCACTATTCTCTATAAACAAAGGTCTATACAATTTTTACATAATACCAACGGTTTATCGAATAACCCATATCTTAATTTTGATGCAAAGCATATACTCCACTCTATAGCATATTCTATTCGCTCTGAGGCGATGCGTATCACGTGACTACATTCTCTACCTTCCTTGTTTTTCTAAGACGTTTCGTCATTGAAAAGCACGAAGAATAGACAATAGTTGAATAATGTATCAAATATACAAATGTAAATGATAAAATGAATTACATATTTATGTTCATTATTAAATTTACTTCATATATTACAACTGTGGTAAGTAAAATTATGAATAATGTTTATATAAAGAACATCAAAAATTCAATTTAGAGGCGATTCGCTCCGAGCCGATGCGTATCACGTGACTATATGCTCTACCTTCCCCGTTTTCCTATGACGTTTCATCATGGAAAAGCATGAAGAATAGACAACTATTGAAAAATACACAAAATATATAAATGTAAGTAATAAAATGAATTACATATTTATGTTCATTATAAAATTACTCACATATTATATAACTTTGGTAAGTAAAATTACCACACAACAACTAAAATGACACATTTTTGGCAAATGTTTCATATAAACGAATGCTTAAGCGTCCTGAAAAAACAATACATTCTCCCAACATGAGAAGGTACGTCAATTCACGAATCCCTACCACGCATCGGCTTGGAGCGATAACAGTTGTATACTCCATTCTATACATTGTATATTATGTGTAGTATTATATAGTGTGTTTAAACATTACAGTATGTTGTCCGTGAGTAAATGAAGAGTGGATTATATTTTTTTATTTATATGTATTAATAATCGAAGCAGCTATTGAAGAATCACAACTTAACACCACCGTCGTTGTTGGGGAAGATGTTGATGTTGTGATTATTTTAATAGGTCGTACTCTTCCGCATCAGAACATTTTTTTTATGAAACCTGGTAAAGGAAATATTGAAATGAAAGTAGGTGTATTATTTTGCAAGCACCAACAATTTTATTCATTGTAAAAAACACATTATTTTTACACACGATCTCCGGATGTGACACAACTTCTGCGACCTTTGATAAGGGAAAAATAGAGTGATGGAATTAGGAAAAACGTCCTGGTTTGCACCAAGCGGCACAAGTATTTCAACAGAAAAATTGCCCTCCAGGAACCATATACAATAACGGCATACTTTTTCTTTTGGCCATATATAATGCTCCAAAAACAGAAAAGTCCATTGATAATATTATAGGTAGTGTACTTACAATTTGCCAAGTCAACAAGGCTTAATGTACCTGTTAAATTGTCCTCTCTTCCTCCTACTGCTGCAGCCGCTCAAAAACATCTCCGCGTCTATTACCAGGTACAAACTTGGTTAGGGAAAAACTTAGACCCTCAACAGTGGGGATGGATTGACAGGAACAACTTTTTGGAGCCCATTACAACTTTATTACCACCAGCGCCAGATGTATTGCTAAATAAAATTTTCTGCAACTGTGCGAAAGGTTGCGGTGCTAATTGTGGTTGCAAAAAAATTGGCTTAAAATGTTCTGCAGTCTGTGGGCACTGTCATGGTTTTAATGCCGCATAACACGAAACATTTGATACTGATGCATCTGCTTTGGACACGGACAATGATGTTAATCCAATAGATATTTTATCCGCAAACTTGACAGAATTAGAAGAAAATGAAGACGAGCTTCAGCCGAACATTGATGACTTTCAGGACATGCACGACGAAGACGAAAGCGAAAATTAATTAATAATATTAATATATTACAACGTTAAGTATTTGTGAAGCCCACAACTTCTTATGAGCCATTTATTTTGCAACATGACTTAAGCTATAAAATTATAATATTAATCGTAATAATATAATAATAATAATTAATATTATATAATAATAATAGTAATCATAATAATAATAACACAACGTGAAATGGTTTAGAATAATTTAAAAATTTATTAATTAAAAAGTTTCTATTCTTTTGCGATTTAAAAATATTATTATTCGCATGTGTGTAGCCGTAGCACACATCTAGTTATTAACATATAAGTAATAATCTCGTATTACACATAGAACATAATATACACTCTTATACTACAATAAACATTTGTTATTATATAATTTTGCTCTCGACTTGCTCACTTCTGTGATAACTATTAGATTATCTGATATCTTTTTAATAAGCTATTTTCTTTTTATTATATTGCATATGCATTTCTTTGTTTTCTAATAAAAATTTACTATTTACTTTCATATTAATTTAAATATCATTGACTAAATTATTTATTCAAGATTATAAAAGTTACTCTTTACTTTCATATTACTTTAAATATCATTGATTAAATTATTTCTCCAAAATATACTTTCATGTGTTTAAACATTACTCTAAAACTACTATACAAAATAAACATTTACATTTCCAAAAATTATTAACTCATCTTAGAATTATATTGTCTTTCTTTTTACATAGTTAATTGTCTTTACGTAAGTCTTTTTGTTTTTACAAATACATGGTTTTGTTACACCTTATTTGTCGTGGTATTACTCAGCGTATCCTCTTCGGTCCTAGGTCCTCGATCCTGGATGCTCCTCTGTCGTCGTGTAGTCCTGGAGTCCTTGATCTCGTCCTTCAGATCCTCTCCGCAGTCCGTTGCCTCGTTCTGTATACTAGACTATTCCATGTACTTGGCTGCTCCCTCGTATCCCGTCATGGCCTCAGGTTGCAGGTGCTCTCACGAAAGTGATGAGTAGTCATGAAAAACCTCCGGCTGCTGCTGTGGTTGATAGAAAAAGAGTTGTCGTTGGGCAAAGCCTCCGGCTGCCACCGTAGTTGTACGAGAAAGAGAAATAAGTTGGTGCGTCTCGAGTATTTATACCCTAGGGCGCAAAAATCGTGTTTCGACAATATTCTGGAGGTCTCAGTCTGTCGTTGGTGTCCCTTTCTAACCACGATTATTTTCACACTTATTTTGCTTGTCTTCGCAACATGTGAAGTCTTTTGCACATTACCCGATATTCATCTTGTTGGTAATTTTTATGTGTTCCCTGTGTATAGACCGATTTTCCCTACCGTAATTAATATAAGTTTTATTTATATTTATTTTCACTATAATCGCACTATTTTTTGTACACGTGTGCGTCTTTATTTTATACACACTGTGGCGTATTTGGTTTTTTGTTATTATGTGCACACTCTTTACAAATTAAATAATTCATGTAATTAATAGCGTTTATTTAGGGGTGACGCTTTACAGGAATCAACTAGTCTCACACACACATGTAAAATACATGTGTACACACAGACACAGCTGCGTGGCATGATTAACCTGTCCTAGCATGAAATTTGGTCGTTCAATTTACAGTTCAGATTGAAAGTTGAATTATTATTACTAACAATGTGAATTATTAATTTAATTTAATTAATTATCTTAATTACTCATCCAATGCACAGTATCCTATGCATTTGTACTGTTGCATTATTTCCCTGCTTAATAAAAAAAATGTAATAAACTTGTTTATTAAATTTTTGCCTTTTTATATTCGACAAAATAGTACAGTTCTTTTTTTACCAATACAACAATATATGTTTACATTAATAATGCTCATAATAATGAATAAACTCTTATGCAACCTTATGTGTGGTGGGCTGAACAAAATTAATCCCCTCCCATACATGTTGACTTGGTGTGGGGCTCCGCAGTATCTACTCTAAACTCTATTCTATAACGCATTTTGTAAAAAAAAATTACACAAATTATTATTAGTTGACTTTCCCATTTTATTTTCTTTACATCTATTTGTTTGACTTACCTCCTTCGTAACAAGTAAAACTGTATTACTTTTACTATTTATTGATTTTTTTTACTAAATAGTTGAAATAATAATATGAAATGTTAACAGAATGTAATAAACATATGAGTTTATAAATAACAATCTTAATATACAAATTAAATTGATATTTAATCATAGATTTGAGTCTTGCAATGTTAAAAATCACCTCCTGTTGAAACACCCCCCTTAAATTTTGTATAAGTTTTTGTAAATTTAAATTTTTTTTTTTTTTGAGGGGGGTTTACTTAGTATTTAAGACTAGGCACTCAACCTAGATGAAGCATAAAATGTGCCGGAACCCACGTTACCATTTGAAACATGTCTACTGGCTATGGTGGCAGGACTTGCAGAATGAAATACTCATATAACAATAACAAAGTTCTTATTTATTGGTGTTTCTGTTTCTTTTATAAATTTATAACAATTATAAATTTGACATTGTATGACAATTATACTCTTTAAAGCTGTAATAATTTTTCTTTTACATACACAAGTCTGCATACAGCAATGTATATCTACACAATAATTGAGTACATTTGAATCTGATTTTTGAATACTCTGAGGTTGCAACTCATACAGACATTTAAGTTGACTAACATGCTTAGAGATATGCAAATATAACATGACACCAGTTATTTATAAGATATTATTATTTAGACACCAATTATTTATAAGATATTTTTATTTATACACCAATTATAATAAGATATTAGAGAATTATCTCACTGAGATCTCTTAAGTACCAATGCATTGGATCAGCCACCTCATTTAACAGTTCACACATGTGCTACTATACAGTTATACATTATTAACCCCCTTGAGAAAAAAATATACACATACATACATATACCACAATACATTAACATATACATACTGCCCACAATTAATTCAAGTAACTATCTTGGGTGAAACCCCCCTTGCTGGTAACACCACATCAATATCTCCCCAAAGTGTAACATCAATTCATCCAAAAAAATAACCCAATGTCCCCTGTAAAGTATTATAACAGCAATTCATAATGAACCCAACTACAGTGTCGGTGTGCTCAGGAAGAAATCATCAAGATAGAATTAAGAACTCATTAAACACGTTTTAAGATTCATATCCCCGAAATGTGTGGGTTAATCATCTATCCCACTAGATTATGTAAGATTGAAAAGCTACATAAGGGGACTCGTATCACCCACTCATACCCAGCTATATTTAAACAGTGTTCATGTGACTTTGAATTTAAGTTACTCACTCAGATATATACATATTATATATAATAATATACACTTAGCGCTCCCTAGTTTCTTCAACCCACGCCTGTTTTTACCCAAGGTATGTTCAACAAATTTGATGAACTTATATATGTACATCTTTAGGAGATGAAGTTACCGTGACGAAGTTATGGGGTGTCAGCGTGCGAAAAACTTATACAAAACTTTATACATCGTATTTTTGCTGTACGCTGAAGCATCACAACTTGATCGAAATATACACATGTATATAATGAAATATGGGTAGTTAGTCGGCCATATTGGCATTTCTAATACATTATTCTATTAAATTTTTAACATGTGTACAAAAGACAGACACTACAGGAAAGTGTGTTTTTACCATGTGTTTACTCTGTTTAGTTGGTGCAACGAAAAAAAGGCGACCGGCCATTAGTTTTAGTTCGCGCCGCGTTTAGTGTGTTTGCGGTAATTTGCTTTCGTTTGTTGAGGTGTGTGGGACAGAATTTTGTTGTTCATATTGAAGTGTTTGCGATGGCAAGTCGAAGTAAAAAGATGTTGGAGGCGCTAGGAATAATAATGAAAAGTAAGATGATCATTTATTTAGTGTATGTTGTCCGTTGTTTGTAGCAAATTAGGTGTGTTAGGTTATGTGTGCATGTCTACATTACTTTGTCGAACACTACCTGTTATAGACCCAAATATGCATAATATCACTGTGTTCTGTCCAAAATTTAATAATGGAGCAAATTAGCATTCTAATTTAATTAATACAATATACCTAGGCTAACACAAGATGGTAGGACTTACATTCACCATTGCATGCGTTCTTATGGGAGTAAAAATTTAATTTTTTGTCTCCGTAAATAGGTTCGACCGCCGTTTAAAATTATTTTTCTCGTGTTTATATAACATAGAAGAATAGAATAAAAATATATCAGCGCAATATCAGCATTTATGAGAATTTTCATAATTACCCAAGGGGTAATTAACTCATTTTTAAACAAAGTCCCTGTGAGGGGACTGACTGCATTTAATTAAATAATTTTTCTTTATTATAGATACTCCTGTAAGTCTGACAATTATTTTGTCTACTCTAGCCTACCTATATTTGTGTAATGTATCCAATTTGTAAGTCATTTTATTCGTAAAATGTGGTCTTACCTAACACAAGATGGTAGGCCTTACCATAATATATTTAATTTGAACTCTGCTCGTATTTAACTAGTTACATATTTTATTTAATTCTTCAGTCCAGCTATATTACTCTAAATATACTTTCAAATTCAGCATTTTTCAGAGAAACGTAATTACTTAATAAGATATGACTTAGTAAGTTAAGGTTAATTTTAAGACCTAATAAAATTTATAATATAGGCCTATGGCTACTGTATCCTCACTGAAGCAAACTGTTGTAAATTTTTGTACACATTATTAATTATTCATACCATTGAATCCATTAAATTGTAATTTATTTGGCATAAAAAATTTGTTTTAACACAGCTCTGCTTTAAAAATTAAGGGCTAACATGTGTCAGGTAAAAGACAAAGTGAAAAGAGAATTTGAACTGTGACTTCTTTAGTTTTTGACTTAAACATGCATTTTAATCACGATTAAATTTTTTAATAAAATTGTGCTGTTTTTAAATTTTATAATATTAACTTGCAGGCAGAAATGGTTTTGATGGTGACTAAAGAAAGCATCGTTCTTTTATCTTATGTAGAATTTAATATTGAATGCAAGTCTGATTAAAGCTCACTAAACTAAAATTATCACTGCTTACAGCAGGTTCTTAAACCCGATAATTGATGTAGCCCTATAGTGTTATTTGTATTTAATGTCTTATTATCTGTAGTTATAATCTGTAACTTAATGTGTAGAATTGTATTTATATTGTTTAACCTCCTAAATGATACTCAACTAATATCACATGGAATTTAAAAAAATTAATAGCTTAATATTCCAAAATATTTTATGGGGTGTGTTATGCTTAATAGTAGATTTAAATGATACAGTGTGGATGAATTATCCGTAACGTATTTGCTAGTTATCATCAGGATTATATTATTCAATGTTAATCATTTGAACAGATTTTTGTTTTTCGAGTTTGTATGATTATATTAGAAATCTTTTTCAGGAATCTTCAGTGCAGGGATGTAACCAACCAATTGTGCTAGCTGAACAACAAGAGGATCTGCAGTATGTAAGTTTGTTTTTAACTTTCAGAATTGAGTTCATTTAAATAAGAATAGATTACTATAAAATAACTACTAGATTATGCTGTAAATTTAATTTTTTTAGAAATTTACAAAAAATCCATTAACTTTTTGTAAATTCATAGTGCTAACCTACAAATATTGTGCTAGGTTAAGAAAATAAATTATTCTCTTATTCATTAGCTTAATATTCTTAATTATTAAGTTAGTGAAAAATTATGTATGAGTTTTGTAATGATCTTTCAGGTTTCTCTTGAAATTTCCAGAATTGACTGGGAAAAAATGACTATTATTGCACCATCAGTAGTATCAACATCAGATGATATTGATGTGGAAAACATATCAAGTGGAGAAGGTAATATAATCAAAGCAATTTAGCCTATAAATAATTTCAAATTTTTTTTTCTATTTGTGAATTTTGTAACATTAGCATATTTGATTTAATGTTTGTTTCTTAAGTAGTGTTAGGTTTACCTAAATTATCTTTACTTGACAAACTAGACTTGTATAATTACTTTAAATCAATTAAGAAAATCAGCTTTGAATGTAGCACAATGAATTCATACCATATTTCATTAATGTTTTGTTTTCAAAGCATTTTTTTGTTTGGGCGTTATTTAATTTGTGTTATGGCAAAGTTAATTTTCTGCATCAGGAATGTCCTATTTCATTGAGCAAGCTTTATAGGAGATTTTGAAGTTTGTGATAAAATAGCCATTAATGATTGTGTTTTGTCTTGTTAATGACAACAATATAAAGTTATTAACAGTCCCATTTACATTTTAAATGAGAAAATTTAGTAACACAGTAGTTGGAATCATTTTTAATTAGTAGTATTATAGAGTGTCAATGCTTTCAAATCAGGGGCTTCCTTTGGAAAGTATAATCATATGATAATTTTAAGATAAGTATTGTTTGAAGCTCTAAATAAGTTTGTTTATATTATTTTTTATATAAAAAGTTTTGGAAGCTGCTGGAAAAACAAAAGTTCTTAATAAACTACATAATTAGTTTAATAACGTTATTTCCCATAAAATTGCAATTATTTCATTTAGTAATTTGCACTTTTGTTGATACTGGCAATGATAATTATTTTTCTCTGTTAGCTAAAATTCTTTCTTTGTTACAGAGTCCAGTGTTGTAGAACCTCTTATATCGCCAGGTGGTTGTGCAAGATTTATAAGTTTGGAGGTAAATTTCTCCTTATAGAACTGCTGTATTCTTATATAGTTATTCTTATATATATATATATATATATATATATATATATAGAGAGAGAGAGAGAGAGAGAGAGAGAGAGAGAGAGAGAGAAGTGAAATATTAATGCACCATATTAAAAAGGTGTAGTTTAAATGTAACTTGAAGATTTCATTTTGTTGTAAACATACCAGTCTAGTTTTTCTATTTATAGTTTATGCTATTTTTTTTTTAATAATTTGAACTAATTGAACCCCTAATCAATCCTACACTCCCTCGCAGAAAAACCTATATTTAGTTCATTTATATTGTCATCTGAGTTTAGTTATGGTTGATGTAATAAATAAAATGTTTATTTCATCAAAGTTGTTTTCACTTTTTGTAATTATGTTCTTGTAAATAAATATTCTATGTACTTTGTTAATGTAATCCTATAGTTACTGATAAAGTAACAAAGCCCAAATGTCTGTGTGGTATTTTTGTTGTAATAATATTTGTCTGATATGTATTATTTTTGCAATGTTTTTATGTATCTTCTCTGAAGAAATAATTTGTTCATTATCGTTAATATTTATTAATTATTGATACCTTAGAATTGAAACTGTTTTGTATAAATTTTGTAATAAAAATCAATGTACTTGTAAGTCATTTTTTATCAATAACCTATTGAAAATAACACATTCCTTGTGCAATGCAAGTAGGCCTACCAAATAGCTACCAAAAATGTATATCCCTAATTTTTGATAGAATATTTGATTTTTGTTGCCATCAGAATTGTACTTTGATTTTACTTTCATGTTCCATAAGGAAATGGAAGTATGGTGATGGCAAAAAAATCGTGTTAGAGATTTTTGCAGATTCTGATTATACTACCCTCAAAACATGAAAAAAATAATATTTCGAAAAGTGTCTGTGTGTCTATCTGTAGATTTTTTATGGCAAACGATAAGAACCGCAAATTCAAACAGAATCAAATAATTTTTTGCATACAGCCCTGAATTGTAGAGTATTCAAGAGCTATTGTTTTTTGTGAAGATCGGTTAAGACAAAGGGGTAGTTTACCTGCAATATTTTATGTTGTAACAAGAGAAATTTTTTCATGATGAACGATAACTGCCGTAAATTCAAACAGAATCAGATATTTTATTATATATGTACCTGAATTATAGAGGACTCAAGGCCTATTGATTTTGGTGAAGATCGGTTACGGGGAAAGGGTAGTTTACCTGAAACATTTTTTGTTGTAACGTAATAGTTTACCTGATAATTTTTTTTATATATGTACTACGTTATTGGCAACAAAGAAGCAGTTTGTTTTTAAAATTCCTTCCCGGCCTGTTTGGCCGTAGACCAATGTTTTCTGCAAAACCAGACGTTGCGGCAGTGCCATCGACTTCCATCATCAGTGAAAATCAAGTGCGATAATGTGAGGTGGTATTCGTTAGTGACCACAGTAAGTGGCTGAGGCAGTAAGTAGAAAGAAGTAGTTTCAATGGAAATATTTCATTTCGAAAATGATTTTAAATATGAATCTTAGAACATGGAAGTCGTGTATGATTCTCCATACCAATATTTTGTTCTTAAGTGTGCTATTAAGTATTATGAATCTTCTTCTCCATGTCAAGGTATAGGATTACAGCCTGTTCTGCCTTCACTGAAGGCATCTCTTTTCCTTGCCTTACCTATATCTCGTCTTCCCTGAGGTCTGTATCTTATTACTTGTTTAGGTAGTCTCATGTTTTCCATTCTCTTGATATCCTCCCTCTATTTTATTTGTCCTTCCCTTATTCTGCCGGCTATAGAATATACATTTAACTTGGTTCTTATATTTTCACTTCATATTTGACATCTAAGGGTTTGTATTATGAATACTAGACACAATATTTTTCTTGTTAGATTCGAAGTTTTAAGTAACTTTCTCTTAAAAAGTGTGTATGAACATTTTAGCACGACGAGATCGTCTGTTTTATTATTATTCTTAAAGTTTTGGTTTTTATTATTAATTTTTGGTTTATTGATTTATTCTACCCAATTCAATCTATTATTGAATCCGATATGAATAAATCGGTTCACTTACTCTTTGACGTCGTTTATTAATTTTGTTTAAATAGTTTAGAATGTTTTTTGTTCCATTTCTTGAGTTTGATTCTGAAGAAGTTGCGTCGAGTCTTCTATTATTAGCTGCGGTGAGTTGATCGGTACTTTCCTGTATAGACACTAACATAAACACAACATGTACATGATACTTACTATTATACTGACATTAATAGTTAATAACATTTTATTATGGCCTGTGCATACTGCATTGGTCATTGTCATTTCTGATAGTGTCCTTTTTCTTCATCTTATGGTTTTATTACCTTAACTATAGTTTGTTAAGTGAGTTTACTATACTTTAGGAAGTTACCTTTTTATATGGGTTGTAATCCTATCAAATTATTCTCATTATTGCTTGAATATCTCTTATCATTGTTTTGATACCACTGTTATTATTGTGCAGTAGTTCATTCTGCATTTATACTGATAATTGCTTTGGTTTAAAGTTACCAAGATTACTTGCATCTAGCTGTAAACATGGTTTATTTATTATTATTGTTATTATTAGTATTTGGGTGGCTATAATCCTTGAATTTACTTATTCGAATAGTATTCTGCCTCATTCAATGTTGTTAGTTGAGTTCCTACTCTTTTATGATAAGTTTACAAGATAATTTTGTTGCATCATGCATCCATTCTATGGCAAGCATATAGTTATATTAAATCACATTAATACAGCTTTTATATTTACTTATTACATTATCTGTTTTACAAAAATCGTTCCTTATATTATCTATTTATGTCACATTATAATACATTTTAGTTTAACATTGCTTTGGCCTTATTTTTCTATAGTTTTAGTGAAAACTAGTTGTCCAGATTAGGTTATGTTACATTCTAAATATACAACAATGGATTATTGTCAGTTTTGTATTTCTGTATTACATTTGATTTATTTGACTTTATGTAGTACTGGTATATCTGTTGGTTATTATTAGATTAAATTTTGTGTATCTTTTACAGTCTTTACTATTGGTTATTATTGGTTATTGGTTGGTTGGTTATTGGTTATTGGTTATTGGTTACTATTGGTTTATTGGTTGGTTGGTTTGGTTGGTTGGTTGGTTGGTTATTGGTTGGTTGGTAGTGGTTATTTCTAATATCAATTCCACTTTACAATTGGTCATTGGTGTTTTGGACATAGTCCTCTTTTCATGTCTACACATCATTTAGCTAAGAACTTATCTTATTATTATTCATTCTCTTTGATACTTTTTATGTTCAATAATTCATTCTTATTGATTATTGTTTGTATTACATTGTCCAGGAAGGTATTCACTTAATAAGTTTTGGTCAGTGACAATTTTTTTTACAGCTTAGGGGTTTAAATCATGTTGTTTATTCCATTTATTCTTTCTTCTTTTATAACAATTCTTTCATTGGCATATGTTAGTTCATTATAATTCATGTTATCTCCCTTTTTTGTGTTTGATCTGGATATTTTCTTCTTCTCTTCACTGATTCCTTCCTCCCTCTTAATAAGTTTCTTCATGGCGTTGTTTTCACTGGTTTCCTTCTCACGGTTAATAGGTTTCTTCTTGATTTTGTCTTTCATGGGTTTCCTTCTCACTGTTTGATCTATTTGGTAATTATGTATGTCGTCTTGTCGTTAGTCTTGCTTTATCTTCTTTAGTTGCACATTTACTGGTAATTCCTTCTTCATTTTTTTAATTCACTTGGTTTTAGCTTATGATACTTCCTTTTTTATCCATGATCGTATGCTTGACCTTGTAGGTATTCTTAATTGTAGTGGCTTTCAACTTATTTGTGGTACGCTGGTGTTGGCAGTGTTATATGTACCATTACAACATACAAAAATTTGACAGATATTTTTGTCACAAAAAACTTTTATGATATATTGTGTATAAATACACATATAAAGGTATTTTTGCCACAAAAACGTTTATGATATATTGTGTATAAATACACATATAAAGGTATACAATACATTTGATTTGTTTAACAGTCATTATAAGACAGTATTACCATATAGGGGAGAGCAGAGAGACATAAGTTGATACTTTGTACTTCTTCATGTGTCCCTTAGTCGCAGCACCTCTGCAACTGTATAACGTTTTTGTTATAGCTTGTAGTACGTGCTCCTCCAGTCTGATTATACCATTGTACAGTAAAATGAGTCTTTGTTCCCTTTTGTATTTTAGAACGTGTAAAGCAACCTTTTTGTCACTAATTTGCTATGGGTGTTTACAGCTATGTACTTTGTTGGATCCATGGTAAGTGTACAATTGAATCGTACTAATACAAAAGCAATGTGGCAGCATGATGGCAAGTTATGTTTCTCTATAACTCTTAAAAGAAAACTAATTCATAACCTAACAGATCTCAGAATTAATTATGTGTCAGTTATTTGTGATCCTATAATGAAGATTACATGTTTATTAAATCCTAAAAAACTAAAATTTTTAAAGTGATAATAGTAATAATGGCTCCTTTTTATGCCGCCTAGGAAATTTAGGAGATAGAATAGGTTGCCTAAAGTGAGTGTTCGACACACACACTAAAGGTAGAGTGGCCAGCAGCACTACACTTCACCCACTAATTTTAAAATTAAAAGTGTACCTTCAATTTTACCAGAAGGAAAGGGGTATGTTGGTACAATGTAAGTAAAACATTTTGTTCTGTTTTCTTTTTTTTCATATTTGGTTCAAACGTACAAGTGAAAAACTTTCTGGGGCAATGTAGCTCACAAACCCTACAAAGACTCGGCGTTTTCCACAACTTGTATTTAGGAAAGAACAAAAAGAAAAATCAGATTTCTGTGTTATGATCTGCACTATTCTGTTAGTTATTATGGTTTTTACCCTAAGAATGTTCGTATGTTAGCCTCCGAATATGTGTTTGCAAATAATGTCGATTTTCTGGTGAACTGGGCCGGTAAAAGATTGTTTTATTGGCTTCATGCAGCGACATTCAAGGTTGTCTTTTAGAGAGGCTGAAGCAACAAGTTTTGCAATAGTATTTAGTTTTAATAAACATGACATAAGACTTTCTTCAATATTGGAATTCTGTGATAAGTCGCCTTCATCTTTATTGTCACAATATTTGGAATGTGAAGGAAACCAGGCAGCGTAACAACAGTGCACTGTCCTAACAAAGTTGTCAGTTTGAAGGGGAATAAACAAGTCAGTAGGGTTACCCCTTTGGGAAAGGGTGAAACCAGTGGTATTTTCATAGATGGCAGCTGGAAACCACCACTTATCGTTATCCCCAGAGTGTTATGTAGAAATCACTTTGATTTTTTATGGACCAGCAGGTTGTATGGAGTAGCACATCCATCAAGATAAATTACAGCCTCTCTTTTTTACTATTTATGAAACAGTTTATACCTCATACCCATTACAAACTGACTTCAGCCATTAGACAAGTGTTTATATG
This sequence comes from Magicicada septendecula, assembly GCA_034769895.1. Classification (NCBI taxonomy): domain Eukaryota; kingdom Metazoa; phylum Arthropoda; class Insecta; order Hemiptera; family Cicadidae; genus Magicicada; species Magicicada septendecula. Next base: position 203,075,694 of record CM068373.1, on the reverse strand, counting down.
GCCTGTTTCGGTGCAGCCACTGAGAGCTGGATGACAATAAACCCAGGTAAAACCAATACATTATATGACATACCTGGGCTAGCAAAACATACTCTTTCAAAGGCAGCTACACCATCTAACTGACAGCAGGTTTTAGTTCAACTTGAATTTGGCCATTAAATGAAAATATATTCAGTATCGAAGAGTTTCTGTGTTCACCTGTAATTGACAGAGAGATAGGAGACAAAATTAATTATGAAGGAAGATTAACACTAACAAAAGATTGTCAAGAGACCACAGTAGCCGGACCTCCCACGTCAGGAATAAACGAGACATCTGCTAATACCTTATCACAATTGACACCAGAATAAATTCGCCCTTATCCGAAAGCGACTGCAAAAATAAAATAAAAATGCGCCAAGAAGAAAAAGTCAAGTATTCTCACTGACTCCTGTTAAAAAAGCAGTTCGTATTGAAGAGGAGGCATGACAAAAGAAAGAGCGATCAAAACGGAAACTAATCATGAACGATAAAACGAAGGCGATTTCTGGACTGTATAGAAACGGTCAATCAAACTCTCCAAGACTTAAGAAACTGTAACAAATTAGTGGGTAGCGTAACTTTTGTTATTTCAGAGGATTCTCGCTAGAGATTACCGGTAACTGCAAGAGGAACCCGCGCTGATATTGTCTAAGTGTGTTTAAAGTCCTCGGCGATGTGGAATGCTATTCAGACTAAATTTGCAAAGCAATATGAGAGCCCATTTAGGAGGAGATGGTGATTTTTCTACAAACTTACTGCACCTCGGTGACGGTAGTGTTCCTAATGACGATAGCTTCACAGAAATTGACGGAAAACTGGGACATAGTAAATAGTACAACTCTATTAATTGCTAAAATCTGTGCAAAACGTCAAGTGTTTACTTGATAAAAATTACAAGTGGTTATTCCCAAAGAATCGAATCTGTAAAGGAAAATAATGATACAAGTTTGGAAAAATTTTCTGGGGATAATAAAAAGTACGAAGAATCTATTAACACCGTATTTAATATTGAAAATATAGTGTACTATCTCCAAGAATTTTTGAATTCTTTAAATCAATCTTGCATTCCGCCACAACGGTTCATTCTAAAGGTTGGCACTCCAACAATGTTGTTGAAAAATTTGCATCCTCCGAACGTTTGCATAATACAAATTGCAGGTGACACGCGAATTTCTGTATCAAGTAGGTAATAGCGTTATTATCTACTCAAAAGCCCTCTTCACACACACATTGGAATCAGTAGGCTACTGGTTGTTAGTATTACCTGTTTAAGCCTACCTGGTGTAATTACCAACTTATAAATTGTAACATTCTTTACTTTAGTACACACTTGAAGTAAATTAACAGTTTCGAAATTACATCCGTTGCATTTACATAATTTTCATTAAACCTACTTAATATGTAGTAGTGGACAATAAGCTTTTCCAGGTTTTACTAGTACTTGACCTACAACGGTCTGATCTCCTACACTCAGTGCCTCTGTCTTTAATCACTGCTTTTTTTACATAATAATTTTCCCATTCCTGGATAGAATTTACCCGCTCGCTCAGAAGGCAACAGAATTTAGTGAATCCAAGCTGCAATCGAAGTAAAACTACGTTACTTTCACATCTCCATAGGTATGCCACGAATATCCGTCATACTGAATTCTGCTCAATAAGTTTCATACTATCACATGACTCCGACATGTAAGCAGTATAAACTGAAGGGATTGGTGACCATTTATTTTCAGTGTGAAGTAGTACTGCTTGCAAATTAACCTGTGAGAGTCAGGGCCGCATTACGCGCAGGCTATCTAGGCTGCAGCCTATGGGCCCGCACCACAAAAAAAAACTGTTTAAAAATTTTAATTTTGAATAAACTAAAATAAAAAATGTCTTTGTTTTAATACCGTGGTGCGGGCCCTCTTATAATCATAAAAGACGTCGACGCAGTTATTTCGTGTGGACTAATTTTGCTGAACTCTTCAGTGGTCAACTGATATGAGTGAGTCAGCATTCAGGAAACTCGATCGCTTGGTGTCGCGTGGGAACTGGAGGGCGTTTCTCTTGGACCTGCTTTAAGTGAAAATGTTTGCTTGGAAAATGACATTGGATTGTGGCCGGAGTTTATGACACAAGGCAATATAGATTACTGCATAAAAATGGGCGCCACAGCACTTCAAAATTGTGACGGTGATCTATTTGACTGTAAATCTGTACACAGTATTTTGGGATGATATCTTGGGACAAGTAAACAAAACTAGTGAAACCCTGCAGAACCCTAGATTGGGCATGAACACAGCCGCCTCAGCACTGACATCGCTAACAAGCTTCATAGGAACAAAACGGGATAGCTTTGAAGAATATGAGGTGAAAGCTGCTGAGTTAACTGATTGCACTGAGTATGAGAGTGAAACACGGCGCAACCGCAAAATAAACTGCGTTTGGCACCTCTTGACTGTGTCCCAGTCTAAGCACCAGAAGGTTAAGCTGACACCATCAGAAAAATTTCGAACCAGAGTTTCCTTCCTGTCATAGATCAATTTGAATCTTCATTGCGGGAGAGTTTGAGGCATACAAACTAGTTGATACCCGTTTTGGGTTTCTCAACAAGTTGGATACACTTACTAATGAAGAGATAATTGCTGCAGCTCAAAACTTAGTAGAAACATATAACAATGACTTAGACGATCAATTGGGAAATGAACTGATTCAGTTCAAGGCTTTTTACCATGAGTTTCAAAAAGATGATGAGGAAAAGAAAAAGTCATTAGTCAGTTGAGGTGGATGTATAAACTCCTCCTAGAAAGAAACGTCAAAGATTGTTTTCCTAATATTGAGGTCGCTCTAAGAATGCACCTGTCACTTATGGTCACTAACTGCAGTGGAGAAAGGTCATTTTCAAAATTGAAGTTGATCAAAAACAGGCTTCGAACCTCCATGTTAGAAGACAGGCTCAACGTTTTGGCTTTGCTCAGCATTGAAAGTGAGGTTTTAAGACAACTAATTTATGAAGATATTATAAGTAGATTCATTAGTATGAAGTGTAGGCGCAAACCAATTAGCCACTAAGCCATTTCCAAGTTAAGTTATATGTAGTAACTACAATTTATTAGTAAATTGTTCACACAGTATTTTCATACATATTAGTGTCATAGTATTGTATAGTACTGTAATATTACTCTACTCACTGCTGTAGTAATGTAACTTACTGTAGTATAGTATCGTCTTTTAACACACTGCCAATAAATTCATTTCACACCCAAACTTTGTGTTCTTTTTTTAATATAGTTGTTCATAGCAATGTTAATAAATCGTATTGAATATCTTAATGATTTTCAATTCTTTTCATTTTTATGTCATCAATTCATTAACTTCTAAATACTGTACAGTAACATTTTCTACAATTTAGTAATAAACTTTAAATGTTTCTGTTTAGGTTTTAGTTAGAACATTGCTCTAAAATTCGATTTTTGCAGGTTAATTTTCAAAAAATTTCCGGACCCCCCGTTTTACTGGGGGGTATGGAATACTCCCCAGACTCCCGGTAGGGCCTGCATCACAGGTTCAGCCTAGGGGTCTACAGATCCTAAATACGGCCCTGGTGAGAGTCTATAAAAAAACTAAGTTACCAAAAACTGCTTGGTAATTTTCAGTTACCAAATATAGCTTGTGTACAGTGAAATCAAGTTAATATTTAGATTATATAATGAAAAACAAAAAGGGTGG